>JAREIS010000226.1:0-600000 GCA_030060385.1 Muscicapa striata striata | reverse complement strand
CAGCCCAAAGGGATCTAGGATCCCTCTGGAGAAGCCCAAAGGGATTTGGGAACCCCCTGGAGCAGCCCAAAAGGATCTGGGGACCCCCTGAAGCAGCCCAAAGGCATCTCTGAAGTACCCAGAGGGATCTGGGGACCCCCTGGAGGAGCCCTGAGGGATTTGGGAACCCTCTGGAGCAGCCCAAAGGCATCTGAGAAGTACCCAGAGGGATCTGGGGACCCCTCTAGAGCAGCCCAAAGGGATTTGGGAATCCCCTGAAGCAGCCCAAAGGGATCTGGGAAGTACCTACAGGGATTTGGGACACCCTGGAGGAGTCCTGAGGGATTTGGGAAGCAACCCAGAGATATCTGGGGACTCCCTGGAGCAGCCCAGAGGATCTGGAGAAGGGAACAAGCCCTGCTGCCAGCACTTACTGGAAGATGGGAATATTTACATTGGAAGTGTTACATACTAGTATTTGGAAATACAAAATTTTAGTGGAAACGCTGGAAATATTAAATAGTATTTGGAAATGCAAAATACTAGTGGAAGTACTGGAATTACTAAGTACTAGTGCTTGGAAATACTAAGTATTAGTGGAAATATTGGAAATACTGAATATTAGTATTTGGAAATACAAAATTTTTGTGGAAACACTGCAAATACTAAATATTAGTACTTGAAAATACTAAATACTAATAAAGGTATTGGAAATATTAAATATTAGTGGCCTCAGCCACGGACCAAGAGCCACACGAGCTCCAGCAGGATCAGGGGACTTTTCCCTGTGCCATTTCCCATGGCCTCACTTCTGGGGATGCACCACAGCTGGTGGCCCTGGGCCACCAAACCCGGCCCAAAGTGGGCAGCCACTGGTTCCCAGCAGGAGATGGGGCACAGGAGCAGTCCCAGGTCTGCCTTTCCCGGGGCTGGATCCCACATTCCCAGGACACACACACCGGAGGCTCCTCTCCCTCTGCGGGGAATCAGGGCGGGGAAGAAGTCATGAATATGGATGGTGGAACAGATCCCGCTCCCGATTACGGCCGGGGCAGCCCGGCCAGGGCTGAAATCCGGGGTGTGTGCAGCACCCAGATTTGCATCCCGGCAGATTCTGGCCTCGTGCCCTCCACAATCCCCTGCTGGATCGGGGACAGCAAATTCCAGCACTTCCAAAGGGCTCAGAACATCCCCAATCCCAGCTCCTGCTCCAGCAGAAATGGCTTGGGATCAGAAAAAACCCTTTCCCTCCTGAGCAGGACCAGGCAGGACCTGGCAGGGCACAGGGCACAACCCTGGTTTTGTCCTGTGACCCTGGTGACATCCAGGGCCACCTCAGCTCTATTGTCCTGCAGCAAGGACTGTCCCCAGGGCAGCAGGGACTGTCCCCAAGGCCACCTCCCCGCTATTGTCCTGCAGCAGGGACTGTCCCCAGGGATGCTGTTCCCGTGACATTTATTCCTGTTCCAAACCAACAGGAATCCTCAGAGCCCCAGCAGCAAAAAGTCAGGATTTTGGAAAAGCTGTGATGTTTCAGCCATGACCTCCAGGAGCTCCAGACAGAGCAGGACTTGTGGCTGTACAGAACGGGCTAAAAATCCCCTAAAAAATCCCAGCCAAGGTCCAAATCCATCACTCCCAGCTGGAATATTGACAAGGAATCAGCAATGGGATCCTGTGTCCCCAAACTCTGCAGGCAAAGCCTTTCATCCTTCCCTGAGCTGTTCACAACACAAATCTCCCTCCTTTCAGGTCCTTCCTAGGAAATAGATAAGAAATCTCCGCTGCTGAATTGCTTCGAATTTGAAGGAAATAACGATTTAAATTTTATTCTATTTATAGAGTCTCTATGGAAACAGAGGCAGCATTGGAGAGGTAAGAACTCCAAACCCCCAGATTCCTGCCATGGAGGGCACGGCCAGAGCTGCAGAAGGTCCAAGGGAAAAGAAACAACCAACTCCCTTTCCCGAGGGAGATGAAAACAAACTCAAAGTGGAGCTGGCAGCAAAGGAGGGGAAGTTTTTTCTCCCCCTCCGAGGTGGGAGCCAGATGCCCTCAGGGCTTCTTGGTCCAACAGCTCCAACTGAGCAAAATTCACCTTTTCAAACAAACTCCCCTCAGGCCCTTTCCAAGTTTTTCTGAAAGAAGCTTTCATGGGCTTAGCAGGCACGGGATCTGCATGGAAAAAAAAACAACGAGGGAAGCAAGGAGGGATCCCAGTTCTGTTTGCCCAGGCTGGAACCCACTGAATTCCAGCTCTGGGTTTGTGTGCTTTAAAGAGCTGTGACTGGTGGCCACAAACAAGTCCTCTGCTGCTGGAAAAGCTCTGTTTTTTCATGTTTTCTCCTGTTTTCCCAGGATATTCCTGCACTTCCAAAGCAGAGGCATTTTCCTGGCACGGAAGCACTCGTGGCTCAGAGCAGAGGCTATTTTGGAACAGCCATTGCTTACTAACTGAGGCAATAGACACAGATTAATTTCTGAGTGTGGACAGCTGTAAAACACCGAGGTGAATCCAAAAATACCTTTATTTCTTTGGACTTTTTCATCAGCACAGCCAGGCTCTCCTGCTTGGTGGTGGGGACTTTTTTTATGGGCATCAAAGCCCCTGAACCTAGAAGAGCTGGAAAAATCCCATTTTAGCACCAAACCAGGATATCTTGCAGGAAAACTGGGACTTGGATGACAGTTTTGGCTTGGACTCTTTGGCAATACCCTGTGCTGCCGTGTGAGAGCTGTGCCAGGCTCCCCAGGGTGGTCTTCTAGCCTGAAACCTCCCAGCACCTCTGGAAATCATTCCTGACACCCAAACCCCTTCCTCGGCTTTCAGACAGACACACAAGGAGAGGATCTGGTTGCCACGACCTTCCAGCACGGCCCCAAGCTGCGAAATCCTGCTCAGCTGTTTGGATTATTAATTATTGATTAATTCCCCAGCCCGCCCAGAGGCTCCAGCCGAGGATCTGCAGCTCTTGGAGTGTTTGCACAAACTTGGGGAAGTTTCATCCCTTCCCACCCCATCCCATTCCATATTTTAGGGCACAGGGGAAGTTTCATCCCTTCCCACCCCATCCCATTCCATATTTAGGGCACAGGGGGGAGGCCACAGCCCCCAAACAGCAGCAGGATCCCGGCAGCTCCTGCTCATCCCTGAGTGGGGTTTCCAGTCCTGCTGCTGCTTTTCCAGCTGATTCTCCTTGGGAAGGACCCAGAGGCTCCCAGCAGCCTCCAGCCAGGCTGGGGGACAGGCTCAGAGTTGTCCCCAAGAGGTGACAGCCGGCCCAGCTCAGCCCCTTCTCTCACAGCATCCCAAGCTCCTGCTCCTCCCGCTGCCACAAACGCCAAGGAAAACGTCGGGATGTTCCCAAATGGCAACTGAAGAACTCCCCCACACCCGCTGCTGCTCCGGGGACAGCGGCAGCGGCAGCAGCGACAGCAGCGGCAGCAGCGACAGCAGCATGTGACAAACGTGAGTCACGATGGGCAGGGCACTGCCAGCGCCGGAGCGACAGCGACAGCGACAGCGCCGGGAATGCTGCGGGAGCCACGGAACTCACTGCCCAGCACTGGGAATGCACTGGGAATAGCAGGGAATTCACTGCCCAGCACTGGGAATGCACTGGGAATAATGAAATTCACTGCCCAGCACTGGGAATGCACTGGGAATAGCAGGGAACTCACTGCCCAGCACTGGGAATGCTCTGGGAATAATGAAATTCACTGCCCAGCAGTGGGAATGCTCTGGGAATAATGGAATTCACTGCCCAGCAGTGGGAATGCTCTGGGAATAGCAGAATTCCCTGCCCAGGAGTAGCTCTGCCCAGGGGGTGCAGTTCCCTGTGAGCTCCAGAGCCCAGGTGGCATCTGCAGGGTGACATCTGTGTGCCAGCTGTGCCTCTGAGGGGACAGCCAGGCCTTTCCCATGGCTGTCACCTCTGTGGGGATGCTGAGAGCATCATGAATTCAGTGGGAAGCAGGGATGGGGATCCTGAGGGATGGGATCTAGGAGGGCTGGGATCACAGGCAGGGAGCAGCTCATGTAATAATATATAAAATATAAATTATAAATATAAGCAATATAAAAATATAAAATAATATAAATAATACGAATAATATATAAATAAATACTATATAATAATATATAAAACATAAAATAAAGCATAAATAATATATAAATATAAAATGCATAATCATACATAAAATAATATATAATAACAGACCAAAATTATATCTAACATGAAAGTATAATGTATAAAATAATATATTAATAATATATAAATATATAAAAATAATGTGAGGATTTGGGAGATTAATGCTCCACCCTGTCCCCTGCAGCCAGTCCTGTCCCAGCCCTGCTGCTCCTGTGGTAGGACCCCGCTCCCCCTTGTCCTTCATGTCCCCCCTCCTCAGGAGAGGCTCCTCAGCTGCACAAAGCCCTGGAGAAACTTTTTGTCCATGGATGTGGGGCTGGGAACAGGGCAGAGCTGAGGCCAAGGCCTCTGCACTCCTTCTGCTCTTGGCTTTTGGGTTCAGGAGCTGTGAAAACCAAAACTGTGAACCTGGGGATGGGAATAGGGTCAGGCTTCAACCTCCAGCCCTGGGCTGGGTCAGACTGGGGAAAACAGAGCCAGGAAAACAGGGAGCCAGGGAAAACAGGGAGCCAGGGAAAACAGGGAGCCAGGGAAAACAGAGAGCCAGGGAAAACCCTTGGCTCAGGAAAAGTGGCACTTTCGGATGCAGGCTTTTGGATGGATCCCATCACTCCTGCAGAAATCCTTGAGCAGAGCTGTCACACACCAGCTTTGCTCCTTGCCAGAACTTCTGTTTCCCCTCTTTTTCCCTAAGGCAGCCAGGGCTGGGGAAGGGAGAGCTGCCACGGATCTGCTGGAATTCGGGGATGGAGGTGACACCAAGCAGGCTTTGGTTTCCAGGGTGCCACCTCAAATCCATCTTCAGCTGGCAGCAAAGAGTCTACTCTGATCCTTCCCTATCGAGGGGGACAGCAATCTCTGATCCTTCCCCACCCATGGGCACAGCAATCTGGATTTGGTGCAGGCTCAGCAGGACCAGCTCAAACCCACCCCAGCAGCAGCTCCAGCAAGGGTTTGGGGCAGGAAAACTCTGATTTATGGATGGTGCCACTCGTGGTGGCTGTGGCATGGTGCCCAGAGCGGTGGCAGCTGCGGGCAGCAGCCAGCCCCAGCTTCCCCTGTGCTCTGCCCAGTTTGAGGATTTATTTTAATTAATTGCTCAGCTCCAAACGCATTAAAGGTGAGCACTGGCAGCAAACCTGCGGGAGGGCAGCACGGCCAGCTCGATAAAATCAATGGGGATTTATTTGGCCTTGGATACTGCTGCTGCTGCTGGGTCAGGCTGCAGGGCCAAGGGAGCTCCAGCTCCAGTGGGATGTGCCAGCCCTGGAATGTTGGGGGTGCTGGGAGCAGCCATGGGAAGCTGCAGCTCCTTTTGCCCAACATTCCCACCCCTTTCTGAGCCTCTGTGCCCCAGCTGGGAGTGGGAAACCCTTGGGATGTCCCAAGCCACGAAGCCAAGCACAGCCCTGAGCTCCAGATCCTCATGGATCATGGAATTATGGAATTAGAAAATCATGGAATGGCTTGGCTGGGAAGTGACCTTAAAACTCATTCAGTTCCAGCCCCTGTTTGGGTGGGCAGCGTCCAGCCTGGCCTTGGACACTTCCAGGGATCACAGCCAGAACTCCTCTGGGATGACCTGTGCCACCCTCCCAACCCACGGATGTGCCCGGCCCTGCCTCCTCCAGCAGTTTTTGGGGCAGCAGCAGCTGCTCCCCCCCAGCAGCCTCAGGAGCAGGAGCTGCTGGACCATGGAGGGGAAGGCCCCACGTGTCACCGTGTCACCTCCAGCAGTGTCCACAGGGCTCCTTGTGCTCACAGCAGCCGAGTTTTGCTCAGGGAGCAGGGATTTGTTCTCCAGGCTGCCTTTCTGGAAGGGATGGCTGCAGGCTCGCCACTCCTGGCCGTGCCATCGGCTCCCTCGTGACCTTGACCGCGCCGGTGACACCTTCAGGGCCACCTGGGCTGCCACAACGAGGGGCTCCACCCTGGATCCCAGGGTCGAGCAGGGACATTTCACACTTTTTCCAGGGCTTTTTGAAAGCGAGGAGTGGGAGCATCCCCTCCGCCCATGCCACCACAGGGTGCCTGAGCCCATCCCACTCTGCCCAAGGCATTCCCACGCCTGCACACGCTGAAGTTCCACGCTGGGAATTCGTCCCTGCGGGATAAAACCCTGTTGAACAGCCGGGGGTCGGAGCTGCTTCTTTGCCAAACCCAGGGGAATTCTGTGCCCGGTTTCAGGCCGGATCCCGGCCCCAGGATGGGCTCTGTCCCTCCCGCAGCGCTGCAGTGCCGCCGGGTTTGTTTTCCTCATCCACCGGCCCCGAGGCCCGGCAGGAGCAGCCTCGGGGCCATTTCCACACCGTCACTCCCGGTGCCGCAGCCCGGATCCTCCCGGAGTATCCCTCCCGACTCCTGGCAGGGAGTTCCCGGGATGTGTGCAGCCCCTCGGCAGAGGGGCAGCCCCCAACGCCCTGCCTGGGATTCCTTCATCCCAGGACAATCCCCATCCTAGGAGTGTCCTCACTGCAGGACCAGCCCCAGACTGGGACCATCCCCATCCGACCCCAGGAGGATCCTCATGCCAGGAGCATCCTCATCCCAGGGCATCCTATTCCAGCAACATCCCCATCCCAGGAGTGTCTCCATCCCTGGAGCATCCTCATCCAGTAGGATCCCGGTAACAGGACCGTCCCCATCCCAGGAGCATCCCAATCCAGGAGCACCCTGTTCCCAGGGATATCCTCATCCGGGAGCACGCTATTCCCAGGATTATCCCAATCCCGGAGCGCCCCTATCCAGGAGCCATCCCGCATTCTCCAAGGTCACACCTGTAGGACCGGGGGGATGGGGATGGTGGCACCCCCGAGCTCCATCGCTCCGGTGACCCCGCTGGGATCTCCCCACACCGGCCAACATCGGGACCCCCCGCCGATCCTCCGGGATTTTCCGGTCCCCCGTGTCCCACCGGGATGCTCCCGCCGCTCACCTTCAGGTCGGGGGGCTTGGAGCGGGGCGGCGGCGGGACAGCGCCCGCCTCGGGGGCCGCCGCCGCCTCGCCGGCCTTGCCCTCCATCACGCCGTGACCGGGCGACTCCCCCGCGGCACCGGGATCCTCCTCGGGCTGCTGCAGCTCGTCCGAGCGGCACCGCTTCATCCCGGGAGCGCCGTGCCCGCGGCGCGCGGGGGCGCCTACGGCCGCGGCGGCGGGCGGCGCCCCGGCGGCCGCTGCGGGGCCCGCGGGCTGCGCGGCCCCGGCCCGCCCGCCCCGCCGAGCCCGGGCCGGGCGGCGGCTCCGCGCCGCGGCGGCTCCGCGCCCGCCGCCGGCACCGGCATCGCCGCCGCCGCGCCTGACGGACAGCGCCGCGGGCCAACGGCGACGCGAGGCAGGAGGGGCCTCACGCGGTGATTGGCGGAAGCTGCTCGGGGGCGGTGCTGGCGGGAGGAATTAACCAATGCAGCCGAGCGGAGGGCGGGGCCGCCGCTGGTGATTCGCGGAGGCGGAGCGGAGCTGGAGACGGGCGGGCCGCCTCCTGCCGGGCTGTGCGGGAGCTCTGCCGCTCCTTCGGCCACTACAACCGGCACCTGGCGCGGCTACAGCACAACCTGCGAGAGACCAAGAGGTTCTTCCGCGATGTCAAGTACTCCCAAGGACATCCCTTCGCCTCGGTGCCTGCCGGTGACGGCCCCCCCTCCGCCGGGGATGGGGATGGGGGTCCCGGGGACGGCGGTGAGAGAGGGGCGGGGGCGGGCGGGGAGGCCTCGCTGGGGCGGGGGCTGTGAGGGTGAGGGGTCTGTGGGGGTAAAGGGGAAATCTCTGCGGGTGAGGGGTCTCGGGGGGCTTGCGAGGGTTGCGGTGCAGAGTGAAGTGTCCGACTTGGGGGGGCTTTTATGGGGGTTACAGGGCTGGAGGGTGTGAGAGGCTTTGTGGGGTGAAGGGAGGAGGGCAGGGAGTGATTTAGGGGGGATTTAGGATGGATATGAGGAAAATATTCCTCTCCCAGAGGGTTTTTGGGGCACTGAGCAGGCTCTGCAGGGAATGGGCACAACTGCAGAGCTCCGGGAACATTTGGCCGCCGCTCCCAGGGATGCTCAGGGTGGGATTGCTGGGGTGTCTGTGCGGGGCCAGGAGCTGGATCCATCATCCCTGTGGGTCCTTTCCATGATTTCATGATGGGGACCCTCTCCCCCTGTCCCTGATCCGCACCTGCAGCTCCAGCCCCGCAGGGAGGGCGGTTCGGAGGAGGCAGCACCTGGAGCGGGTGGGATGAGGGGCCGGCATTCCCTGTTTGTCCCGGAGTTCCTGGGAATAGTGGCCTCATTCAGGGCCTCTCTGGTCATCTGCTGCTGTTGACAAACAGAGCTGCGGGTGGCCCCTCTCCTGCCACGAGCAGCACTCGGTGTTTCCATAAGACTGTCTCGTGAGAGGAGCTCAGTGTGACATGAAAAGTCCATAAAGATCTTGTTCATTCATCCCCAAATGGCTCCTGAGTCATCTCTCTTGGCCACTTGTCCAGGATTCTTGTCCCTCCTTGTCTTGCACTCCAAGTCCTGCTTTAATGTTTGAAATGTTGAGTTTTTCTGTCTGTGTATATAAAAAAAAATATTTTGGTCTGATTTGGGGTTCGTTTTCCCCTTGTGGTACTGTGGAGTTGTGGCTGGAAAGGTTTTGGGATTTTGGGAGTGGCTGCTGCCCCTCTCACCAGGCTAGGTGGGGAGCGAGATTTTTGGGAAGGGGCAGAGCCAGGACAGGTGACCCTGTGATGTTTGACATTTGGGATTGTTCTGCCTGGAGAAGAGAAGGATTTGGGGTGAACTGAGAAAAGATGGAATATTTCCAAGTGATGGAGTGCCAGCATATGAGGAATGACTTCCCACTGCCAGAGGGGCAGGGATAGATGGGATTTTGGGAATAAATCCTTCTCTGAGAGGGTGGGGAGGGCTGGGATGGAATTCCCAGAGGAGCTGTGGCTGCCCCAGATCCCTGGGAGTGTCCTAGGCCAGGTTGGACAATGGAAAAAATGGAAAAAAATGGACAAAAAGGATCAAATGGCACCCTGGGATTCCAACCCAAACCATTCCAGGCTTCTCTGTGCTGGTTTGGATGGGATGTTGGGAATAAATCCTTCCCTGGGAGAGTGGGGAGGGGCTGGGATGGAATTCCCAGAGAATCCATGGCTGCCCCATCCCTGGGAGTGTCCAAAGCCAGGCTGGACGTGGCTGGGATCAAACTAGGATCATGGAAATTGTCTTTTTTCCCCTGGGGAGGTTTTTAGGTGTCAGGAGGATTAAGGAGTGCAGTTTTCCTTGACTTTTCCCAAAAACCTGCCCTTCAGGTGGTTCCAAAGTGGAGGAATTTTGTCCAAGGACTTGTGCAGGGTCAGTTCTGTGCAGCACAAAGAGCACTGGGCAGTGGAGGGGACACAATTCCCAGGGGCTGGAGTGGGAAAAGAAACCTGGAAAATAAATGTGGATGTTTTAGAAATCAAGCAGATGTGAAGGGTTTGCTTTTGAGGCATCTGCAGGACAGATGGGGACAGCACAGGGAGGGAAATTCCCTTTGGATCAGCTTCCAAACACAAGCAGGCCAGAGTATCTGCTGAGTATCTGCTGAGTAGGAGCCCCTGAACCCCTCAGGTGAGCTCAAGGTGGTGCTTCAAGGAGCAAATAAATCCTTTTATTTCCCACTTTCCCTGCTTGGAGGGTGACACAACACCCATCACTCCAAGGCTGCTACTCTGAGGTTACTCCTGGAAGCAGAACTGAGCTGGATCCAGGGGCAGCCACTGTTTGTGAGGGAAGGGAAAGTTGTGTTTGCTCTTCCCAGAGTCAACAAAATCCTGGCTGTTCCCCAGGGCTCTCTCTCCTCACTCCAAGCAGGCTGGGAATTTGTGAATCCTTTCATTCCAGCCAAAAAATCCCTCCCAAAAAGTCAGAGATACAGCAGCTTAACTGGAATTATTGAAGGGTTATTTATATGGGTGTACAAATAGAATCCTCAGATGATGTTCCAGGAATTCCTCCAGCAATTGCCTTTTGGGAATGGTTTCCTCCAATCCTGAGGTTTTTGGGTTCTTGGGGAGCTGTAAGAACAAAACCTGAGTTAGGGATTCACAGCATAAAATAGGTGAAAATATGTAAAAAAATCAATTTGTTTTCTGCTCATTGGGGTTGTTTTCTTTGTGCTGTGCCTGTAATATTTCGAACAATCTGACCCGGAAACCTGAGGGTTTGGAGGTTTCTTTTGCCTTATTTTAGGAATTTTTACAAAATCCCCAAAGTTTTGGGCAGCAGCTGGGAGTTCCCTTAATGGTGTGTGCTGGGACTCAGCTTCCATAAATAAATGTAATTTTTTAGGGAGCTCTCTAGTGGGTTTGAAAGTGTTTTTGGTGCTGATCTCTGCTGACGGAGGGGTTTATCCTGTTCAAGTGTGAGCTCTGCTGATATCAGCGTGATCCCTTAAAGATCAGGGCTCCTTTTGTGGGTAAAAAGTTGGATTTAAGAGCAGTGGAGTGGTGGTTGGGGTGGGATTTGTGGAATAACTCCTCAGGTTGATGAAAGGAGGATTTTCAAAGAGCTTCAGAGGATGGAATTTGGCTCTGCAGCCTTTGGAGCTGCTGAAATCAGAATTAATTTGATTTTTTTTTCTCCTGGAATCAACATCTCTGTGCTGATATGGAACTAGAAGTGGGTTTATTTAGAATTCCAGCCTGGCTTGGGTTGGAAAGGACCTTAAACCCCATCCAGTCTCCCACATTCCAGGTTGCTCCAAGCCAGTTTTGGACACCTCAGTTGACACAAATGTGTTGAGATTAAATCTTGTGGTGGTCAAAGCCTGCAGGAAGTCACAGCCAGCAGCTCAGAAATGGCCAGAATCCTTGGAAAAGCCTCAATATTGGCAAAACCAGGGTGTGGAAAATGGAGTGAAGGCGAGTGAGGCCATCAAAGTGCTGGGAAAGGGATGAATCAATGCTCGGAGCTTCTGTAGATTCCATAAATCCAAGCTTTGAGTGGATTTGGAGAGGGGCCCTGCTGAGAGCTGCCCTTGTTCCATGGACAGGCCTCCTTTGATCCCGGGGAATTCATGGGATGTGCGCGCCCCGGGGCTCCCTGCATTGAAGTGTTCATCACATGGCCTGTCCCAGGTCCCAGCTCGGATCCGGGATGGAGCTCCAGCCCCTGGCTCTGCCCCTGTGGGCAAGGAAATGGCACTGCATCCCTCTGGGAAGTTCTGATCCCACTTGTTGTTGAGCCCCTCCCAGCCTGGATCCGTGTCCGTGCTGATCGCGGGATGTGGAATCACAGGGAAGGTGTTTGAAACTCAAATCCTGGGGAAAAAATGGATTTGGGAGGACTTTGGAGGACTTTCCCAAAAGCCAAAGGAGCTCCAAGAAGACTGGAAAGGGAATTTTTACATGGATAAGGGGAATGGGCTTGAGTTGGAGGAGGGAAGGTTTAGATGGGATATAGGAAGAAATTCCTTTCTGTGAGGGTGGGGAGGCCCTGGGATGGAATTCCCAGAGAATCCTTGACTGCCCCATCCCTGGGAGTGTCCAAAGCCAGGCTGGAGCATCCTGGGATAGTGAAGGGGGCAGAGGAACAGGATGAGCTTTAAGGTCCAACCCAAACCACCCCAGGATTCTCCATCCATATAAATAACCCTTCAATAATTCCAGTTAAACTACTGTATCTCAGTAATTTTTTGGGGATATTTCTGCTGGAGTTAAGGATCTATAAATTCCCAGCCTGCCTGGAAGGAGGAGAGGGAGCTCTGCTGCCTCTTTTCCCTTCAGAAGCCTCAACAGGGAAAAGGCTCTGCCTATGCAGCCCTCCCTGAATTGCTTTTTCATGCCTGAATCCCAGGAGAAGCTCCAAAGAATGTGCCCAGATCAAAGCCATCCTTCATCCTGCAGATGAAGGCTCAAATGTGCAATTTGTGGGATTTTTCCAGATTCTTATCTTTTGTGAGCTCCTGGTCAGCTTCCAGCCCTTTGGTCACTTGATGTGGCTTTTGAAGGGCTCGTTTGGAAAACAAATCCAAAAATCACACTTCAAGGAGAGCTTCCTGCCTTAAACTGTTCCCAAACTCGGGGTTTGGGGCTCAGAATTGGGGTTCTGTGAGGCAGAGGTGCAGTGCTGAGCCACAAAGAGAGTTCTTCCTTAGTTTTGGGTTGGAAAAACAAAGTCCTATTTCCAGCTGGAGGATTTGAGGGGAAGGCAAATCTTGGGCAGGATTTTAAAGAAGCTTTAAACCAATCGAAGACTACACAAAATGCTTCAAATTTGGCTGGTTTTAATTAAACTGGAGTGATTAAGCTGTCAGATTGAGGAGCGAGATGTGTTGTAGGATCTCTTTAATTGGGTTTGGAGTGCGAGGAGGATCCTGGTGGAGGGGAGGATCTTGTTTTCCTGACAATTTGGGCTGCCAGAACGTGACTCATGAAAAAAAGAATTTTAACAGCACCTTCCCTGTAAAACCCCTGCTGCTCCTTCCAGTATCAGAACAATCCTGGTGGTTTGTAGCTCTCAATTTGGGCATTTTTAGAGACTGGTGCCTCCATTTCCCATTTAATTTCATTCCTGGGCCTTGTGCCCTGGAATTTCTGTATTCCTGAAGCACAGCAGATGAGGGATTTGTTTGTTGTTCCACGTTTCTGGGGCTGTCAGAGTCATCCTGCTGCTGTGCACGAGGATAACGCTGAATTTAGCTCTTCCCATAGCCAGATTTAGGAGTTTTTAAAAAAGAAAACAAGAGCTCAACTCAGCCCTGAGGCTGAATTAGCACAGCCAGGTGAGGGCAGGGAGTTGTTCCATCCCACTGACCTTGGAATTCTTTGCCCATGACGCTGCCCAGGGAAGATGAGTAAGGAGGGTGAGGACAGAGAGCTTGGGAAGGGAGGCAGATGGGGAGAAATTCCCTTTTCCTCCTCTCCAGACCAACCCCTGGCAAACTCTGCCAGTTTATTTACTGTTGGAGCAGCAAGAGGGGGACATTTGTGGGGTTGGAGGGATGATTTTGGGGAGTTTGTGGGCTCTGACTTCGTAGAATGTGAGGGAATTCTGTGGGATCTGAAGGACATTTGTGGGGTTTGTGGGGAGTTTGTGGGCTCTGAGGGATGATTGTGGGGTGTGGGTTTTGAGGCTGTTCCAGAACCTTCTGGCTGCCAGCCCAGGCCTTCTCTGGCCTCATCCTTTCCCAGGCTGCTGGGTTTCCCCTCAGGGATGAGCCCCTAAATATCCCATTTTCCCCTCAGGGATGAACCCCTAAATATCCCATTTTCCCCTCACAGACAATGCCCTAAACACCCATTTTCCCCTCAGGGCTGCCCCTAACGTGCTGTCCCGTTGCAGGCCCCGGCCCCGCCTGGTTCCCGCGGCACGAGGAGGAGCAGCTGCAGCGCTCGGTGAGCTGCCGGCCGTGCCTGCTCATCCTGGGCCAGAACTGCGGCGCCAAGGGCCGGCTGCTGAACACGCTGCTGGGCCAGCAGCTGCTGCCCGCGCCCGGGGCTGGCACCGAGGAGCTGCCCTCACCCGGGGCTGGCACCGAGGAGCTGCCCTCACCCGGGACTGGCAACAAGGAGCTGCCCTCATCCGGGAATGGCAACTGACCGGGACTGGCACTGCCCTCACCCGGGACTGGCAACAAGGAGCTGCCCTCCCCGGGACTGGTAACAAGGAGCTGCCCTCACCCGGGACTGGCACCGAGGAGCTGCCCTCACCCGGGAATGGCACCGAGGAGCTGCCCTCACCCAGGACTGGTAACAAGGAGCTGCCCTCACCCGGGAATGGCACCGAGGAGCTGCCCTCACCCAGGACTGGTAACAAGGAGCTGCCCTCACCCGGGACTGGTAACAAGGAGCTGCCCTCTCCCGGGAATGGTAACAAGGAGCTGCCCTCTCCCGGGACTGGTAACAAGGAGCTGCCCTCACCCGGGACTGGTAACAAGGAGCTGCCCTCACCTGGGACTGGTAACAAGGAGCTGCCCTCACCCGGGACTGGCACCGAGGAGCTGCCCTCACCCAGGGCTGGTAACAAGGAGCTGCCCTCACCCAGGACTGGCACTGAGGAGCTGCTGCCCTCGCCCATGTCCAGCACTGAGGAGCTGCTGCCCTCGCCCAGCACTGAGGAGCTGCTGCCCTCGCCCTCGCCCAGCACTGAGGAGCGCTGCCGGCGCCGCCGCGTGCGCTTCACGCACGGGGCACGGACGCGGCTCAGCCTGGCGCTGCCCGGGCAGTACGAGCTGGTGCAGGTGCTGGCGGCGCACCGCGGGCACTGGGACACCATCCCCGAGCAGGACCTGCAGGTGCCCGCCGGCGCCGAGGATCCCGCGCAGAGGGCGGCAGAGCTGGAGGTGGTGCTGCCCTGCGCGCTGCTCAAGGTGAGGGTGGCACCGTGCTTGGCACTGGCCCTGCTCTGTGGGGAGACTGAGTGGCACTGCCACTGTTCCAGGTCTGTGGGGAGATTGGGTGGTACTGCCACTGTTCCAGGTCTGTGGGCTGCTGTCCCTGCCCTGATCAGTAAATTCCCACTGCCACTGTTCCAGGTCTGTGGGGAGATTGGGGTGGTACTGCCACTGTTCCTGGTCTGATCAATAAATTGCCAGTTCTCATTGTCCCTGCCCTGGTCCATGGGGAGCTTGCAGTGGCACTGCCACTGTTCCTGCCCTGATGAATAAATTCCCAATTGTCCCTGCCCTGCCCTGTGGGGAGCTTGCAGTGGCACTGCCGCTGTCTCCTGGCACTTCTCCTCTTCCTGCCAGATTCCTGAATCCCAAATTTTCCCCAAAAAGAGTGAGGAGGGAGCCACAAATCCCATTTCCGTGGCACGGCTGCTGTGGGAACCTTGTGCTGCTCTGGGATATTTTAAAACTCTGAATATCAGGATGGAAAATCTGATATTTTGGCAGAGCTGCCCAATTCCTTGGGGATTTCAAGAATTCAGCAGGGTCATGGGGAGTAATCCATAGGGCCAGACAGATTTTGGGATTATCATGGGATTTACAGTGGGAGCAAACACTTGGCTGCTTCCCTAAATCCAGTCAGCTGTGCCTGGAAGCTGGGATGGGCTTGGTTTTCCTTGGATTTATATTCTTTTTCCTGCCCTTGTGGGATTTGGAATTTTGGGCTGAAAAGTGTAGGGATTGTGGGGAATGAAAAATTTCCAGTGTTTGTGACAAAACTGAAAAATTAATAAGAAATCAAATTAATTGGGTTTTATTTTGTGACTCAACTTTTTTCCCCTCAGATTTCCATGGAAACAGAAAAAATGGGTGAGATTTGAGCAAAACTGGGTGTGTGAAACAAAACAAAGAGAATTTAAAATGGAATCTGGGGGTATAAAAGTGGCTGGGATGAATGAGGGAGGCATGGAATGAGCTCCCAAATGGAATAAAAGCAGGAATTGTCAGACTGGAGTGAGTCACAGGCTGTTCTTGGAAGGCAAAATACCAATTGGTGCAGGAAAAGGCTGAGCTGGGCCTGCAGTCATTGTGTTAGGAGAAATTTGGGTGAAAATGGCACAAAATTGGGTTTTCAGCACCTCAGCTCGCTGAGCAAACAGGGATTAAAGTGCCCCGAGCCTGGAAGAATTGGACAAAAAACTGGGGTGGAGCCAGGGAATGCTTTAAACTGCTCTGGAAATGAGGAATCCTCCACACTCCAGTCGGCCCTGAGAGGATCCCACAGAATTCCTGGAATTATCGTGGTCAGGATCTGCCTGATCCCAGATTTTGATTCCTGTTTAGGGTTCTGGAATCATCCAGGAATTGCAGGTTGGAATCCCACTGAATTCATGGATTGTTTCTGGGTCAAGAGCTGCTCGATCCCTGATTTTGATTTGTGTTTGGGGTTCTGGGATGCTGTGACCATCCAGGAATTGCAGGGTTGGTGCAAAATAGGGCAGGAATAAGGTGAAAAATTCCAGCTCTTCCCTGGAACACTTCTAAACTTGGTCCTAAAACTCCAAGGATTTGGTGCTAAACAAGGAATTTGGAGTTGTCCAGGGATCCCCCTTGTCCTAAACTGGGCTGAAACTCCAAGGATTTTGTGCAAAATAAGAAATTTGGAGTTAGGGATCAGCCTCACTGGGAAAGGGGAAAGGAGAAAAGAAAACCAGAGGAGACAAGGAAAGAAGGAGAAAAAGGAAGAGGAAAAGGAAAGACCAGAGGAGACAAAGAAGAGAAAGGGAAAGACTCCAGGTCTGCTTTGAAGAATTCCATTTTATTGCTGTGTGAATGAATTCCAGGGCATTTTTCCACAGGGGAAAAAACCTCTCCAAACCTCCTTTTTCCTAGGAAGTGGACATCGTGGTGGCTCCATGCCGGGGCTTCCAGTCAGCTGAGGCCACCCTGGGTGAATTTGTGAACCAGGTGCTGCCCGTTGTCACCTTCGCCATCAGCGAGCCCCAGCTGTCCCCATCAGACCAGGCAGAACTGCGGGACATCAAGGAGAAATTCTCCCTGCCCATCTTCTTCCTGCCAGTGTGCGAGCCGTGCGGCGGGCCCGGCAGGGACAGGTCCCCCTGCAGCAGCAGCTGCTGGAGCTGGGGCTGCTGAGCGCGGGCAGCCCCTGCGGCGCTCCCGGCCCCGCCCTGCCCGAGCGGCTGCGGCTGCTGAGCGCCTTCTCCCGGCAGGTGCTGCAGCAGCACCTGGTGCAGGCGGCCACGCGGCTGAGCGAGGTGCACGGCCGCTGCCTCAACATCTTCATCAACCAGGCCTTCGACATGCAGAGGGACCTGCAGATCACCCCCAAGCGCCTGGAGTACACGCGCAGGAAGGAGAGCGAGCTCTACGAGTCCCTCATGGGCATCGCCAACCGCAAGCAGGAGGAGATGAAGGACATGATCGTGGAGACGCTGGGCAGCATGAAGGAGGAGCTGCTGGAGGATGCTGCCAGCATGGATTTCCGAGGTGGGTCCTGCCTGGAGGGGCTGGGGGTGAGTTTTGGTGTGTTTTGTGTCTATCTCCTCTGCTCTGGTCTCTTCTGGCTTTCCCTTTCCCTTCCTTGTCTCCTCTGGTCTTTCCTTTTTCTTTCCTTGCCTTTTGCCTTGTCTCCTCTGGTTCTCCTTTTCCCCTTCCCTTCCCTTCCCTTCCCTTCCCTTCCTTCCCTTCCCTTCCCTTCCCTTCCCTTCCCTTCCCTTCCCTTCCCTTCCCTTCCCTTCCCTTCCCTTCCCTTCCCTTCCCTTCCCTTCCCTTCCCTTCCCTTCCCTTCCCTTCCCTTCCCTTCCCTTCCCTTCCCTCTTTTTATCTTGGATAAAATGAAAATAATGCAGTTTTGGGATGATGACAGAAGAACATTTTTAAAGCCCCATTTGGAGCAGTTTGGGCTCCCTCAGGAGCTGTTCTCCCAACAATCCCACACCTCCAGGACATTTCCCTTCCCTTTTCCTGCAGACATCATCATCCCCGAGAACGGTGAGCCCGTCAGCTCCAAGGACATCAAACGCTGCATCCAGCAGATCCAGGAGCTGATCATCTCCAGGCTGAACCAGGCTGTGGCCAATAAACTGATCAGCTCCGTGGATTATCTGCGGGAGAGCTTCGTGGGCACCCTGGAGCGCTGCCTCAAGAGCCTGGAGGAGTCCTGGGAGGGCTCGGTGCACCCGGCCCGGGGGCTGGAGAAACCCCGCGAGGGCGCCGTGCACATCACCAGCAATTACCTCAAACAGGTCTGGGGCGGAGGGGAGGCAGGGAATGGGGAATTTGGGGTGGTGAGACATGGGGAGATCAGGAATTTGGGGTGGTGAGATGTGGGCAAATCGGGAATTTGGGGTGGTGAGACAGTCACTTTCCTAAATCTGTGTGACATAATCAAATTACGGCCTAAAAACAGCCATGAAATAATCAATAAATCAATTATCTCCTCAATCTGTATGAAATAAGCAAATTACAGCCTAAAAACACTTATGAGATAATCAGTAGATTATCTCAAACTAGTCTGGGATGGGGCTGGCAAAGTTCCTAGCTGGTAGAATTCCCCTTTTTCCCTCTTTTCCCAGAGGAAAATTCCCATTTTTCTGCTTTTCCAGATCCTGAATGCAGCCTATCACGTGGAGGTCACTTTCCACTCGGGCTCGACAGTGACCAGGATGCTGTGGGAACAGATCAAACAGGTGAAAAAAAGTGAATTTTGGAGCAAAGAATCGTCTCAGCTGCTCTCTAAAGGGACTCTAAACTCTTTGGAACACAAACCCTGTGAGGAGATGATTCCTGTGGGATTCCTGCCTTGGACTGGGAGTCATTCCAAGGATCTGTGCCTTGGACTGGGGGCTGATTTCGGGGATTTCGGGGATTTCTGTGACTGTGTGATTTCTATGATTTCTGTGATTATGGGATTGTGTGACTGTGATTTCTGGGACTCTGGGACTGTGTGGTTTCTGGGAGTGTATGATTTCTGTGATTTCTGTGACTGTGTGATTTCTATGATTTCTGTGATTTTGGGATTGTATGACTATGATTTCTGTGACTCTGATTGTTCTCGCAATCTCCAGAAATCTGTGATTTCTGGGACTGTGTGCCTGTATGATTTCTGTGATTGCGGGACTGTGTGACTGTGATTTCTGTGACTCTGGGACTGTGTGACTGTGGCTCTGTGATTTCCCAGATAATCCAGCGGCTCACGTGGGTCAGCCCCCCGGCCATCAGCAGTGACTGGAAGAGGAAGGTGGCCCAGGACGCCATCGAGAGCCTCAGTGCCTCCAAACTGGCCAAGAGCATCTGCAGCCAGTTCCGCACGCGCCTCAACAGCTCCCACGAGGCCTTCGCTGCCTCCCTGCGCCAGGTCAGGGGGAGCTGCCCTGGGCTGGGGCTGGGAACATGGGGTTTTAACTCAAAACCACCAAAAACTGCCCAGGAATCCTGGGCTGGGGCTGGGAACGTGGGGTTTTAACTCAAAACCACCAAAACCTGCTCAGCAGCTCTGGAATTTGGGCTGGGAATGTGGGGTTTTAACTCAAAACCACCAAAAGCTGCCCAGCAGCCCTGGGCTGGGGCTGGGATTGTGGGGTTTTAACTCCAGATGTCCTCCAGCTGGAGGATGGGCACTCGGGCCGGCTGGAGAGGACCGAGGACCTGTGGCTGAAGGTGCGCAAGGAGCACGCGCCCCGGCTGGCCCGGCTGGCCCTGGAGAGCAGGTCCCTGCAGGACGTGCTGCTGCACGGTGAGTGAGGCCTCCTGCTCCTGGGGGAAGGGATTCCTGCTCTGCACCCAGGGCTTTGGGCCTTGCACTGCATCCTCCAGCCAGGCTTCACCTGGCAGCTCCCACTGCCTCAGCTGGGCCAGGCTGGGAATGTGCAGGGGGGGGAAACATGGGTTGGAGGTGATTGATTGCAGGGGTGTGTGCCTTGGATTGGGGGTGATTGATTGCAGGGGTGTGTGCCTTGGATTGGGGGTGATTGATTGCAGGGGTGTGTGCCTTGGATTGGGGGTGATTGATTGCAGGGGTGTGTGCCTTGGATTGGGGGTGATTGATTCCGGGGGTGTGTGCTTGGATTGGGGGCTGTTTCCAGGGATTTGTGCCTTTTTTGGGGGGCTGATTGATTCCAGGGGTCTGTTCCTTGGACTGGGCTGATTGATTCCAGGGGTCTGATCCTTGGACTGGGCTGACTGCAGGGGTGTGTTCCTTGCAGGGAAGCCCAGGCTGGGCAGGGAGCTGGGCCGGGGCCAGTACGGGGTGGTGTACCTGTGTGACTCCTGGGGGGGACACTTCCCCTGCGCCCTCAAATCCGTCGTCCCTCCGGATGAGAAGCACTGGAACGACCTGGCACTGGAATTTCACTACATGAGGTCTGTACCTGACTGCTTCCCCCATTGCACAGGGATCTGCTTGATTTCCCAGCAGTATTCAGGCTGGAAGAGCCCCCAGGCTGTGGCTGGTGTCCCCTTTGTCACCCAGCCCAGAGCTCTGATCCAGGTTTGCTGCAGTTCCACTCTGGAATGTGGGGTTGGAGCTCCTGGAATGCTCAGCCATTCCCAACCCTGGCAGGACACAAAAAAAATATTGATGAATAAAGATGGGCACAGCACTTGGAAGTTTTAGTGGCAAAACCTCTATTTTAATATTAGTCTATTTTTATATATTTTAACTTAGTGTTTAACTTTAATTGGTTAGTAATTTTCTTGCTACTTAATTTCTTGGTTAGAAGGTGTTTGTGTATGTATTCTCTTTTCATATTGTTGTTAATATATTTTTATGGATTCTGATGGGATAGACTTTTTTTATTTTCCATAGGTGCAGCTTGTTTTTCTTAGTAAGAATAGATTGTTATGTAAATTGATTTTTATTTTTAGATGCTTTTTCATGGCAACTTGACATGCTGGTTGTTAACTGCACCTAGCTGAAGTAATAGGCTTAGGTCATGATTTTATAAAGCCTTTCATTTGAAAGTTTTTTACTTATATGCAACAGAATACCTTGTGATGGGCAGGGATGCTCCTTCCTGCCTTGACTGGATTCTCTGCTTTCCAAATTCAGAGTAAATTCCAATTTACAGACCATAATAACCAGCAGTTCTCCTCCCCTGACTTCTGGTGGTGAATCCTCCCTCTTTCCCCACTCCTTGTCCTGCCCGAATTCCCAAAAAAGCCAGGGATGGCTCTGCAGTGCAGGGAGCAGCTGCTTTGCAGTAAACAGCTGCAGGCAGAGCCAGCTGACAGAAGAATGGGCTTTTTTGTGACTCTAACCTTTAAAAAGGCTTTTATTTTTTGAATTTAATTGGCTCAGACAGCTGAGGATTGTGCTGCTCTGAGCTGTGCTGGGAACTTTTGCTCAGTCTGCAGCTCTGGAGCTTCTTCCCTTGGCCTGGGCTGGAGAATAGGGCCAAAAATGACCCCAGTTTTCTGTGCTAAATCCTCTGAAGGGACTCAGAGGCCAAAAAGGACTCTAATTTTCTGTGCTGAGCCTTCTGCAGAGACTCTGGGGCTTCTTCCCTTGACCTGGGTTGGAGGGCAGGGACAAAAATGACCCCAGTTTTTTGTGGTGAACCTTCTGTAGAGACTCTGGGGCTTCTTGCCTTGGCCTGGGCTGGAGGACAGGGATAGAAATGAGCCCAGTTTTTGTGCTGAACCCTGTGCAGGTCCCTGCAGTCCCACGAGAGGCTGGTGCACCTGCACGGCTCCGTGATCGATTACGGCTACGGGGGAGGCTCCAGCATTGCTGTGCTGCTCATCATGGAGAGGCTGCACAGGGACCTCTACACGGGGCTGAAGGTACCAAACTCCCTTATTAAATATTGATTTTCTATTTATTTAATCCCTGGGAGTGCTGGGAACAGAGCATGGAGCAACCTGGTTTAGTGGGAAGTGTCCCTGCCCATGGGATGTTTTAATCTCCCAAATCAAAACTGATTCTCTAATTAAAAAATCCCCATGAATCTGTAAAACAAAACTGGAATTGCTCAATTTTCAGCATTTTGGTAAAGAAGAACAGGCCAAAGCAACTTTTAGGAATAAAATCCATGTTCTTGCCCTCAGGCTGGGCTGGAATTGGAGCCACGGTTGCAGATTGCCTTGGATGTGGTGGAAGGGATCCGGTACCTGCACAGCCAGGGCTTGGTGCACAGGGATATCAAACTCAAAAATGTCCTGGTAAGGAGAATCCCTGCCTCTGCCTCACCCCAGAGCCTTTGTAGTGGGAAAAGGAACCTTGAAGTGAAGGAATAACTTTCTCCACACGGGGTATTCGAAGCTGTGCTGGTGTCAGCCACAGGGAGGTTTTGCTGCTTCCTTTCCTGGCTGGAAGCCTGGGGCAAAGGGAGCAGGGAATGATTCCTTTGGAGTGCAGACAGCTTAATCCATGAGCAGGATTTCCAGTTCCTGCTTCCCTGAAATCCCAGCCACACCCCTGGTGTGGGAGATGAGCAGTGCCTGCAGGGAAGGGCCCTGGAGCACGTAGGAAATCAGAGAAACTCAGTTAAAACCATCTGCTCGGCCCTCTCAGTGTGAATCAACATCAAAAAACAATATTTTATGGGAAAAATGGGCTTCTCACCTGCCTGCCTGTGGCTTTTCCCCCCAGCTGGACAAAAAGAATCGGGCCAAGATCACAGATTTGGGGTTCTGCAAACCCGAGGCGATGATGTCGGGCAGCATCGTGGGCACCCCCATCCACATGGCTCCCGAGCTGTTCACAGGTAGGATCCCCCTGGATCCACTGCTCTGCCTGCACTTCTGGGGGACATTCCTTGGGATTCACCTCTCACTTGCTCCTGAGATCATTCCAACCCCAGAAAATTCCCTGCTTTCAATGCATGCTGGATTTTTCCTGTCTTTTAAGTGCCACTCTTGACAGGGCATAATGGGGCTGATCAGCTCTGCTGCAGTAATTAACTTACAATTAGAAAGATAAATTATCATCACTAGGAAGCTGGAAATCCTTGGCTTTCATGGGGAACTACTCCAGGAAGGATTCCCTGCAGGGAATTTCTAAGCTGTTATTACCTTGGAGTGAGTTTGGATTTACTGGGAATTCTGGCAGCTGCTCCAAGGCTTTTTGCTGAGTTTGGAACCACTTGAAAATTCAAATCCCACTTATCCAAATCCTTTTGGTCTGTCAGAGCTGCTCCTGCTTGGAGAAGGTTGGGATCAAATGGAAGCATCTCTAAATGTGGGAATTTAGGGGATACTTGGGGTATTTCTGGGATGAGAGCCTGAGTTTGGCTCTGACAGAGCTGAGCCTTACAGGTGTTGGTGTTTAAAACACACCTGAGCTCAGTTTGGGAGTTCCTGGTACAGCTTAAATTTATAAATCCTGGGAATTGGAAAAGCTTAACCTTGATCCCAACTCCTGCTGCCTTCTGGGTTTCACACAAGTTTTGCCTTCCTGCTATGAAACTGAGGTTTAAATTTGGGACCCTGGGATCACCTCTCAGCCTGCCCAGCTCCCAGTGATTTTTCTCTGCTGATCCCACATGTTTTTTCCCAGGGAAGTATGACAATTCTGTGGATGTTTATGCCTTTGGGATCCTGTTCTGGTACCTCTGCTCAGGCCATGTGAAGTTACCCGAGGCTTTTGAGAGGTGTGCGAGCAAAGATCACCTGTGGAACAACGTCAGGAAAGGTACCTGGGCTTGGCTCAACTCTGAAAATCCTGAGCTGCTGGGAAAATCCAGTTTTATTCTGGTAGTGAGAGGTGAAAGGAAAAAAATCCCAGAATCCCTGAAGTTGGAAAAGATTCCAGGGATCATCGAGCCCAAGCTGTGCCCGATGCCCACCCTGAGCACTCAGTGCCACCCCCAGGGCCGGGCACTCCAAACCCCCCTGGGCAGCCCCTGCCAACCCTTTCCATGGGGAAATTCCAGCCTGAGCCTCCCCTGGCCCAGCCTGAGCCCTTCCCTCTCCTCCTGTCCCTGTTCCTGGGATGAGATCCCAAATCCCTCCCTCCTGTTAGGGAGTTGTGCAGAGCCAGAAATTCCCCCTGATCCCCTTTTCTCCAGGCTGAGCCCCTTCCTCAGCTCCCTCAGGATTCTCCAAACCCTTCCCCTTCCCCTCAGGATTCTCCAGACCCTTCCCCAGCTCCATTCCGTTCCCTGGACTCGCTCCAGCCACAGAATGTCCCTCCTGAACTGGACACAGGGGTTGAGGCTCCTTCCCAGTGTGAGGGGACAATCCCTGCCCTGCTCCTGCTGCTCCAGGAGTTTTTGATCCAGTTTTTAGAGGGGCATTCAGTGGTCCGATGTGGCCAGGTTCTGCTGGAAGTTGAACTAAAATTCCCAGGATAAAAGAGGTTTTTGGGATTAGCTCCTTCCCCAACAGCACAGGGAATGCTCAGCATGCTCAGTCCAGGAAGCAGCACAGCCTTGGGATGAAAATCAGCCCCCAGAGCAGGCAGGAGTGATCCCCTGAGGAATGTTCAATCCCTGGCGCTTGGAGGCTGTGGGATCTGCACATCCAGATCCTTGAGGATGGGACACAGCTGGATGTGGAGGGAAAAAACTGCTCCAGCTGTTCACCAAAATATCAACTCCTGATTCACTGGATTTGGGGAGGGCTGGGATTTGTCTCAGCAAATGCCCTAAAATACCAACTCCTGCTGGTTCCCTGGGTTTGGGGATTTGTCCCAGCTTTGTCAGGAGGTTTGATCCTCTGTGCCTGGAGTTTTGTGTCCGTGGAAATTCCCCCTGGTCACGTGGGAAGGATTATCTGGGATGGGCCAGGCTGTGTCTGTCCCACACTCCGGGCTGTTCCTGGGTGGAGCTGGCTCCCAAGGCTCTGGAATGTGCAGCTGGGTGGGGAGATTGGGATCCCGACAGGAAAAGGGTTTTTTAATCCCAAATAATTGCAAAAAGGAGATTCCAGTGGAATTAACTGGGAGAGCTGGGAAGAGAAGATTCCAGGGAAACCTCAGAGATCCTTCCAGGGCCTGAACGGGCTCAAAAAGGAGGGAGAGGGATTTTGATATGGAATGGAGTGACAGGAGAAGAGCTGATCAAGTAAAAGAGGGAAGGTTTAGATGGGATTTTGGAAAGGAATTCCTGACTGTGAGGATGGGGAGGTGCTGGGATGGAATTCCCAGAGAATCTGTGGCTGCCCCGTCCCTGAAAGTGTCCAAGGCCAGGTTGGATAGTGGATAAAAGGGATAAAGTATGGATAAAACATGGATAAAATGCAACCTGGGATAGTGGGAGGTGTCCCTGGCCACGGGATTGGATGATCCCCTCCAACCCAAACCATTCCAGGATTCCCTGTGCTGGTTGGGATGGGATATTGGGAATAAATCCTCCCCAGGGAGGGTGGGGAGGGGCTGGGATGGAATTCCCAGAGAATCCATGGCTGCCCCATCCCTGAGATTGTCCAAGACCGGATTGGAGCAGCCTGGGATAGGGAAAAGTGTCCCTGCCCATGGAATGGGATGAGTTTACAACCCCTCCCAGCCCATCCCAGTGCTCCAGTCCACGATTCCATGGATTTGGAAGTGCCCTGAGCAATTCCTTGGCAGCACTGCTGCAATGTGCCCCTTTCCCAGCAGCTCCAGATCCCTGTGCCCGATTTTGGCTGGATGTGAGCAGCAGGCAGGGCTTTCCCTGGGGACCCCCGGCATTGCTGAGCACCCCCATGCCCTGTGTTTGCCAGGGGTGCGTCCGGAGCGGCTGCCGGTGTTTGACGAGGAGTGCTGGCAGCTGATGGAAGCCTGCTGGGCCGGGGACTCCTCGCAGCGGCCCCTGCTGGGAATCGTGCAGCCCATGCTGCAGGGAATCATGGACAGGCTCTGCCGGGCCGGCTCCGAGCATCCCACCAAGGGCCTGGATGACTCCACGTGAGCGGGAATCGCGGCAGCGTTCGGGAATTGAGGCGGGGTTTGGCAATGCCAGCCCCGCCCGGCACAGCTCCGAGCCAGCCCCGAGGGGACAGGGGAGCTCAGAGGGGGCTCAGGGGGGACAGCTCCATCCCAACCCCACCCCGGTGTCCCTTTGGAATTGTGCTGCCGAGGGGTGGAAAATCCAAACCCTTTGGACTCACCAATCCCACCCCAAGCCGTGTGAGCGATCTGTGGCGTAGGGAAATCCCTTCCCAAAACTCTGGCATGAGGATCCTGCTCCTCCCCCATTGGCATCAATTCCAGAGCTCACAGAGGGGAAGGAAAAGGCACAAAACCTTTAGGGTAAGGAAGTATTGGGAAGCTCCAAGGAGCTGGAAATGTTTACATGGACAGGAGCAAAGCTTCCGTGTTTTTCTATGGGGATGTGGAAAACCCCACCTGGATAAGCTATTGATCCCTAATCCCACTTTTTCCTCCTCTTTTTCCCTCTCCTTTGCTTCCTTACATTTCTTGGAATGGCTGGAGAAACCTTCCCTTGATTCCACGCTCCGTTCCTCAAAGGTTCCGCTTTGTAGCAGCACAAAAAAAGTCCTTAAAAATACTGATTTTTCCATGGGGAAAGTGCCAAATTTCCTTTTTAGATTAGGATTTGGGGCTTGGAATTCTTGGGAATGTCGTGGCAGTTTTAAATTGGGCTGAGTCTGCACAGGAATATTTTTTAAAAAGAGGTTTTTCCAGCTTTATGTTTCAAGTTGGAGGGAAGAAAGATGATGCTTCTCCTTGCTTTCACTCCAGGGCTGGAAGTTGGTTGGAAAGAATAAAAAAAAAGGGGGGATATGGGAAGAGGGGGATCATGGGCAAGGTTGTCTTTCCCAAATTCCTGGAAATCCCAGTTTGCTTCCTGCATTTTTGGGGTGGAAATGGGCTGATCTGGAGCAGGAAAGGCCCCTTGGTGGCTCCATGAGGAACTGGGGAGTTGGGAATTCTCCCTGGAATTCCCAGGGCAGGTGGAATTCGTTGGCTGAAATTCCAGCTGCCCGTGGTCAAGGATGGGTTTAGTGGGAATCTTTTCCTTTCTTTGTGCAATAAATGGATTCAGAAGCTTTTTATGGAGGAAAGAAAAAAAAAAAAAAAAAAAAAAGGCTTTTTTGTGTTCATTCCCTGAACCTGTGGGGGATGTGCTGGCATTCCCAATGGGATGGGGATGGATCCAACCTCTCCTGCCATTCCAGAGGGGGTTTCTATGGATCCATCCTTTCTCCTGGCATTCCAAACTGTTCTTTTTTTATGGATTCATCCTCTCTCTTACCATTCCTGACTGTCCCATCCCAATCCAGCTGCTCGTGCCAAGAATTCCCATCCCTTTTCCAAAGACAGCATCGAGCCCAGGAGGGGAAAACCTCTGGCAAAGCGGGAATGGCCACGGGCTGGCACAGGAGTGTAAATAGTAAACAAATAAAGGCAAAGTTCTGTGTCTGTGTCTGCAATTCCCGAGGGGCCCATCCCAGACAATTGCCTGAAATTCCAGGGCCTGGCACGGCACCCCTGAGAGAATTGGGTCAGTCAATGGGACTCATTTCAAGAACAGCCTCATTTACACCCGGGCTGAAGAAGCAACAGGTACAACCAACTGCCAGCAGAGGGAACACGCTGTGCTCTTTTCACCAACGGTTCCTGTCTCATCGTTGCTGAGCTCAAAGCTGTGCAGCTGGCCCTGGGCATTGCTGAGAGAGAGAAGTGGCCACCCTGCCTTGCCTTGCCTTGCCTTATTGCCTGGTACCCCCTGCTGGCCGCTTCCCCTCCCCGGAACTTTTCTGCGCAGCCGCGGGGTTCGCCCGGCCTGTTCCGCGCGGCGCGCCGGGGCTGCCCGCTGCGGTGCCTGATCCCGCCCCCAGGCGAACGGCGCGGAGCCGCCCCGGGCAGGGCCCCGCGGGGTCCTTCGGCGACGGGAGCGGAAGCGGCGGCACCACGAACGTGGAACTGCTCGGTGCGAGCGGGAACGGGAGAGGGAACGGAAGCGGGAACGGGAATGGGAAAGGCAACGGTGCCGCTGGATTCCACTGGGATAATGGGATCTGCGGGAACATTGCTGCAATAACTTTGATGGAAATTTCCCGAGCTCCTTTTCCCCCTTGACTGTGTTTGATTCCTGTAAGGAACAACTTATTGTGAATTCCCTGGCTTCTTTTTCCCCCCTTAAATAATAACTTTATTGGGAATTTTTCCTGCCTTGAAGAACTGCAGTACCCTGGCATTGAACAGGAATACGGTGAACATTTATTTAAGAACAGTTTTAATATCAGGGACTGAAATCACAATTTGAACTGTGTGGATGATCTCAGCTGGCTCTTCAGTGCTACAGAAGTGGCCCAGTGAAACTTAACCCCAGTTACAAATGAAAACCATCTTCCAAAACACCTTTTTCAGAATCAGCACCAGACCTGTTTCAGTACAGTATCACAGGTCCCTAACAGGGGACTTAGTGGTTCAAGGGACATTTCTCAGGAAATGTGTCAGTTTTTATCATCATTTATATTTGTCATACACAGCCCTAGAACAGGAAGTTGCTGTGAGCACCTGTATGACACAGGAATTTAAAAAGCAGGGATGTTCACAAGGAGTATGAGAGAAGTACAGAGCCTGGGAAAGCTTAGTCTGCCTAAAAATTAATTGTGGGCTTTGCACAACTAAATCTATGTGTATGCAGAGTAAAAACTGGAAGCATGTACATTTAAGTGCTGCTATCATACTAAAGAACTGGGGGTAACATTCATTTCAACAGTAGTTTTGTTTCCTCAGTCAGGATTTGCTTCATTCTGTCTAGGAAATACTAGGCCAGACCAAGCCATAACTAGAGCAGCAGCAACACATGCAGAGCAGTGATTCTCCAGGTAAACATGTTCCAGGGAAACAGCTGAGTTGGAAATGTATGTGGTATTTGACAAAAACCCCTCTGTGGGTTCTGTGGAGTCTGGTTTGGGGGTAGGGCAATGTCCTGTCCCCTCAGTGCCAGCACCAAAGTCACTTGACAGAAGTGCATGGATCTGGGCTATCACTAATCTGAGTCTGGTCAGGAGCAAGCAAATGACAACTGAAGTCCTTAGTCCAGTTTTCCCCTCACAGAAACCTTTTGTTCACAAGTTTTATCCTGAAGTAAGTTGCCTTCAGCAGAGAGGAGATGGCCTGTGGTGTCAGAGCACAGCACCCAGGATTCCCTGGGCACCCCAGGATTCCAGCACCAGCCCAAAGGTGTTTAATGCAGGGCTCCAGCTGGGATCCTTCACATCCCAACACCAAGCACTGGATTTGACACCAGTGCTCACCAGAGGCTCCATCCTCTCCACCACGTGCTGCACTAAGGACAGTGCTGGAACCCTTCCAGCCTTGAATCCCAACAGGTCTTTTCATTCTACCTGATTTACACAGCAAAATGCTTTGCTCAAGGGTGAGGCTCTCACATCTACCCAACAAGAGGCGTGTTGCTAACCTCCCCCAAAAGGTTCTATTAATTCCATGGGTGGTGTGGAGAACTGAGGAAAGAATCAAGTCTTTTTGACTTTATTTCTTTTTTCATTACACCTAATTCCCTGTCTAAGTCTCCTCTGTTCCTGAAGTCCATTTTTTCTCAGTCAAACCAAAGTCTTTTATTACAGGAGAAGCCACTCCTGAGGAGAGGGAAAAGCTTGGTTTGTAACTAACTTAAGCAAAATTAAAAATTACTACAGGAACCTTCTTAGCCACAAGCTTTGAGGCAGACACCAGAGCCCACTCCAGCTCACACACCTGTGACTTCAGCAGAATCAAAGTGATGCCAGCTTGGAACTTGGACCGCGAGTTTATAAAACTATTCCTTTACACAGTTGATTCCAGAAGGTTCAGCAGCTGGTAGGGGGACAGTGTGATGTATAACCTGATGATCCCATCCAACTGTAGTGAGCAAGGCATCATCTGAAGGAGACCAGGACAAGCCTTTTACAAAGTCTCGATGAGAACGGTTTCTGAACCTGGAAAACACCAACAGCCCATCAGCCATCATCACAGAGTGTGTGGGCTTGGCCATCCCTAACTACTGCCTTGTCAGGATGATGCTCCACTGCTTAGGAACATTTTCACCCCCAGGCTGCCCAGAGAAGCTGTGGCTGCCCCAGCCCTGGAAGTGTCCAAGGCCAGGCTGGACAGGGCTTGGAGCCACCTGGAATAGTGGAAGGTGTCCTGCCATGGCAGGGGTGGGATGAATGATCCTTAAGGTCCCTTCCACCCCAAACCATCCTCTGTGCTAATAATTAACTTGAGAAGACAAGAAGAAAACAGCAGTGAGTACATTCTGTCTGTACTTACACCTCTGAGAGGTCTGAGTCAAGAACAGCAACTGAACAGTCTTCACTGATGGAAGCCAGTAACGGTGAACTAGAGAGAGACAGCACAGTTAGAACCAGCAAATACAAGAATTTTTAGGGATAAACTTGTGAACAGCAAAATTCTGTGATCCTGACCCAGTACAAAAATCTTACAAAAATGTTTTCATCAGCATTTGGCAGGGTGCCAGTACTCTGAGTGGGAATATTCTATTAGTGTGAAAGCAAGTGATCATTCCTTCATCAGGGGTGACTGTAATTAGAAAACCCCCCCCAGTGTGTGGGTCAGTAATTCTTGTTGTGGACATTCACACATGTCAGAGGTGAGATGTTACTTGGTTTACTCTATTCTCTGCTACAATCTCCTTGATAAGAAGGCCAAAACTGGCACTCCCATAGGTTTTACTCAAAACTAACTAAGGCTTTTAAGGGATGCAGTCCCCTGTTCTGTTCAGCTTCAGTCAGTACCTGTGTGCAGAGAAAGCAAAGCCTGTGATGCCTCGGGTGTGCACCGCAGCGCTGAGGGCAGAGTCAGGATTCTTTGTGTCCACCAGTGCAACTGTTCCACTTTCATCACCTGGGACAGAGGGAGATTGAAATTACTAGCAAAAACTGTCCTGTGAAAATAACAACCTTGATTTGCCAGGTGAGAGATCAGATTCTTACCCAAGACAAAGATGTCACTTTTCTGTGGATGCCACAAGACTGAGGTAGGCAGGTAATTACAGGCACTGCAAACTGAGAGGGAAGGAGCTGGGGTGAGTGTGGAAGGAGTAGCACAAAGACACTCCTCATCCACCTCATCTAGCACTGCTACTGCATCAACACAAGCTCATTGTACTTCTGAGACAGTGTTAGACCTCCTTAGGTTTTAACAGGCACATCACTAGATTTGGAGTTAGAAGTCAGGCATAATAAAATAATTTATTTCTTCCAACACAAACTCATGCAGAAGCAGTGACTGCACACAGAGAGAGACTTACCAATTCGGGTCGCTGGTTTGGGGCATCGGGTGTCCCAGAGTAAAATTCTGTTGTCCTACAAATCCAAAAGGAATGAGAAGAATTTTATAATTTCTTTGTGGCATAAATTCAGATTCGCTGCTAACTCACAGGCAAAATGACCCTGCCTTTTCCTCTGGGTTAAAATGATGCTGTCATTAAGTGCAGCCTTCAGTCATTCCCAGGACAGAACTAGGAGCTCCCAAAATTTGATACTAACCTGTAGGACTCAGCTTGGTAAACAGATTATAAATTTATCAGACTAGAACACTGCAATAACACAGCTTGCAGCACAAGAGGTGGTTTCTAAGTGCATTAAACTGTAAATAGGTAAAGTTAAATCTTGTTTTAATGGGGTAGATTTAGACAATAGAGCGAGCATTACCTCAGCACAGGACAGGAACACAGTGTCCTTACCAGGACAGGAAGCCACACATGTCACTGCATCGGAGTGAGCTACCAAAAGCACAAAAGGATAAAGAGCCTCAAAGATTGTATCCAACTCTCCCCCACATCGGCAAGGGCCTCCAGAGGCACAGCAGTTCAGCAGTTATGCCCAGACATGGGATAACTTCTGCTCAGCAGCAGCCAGCTGCTTCCTACCGAAGTGATGAGTGCCCAACCCAACCATGGCCACAAGTCCTTGTGACAGCCCAGAGCTCGAGGGAGCCAGACAAGGGGTCAGGGGAGAGGTGAAAATGGGATGTAAAGGGGTTTATAAAAAGGAGAGAGAGGGGTGGCACTCACCTCTGTAGGAGTGCAGCACCGTTTGCTCCGGGATGTCCCAGACCTTCACGCTGGGGACAAGAGGGAGCAGTGAGTGTCCAGCACAGCCCGGGGACGAGGCTGCCAGGCTGGGGACACTCACCAGAAATCTCTGCCCCCGCTGACAGCCTGGCTGCTGCCAGCCAGCACACACACCGATGTCACGATGTCATCGTGCTCGTATTTACAGAACTTGTTCACGATCAGGCTCTCCTTCTCCTCCAGCTCCCAGAGCTCCACCGCACCTGGGGGATGAACACCCAGCTCAGCGACAGGGACACGCACCTTTGAGATGGGGAGGAGGAGGAGGGAATGGGGGGACACCCGCCCCGGCGGGAGAGAGGACAGACACCCCCCAGCGAAGGATGCGGACATCCCCATCGCTTACCGGAGTCGGAGGCCACCAGGATGCCCCTGTCCGCCAGCCAGCACAGGTCGGCCACCCCCGCCTCGGTCTGCACGCCGGCGGTGCAGAAACCCTCGCTGGGGGCGCGCCGGGGCTCGGCGAACACCCACAGCGAGCCGGTCCAGCAGCGCCCGTTCAGCCCCGAGGCGCCCAGCAGCAGGGCCCCGTCTGCGGGAGAGACACGAGGGAGGCGCGGGGAGCATTGCGGGGAGCCCCCGGGGAGCTCCCGAGGCTCCCGGGCCCCGCCGGGCCGCCCGCGCCGCCGCCCCGCTACCTGCGCGGTACCGCGCGCGCTCCAGGTGCCGCTCCATGCAGGCGGGCGCGTTGGGCGGATGTTCCACTCGGGGCCGGCCTCCACCGCCAGCTCCCCATCCCGCGAGGCCGCGGGGGCCGCGGTGTCGGGCGGGGCGGGCGGCGGGGCCGCCTGGAGCAGCGGCAGCGGCGGCGGCAGCGGCTCCTCCATGGCGGTGGCGGCGGCGGGGCCGGCGGCGCCCCCACGTGCCTCCCGCCGCCGCGTCCTCTCGCGAGAGCGCCCGCGCCGCGCCCGCCTCCCCGTGCTCTCGCGCGAGCGCGCCGCCATCTCAGCGCCCGGCGGCGGCGGCGGTCACCGAGCGGGACAAATCGCCGACCGGGACTCGGCTGCTCACGGCTCTTCCCGCCCGCCATGCTGTCCCGCCTCGTGCTGCGCGCCGGTGAGCCCGGGAGTGCCTGCTGGGGGAGCGGGGTGGCGGGCGGGGGTGCTGGCCGAGCTCTGCCCTGACGCGCTCTCTGCCCTCTCGTCCCCTCAGCCCCCGCCGCGCTGAGGGCGCTGCCGCCGCCCGTCGCCGTGGGGTGAGTACCGGGGGAGCCGCTCGCACGGCGGCCGGGATTTGTGCCTGAACAGCGTTACCCTGGGGGTTTGTCTTTTATTTTCTCATTCATGTTGTGTGAGTATGAAATAGGGACGGTGGGAAGGAACTTCTGGAGGTTATCTAGTCCCACCCACTTCCTGAAAGGAGGTGTGTCCAACAAATGCCACCTTCGAATCACAGTTTGAGTTGGAAAGGACATTAAAGTTCATCCAGTTTCACCGGCTGCCATGGACAGGGACACCTTCCCCGGAGCAGGCCCTTGGACACTGCCAGGGATGGGGCAGCAGAGCTTGCCTGGGACCCTCACCACTTACCTACTTATTTTATTGGAAATGTGTTTGAGCCTCATTTAAGGGTGGTTTGGGGGATTATTTCTATCTATTTTTTTATAAGAATAATAATTGAAATGTTTTCCTTTTTCACAGGGTGTTGCACACCACAAGACCACTACACACAACTCAACAGAGTTTGGCTCCTGTGCCACCTCTGCCCGAGAAGGGAGGAGAAGTTCGTCATGGTTTGATCCCTGAGGAGTTTTTCCAGTTTCTCTACCCTAAAACAGGAGTTACAGGTTAATATAGACTTTTACCATTTTATACTATGCTGGTTATGTTCACCAGTTCTGGCTGCTGAAAAGGTAAAGTGTTATTGAAAATGAGTGTTTTGCATGTGTAGGTTGTGAAGTACAAGCCAATGCAGGACTCCTGGCTCTGAAGTTAGACACCTGATGGTTGAAAAATTCCATGCGCTTGATTTTATAAAAATATTTAGTTGCCTGTTGGTCCTTAGAGCATTTAAACAGGGAATTCTGAATGAGCAGAAGCAGCAGCTCTCATGTGAGGTGCATGAGAGCACCTGCTTCCATTTGTAGTGAGATTCCCTGTGTCACCTTTCCCAGGTGGAATCGTGGCTCTGCTTTTTGTCCTGGTAGAATAGAACACTTCTTCCTGACCTTGTGAGCCTCTAAAGGAGCTCCCTCTTAGGTGCTTGAGTTTACTGAGCCTTGTTATGCTTTGTACAAGTAATGCTGCTTTATTTCTTCCGTAGGGCCCTACATGTTGGGCACTGGCCTCCTGCTGTACCTCCTTTCCAAGGAGATCTACGTTGTGAACCACGAGACAGCAGCAGCTGCCTGCATCCTCTCAGTCATCATCTATGGCATCAAGAAGTTTGGGCCTAGTGTCGCAGCTTTTGCTGACAAACTTAACGAGGTAACGAAGGAGCTGCAGTTGGACTTTGCAGTCGTTAGTAAGGAGTGGTTTTGTTAAAGTACAAATGGATTCAAACTGGCAGAGGGCAGGGTCAGATGGGATGTTGGGGCCCTGTGAGGGTGGAGAGGCAGAGATTGTTCAGGAGTGCCCAGAGCCAGGTTGGACACTTGGGCTGGAGCAGCCTGGGACAGTGGGAGGGGTCCCTGCCATGGCAGGTGGTGGGATTGGATGGGATTTAAGTTCACTTCCAGCCCAAACCAGTCTGGGATTCCATGACTGATTGTGGGTCCTCATTCTTTTCTGTGGCCATGACCTCAGCCCTGGCACAGGGCAGTTCACATGGACATTTCTCACAGCTTCATGCAGCATTTCAGGATTTATTGCAGCTCACTTGTTTTCCTTGCATCTGACTGGTTCTGAATTGTGGAGTTTTTTCCTTCTTGCAGGAGAAAATGGCCTCAGCTCTGGCCATGAAGAATGAGTCCATGCAGACGCTGCAGACGGCCATCGAGGAGGAGAAGAAGGAGCAGTGGAGGGCAGAGGGGCGCAGTTACCTCTTTGATGCCAAGAGGGTGAGCAAGGGTCCTGCTGCTGCTGCTGGGTGCAGGGAGCCCTGCTGCTGCTGAGAGCAGAGCAACCCTGCTGCTGCTGAGTGCAGTGCAGGGAGCCCTGCTGGGCTCCTGGCACCCTGCACAGAGCCTGTTCTGCTGCCAGACATGAGGCTCCTGTCTCTGCTCTGTGTGCAGAACAACATTGCCATGCTGCTGGAAGCCAACTACCGGGAGCGGCTGCTGATGGTGTACAACGAGGTGAAGAAGAGGCTGGACTACCAGGTGGCCATGCAGAACCTGAAGCGGCAGAAGGAGCAGGACCACATGATCCAGTGGGTGGAGAGGAGCGTTGTTCAGAGCATCACACCTCAGCAGGTACTTGCTGGGTTTTTCCTGCTTTTCTTTCCAGCCTGCACAGAGATTTGCTGTTCAGGGGTCCTGGCTCACGAGCTGGTGGTTAGCCTTGGCCAGGGGTGGGACTGGAATGAGCTCTGAGGTCCCTTCCAATCCAAACCTTCTGGGATTCCTTGAATCTGCTGTATTGGATGTGAATCTCTTTGACTCCATGAGCTATAATTGCATCCCTCTGAATCAGTAACTTAGAGGTGTAGGAAGGTTTATCTAAAACATGCTTGGATGTCTATTTCATGTGTTGAAATGTCTCCTGAAGGCTGTTTCCTGTCTCTTGCAGCAGAAGGAAAGCATTGCCAAGTGCATCCTGGACCTGAAGGCACTGTCCAAGAGCGCCCACGCAGCCGTGTGAGCAGCCTGAGCCCACTGACATGGCCCAGGAGCTCCTGTTGGAAACTCTATGACTCTAAAATATCATTAAACAGACAAAAAAAACCCCCTCTGCTGTCTTTCACTAGCAACAGTCCCTGTCTGTTTGTGTCTGAAGTCACTGGATGGTCACAGCAGCCACCCCAGCTGGTTTGTGGTGGGGGATGAGTTGAAACCAGAGTGTGTGAGGTCCTGTTGGATTCCCTGGTTGGTCTCAAACACTTCCAAGGATACAGAACTTTACAGAGAGAGTTCTGGTGCTGAAACTGGTCCCTGAGTTAGAATTCTTAGTGATAGCAGCCCCAGATCCCAGCTGTCTTTGTACACATGTTCTAAAACCAGGATGATTTGTGCTCCCCTTACCTGGCCCTGTGCTTGGAGGGGCTCTGAGTGAATTCTGTTCTCTGAAGGAGCTGGGAACCCCCTTTCACCACAAAGCCTCATGCAGTGTTGAAAGGGTTTGAGTTCTGGGAAGGGCAGGAAATGTGTCAAAAGCTCATGAAAAACTTGTCCTCAGCTGACTGTCAGTGGTCAGTGCTCAGTTTGAAATAGGGAAATGGGTACATTTCTTCCAGAGGAGTTTTTCTGGACTTTCATAAGTGTCTTCATTTTCTTTCTACAGAAAGCTTTTCCCTGAAGGAATTTGTTAAAAATCCCAGCAAAGCACACACAGGAATAAACTCCTGTGTGTGCTGAGATGTGATTTATGTGGTCCATAAAGCCAAGGGGGCAGACTGGGGGTGCCTGCAATCCCATTTCTCAGTGGGGTTAAGAAGCACAGTTTTCTTACACCTCAGTACATCAGCTCACCAAAATGGTGTTCTCTAGAGGCAAGACCCTTCAAGCCAACCTAAGCTGAAGCTGCCTTACTTTTTTTAGATCATCAGTTCTGGAGAGTGCAGGTGTCTTCAATGGTTTCCTGTTTCTTGTCAATTTAAATAATAAAAAAGTGAAGTTGCTTAACTTCCACAATTGTGCAAGCCCACATCTGATTGACATCTGAGCTTTGAACTGGTGTGACAGATGATTCTCACAAAGCAAGTGCTTAAACTGGTGTGCTGATACCTGGGGAGTTTTCCAGCAGCACTTCCTTGGTGGGAGGTAAGATGGAGCTGGATCATTTCTTGCTTCTTTCATTATTGCAAGCACAGCAGCCTGTGAGGTTTGGTGTGGGAAACTGGGAGGTTTCATGGTTTGACTCCTCTGGAATGTGGCAACAGCAGCAGAGAACAGGGTGTTTATTTTCATGTTGTAATATTTTCACATTATTCACAATCCAGTTTGCAAAGCATGTGGTGAGAAATGCCAGTGTAGGGGTTCTGTAGTAGAATGTCTGTAAGAACCCTTACCTCTAAGATTCCACGCCCAAATTTGAGAAGTTACTGTTCCTGTTTTGGTAGGAAAAGTCAGTTGAACTTAAACACATCGAGGAAGGAACTTTTCAAAGGTGCTGCTGCTGCTTATGAAAATGCTCATAGGGTTTTAGCTGCTGCAAAAACCATCCTGTAGGTGCTTTTCAGTTTATGAAATATCCTCCATTTTGTGGGTGAGAAGGCGCCGTGCCCGTCAGGAGCAGTGACACTGGAAGGGGTTGATGCTGAGGAACTGCCAGGTTTGAGTGGCTTTGTGCCACTTTTATAAATTTCCAAGAAATGGATAAAAACTAAATCAAGTCTTTTGAGTTAGAAGAGGATGGCAGGTTTGTTTTGCTGATGTGTGTATCTGTATAAATAGAACTCTTTTCCCTTTCAGCTTCCCTTTCTGTCAGTTAATGCTCTGAGAGAATGGGAAGCCCTGCCTCAAAACCAACTACAGGTATTTTATGTTATTTTGTTTTGTTTTGTTTTGTTTTATTTTGTTTTGTTTAATTTTGTTTTGTTTTATTTTATTTTTTAAGGAATTTCCTTGGCTGCAGTGTTGCTGGCTGAGGTGATGTGCTGGCCCAGGGGCTGCTGTGGGGAGGGAAGCTGAGCACAGGGGGTGTTTGGGGAAGAACTGCATGGCTGCCAGAGGCTGCCTGGCACAGACATCATCTGAGCAGCAGAATTTTCCTGTCTGCTGGTTCTACTTTCAGACAGAGCATACAGACACAGCCCCCTGTGTGGTTCTAGTTGCTTGTAGTACTACTGGAGAAACAAGCACATCTTAAAACAAGCTTATGATTGGTTTTTTTTCTATTGCAGTTGCACCAAAACCCACTTCCACTACTACCACTGTCCCCAGCACTGCCCACACCCCTCCAGCTGATTCCAGAGCTGCAGAAGTTGGATGCTGGATTGATCAGTAAATGCTGCACCTTTTTTTCCTGATTTCAAACCCAGAGTTCCCTGAGACTGCAGCCTCCCTCTGCAAGGGAAGGGTTCTATATCACATATTTAACATCTTGAGGGGTTAAAATTTGGTTAGAATTTCCTAGTCTGTGCACTGGATGGGTGATTCCTAGAGATGCTCAATGCAGACACACACATGATAATCTCATGGGGCTGGGGATAAATATTACACTCCATGAAGTCTGGTGAGTTTGAGCACTACTGATGTTTCAACCCTTCTGTTGAACTGGGGATTCTGACAGGATTTTCTGTGTATCAACAGCCATGAAATACTGTACATGTCATTGACCTTCATCTCTGGCATCCTCCTGACTCTCCTGATTTTTGCAATCATCTTCCTCTTCAGGAAAAGTGAGTGACACAGTCGAGGGCATAACAGCAGAGTGATGGTGACTGCAGAAGTGACTGAGAAAGTAACTGAGAAAGTGGCTCAAGTAATGTCTGCCTTGAATAACTCTGTGCTGATGAACAGCTCATCCTTGGCAGCAGCTCCTCATGAATCATCCCAGCAGTGCTTTCAGGAAAGAATTCACTTTGCCACTGATGGGTTGTGGGGGTTTTTGTTGGTTGTGGGATTTTCTCATCCTAATCGTGGCCCCACTGAATTCCTCAGTCTCTTTCACCCCCCAGTCACCCCTCTGCAGCCTCTCTTGCACTGCAAACAGCTGAGACTGGCATCCCTTTCCTCCCTAGGTTACAAAAAATCCCACCAAAACTTACAAGAGGAAACTTTCTCCCAGGTGGCAGCTGAGGAATTTCTTAGGAGCACCCAGGTAAATGTCACAACTGTAATTTCTAATGCTTTATGCAGATATTCCACATTCTTGACAGGGTGGTAAATATTAATTTGGGGTGGGAGGGAGAAAAGTCACCTTTGAGACTTGGCTGTTACTCAGCAGTTCTTTTGACAAAGAACTTCAGGGGTTCTGGGCCTTAACTAAACCACTGACTAGGCAGGGTAGGAGAAATCTTTTTAATGGGCAGTTTTCCTCTGTGACATTTATTCTTTGGAAGCCTCTAAAGGAGACTTGACCCAGAGCCCTGAGCCAGACTGACCAGGGATGAGCTTTTACTAATTTCCCCCATGCAGGGACAGGCTGCTTATGGTGTGTGGTGTTAGAAGTGGGGAATTCCTGCTGAGCTGCAGTGCCTGTGCACTCTAATGTCTGTGGCTTCTCTCACATCCCCAGAATGAAGTGACCTACAGCACTCTGGTCTTCCAGCGGGGCAGGACAGCACTGCCTGTGTGAGGAGGGTGTTCCAAAGGAAATAAAAATGTTCCCACTTTCTGGACATCAAAAGCCACGAGGATGTTACACCATGGGAATGCCCCCGTGCCCTCTGTAGCACAGCTCTTTTTGCAGTTATGACTGGAAACTGTCTCCTGTTCCAAACTGGCTGCCACCAGTGTGGGCAAATGGAGAGTTGCTCTACAGGATTTCCTCATCTGTAGAAATCTCCCTGCCCTTGTAAAGTTTCCGTTTGTGAGAATTGCCAGAGAAAATTGAGAAATGAAAATGTTTTACGTCTGTGCCCTTGTGTTTCCCGTTTCTGTCACCAGCTCTAACATTTTATATTGTATTTTTTTTTTTGATTGCCAAGTGCTCTGCTTAGTTATTTTCTGTTATTGAAGTGATGAGAACGAAATGTTTGTATGCAAATCTCTGCTTCCCGGTTGGGTCCCATGAAAGAAACGCACAATCAGAGCGCGACAGCCAGAATCTCTGGAAATGTTCATTCACGTGCTACGACCCACAGTGTAGTAAGCAGAGTAAAAACCGTTCCGTTATCCCGGCCGGGGTGATTTCCCGCGGGTGGCTGTGCCGGAGCAGGGCTGGAGGAGCCGCCTGATGGCAGCACCAAGCCGGGCACGGCCGGGCTGGGCTCCTGCCCCACCGCCGCTCCTGCCTCCTCCTGCTCCTGCCTCCTCCTCCCTGCCTCCTCCTGCCTCCTCCTCCTCCTGCTGCCTCCTCCTCCTCCTGCCTCCTCCTGCTCCTGCCTCCTCCTGCCTCCTCCTGCCTCCTCCTGCCTCCTCCTGCCTCCTCCTGCCTCCTCCTCCTCCTCCTGCCTCCTCCTCCTCCTCCTGCCTCCTCCTCCTGCCGCCACCTCGGGGCACGCTGCAAAGTGTCACCAGGCGCTCCGGTGCTCTGAAATTTGGTGTCGTGGGTTTGGCCACGCGACTTTCGCAGGGTCAGCAGAACGACTTGGGGCTTTTGTTTTGCTGTTCTCTGCTCTCGCCTCAGTCGAGGCAGTTCCTTCAAGCTCTGTTTAATAGCGAAAATAGGGGGAGCATCTCCCTCCCTCCCTCCTGTGGGCTGGGGTCCCTCGGAGAGCAGGGGCAGCTGGCTGGGGCTGCTCTGCTTTGCTCTCAGTCCTCTCTGCTCTTCATCCACATCCCTGTGCCTCATTCCCTTGGAGTTTGCTAAGCAGCCTGCCAGGAATTTGATGCAGTGTTGCTCCTCTTGCCTCAATTTATCCAAAACACACCAGCAGAGTTCCCTGTGCATCATTCTAACAAGAAACTTGCTGCTCTTTAGGTGGGACCTGTTTTTCTGCTGAAGGCAATCAATGCTCACAGGAGAGCCTGCAGCAAGTTCTGATATTCTTCTGATATTCCTGTGCAGTGGCTTCCTTTGGCTTGTTTATTGCCAGAGCTGAGCTGTGAAATGGGCAGAGCTTTGGCCTGGGACAAGGGTTAGCTCAGATAAAGAAATGAGATACCTGATCTCAGCTAGAGGAGCAGATGCCAACACTCTCTAAGTAAGGAACAGAATGATGCCCTCCCCTTTTTCTGCTTTTTCTAAACCACTTTTATTATTTGGGATGGAGAAAAAAGAGCCTGGCTGTTAACAACCTCTTCTCAGTTTGAGCCATGTTCCCTAAGCAAGGGCTGTGTGAGCTGTGGGGGAACAATTCTGCACTTCTGTGCCATCCCAGGCAGGAACTGACTGAAACTGGGCAGGTTTGTTTGATTGTCATGGGAGGACTCAGCAGGCCAAAATAACATAAAATCCATCTACTATTTATTATTACTCATGAAAATGTGACAACACTGGCTGAAGCACAAGCTGACCAGAGTCAAGTTTAGTCTGAATGGACAGACAAGACAAATGGTGTGAGAGCAGTCAGTGAGCTTGTGAGCTGCTGCATTATGAACAGCAAAGAACACATTCTGGTTTTCAATCAACACAACCAATCCTCTTGTTAAAAAAACCCCAAACCACCAACTAGACAAAATGTCCATCTTCTGTGTTCAGAAATTATATTACATAAAGACATATATTCACATACAGCTTTAGAACAGCTTCAGTTGCACAGGTCTTGCAGTTTCCCAAGAGTTTCTTAGCAAAGCCAGGTGCTTTATCCATGCTCTGGTACCTTTATTTATAACTGTGGGTCCGTTGTTTGCTCTGTAAGAGCTGGGTCTGGTTTTTTGCACAGGATATAGGTCCTTAAAATGAAAAGGTATGTGGTTTTGAACTTCTTTATCTTGTAGGCATAGATAATGGGGTTCATGGCAGAATTGGCATGGGATAAAATGATTGCCAAGTAAATCAAATACGGGGATCTGAGACTCAGGGTAAAAATAGAAAATGCAGTTTATAATGCTCAGAGGCAGCCAGGAGATGGCAAACAGGAAGAGAACAAGTGCAAGAGACTTGGCTGCCTTGAACTCCTGGCCATAGAAAGCCCCAGCCCCTCTCACACCGGTGCCTTGGCTGAGCTTGGTGTGGAGGATGTAGAAGATCTCGGCATACAGGGCGCACATGACGAGCAGGGGCGGGAGGGTCCAGGTGAAGAAGCAGAAATACACCAAGAAATCCATCCTCATCACAGCTGTGAAGTGGCAGTGCAGGGGGCTGGAGCTGCTGGGGCCTGCCTGGTTCCAGCCAAACATGGGCACCAGCCCTCCCAGCAGGGACAGGCACCAGCACAGCCCCAGGGCCCACCACACTCTCCTCTCGGTGGTGATGATTTTATACCTGGAGGGGAAGAAATCCCAGTCGTGTTAAAGAGAAGCACTTTAAAGTAGTTCAGCATGAACTCTCCTGTTCAGGTACTGCTGGATCATTGCTAGAAAATGAAGCATCAACTTTTTTTGTGGGGAAACCAAATTTTATCTTGAGACAAGCCCCAACTCTTCAATTGCAACAGTTTGCAGCATCGGTAAGAACTGTGCTTAAGTTCCCTTGTTTAAAATTGGATGTTTAATCTATTTTATTTCTTGTTTCATTATGATCTTAGTTCTCCTCTTGCCAGGATATTGCTTTGCTGCTGTTGTCAGTCCTATCTTATTTCTTGGCTTCCTTGGGTGTACCTTCCTCTTTTTATTTGGTTTGTGCCATTTATAGGGCTAAAATTAATTCTTCAGCTTCATAGGTCCTTTCCCATTATAAAATATGATTTCTTGGATGCTTGAGGTTATGTTTTGCTTTTCTAGCTTGTGTACTTTTCATTTAAATGCAAACAGTGAGTGACTTCAGTTAACTGTTAATAAGTTTGTTACCGTTTTTGTATTTTCAGCAAATACTAAAAGGAATTTTATTTAAAAGACAAGCTCAGAGATCTAAAAAAAAAAAAACCAACAAAAAACCCCCTATAACACACTCAGCATCCTGTGCAAGTAGCCAAAGTTAGTTGAAAATTCAACTTGCCCACAGATGCATCCTGTGACCAAACTGTGATCAGCGATAACCCCTGAGAACAGCGAGCTGCTGGTGAGCAGCCCGGCTCTCTGCAAAGCTCAGCTCAGGTGGGCACGAAGGGTCAGAGAGGAGGAAATGAAAGGTCAGGGAGGAGCGCAGAGGGTCGGGCAGAGGAGCCCGGGCTCACCTGGTGGGCAGCTTGACGCGCAGGTAGCGGTCGATGGCGATGGCCAGCAGGGACAGGATGGAGGCGTTGGTGAACACCAGCATCAGGCAGCAGAGGAAGAGGCAGCTGTAGGCGGGCATGGCCATGCCCAGGCTCACCACCACGGCCAGCGGCATCACCAGCAGCCCCACGGCGGCGTCGGCGGCGGCCAGCGAGGCGATGAAGGACAGCGTGGTGTTGTGCCGCGCCTGCAGCCGCACCGCCCACATCACCAGCACATTGCCCAGCGTGGCCAGCAGGGCCACCAGGCACTCGGTGCCGATGTAGAGCCCGTCCAGGCTGCTCAGGGCCAGGCTGCTGTTGGGCATCCTGAGCTGCTGCTGCAGCTGCTGCTGCTGCCCCGGCTGTGCCTGCGGAAGGAAGGAAACGTGGGCATCGATGGCCACGTGTGGATCCGCAGCATCCACACCTCTGGGCTATCTCATGGTCCCGGCGCTCAGCAGCAATCCAGCTGCAGGAACTCAGCATCCAGGAGCCCTTCCCCTCTCTGGAGACCCTCCTGAAGCTCACTGCACCCCCTTCAGCAGCCTCCAGTCAGCCAAGGGCCTTGGGAAGCTCTTCGGAAGGGACAATGTGGAAAAGCTTCCACAGTCCTTCTTACCAGCAGTTTATAAAGAAATAGTTTTACAGGTTCCTCTTTTAAGCTGTTTTACGAGAGCAAAACTGTCTGCAAAGCTGCCAGTTATCAGTCCAGTTAATCTCTTCAGTCAGTGTCACAACTGAGGCGGCTCAGGGGTTTGGAAGGGAGCTGCATTAAAAAACAAAAGGCTCCTGGGTGGAGGTAAGGACAGGGAGAGGTCACTGTGCCATTACCAGCATGGGGAAAACGGACTGGACTAGGGGAAAAATTAATTCCCAATCAAATCAGAACAGGATAACGAGACAGAAAACCAAGTTGTAAAGGCAGAGGGCGGTGCTGGAGCCGAGCTCAGCAGAGCCCGGCCCGGCTGCGCTGCCCAAGGCGGGCAGGGCTGAGAGGCAGCAGCCGCAGGCTTTGGTGCCCATCAGGATCCCAAGGAGCATTTCCAGATGCCGTTATCGAAGCAGCAGGAGCAGCCCGGGCCGGGCAGGTCGGGTCGGAGCCGCACAGCCCGGGATGTCACAGCCAGAGGGGGTTAAAGGCTTTGGGATCCCCGTCCCGAGCTCTTGATGGTTTTGCCATTTAAAGGCTGTACTCGGCTCGCTCGTTCCTTGGATGGCTCCGGAGAAAGGCTTCCAGCTTCTCCCGAGGGATCCTCCTACATCCTGGTGAGATAAGGATCAGGAAGGGAAGGTCTCTGCAATCTCAGCTGCGGCTTTGAGCAGATTCCCTTTTCGCTTCGGGGGTGGAGGGGAGGAGAACAAATTTGCTAGAAAAAAATTATTTCTAAATGACACACTGAAAAAAAAATAAATCCCACAACAATGATCTTATGGTGTGAGTCAACAGCAGCCACGTCTGCTGTGCTCTGGTGGGGCGGTGGAACCAGCGAGCCCTGCCTGCTGCGGCGTCCCCTGAGCTCACACTGCCAGGCTGCTCCGTGCCTGGGGACAGCAGTGTCCCCCCTTTCCTACACCCCAGCAGCTCCTGCTCCTGGGCCACGGGGTGTGGAGGAGGCTTTTTCTGGATTTCAAAACCTAATTTATTGGGAAAAGCCCCAAGTAAGTAATAAACCAAGTGAGTTGTGTCCTGGCTCTTCCCTGCCTGGGAAGGAAGTGAAAGCAAAGCAGAGGGAGGATGTGAGTGTGGAGCAGAATCACATCTGGTGTGGCAGAGCGACTGTGGGCTGCTGAATTACGAGCCAGAACGAGAGGCTGGAGCCTGGTGTGGGGGACAGTGTCTGTCACTGTGCCTCAGTTTCCCCATCCATGGTAAACAAAGGGTTAATCTGGTCTACACCGAGCTGGGAAGGGCTGGACAGGAGCAGGACCCTTTTGGTTTCCCTCTGAAACTCCACATTTGGGATTTTTCACCTGCCCCTCCAATGGGGGCACAGGGGTGTCAGAAAACCACTGCTGGTATTTCTCACAGATGCAAAAACCTGAAGAAACCCCTCCTCTGGCACACACACCCAGCTGTGCTGAAAGGCAAAGTTCACTGTCCTTAGAATGCAGAGTTGGTTCCAAAGATGATTTCAGCTGCTGTCAAGAGCAAATTGTCAGAGGAGAATCAGATCTGGAAAGCTCCTCTTCCTTTCCACATCCCATCCCTGAGCCTGAACTGTGCTGGGGATTCTCCTGGTGGCTCCCCAGGGTGTTTGGGGCTGCCAGCAGAGCTGCCAGGGCCTCTTGGCTGCTCTCTGCCCTCCAGTGCAGCCCCGGCAGAGCCTCAGCTGGGCTGGCCCTGGATGTTACTGGAAGCAGGGCAGGACAGCAGGCAGGGACAGCCTGTCCCTGCTCCCGGCCCCTCTCCTGCTGTCCCTTGCTGGGTGGGGTGGGACAGGCCCAAAACTCTCCAGGCTGGGCAGGGACAGTGCCAGGGATGTCCCCTTCCCCTGCCCTGAGCAGGCTGCAGCTCCTGCAGCTGCCTTGGGAGGAGCTTTGCTCCCTGTAAGTCCTGGGCTCAGTAAAGCAGGACAGCAGCAGCTGCTCCTTGTATGGGATGGCATCTCTGTCCATGGCATCCCTTCCCCATGGCATCCCTGCCCATGGCATCCCTGCCCATGGCATCTCTGTCCATGGCATCCATTCCCCATGGCATCCCTGCCCATGGCATCCCTTCCCCATGGCATCTCTGTCCATGGCATCTCTGTCCATGGCATCCCTGTCCATTCCATCCCTGCCCATTCCATCCCTGTCCACGCCACATTTCCCTCTCTCTTTCCCCATGGGCTGAGGCACTTGAGAGGCACAGACTTCCCAAACACCTGATACCTGAGATTCCCCTCTAATGTACAACCCTCCCTTTTCATTTTTAATTCTTATAGAATTCATGTTTTCCCCCATTGATTCGTTCATCTTCCAATATCCAATTTCATTTATCAGCAAACCTGCAGTTTGTTTGTAAAGGCAAATCTCTTTTTCCATTCATCAATCAGTGGAATCCATCCCATTGTTCCTTTTCTCTCAGTGCTGGTTTTATCTACCAGCAGCTCCTTTGTAAAGACAAACCTGACATTCCTCCCAACATTCTAAGTGGAGTTCTGGGCAGGTTTTTGGGGTGTGGCTGTGCAGTGGGAGCTGGCACAATTTGATGGCACTGGGGAATGCTCCCTGCCAGCCCTGGAGCTCCAGTCCTGGGTTATCCTGTTCTTCCTGCCCTGGCTGAGCAGAGTCACCCTGGCTCATGGGGAAATGCACCTTTTGAAATATTTTATCCCCAGAGCTGCTCTCCCAGCTTGCTGCAGAGCAGCCTGCAGAGCCAGCTCCTGTGTGAGGAAGGAAATCACCTCAGTTTGTGTCTCACAGCCTCTGCCCAGCCCTGCCAGGTGACAGCAGATCCAGGAGACTCCTCTGCACAGCACAGAACTTTCCATCCTCGCTTTTCATTAGAGACTGTTTTAAAATTCCATGAAAATGGCATACAATAAATCCTGGGGAGATGAAAGGGAGGCTGGAGCTGGCAGGAGGTTCTTTAGAGAGGCTCTATTTACACAAATTGTCTGGCTGACAGGAGAGAAACTGTTTTGACATTTTATAAACTCTTCCACTGATAATTTTGCATCTCAGCACAGCAAGGCTGGGGGAGGCAGGACGGGGTGAAACAACAAAGCCAAGGCCTGAGCTCCCTTCCCAGCTCTTATTTTTGAACACTAGCAAATAATTTAAATGCAGAGCACTGCAAAAGCAGCCTTTCTGTGGAAAGAAAGGGAGGAAAGTGCCATTATGTCCCTGATGAGCATCCTCAGGAGGGGACACCTGGCACAGGCAGCAGCTCTGCCACTGCCCTGCCTGTCCCCAGGGCTGCACAGGGTGTAAAGCCCAGTGAGCAGCTTCTCCAAATCACTTTGTCTCCAGCAAGGGTTGAGTGGACACTGCCAGAAATGTGTGGCTCTATCAACTACAATCAACAGATGTGTTTGATACGGGGTCACTGAATTACTCTGAATTTTGAATGTTTAGTGGCATCTCAGGCTACAAATGTCCCAGATTAAATGAATATTACCAAGGTATTTCCTAAGATTCCTAAGATTTTGGGTTATCCTGTGCAGGGCCAGGAGTTGGATTGATGATCCTTGTGGATCCCTCCCAGCTCAGGATATTCTCTGATCCTATGAATATCTTGCTGTAATTTATTTATGAATCATGACTCACTCTCTGACTGGCATTCGTGGACTAATTCATCATTGTCAGCATGACTGGGGGGGGGGGTGAAGCTTATATTTCCTCTGGATACCTTTTAAGTGCTTTTTTCCTGCCTTTATTTCCCTAATCAAACCAAGATCTTATTTATAGTGCTGCCGTTTCTGTCTGGGTAAGCTCGGAGTGGCCCCAATGGCTTAACAGGATTTATTTCCTCCAGCTTTGCCCGGGTGTAATGAACAGAGGGATTTGCTCCTGTGGCTGCCCTAATCCTCGGGGTGCAAGCAGAGGCTTTCCCCAAGGAGCAGCAATTCCAAACCAATGGGAGCCCACGGGCCCTTGGGGAGGGGGAAGGAGCTGGTGGCTCCAGAGCTGAGAGGGGACTGGTCCCAAAGGCCACACTGGTCCCATGGAGGTCCCCAGAGCTGCCTCTGGCCAGGCTCTGCAGGAGCTCAGGGCAGGAGGAGGGAGGCTCAGCTCCCACAGAACCAAGGGCAGCCACACACAAAGGTGCCGAGCAGGGAGGAAAACCTTTGGGCCCTTCTTTGATCAAAGATGGATGAAAACAAACCATTTTCCAGGGAAGTGGTGCTGAGGTGGCTGAGTGTGCCTGGATCTCAGCTCCAGCAACAGGAAGATGAGCTGGAGGCAGCCGGGGTCCAGGTCTGCCAGGGAAGCTCTTTAGGAAGGAAGCATTGTTTATACCTTTTTATTTTTAATGTATGTATATTTGGATCCAACCTTTTCCATGAAGCATGGCAGAAATCAAGGCCTCTTTTGTTCTACAATTAACTCAGAGACGTTTTTTGGTTCCTTAGTGAAAACAAGGAATTTATTTTTCCTTACAACAAAACACACGCAGAGCTCTCCTTGCTGTAGAAAACTGCTTTGTTAATGACACTTATTGGCAGGAGTGCTGCCCTGATTTGAGGGGAAATAAAGTATTCTTAAATACTTGCTGCAGATTTTGGAGCCTCACAATGTTGTATCTGGAGTTTGCCCCTAAGATTTGTCTGAAGGAATCACAACACTGGAGTGGGAGGAATTTAGCCTGAGGGCGGGCATGGGCTGGCAGGGCTGGGCTGGCAGGGGGAAGGAGTGACCAGTGCCCAGCACCAAGAGCCCCCAGAGGTGTCAGGAGAGCAGAGAGCAGGCAGGAGGCTGCAGGGCAGTGGGAAGGGCTGGGGCCAGGCTGAGCTGCTCCTCACCCTGCCCAGGGATGGAGCAGGAGCAGAGGGAGAGCCACGAGTGCTGGGCTGGGGCTGGTGCTGACAGGAGCCTCAGTCTGGAATGCAGCTCCTCACCACAACACTCAGCCCGGGCAGGAAAACAAGAGATCGAGTGCTCTGATACCTCTGCGGTTTCTGTAGCTCTGCAAAGACAAGGGGAGATTGCTGTCATTAAGGAACCTTAAGGACCAGCCCCTATTGCACCAGGAGCTCAGCTGCCATCCTGGTCCATCAAAAGGGACAGCAGCTCCTGGGACTCTTTTTGTCTGTTGGGGGTAAAAGTGAGATCTGGGAGATAAATACCCTCATCCCTGGCACGTTGTTCCTCGGGAAAACAGCCCTGGGAGCTCCATCCCTGCCCTGCCACGAGCAGGGGCAGCGCTGGGGACTCTGCCTGACCCAGACAGGGCAGGGCTCAGCCCCACACCCACCCAGTGTCAGGGGAGCCACAGCTGGAGGTGGCTGCACAGCTGGCAGTTTGTCCCCCTGCCCAGGTCACTGCTGGGCTGAGCTCTGTGCTGTCACTGGTTCAGCTTTTCCCCCAGTCCCTGCCATGAATGCTGAGACAAATTCAGTCCCTGAGCCTCAGTCCTCCCTGCCCGGGCCGGCTGCTGCTGCAAACCCTCTGCTGCATTTCTCACCTCAGATGGGAGAGTTTTATCTCTGCTCCCTTGCATTGCTCGCGCTGGGAGGGGAGCTGCTCTCAGCATCTGCTGTTATTTATGCAAACACTCTTTTCAAAGGGCAACAGAGGGAAGTGTTGGGAAGCAAAGCACACCCCAGTGTTTGCAGGATGTCGCTGGGATGTTCAGCTGGGCTGCAGCCACACAGAGAGCACAGCTCAGCCCTGGGGAGCTGCCAGGGTCTGGGGGGCAGAGAGGAGAGCCCAGAGTGCCCCAGGGTGACCTGCCTGGCCCTGGCACCAGGGGAAATGGGGCAGGGGGAAGAGACTCAGGACAGCCAGGCCTTTCTCAGACAGCTCCCAGTCACAGCTCCTGAGTCAGAGCAGGGCTGGAAGTGACTCAGGATCCGCTCAGGAGGCGACAGCTGAGTGCAGAGCTGGGCTCAGGCTGTGCCACTGCCCGGACACAGCCAGGCTGGCAGGGCTGGGGGAGCTCAGCCCTGCCTCTGAGCACACACAGCTGCCTCCTGTTCAGCATTTGCTTTACCTTATCCAGCCTTCCCAAAGGAAAATACCTGCTCTTCCCAAGAAAGAGGCTCAGAGCCAGGGTTATTCACTTGTGTTCAGGAAGCAATCAGAAAACAAAGAGTGCTGTCAGAAGTCTAAGTGTTACTGTGCTGGTAATTACAGTGGAGCAGTGATGAAAGGGAGCAGAGGAGCTGCCTCTCCTGACACAGCTGCTTTAGGAGAAGCTCCTGTAAGCCCTGGAAGCAGGAGGAATGCAGGTGCTGGAGGGTCCCCCAGGCTGGGCCATGGTAAAGTCCTCTTAGGACAGCAGAGCAGCAGTAACTGGGAGCACACATCTTTTCTCCAGGTATAGGTGAGTTCATTTTCACCTCACTGGTGTCTTTACAAAGCCTGTGCTCCTGGCCTGGGGCTGGGCTGAGGCATGAGGAGTGTCTGATCCCTGGCTACTGGCACTGACCCTGAATGGAACCAGCTGTCAACTGGGACAACTTATTTCTGAATCATGGCTGAATCATGGACCAGTAATGGAGAAACTCCATGGATCTTACAGGGCTTACAGAAGCTGACAGACAAATACCTGGATTGTTACTTTTACCTGCCCATCAAAACTTGCCCCTTGGCTACAATACAGGCATTGTGTGACTCTGTTTAAAGAAAACAAGTGTTTAAACCCCATGAAATGAAACATGGGAAGGAGTACTCACTGAATTATATATTCTCTCCATTTCAGTATATATGATATTTAATTTCAAGGCAATGTTTGTCTCATTGTGTGGGTTCCACCAAACCTCCAGTCAAAGGATGTCTCTGACTTCCTCTTGCAGTTATATTTTAGCTTTCATTTTATATTTGTTTTTTTTTTTTTCCTTTCCCCCACTTCCCCATACTCTACTGCCTGGATTTTACAAAATAGAAGCAGGAAAATGGCAGCTGCAGCTGCCCTAGGAATGGGTGAAAGCAGCTGGCAGTGGAGGAGGAGGTTTGGTACCCAGAGCTGGAGGAGGCACCGCCCGGCCACAGGGTGAGGAGTGCTGGGCTGCACAGGAAGAGGTTGGGTAATAGAAAATGTGTGGTTGCAGCTGCCTTTGAGCAGTGAGCACAGTTTGCCCACTGAAAGAACAACACTTGTTCCTGCTCATGTCGAGCTCTGCTGTCCCAGTTTCTCCTGCTTCAGCCTGGGCCTCTCCTTGTGGCTGTGCAGGGGTCGGGGGGCTCCAGTCCCCTCTGCTTTGGCTTTTTCCTGTGCAAATCCAGCAGCTTTGCCCAAGCCACATTGCAAATTGGGGTTAGTGAGGGCAGAATCAGGCCCTGGGCTGTGTCATGGGGGTCTCTGTGGAGGAGCCACCCAGCCCTACCCAGGGGATTTGGGAGGTATCTGACAAATATCTCAGTATGAAGAGCTGCTGGATCAGATCCCAACCCAAGCATCCAATCCTTCTCCTCTGGTAGAAATTCCAGGCTGCTACAGCTTTGCACAAGGGAATTCTTGCTTGCAGAAAGCACAGAGTATGAGCAGCCCGTTGTGCTGCTGTGGGGCTGGAAGGTGGGATCCCTGTGCGTGAGCACTGGCAGCTCCCTGCTGTAGCTGAGCACGGGAAGTGGGATTTGTGCTTCCTTCCCCAGTGAGTTTCACAGCCTCTGATGGTATTTATAAAACCCTTGAACCAGAAACCCCAATCAGTCTCTGCCTTTCTCCTGACCCCACAGAACTGCAGATACCAGACTGGCTCCGGGCTTTTCTGGCACGCTCACAAGGCAGGGAAATGTTTGGGAAGCTGCATGAGAAGCCTCCATCCCATGTCCCTTCCAGAGTGACAGTCACACAGGAGGAAAGCCCAGGTGGTTTTGGTAGAGGGAGCCTTGTTCCTGCCTCCTCACCCTTTCTGCAGCCCCGTGCTCACATCCCTAGGGCTCAAACCTGGAAAACCCCTCTGTGTTTGCACTGGGACCGGCCTTCCCTGTGATTCCAAGCGACTTTAGGGCACGGGATGAGCTGGGGGAGGAGCAGGGCTGCAGTGCATGGCAAAGCCAGTCCAGGAAACCTGCTGGAGCTCTGGGATCAGCCCTCCTGCCCAGATCCCACAGCTCCCGGCTCATCTGCCTAATTACCCGGCAGCTTCAGCAGCCAGACCGCGGGCACGGAGCAAACCAGGGCTGCAGTGGGAGCAGGGATGGGGTTTGGGGAATCTGGTCCTGTCTGCTCTGGGAACAGGCTCAGGGCAGAGCTCGGGGTGCTGGGCTGTGTTAAACCATCGTTTATGGTCGGATCCCTGGCCAGGACAGCGTGGGAGGCGAGGTGTGAGCTCCGTGACCCTCAGCCAGGGCAGCCATGTGGGTGCTCACTGTTAATTACATCATTAAGTCATTATTCATAATGATACACTGCAATCTCATCTGTAAAGAAAATATTATGCTTGCACTTCAAAGGCTTGTGTTGAGGTCTTTGGAATGAGCAGTTTTTTCTTGATTCTCCCCTGAGTAGAGTTTAAAGAATGATTATTGTAAGTTTAGAGAGCATCAGTTCCTTCCTTGTGCAGTTCAGGTTCAGACACTGAGGACAGGAGCAGGATGCAGTCAGCACCTTGACTCCTGACAGCCAGAGCAAAAGGATAATGTGTTATTAGCCTGCATGGTGTCAAACCCACTTTCATTTACTCTCCAGCCCTCTGATTCTATCAGCCAGCAATCCAAGGTCATTATGCAATCACAAATTGTTTCTGAATTTCATTAGATCAGCAAATGGGCCTTAGCTACGTATTTACATCAGCTGAACTTGTGATAATTTATCCAATTGGGCAATTATTATTTTGGAATAAAAACAGTCCTGATGGGATTCTGCTTCATATTAATTTGCCCATGGAAGACTCAGTGCAACCTCTGCAACTCAGCTGCAAAAGCAGGTGAAAAATTGCAATCCTGTTGCAGGTTCTGGGATAAATAAGTGTTTTCCTTTCAGCCTTTAACTGCTGCCATATAGCAGGAAAAGGGGAGTGAAATCTTGGTATAATTTAGTATGAATGGATTTAGACTGAAGAGCTTGGGAAAGAAGTTATTGTGGCAGCTCCATCAAATAGATGGGCTGTGATAAATTACACCTTTTTAATAAAAATGTGGTGTGAAGAGTCACTGGATTCCTTGGGCTGTGTCCAGGACATTACAGGCTGTGTCCTGTGTGTGACAGGATGCAGAGAATTGATTCTTTTTGCCTCGTAACCTTGTGTTGTTGCTGAGCTGGTGTGCAGTGGAAATCCCTGGTTTGGGGTTGTCAGCAGGTTCCAACCCCCAGGCAGGTGTCAGAGCTGTCAGTCCCTGGAGACCTCCCTGCAATAATGGGATTTGTTAGAAATGGGGAAATGCACCGAGGGCCAGCCGAGGTGTGGGCATGGGAGGTAACACCCTGCTGGCAGGCTGGGTTTGCTGAGCAGCAATCCTGTGCTGCACGAGAGAAAAGGAGCAGCAGCAGCAGTGAAACAGCTCTGAGGGGCTGCATGTGCCTGCCTGAAGGATTTGGGGCTGGGAGAAACGAGATCCAGGTTTATTCCCCGCTGCAGTCACCAGGAAAATTGCCTCTGGTTTCAGCTGAACTTGGACCTGCTTCTCCTCTCCTAATCATTTCATAACCAGCCTCACATTCATCCAGATCTAATTTCATGTACTTGCAAAGCCTGACTCAGCAATAAATGTTATCAGCTTCCACTCCAACCTGCAGAAAATGGGGGAAAAAGTCACCCTTCCCAGAACACAGATCAAACAGGAGCTCTGTCTTGCTGAGTCAGGCCCTCCGTGTGCCCCGACCCTCGTTGTTTGGAAACGGGAGATGGTCCCCAAGCCATGAAACAGATCAGTGTGTGATTCCTCGGATACCATAAAACTCTTCAGTCAGTGCTCAGTGGGAAAAGCCAAATGTGTTGTTATTTGGGGCAAAGTTTGTTCAAGCTTTAATTTCAAAGGAAATTTGGGGTAAAGCTTTGCAGAATGCTCAAACATTTCCATGTACACTGAGCCTGGTAAAGGAATTGCATCCCTCACAGTTTCTGCACATAGAAATGTTTCTGCACAGCTTTTGAAACAGAAGCTACTGCTGATATTTTGTCCCCGCCTGTTTTCCAGCCACAGCCTCATGTTTTTAAACATTGAGCTAGTAACTTCCTAAGGTCACAGATTTCACGATAACGTTTGTACTCTGAAGAAACAAGTTGCTCAACCACGAGTGCTGAGCATCCTTCAAGGCAGATGCTTTTGCCACCCCGACTGTCCCGACTGAGCCTCTCACTGCTGAGGCTGCCAAGTCCTTCCTGCAGAGACAGAAAGTGTGGAAATCCTCTGCTGACATCGCCCTGCCTCCAGCGATCCAGAGCAGGAGTGATTCACCTGCTCGCTCCCAGCACGGTGGTCCCCAGGGAAGGAGACACCTCTTAAGCCATAAAAACAGGGATTTACAGATCAGTATCAGCAGCCACAAGTTGTACCTGGAAGCAAAATTCTGCGCTGGGTATTTATTTCTGCTGCACACACAAAGCTGTGAGAGGGAGAACTGGAGCAGTCTCAGTGCCAGAGGGTGAGTGGGGACTCTGAGCTCTGGGTGTCTCCTGGCCACTCACTTGCTGGGGATTTCGGATCAGTCATTTAATCCTTGCTTTCTCATCTGTACAGCCAGACAAATAATATTTAGCATTTCTGTTGGACTTCTGGATGAAAGGCAGCGTGACTGCTAAAATATTGCTGCTGTAGCCTCAGACCTCAACCAATCTGCTGAAGTTTTGCAAGTGGTGAAAGAGGAGTGTGGGGAGGCCCATGGGTGCGCTGCTGCTGCTGCTGCTGCCTCTGGCACTGTCCCCTGCAGCATCCCCAGGGACAGTGGCTGCAGCCCTCGTGCTGTCCCTGCTTGTGCAAGGGGGTGACAGTGCTGGGAAACACGAGAGACCCCTCTGCATTTCACAGACAGCCGGGCAGTGCAGCCATGGAAGCAGCTACAGCTCTTCTGGGGTATTTATACATTCTTAACGAGGAAAGAAAGTCCCTGAAATTTATTGACTGTTGACATTAGCTTTTCTGGAGTGTGTAGGTTAGAGCTGAATTATAGTTTAACTTGGGGCTAATGAAGTGATCTCCCTGTGCTGGACTTGTGACCTGATCCTCCCTGTGTAGCTGCTGTCACTTACAAACCCTCAGGGACAAAAACACCCTCAGGACTTCTCTGTGTTTCCTCTTCCCGCGTGTTGTCAGTTTCTTGCTGGTTTCACGTGGATTTCACTCCAATGGTACAGTTCTTCATTTTGACGCTTTTCTAAAGAAATAAACAAACCCCCCCATCCACTTTGAAGTGCTGTGTTTCAAGGAAAGCTTTTCCAGGGGTGAAGGTGATGTGGCGCTGCTCCTGCGCCCCGTGGGCGGCAGCGCTCGGGGACCTCTCGGTGACTCTTGTCCAGTCCGGTGTGACCGGAGCAGCATCACCCCGGTATGGGAACCCCCTCACCCGGCCCCGCCGGTGCCTGCGCGCTGCCCGCCCTTCCCGTGGGGAAATTACACCTGAGCCTCCCTGAGCCGCTCCCTCTGCTCCTGTCCCTGTTCCCTGGCATGACATCCCAAATCCCCCCGGCTGTCCCTCCTGTCGGGGAGTTGTGCAGAGCCAGAAATTCCCCCTGATCCCCCTTTTCTCCAGGCTGAGCCCCTTTCCAGGCGCTCCCGGTGCTCCAGCCCCTTCCCAGCCCCGCTCCAGCCGCTGCAGAGGGGCCCGGGCCCGGCCCCGCCGGGCGCTCATTCCCCACAGCACATTCCCCACACGGAGCAGATCCCGCTGGAAGTTCCCATTCCCCACACGGAGCAGATCCCGCTGGAAGTTCCCATTCCCCACACGGAGCAGATCCCGCTGGATGTTCCCGTTCCCCACACGGAGCAGATCCCGCTGGATGTTCCCGTTCCCCACACGGAGCAGCCCAGCTGGGACGCACAAGCCCCACACGAACTGACCCCGCACCTGCCCCGGCCCTCCCGGAACTTTTGCCGGGCCCGTCGGTCCCCGCCCGCCGCGCTGGCTCCTCCCCGGGCCGCGGCCGCGCAGGGCGGAGCGGACGCGGCGCCGCCGCCGCGCAGAGCAGCAGCGGCAGCAGCAGCAGCGGCAGCAGGAGCCGAGCCCGAGCCCCGAGCCCGCTCCGGGGGAGCCGAGCGGCGGCGGGGGCGGCGCGGGGGCGGCGGTGAGCGGGGAGCGCGGCGGGGCCGGGCCGGGAGCGGCGGGGAAGCGGCGGGTCCGGCTGTCCCGGCGGGGCCTGGCGAGGCCGCGGGGCGGGCGGAGCGGGGCAGGGGCCGGCCCGGAGTCCGGCGGGGCCGGGCGGTGTCAGCGGGGCCGCGCCGGGCGCTCCTGCCCGGGCCCGGCCGCAGCGAGGCGGAGGCGGCTCGGCCCCGGCCCCGGCCGCGGCCCCAGCCCCGTTCTCGTCCTGCCCCGGCCGGTCCGTCCTGCCCCGCCGGACATGCTCATCCATCTTGCGCGGCAGCGGGCGGGCTGTGCCGGCCGGGCTGTGCCAGCCGGGCTCGCGGATCCGCGGGGTTGTTGCGGTGTGCGCGGGGTCAGGGCTGCGCGGGGCGCCCCGAGCTCGCTGCTCCCCGCGGGGCGCGGGGGCTCGTGTGGGGCCCGAGGGACAGCGGGGCTGGAGGCACGGGGGGAATGGGACAGGGGCACAGGGCCCAGGGGGTGGCAGGATGGGGCACAGGGGGTGGCAGGATGGGGCACAGGGAATGGCAGGATGGGGCACAGGCTCCACGAGCTGCTCTGCTTCGCCAGCCCGGATGGGCGGCAGGAGGTTTGGGCAGGTGGGACAAGCCAAGGGGGAGCCCCTCGTGAGCCACGTGGAGCCACGGGCTGGCCCATCCTCATCCTCCGGCCCATCCTCATCCTCCACTCCCACGGACTCGTTGTCTCAGACCACCTCAGCTCTGAAAAGCTTTCGTGCACTTCCTTCAGTTGCTTTAAAGAGAAACGGTTCTCTGTGTAGGGAAACTTTGGTGTTTTGATACTTCTCGTTATTTGGTGACTTTGCCTGAGATATTCGAGGTGCAGAACGTGTGGGTTTGGTGCTGGGATTCCTGTGAAGCCTCCTCAGTGGGAGGGTTGGGGTTGGATGCAGAGACTCAATTCTGACTGACCCAGAGCTGGAACTGGGTCTTGCTTTGCTCACAGCTTGGAAAGAGCTGCAAACAGGAAGGGCAAACCATGAAAACTCTGGGTTTTTTCCTTTCAGTAGCTTAACAGGGGAGATAATATTTCTTAAAATAGTTGTTTGACTTGAAAACGCCTGTCTGCCTTCAGAGTATTGTACTGGCACTCTGTAATTTCTGTTGTAATTCTCTCTGAGTAGTTGTGCTGCTCCCCATAAGGAGACACCAGATTATCTGAAGAGTTGAGGAAAGCGGCTGTTCAGCTGGCAGTGCCTGTCTGCTGTGAAATGTTTCACTGTTGTGATTCGTGTCTTTGCTTTTTTCATGCTGAAATGGTGTGTCAGTAATTCTCCCTGGTGTCGCGGATCCTCAGATCTAATGTGGGAATTTGTGAGACTTTCAGGAAGTAATGGATGAAGCTTGGAGAAACAGAGAATGGCACCTTAGAAAAGCTGTGTGCCTTTAATGAGAAGTTATCCAAAACCAGGCAAGTTAAAGGGAAGTTCCAGATGGAGCACTCTTGCTTTTGTGATCTCTGCAACTTTGTGAATTCACAGAAACGATGTATTTCACAAGTATGAAATGCTGATTATTCTGACATCATTATCACGTTGCTATAGTGACTTCATTGCGCTGGGAATGCCATGTTCACATCCGGTTGCTATGGGGAAAATCAGTGTCATAAATAAAAACACTTAATGTTCTGTTCATCCCTGTGGCAGGAAAAAAGGCATCGATTTATTGACGTGAGTGAAGACTGGCAGCATATTCCAACAGAAGTTCTCAGTGCCAAGTCACAAGCTGGGGAATTGTCACTTGCCATTCTCGGCAGATTGTCCCTTGCTTCTCTCTGTTGTGGCAGGTAGCAGAAGTTGTGAAATGCTGCTTTTGGAATGGAGGGTGACAGAGTGTCTGTCGTTCTTCAAGGTGGAGTCAGCAGGAAGTGCTGTGCTCGCGCTGCTTCTAAAAATAATCTGTTTTCATGCACAATGTTTGTGCTGCTCAGCCCCTGTCAGGGAGCAGAGCTTTCCCCCAGAGTAGAGCCAGCTCCCAGCCTGCAGGTGGGGATGCCCAGGAGCCGTGGGGCCGAGGGAAGCTCGCTGGTGTCACAGCCAGGCTGTCACCCCCGGAGCCGAGCGCTGGCTGCCATCACGTGTCCTGCCTCTGGCCTGCCTGGGTTTAGGGTAAGGAGCTTTGCTGGAGGTTTTGAGAGGATCTCCTGCCAAACGGGCTGCGTTGCTCACACAGCATAAGTGCAGTGACAGGTTAATGCTTTTATTTGGAGATTGGTGTTTACACAGAGCAGCGGGACAGTTTATATTGGAGACCATAAGCTGCAAATATACAGACATAGTGTATTTGTGGTACATTTCGTGGCTGCTCAGCCAGTGTGAGGACTGTTCTGAAAAAGACTGAAAAGTAATTAAATGGCAGGAGCGTAGCATGTGGATGTACTTGAACATTAAAGTTTTAATTGTATATTGAATCATCGTCCTGGACATAAACAACTCCAAGCATTTGTTTGTACTTTACATTGCAGTGCTTTTTCTCCTACCCTGCACGTGCACAGCGTGCTCGGTGGCACTTTGAACTCATGCTCAGTGTTTAGAGAACAGATTGCTTCTGTGCAGCTTTGCAGGCTTAAAAAATCGTCCTCAGGAGGAATCCTAATACTCTGACAACAGGAGCGTGTTATCCGTTTTCCTAGGGAAAACAAAGTGAATCTTTTGAACATACAGAAGTTCAAACCTTTAGGCTTTATATTTGAAGTGTTTTTTATGTGTAGCTGTTTGAAGTTCAGAATTATCCTTGATCCAGTGTTACTTTCAACCTTGCCAAAATCAGCTCAGCTGGCTCTGACTGTGGATCCTGATCAAAACTTTTTTTGGGGTTTTTTTTGGGTTTTAGGGTAATATGGGAGACTTCCTATTTTATCACTTTCTTTTAATTTCTGATGAGCCACATTAATGTTGAACATCATTCACTTCTTATAACTTTGTGTATTTAATTCTACAGAAGCAGATTCAAGGGAGACATGACTTTTAAAACTTGGTCAAGTCCTAGGGTGGTGTTTGGAATTTCTGCCTTTATTTGGGGGGGATGTTGGGTTATTTTTTGAAGATGAGGTAGTGAGGGTGGTGTTTAAAGTGTAGCCTCAATTCATTTTATGTTGAGCTCTGAAGTAGTTATTGATTTTCTTCTACTCTTTTATTTAATAGTTAATTGGAAATTGAACGGAAATTTAACAGAAATTGAAGTGTCTTCTTAAAAGGGTGCTTCTAAATCCCAGGGTCAGATTTTCCTGTAGGCATTTGTGTATGCACTTTAGGAAAGTTGCTGCTGCTGGAAACATGACACCTAATGGCAGAGATAAGTAAGGATGTCCCAAAGTTTTCTGAAAGAACTGTTCATCTTGCTGAGCTCTCTTGCTTGGTCCAGCCTGTCTTGCTCAGATGTCAAAACTTGTGGGAGATGTAAAGAGTCTCTCTCCATCCTTCCCGTGGGCTCCCTGCAGGTTCTGGAAGGTAGAATCAAGCTCAGGAGGTTCCAGTTAGTGGAAATGGTGAAATAGAGCATCAGGTTATGAAGATGAGTTTGTGCCAATGCTCCCTGAGCAGGGCAGGGGATGGGTGGCAGGAGGGAGGCCAAGGATGGAGGCCCAGTTTTTGTGGGTGAGAATTCCCCAGGCTGGTTGGCTGCTGCAGTTCAGAGCAGCAGTGAGTTACTCACCCCTGTGAGGTGAGGAAGGCAAGGCAGAGACTGAGCTCCTCTGATTTCCCATTGCTGAGCCTTTATTGTTGAGCATTCAGAAACTCTTGGAAGCAAGAGCCCAGTCGGAATCCAGCTGATGCAGTTTAGTTTCCAGCATGAATGTTAGAGTGAAGAAAACCATCAGTGTTGGTAAGTGAAGAGCTGTTGAACAGAAGAGAGAGGATTAAAGCAGGTGTGATGGAAATACACTTGGATTGTGCCAGTCCCACTGCTGATGGAGGGAAGGAGTTGGGAGAAGCAGAAACTGCAGCTCCTGACACACCTGACCCAGGGCAGTGCCCTTCAGCCCTGAGCTGCAGCAGGACTGATGAGGTGCCTCTGCTTTGCCTGTGACAGTGGGAAGAACGTGACCTGGGGCTTTTTCTGGCTGCCAGAATGACACCAAGCTGGTGACATTTGGTCTCTGTCCTCAGAGGTATCGGGGTGTTACTTGCAATGAGCAGCCTGCATTTATGGGAGTTCCATGGAGCTGCCTTTCTGTTGTAACAAATTGAGGGTCTCTGCTGGTTGTTTTTCAGCTGGCTGTGCTTGTTGCTGCTGACTGTTGACATCCTCTGTGAGCTGGTTTGACATGTCTGACTGAAACCCTTCGCAGCTAAGTGGCTCATTATCAGAAGCTTCCTGCTATTTCCTGTGATAGCATAATTTGGTTAATTAATGCCTGTTTTCTGAGCTCCCCTCTGAAGGAAAGGGGACCCCGTGACAGCAGAGCATCAGTCAGGACACACCTGGGCCTGCTCAGCTCTTGGTACCTGGTTTTTAACTGAAACACTTTGTGCTGCACTTGTGCCATTTCACTCCCAGGTTTGCTATGAAACAAGTTTTGATCTGCAAAGGGAACTGGTTACTGAGAGTTCACTTCTTCCCTTGCAAATACTGCAATAATTAAGGTTGTGTAGAATAATCCATTTAACGATATTAAAATGAGGAGGCTGTGGGAAGAAGGGTGGTGCTCAAGGAGGAGCCACTGAGTGTTTCTTTCCTGATGAGAAATGCTGTGTTTGAACAGACTGCATGCAGTGCTGTGGGAGGAAATGGGACTCCAGAGCCCATCCCTGGTGTGCATCTCCTGTCATGCTGGGGTCTGCAGCTTCTCCATGGCAGGCTGTGCTCAGAGCAGCACACCTGGCTGCAGGTGAGCTCAGAGCTGCCTGTTTGTGTTTCTCCTGTGCAGCAGAGCCCAGGGCAGGGCTGGGGCTCTTTCTCACCCTGTCAGCTGCTGGAGCAGGTCGGGTGGCTCTGCTGAACCCGACGTGGCCACATGAAGACGGTGCTGGGATGTTTTGATGTGTGCTCTGCTCCCTGCTGCAGTGCTCAGGCAGGTATTGGGAGTTGGGAAATACCTGCTATACCTGACCAGGCACTTCCACTGCAGCTGCAGTGGCTTCACCTGAACCCAGGGAAAGGCACCGTTTGGGCTTTTTTCAGTTGAGAAATCCAGATGCTGACAAAAGCAGACTTGGTATGCTTTGCAAACTGCTGGGTGCCTTCTTTTGGTGAACAAAAGCATCAGTCTGAGGGGGAAGTCTGACCCTGCCCAAGAAGAAGCAGTAACAGGACAAACAGCCAAAGAGGAATCTCCAGAGCTGCTCACAGCCCCTGGCTGCAGTGGTTGTCTTGGCTCTTTCACCTATTAGACTTTGTTTAACTTGAAGTATGGGCAGCCAGGCAGTGGCAGTCCTGTTGAGCAGGTGGCCCGAGGCATTGTGGTTTGTTATTTATTTTGAATATTGATAAGATGGAAAACACTGAAATCCATCTGGGGCACTGAAGCAAGAGGCCTGGATGTGCCCACAGCAGTGGCTGTGTTGGGGCTGAAACAAATCTTTATTCATCACTTCACTGAGGCAAAATGTGTTCAATGTAAGGAGCAGGGTGAGCATTTCTGTAATAGGTGATTGTTGCTGTGTCAAAACTCTGCTTTTTGGGAATGCACTGCAGCTGGGAGCGTGTTTGTCAATGGGCTGTGTTGCATAACTGCTGCTTGCTGGAGCATTGCAGGAAAACAGACACTTGCATTTCACTTGTCAGTAACTGCAGAGTCAAGGCTGGCTGGAATGTTTTGGGGTTTTTTGGTTTTTTTTAGTTGAGATATTTGTTGGATTCAGTGATGTTGTGTTCTGCAGTGTTCTAATACTGAAAAAATGTGGACTTGTCATGTTTAAATCAGGGTATTGCGTGTGAACTCGGGGCAGTGATGGGTCTGAGCATCGCTGGCTGGGGCTGCTCCTGCTGCAGGTTCCTGTCCAAGGCAGGAATCTGGGGGGAATCAGGCATTTCTCAGTTTCAGCTGGAAATAGACCCTTAGTCTGGAAAGCACAGAGGGCGTGGGAGGAGCACTTCAGCTGCATCTATTGCTTGCAGTGCCTTTAATGTTGGATTTTTATGTAATATTCTTTTCTCTCATGCAAATAAACTTGGAATTGTAGGGAGGGGCAGCTGAGAAGAGGAAAACTTTCATTACAGGCAGCTGACATGCAGAATAACATCTTTTTATATGCCACTCACCACGTGGTAGTTAAAAGTAACTCATAGTTCACTGGGTGAGGCTATTTCTGGTGCAATTCTCCGTTTTTTTGTGTAACAGTCTCATTCCAGCACATCTTGCTTTACCCTGAGATTTGATGGGTTTGTTAGTCCTGTGCTGAGTAACAGGTACTGAAGAACAGAAATCCTGATGGATTTATGAAGTAAATATGGGTGAAGATGAAATAAATTTAGCCAACTGTTGATTTCTGCTTTAGATTATAACACTAATTGTAGCTGAAAATAGCATTAAGATTAAAGATACAGACTGAAGTGGTTCCAGACAGCCTTTCTCATGAAATATTTATGCATTTAGGGCTTTTAACTCATCAGATCACTTATGAAGTTGTGGAAGTTACAGTATTATTGTGCCTTTGCCTTGTTTTGTGAATACACTGCATTGGAGTATCGATCACTAGAATGCAGTCAGAGCTTTTTCAGGAATCCCATTTGAAATGATCAAACAGATGTTGTAATGCTCCAGGGCACTTTCCTGGGTGGTGTGATTCTGAGAAAGTGGGTCTGGTCCTTTCCTCTGTAATTTCAGTACTTTGCAGCCTCTGTTAAAGGAGCTGTTTGCCCAAACCTTTGTCATAAACACAAAATCCATTCAGGACCAGAGCAGACTTGGGCTGGGTGCTGGGTGGCTTAGCAGGTGTCAGAAGAATGAAGTTGTGTCTGCAGTGCTGTAACTTCCCCTGTCCTTTCCATGCCAGCTTCACATCCACTGCATCTCTACAGGCAGAAGCTGAAATAGCTTTAGGAACTTTTTGAAACCAGTGATGGTAATACTGTGCTGAGGGCATGGGTTGGGCTGGTGCTGTGTTTGCAGATTTACTCCAGAAAAACAGATGTTTTTACAGGGAGTTTTAACTTTGGTGGGAAGGTGTCCTGACCACGGGGAAGGCACAGAAATTGTGGGAGATGTCAATGAACTGCAATGAGGTGTGCTGTGTCCTCAGCTCCTGCTCCCAGAGCAGAGCCTGTCCCCAGGCTGTGTGTTCGACACATTTACATCCTAACATGGGAGAGATGATTTTTTTCCTTTTGCCCTGTCTTATCATTTCCAAGGCACATGTTAAAAACAAGCCACTTTTAGTTGCTGTTTGCAGGGCACTCTGAGGTGCAGGGGCAGGGCTGGCAGATGCCAGTGCTGCTCATGGGGAGGATGTTCCTCCCTTCCATGTGAGCCAGGCCAGCCCCTCTGCCAGCAGGGCTCCAGCTGCCCTGCCCTGCCCTTGCTGCTCTTTACAGGCAGCTCTAGAATTGTCTATTTTGGTTGTAATCAAGCTTGACCTATAAATACTGAAATGGCTCATATAAAACTGATTAAACTATCAGCACTGTTTCCTTTAATGCCACCTTTTATTCACCATAAAGGAAATTCCAGGATGAATTGTCAAAGGAGTTTTGCCCTTTTAAGCAGGTTCAGGAGGATTAAAAACTTCAGAGAAGCCCTGGTGCAGAGGCCAGGTCTGGCAGGGGTTTGGTTAGAGCCCCGCTGGCCTCGAAGTGCTCGCTCTGGCAGTGAAGTGTTAATAACTTTTTGAATATTCCTGCAGTTAAAATCTTCACACAGAAGAAAGTTTCATTTTTGCTGTAGAAGAAAATTCAGTTTCCACCCCCACTCTGCCCCAAGGTTCCAGGAAGCAGCATTAAAGGGCTGAGCTGAATACTGGAGGATTAAGCACCACATTAAATAACTTAATTTCTTTGCGAAACGTAATGAAACTGTTACTTTCCCCTCTATTTGAAGTTAATTCTGTGCACTTACTGCTATTCAGGTTCCTATCAAGCCTTGAAATCTGCCATGGAAAGCTTTCAGGAGGCGCAGTCCTACTTGGCAGTGCTAAAACACATCCGTTGTGGGCTGTGTTTAAGTCCTCATTACACGGATACTCATTGCTGTAGGGGGTTTATTTAAACTGATAAACAAATGTAGTATTAATAAGTGGCCATATGGTCAGTGGGGCTTTTCATTCTGAGGATGGTTGTTGAGAGAGGCGTTTAATGAGCGGAGTTGCGTGGGAACGGGAGGGGTTTGGTCGTGGCTGCCACACACCAGGCAAGTGAAAATCTCTGGGCTGCACATGCAGAGCTGACCTTTAGAACGGGCTGCAGGCTCAGATCCAGGGTACGAACACACACACACACACACACACACACAGGGATTGGTGCAGCTGTGCCAGGCAGATTTAAAGAATCTCAGTATTTTCTGGAATTTGTGAGTTAGCCTGGTCTCCTGAAGAGCTGGGATGTGCCCCGTGTTTAGAGGCTTGGTGTTAGTGTTAGGATTTGTCACTGGTGGGGATAAATCCTAGAATCATGGTGTGGTTTGGGTTGGAAGGACCTTAAAGCTGGTCCAGTGTCACCCCCTGGCATGGACCCCTTCCCCTGTCCTGGGGTGCTCCAGCCTGGCCTTGGACCCTTCCGGCGACCCCAGGACTTCACAACCCTTTGAGTAGAGACTTTCTTCCCAATACCTAATGCTAACCTACCCAATGTCAGTTTGAAATACATGGAAGAGCAGTTTAAACCTCTCCAATTTCATTGAGAAGTTTCACATAACCGTTAGTGGCCTGCAAGCTTTGTCTCTCCATTAAATTTTTTACACTGGAGCCCGAGTAAGCTCAAACTGGGCTTTATGACCAATGTCTGGTCACTAATACTGCAGAAATGAAATCATTAAAGTGCAAGGTGAAATTTCAGTGGCAATCTATCTACCTCATGTCACTTATTTACTCTTAATTATATAAACCAGGAAGAATAGTGGCGAATGTTGCTAAGCTACTATCAGCACAACAAGTTATTCTTACTAAGTGGAATGGAGTTGGTCTTTTGCTACGATTGAGTCTCCTCGGGTCTGTGTAGAATTTAATCTGTTTTATAAAAGGTCAAGATATTTTTTCCTCTAAAGCAAATGGAGAGGAATGAAAAAGTTTATAGGGTTTAAAAATCCATGGCGGGTTGTGGATGTGATAGGCAGCAAATGGAGGAAGTGCCCTGAGCGGCTGCTGCGTCTAATGGCGATGCCCTTTAATGCTTACATGTTTGGCTGATGAGGAACGGGGAAAGGAAGTGTTTTTTTCATTTTTTCTTCCAAACAAAAAAGCTATGGAGACCTCCCGTGAATGGTATCTGCTGCACTACTCCAGTAGAGCTGGATGGGAAAAGGAGAAATGGCAAATGTGGCTGTGGTGTGGCTTGGGAGGAGCTGTGAGCTCACAACCCCTCCAACCAAAGGGTTTCAGATGTTTCTGATTGAGCAGAGTGTCCTGCCCTGGTTGTGCTCAGCTGTGTGTCCTGTCCTGGATGGGTGTGCTCAGCTGTGTGTCCTGTCCTGTCCTGGATGGGTGTGCTCAGCTGTGTGTCCTGCCCATGGCCATGTCCAGCCCATCCTGTGTCCTGCCCGTGCCTGTGCCCGTGCCTGTGCCCGTGTCCTGCCCGTGTCCTGCCCGTGCCTGTGCCCGTGTCCTGCCCGTGTCCTGCCTGTGCCTGTGCCCGTGTCCTGCCCGTGTCCTGCCTGTGCCTGTGCCCGTGTCCTGCCCGTGTCCTGCCTGTGCCTGTGCCCGTGCCTGTGCCCGTGTCCTGCCCGTGTCCTGCCTGTGCCTGTGCCTGTGCCCGTGTCCTGCCCGTGTCCTGCCCGTGTCCTGCCTGTGCCTGTGCCCGTGTCCTGCCCGTGTCCTGCCCGTGTCCTGCCTGTGCCTGTGCCCGTGTCCTGCCCGTGTCCTGCCCGTGTCCTGCCCGTGTCCTGCCCGTGCCTGTGCCCGTGTCCTGCCCGTGTCCTGCCCGCAGCTCAGGCTCAGTGTGGATTTCCCGAGTGCCGCAGTCCGGCCGGAGGGGAGGCTGCCAGCTCCAGCCCTGACGTAGAGCTTTGTTCTAATTTGGGGATGCAGTGTGTGTTGCTCTTTGAGTTGTGCTGCTGGCTTCCTTTCCCCTGCCTTTGTCTGGCTGGCACATGTCCCTAGCAACTTGCTGCAAGTGCAGACCAATAGGACAAAACATAAATTAGCCGTTTCAGCAAGGCAGGCTTTGCTGCCCAGAGCCCTTGTTCCTTGCCTGCAGAGCTTCTGTAGCAAAACAGTTTCCAATGAATAATTAGGCAGGCACCTCCATAGAAGTTAACATTGTTATTTGAAATTGCAGGTTCAGCGTGAAGCTGATTGCACAAAAGATGACAGACTGAGGAGGATCAATCCCAGGGTGTTTGTGCACAAAATGACTATTTCCAATGACAGAATTATTGCTGTTTTCCGAGAAGTTCATTTCTCTGCCTTGTTTGTGTGGGCTGCAGTTAATTTGCTGGAAGCTCCAGCTCAGCACAGCACTGGAGTCGGAAGGGCTCTGTTGCTGGAGGACTTTACTCTTTGCCCAGGCTCTTGTGGCCTTGGCCCTGGCTCAGGAACATGGAGTGATACAGAAAGTGGTGATGGGGATGTGGCTCTGGAGCACACGGCTGGGCCTTGAGTGTTTGGGAATGGATGCAGGATTTGAAGGCTGCTCCTGCCTGTTGTGATGGAATTCTTCAGATAACACCTCTGGCCAGTGTTGTTCTCCTGTGTTCTCACACACCTGTTTGCCTTTTTGGCTTGTCGCCAGCTTTATTGTCTGTGTGTTCTTCTTGCTGTGTCTTTTGTTGGTTATTTGTTACCTGAAAAATGAAAGGAAAATGTACTTTGGTTTGGATTACTGATGGTTTGGACTAGGGACAGTGTGTGTGTTCCAGCATCAGGAATGCACCACAGTGGGGTCGTGACTCATCCTACAGCAGGCTTGTGCATAGCTAATTACACATTTGTTGCCTTGATTGGTATTTGATGTGATGCTGAAAGCAGTCAGTGGAAATGACAATGATTTTGGTGTTAAAATTACAAAACTGAGACTGAGATTCCTGGCACAAATTATAAAATGTTATGTTCTTATGTAATGTAAATATCTAAAACACACTTTGGTGTCAGATACCGCAGTGATAATGAAGTGCAGAGTCTGTGAACGGAAGTTTGTCAAACTCTGCTTTTGAAGTCACACTGAACTCCTGCTTTCTGCTTAGTCCGGTCTTTTAGTCTTTTGTTTTTCTCTGTGCTCTCATTTTTCTGGTGTTGGTGGCCTCAGGGAAGGTGAAGGTTTTCCCTGTGCCCTAAAGCCAGGGAGTGTGACTGCCCTGGAGAAGGGACTGGCTTTGTGAACAAGTGAGTCCATGGCATGGTTTTTATTAATGAGGCAGACTCCTTGCTGACTAGCAGGGTAATTAATGTATGACCGTGTTTGCCTGCTGCTCTTCAGGGGCAGTATCTGCTGATGGGCTGTGGGATTTCCAGCCAAACCCCTTTCATTTGGGATGCACATCCCTGTAACCATTGTGTAATTGATGACAGCTTGGAGGAGCATTAGGGAAGTGTTTCATGTGCTATGGACTTCACTGAGTGATGGAATATCCCTGAACATGGTGTGTAGAACAATGAGGGAGCAGGTGCTGAGTGGAGCTGTCCTGGGGCAGTGCAGGAATGGTGGCTGGGCTGTTCCAAGCCAAGGGGATTGGTGATTCCAAGGGGATTGCCCTGGTGATTCCAGCCTGTGCTGCTGCATCACTCTCTGTTTGGATTCTCTTGTTTTTTTGCTGTGGAGGGAATCTGTCAGTTTAAGTGTGGTTTTGATCACTGTAAATCTTCCCCTTGCAGAAGTGCTGGGTTTGGGTTTGTTTTGCCAACATGGCTCTGAGTAATGGAGGGATTTTGGTAGTGTTGAGCAATGTTTAGTTGACACTTTAAAAAAAGAAAATCCACCCCTTTCCATGGCCTAGTTTATAGTAACTGAAAAAAAAAAAAACCTGGCACGGAGAACATTTACAAGTTGAAAATTAAACAGGTTTGTTTATAGTAGCCACGATTGAGTATTTAAGTGCCAGGATAAAAATAACCAGGACGTGTGGCTGCAGCATCCCAAGAATCTGCCTCTCGTTTGGGAAATGGGAAGGGCATGGCCACAGGAGTGGCACAGCCAGCCTGGAGTGGAGGTGCTGCAGTTCACAGAGACATCTGTGCCTCTCCCAAATGTGCACAGTGCTGACACTGCTTTTCCCTTGGAAATGTTCAATATTCCTGTTTCTGCTGGTGAAAATCAGAGAAAGGGAGGTGTCAGTGATGAGCAAGCCAGGAGTTGCTCTCTTTTTTTCTTCCTTAAAGCCAGGTGAGTGCTCCCTGCTCCCTGCCTCTCTGCTCTCAGCCAGGGACAGCTTCTCTATGCCAGTGCATCTTCCTGGGGCAGAGCAGAGAGCAAAACCCCTCAGGCTTGCTGTGCACCTCCAGAGGCCCCCCCACATTGTCTCCAGGAGCTGCTGCTGTGGTTTCTGTGCTGCTCCTTTCTGTGCCTCTCTTCTTTCTGTTCCTGTTCTCTCCCCCTCACTCAAACTCGGGCTGTGCTTTGGGCTGTAGGTGCTGCTGAGCCATGCTCTGCCTGCACTCCTGGAGCTGGCACTGGCACCTTCACAAAAAATCAGGGAATGCTTTGGGTTGGAAGAGACCTCAGAGCCCATCCAGAGCCACCCCTGCCATGGCAGGGACACCTCCCACTGTCCCAGGCTGCTCCAGCTCCAGTGTCCAGCCTGGCTTTGGGCACTGCTGCTCTGGGCACCTGTGCCAGCCCTGCCCACCCTCACAGGGAGAATTCCTTCCCAATATCCATCCCTGCCCTCTATACTCGCTTTCTCTTTTACTTGGAAAAATATTTGACAAGGATTATGAGAGCTTCCATTATCTGTTTTGAAACAGACTGTGACTCCAAGGTGACTCCAGAACTGCTAAAAAGAAACATTTTCAAAAAACCAGCATACTAGGTTTTCATTTAAACTTCCTATGATTCCAGAGGAACAATTGATTCTTTTTTTCATCCCTTAAAAAGAGCAGATGAAGTGCTGAACCTGTAGAAGAGAGGAGCCTTTGCTGTCAGAGCAGCAGGGTGTAGGCAGTGCTGTGGTTGCTGTCTGAGGTATCAGTGCTGCTGCTGCTCAGGGCTGCTGAGCAAAGGACTGGGACTGTGGAAATGTTGGAGCTTCTGGAGCTCTTGGGCAGGGGCCAGCAGCTCCTGGGGCAGGGGATGGGGCTGCTGGGACTTGTTCTGCTCTCCAGGACTGACACACAATCCCAGAATGATTTGGGTTGGAAAGGACCTTAAAGCTCATCTCATTCCTGCACCCCTGCCACAAACCTGATGGATTCCCTAAAATAATTGTGCTTGCATTGGATTTTAGCATGGCAGTGCTGGCTGGGAGCAGATAAGTGATGGTTTCCCCCTGTAACATCACTGGGACATGGGGCTGCTCTAAATCTTTCTCCTGTGTTTCTGCTAGTGCTTTCTTTACTAAGTTTTGATCTTCTAAAATTAATTGTGAACTTGATGCAACCTCAAACATGGTTAGTTTGAGTGTGTATTTCCTAAGTGAAGTCTTCCTTGGAGTATTCTAGGGAGGAGAAGTCCACAGGACCAGGGTGGTTTGGCTTAAGCACTACACAAATGCTGAAACTTGAAAAACAATTGACTCTTTTTTTAATTCTTCTGTTTTTTCAGTTTCTCGTGGGGAGCCTGGAAGAACCTTCAGTAGAGCTGCTAACACTGATGAGAGATCTTTTATGCCAAGGTAAAGAGTTTTTAGTGTTCCCCTCATACTGTAAATGCAATTTCTGTGGACACTGGAGTGGGCAGTTGGTAAGTGAAGTTCTTGCACTCACTCTTTCAGTGCTGTGTTTGCTTATTTGGTTCATGCTTCTCTCTCCCCACCACCCAAATTACAAACTTCTTGATGGGCTACTGAAACTTCTGTAACAGAAGCAGCTGGTTTTGCATCAGGTTTCTGTTCTGAAGGGCCTCAGCCCTTGTCCCCACCACCTCCCCCAGCCTCTGCCCAGCTGCTGGGGAAATCCCCTGGGAGTTTTGCCTCTTCCTGCCCTGGTTCAGCCCCTGGGTTGCAGGAGGATGAGGGTGACTCCTGCAGAGCAAAGGTGCAGGTGAGTGGGAGCCACATTCCTGTGTGTGCCTCCACCTTTGGCCCTTCTCAGGATCCTCTGCCTGCACTGCCTCTGGCTTTTGGCACAAATACCCTGCAGCTTTTCTCACCTCTCCATCGGGTCCCAGGGTAGAGCCCTTCATTTTTCTGCCAGGAAGGAGCTGAGCAGCCTGGGGCTGCTGCTCTGGGTGGATGAGTGTCCCTTTCTGCAGGGATGGTGCCAGCAGCAGCAGAGAAGAGATGCTGCTGTTAAAGCATGCAGAACACAGATGGATTCCCATGGATCAGGGGTGGATGGTGTAGAAGCAGTTTTATTGTGATTATAGATAGGATTCCTTGCCCTGTAGGGGATGCAGTTGCTTTGGAGAGTGCTGGAATGGCCCAGGAGCTGCAGCTCAGGGCAGTGCTGGCTGAGACTCGTGCTCTGTGCCTGGGAAAAGGGACCAGGAGCAAGGAGACACACTCAGCTTTTGCTTTGCTTTTGCACCACAGCATTCAGGACTAATGAGACCAGTTTCACAACATTTCCAGTGAGTTTTTCTTACACTCTTTAGTGATCATACTCTCCTCTTGACTCTAAAGGAACACTTAACACCCATAATTTAATTCCATTTGGAAATGGAGCCGTTGCTTCACAGCACGTGACTCTGCCACACAGAGCTCTGGATGGAAATGAATGCTGCTGTGTCTGACTGTATTTAGGTGGGCTCCAGCAGTTGCCAAACGAAAAGTTGGCTGGGATGCAGCATAGTAATTTCTTGAGCACTCTATTCATGTTGTATAAACAGATAACATTAACATAGTTGTGAAAGAGCTACAAGATAATTAAGGCATGTGGGGTTTGCAGTAATAAGGCTCATGCCTTTCAGGATCTGGTTTCCTGTTGCACCTGAAAAAAAAAAATCAGCAAATACTGTAGAGAAGAAATGAGAAGTTAGTCTTGTACTGCTCCCAGCTTAAACTTTCCCACAAGTATTTTCTACTATAAATAAGAAGTGAAATAGTTCACAGCTAAATTTAACCCTTAACTTGATTGCTTTCTGGGTTTTCTTCAGTGGAATTGACTGTGGGACTGTAGGAAAATGAAGACAAACTGGATCAATAAGTTGCATTTATGCTTTATAAAAAATGCATCAGCTTTTAATTTCTAGTGATTATCAAGGGGAAAATAATTGTAAATTGGAATTCCCCTCTCCTTCCCATTCAAAATCATGATTTTTGAAAGAAAGGAAGTGAATGTTACTTCTCAGGGAAATGGTGAAGCAGAAGAGCTTCCAGTTCCCAGAATTTAGCCAGGACTGTGGTCAATGTCCTAGAGTGCACAGACATCCCTGCTCTGCTTTTAGGCAGTTTCTGGAAACCCCCTTTCAGTTTGACTCGGTTTCACAATTTGCAGTTAGGCAACTGCAGCTCACATGGGCTTCAAGAGTTGAAGAAAAACCTCCTCCAGGTGCTTAAAATGATGGGCTTGAGCCTTACTCCCTGTCCAGGGCTTGGCTGAGGGAAGGGCAGCCTTGGCTGTGTGACTGCAAAGAGCCTCCCCACAGGCAAGTCCTTTCTTTCTGTTAGTCTGGCTTAAAAATGAGTTTAAATTGTGCTAAACCAAGCACAGAAATTTGTGTGTTTCTCTCCAGCTGCACGTGGGATTTTCAGATTTTTGTTTCAGCCCATGAAGCAGGCTGAGGCTGAGGCTGGGGGGGATGTTTGGGGAGGGTCCCCACTCCTGTTGAGCAGCAGCTCCCAGTTCAGCTGGGGAGCAGCAGCACATTGGGTTTCTTTTGATTCTGTTCCCCTTAGGAGTCCAAATGACAGAAGAGGACCTGTCCTAATTTAATGATGACCTAACCTTGAGATTGTCAGGGAGTTGTCCACATTGCAAAGCTAAAAATGCAATAAATAAAAACACCCCTGTTCTTCACACAGTCGACAAGGTGATGCATTTCACTATCAAACTCCTAGCAAGGCGTTTATATTTTCCAAGGCTGTGGCTGGTGAGCCCATAAATGCCGTGGCAGTGTTAGTTTGGAATGCTCAGAGCTTGGAGCTGCCCAGGCTCCCAGCCCCGTGTGTGCAGCCTTACTTGGGAAGGAAGCGCCTGCCTGCGGAAGGGGACTCGTGCTGAGCTCATTGTTTGGGACAGCCCAGCCTGGCTGCTAATGTAAACACCCTGGGAAGTGTTTATCACCAGCTTTGTCATTTGCCTTATTTGTCAGGGAATCTCGAGGAGAAGGAGAAGTTTTCTGGTGCTGTGCAGTGGCTGGAGGGAGTCGCGAGATTTCCATAAAAAGGCAGAGTCTGTGCTGGGCGAGCAGAGCTCTGCCTTGGCAGCCGACTGCTGGGCCTGACCTTTTCCAGAGAGAAAGCACTGACCTAAATCCTCCCTGCTGGGGGTGGAGGGGAGAGGGAAACCTCTTGACTTGCTTCTTTCTGATCTAATTTTCTTGTCCCATGCTCTGGTTTGTGCCAGAGGACAGGCAGTGACAGCTCGTGGTGCCCAGCCCAGCTGGGACAGGCTCTGTGTTTGTCCCATGGTCCCTCCTCTTCCTCTCTGAGCACTGCCAGGATCCAGCTCTGGCCATTTCCTGTCACCTGGGGCTGTTGGAGTGGCCTTTTCACCCTGGGTGTTCAGGTGGAAAAATGAAACCCAGAGCTCTCAATAAAATGTTCTCATTTTCGGGAGGACTGGGTGAAGGGGGAGTGCTGCTGCTTCCAGGACTGTCCCAGCTCTGTGCTTTAACTGCTGCTTCCAGGACAGTCCCAGCTCTGTGTTTCAGCTGCTGTTTCCAGGACAGAGTCCCAGCTGTGTGTTCTAACTGTGCCTTTCCTCCTGCCCTGCAGGTTGTTGCTCTCTGGACAGACCACACCATGCGTGAGTACAAGCTGGTGGTCCTTGGCTCAGGAGGTGTGGGCAAGTCTGCTCTGGTGAGTTTGGGGAAGCAGCTCTGGCCAGACCCAGCCCTCCAACCTGCCTGCCTCACTGCAGACCAGTTACTGATGCTTTGGGGAATTTGAGTGACTTCTAATAGGTGCCAGGAGTTCCACGTAGCCACTGTGACACTGCTGAGTGGAGGGGTGTCATGGTTTAGGAGAGGTGATTAATTGCTGGTAATTAGTGTGTCATGTCTGCTTCCTGCATGGGTGTCATGTTGTACGTGGCTGAATTTGTGTGTGAGTATTAAACCCCAGCCAGCAGTGGCACAGCAAGAGAAGCCTGGCTGGAATCAATCACAGAATTGAGGGTTCAGCCTCTCACACCTCCAAGGCTGAGTGTTTTCCATCCCCAGTGAGCACCTGGGTCAGAGGTGCAGCCCTGGGAATGCACCTGCAGCCTGTGCAGAGAGGGAGGAGCAGGCTGATGACACTTTGCACTCCTTAAGTGCCTGTCTTGTTCCTGAGGAGAGGTTTCCACAGCAGGGTTGATAGCAGAGCTCTGTGAGAGACCTTGTGTCACCCATTTATCACTCACAGTCAAGCAGCTCTCTCCAGCAGAGAGGCAAAGAACTGGTCAAGTGTGAAGTTATCAACAACAAGGAACTGCAGTGCTCCTTGTCACAGACATGATAATGGCTCAGCAGCCTTTCCTGTCCTGCCTCCTTGTTTGTTCTGCTGCTACAGCCAGGTCAGAATCCTGGTGAATCACCTGCAGAATTCTGGGGAGCAGGAGGAGAGATGATTCAGCTGTGTATCAAATTTGATGCATTCTTTCAGCAGTTCCCTCCTAATCACTACAAGATGTTTACAAGGTGTAATTTTTGACCAGCTCTGCTCTTCCACATTTAAGCAGTCTGTATTGCTTTTTCCACCAGCACTTCCCTGATTATCTTAGTTTTCTTATGTAACACTGAAAGACTCACTAGGTGAAATGGGACACTTAGTAGTATGCTGTAAATAAAAATTACTCAGCATGACATACTTGAATTTCCTTCTTTGTGATGTGAAGTCTGAGTCAGCACCATCACTGACCTTTTTAACAGCTGAAATGCAAATATTCAAATAGTCTGGTGAACAAAAGTTAAATTCTTTTTGACAGCCTTGGTGTTAAATCAGCATATTTGTAATTCATATGCAGCATGGATCCATTATGTTTACAGGAACACACAGTGAGTGCCAATTACAGCTAGGAGTGGATAATACTTAGCTTTCAGAGAGTCTGTGCACTCATTTACAAGCATTAGCAAGGAGAGATTACAAGGTGGGATTTGAAATAACATGGGGGTCACTTTAAATTTCATTCTTCCAACTGTACAGACTGACCTGTGCAACAAAGGGCCTGGTGTTCATTCCCAGCTCTGTTTGCACTGGTGCAGATGACAACATGGGCTTGTTTCACTGCACATCCTCCTCGTTGTTTTAACTCTTCTGTGCCAGCCCAGTGCTGCTGCTGCTGCAGAAGCAGCAGAAAACCTTCACAGTTGTAAAGCCACAGTTGTTCAGCAACTTTTGTTTCCTGTGCAGCAGTTTTATCCCATTTCTGAGGCTAAAACTCTTCTGGAGTGACACAATTTCCAGGGGTGCCCAGGGGTGCAAAGTCTTAGAGAGAACTGGGAACTGAAGTTGGGCTGCACAGCCCCAACAGAGGGAAACTTCTAAAAGTGTTGGAACTACACATAACCCAAAAACACCCCCAGGAAAGCTTATCCCTTTCCTTTCTTTTCATCTGTAGTAAATGAAAATAGTCCATCAGAGATTGAGAGTGTTACCTGTGGGCAGGGGTTTGTCAGATGTGACAGAGGGGACAGATGTGGCAGTGCTCATGTGTGAGCCTGGCACAGAGCTGCCTTCTCTGGGAGCAGCTGTGCTCACCTGACCGTGCTGAAATTCAGAAATAATCCTGAAGCACAGCCTGGAACCTCCAGTTCTGGCACTCAGGCAGACTGGGACACTTGTTCAGTGTGACAAGGAAATACTGCAGAAGCAGAGACCTCGTTCATTAGAGTGTTAAATGCATTTATTTAGTGATATAGAATCACTTTGAAATGAGGTAATTGTGGCTTCTCAGACTTTCCTCACAAACTTGCAGAATTTGTGTATAAAATGAAAAGTTCAGTTGGAAAAAGATATTTGGTGTGTTTGTTGATTTTCAAGAGACCAAATTAAGTGCTGGGATCTGAGCTCTCAGTTTCACAAAAGAGCACCACCTTGTTTTACAAGGATCACCCAAATCTTCAGACCCTGCTGAGCTGTTTTACTGCAAATTATTGGGGGTGAAAAGGGGAAAGGAGCTTTGCCTCCCAGAGGAGCAGGAGAACTCTGACCTGGCAGAAGCCAGGGCACAGAGCTGGGTGTCAGGAGGGTCCCACTGGGTGGGAAGTGCTGAGATGTGCTGTGGGTGTGTGAGGGAGCCTTTCCCTTCCCCTTTTCCTTTTCCCCTTTCCCCTTTTCCCTTTGCCCTCCCTGCCCTGCAGTGGCCCTGGCTCTGCAGCTCTGGGCTCATTGGACTGAAATGTGGATTTTCCACAGTGCACAGGTTGCCAGTGCTTCTGCTGAAATCTCAAGTCTTCCATATTTGGTGATTTTTATCCTTCTAAAGTCACAGGCAGTGGAGTAAAGGCATTTTTGAGGGTATCATCTTTTCTGAGACAAGCAGGCAAACAGTCGATGTGCAAAAAACTTTTGAGAACATTCTTAAATAAGGTGATTTTAACAGAAAAAAAAAATTATTTTCAAAATTGAAATGTTATGTCTTTTTCTCTGGTCCTCACTATTGATTTTTAGCAGCAGAGCAGTTTTACTGTTGTTACTTTTTCCTAGAGTGTTTCTTGGTGAATGTTGTTGGTTGTGTTCAGCTCACTGAGGTTTTTTCTCCTTTCCTTCCTCCCCAGACTGTACAGTTCGTTCAGGGAATTTTTGTTGAAAAATATGACCCAACAATAGAAGATTCATACAGAAAGGTAAAGCAGCATGGTTTTTATTTCTCCCAAGTGTCCCAGAGAATGTGCAGGGCTGGGATTGAGCAGAAGTCCTTGCAGGATCCCTGAGCTGTTACATAATCCCAGGCACAGAGCTGCTTTCTTCCCTGGCTGCATGTCAAGTGACCCATTGTTTCACGGATTAGCAGAAATGTCACCAGCATTAAAGGCACCAAAACATGCACTAAAAACTTGTGACATTTGTGCCTGTGATAATTAAATTAAATTGTGGCATGAGCTCTGCTGTTAAATTTATTTGACTTTCCTGGAATTACCCTCTTTAGATCCAAGACGTTTCTCAGTGAGTGGAAGATTTGAAAAGTCTCACTGTGAGGATCCTGAAATATTTTGCATTTTCTTCTCTTCCTTATTCCCTTCTCCCTCAGCAGCAAAGAAAAAAAAATAAAGTTTTAAGGTGCTTTGATTTGTAAGAGTGGATTAAGTTGAGGTATTTACAATCTCAGTTAAGTTGAGATGTTTACAGTGAGCTGCTCATTTAAGCCTTGCTAATGAAGGGAGGGTGATGAAGCCAAATGCCTGGCTGGGGGTGGAATGAATCCTCCAGCAGCAATGCTGCCAGCCCAGGCCATGCTCTGCCCAGAGCCCTGGCTGTGCAGTGCAGGCTGAGCTGAGCTGAGCTGAGCCTCTCCTGCCTGTCCCACTGCAGCCCATGAGCTGAGCCTGAGCTCTTTGTTCCCTTTCTCCCCAGCAAGTGGAAGTAGACTGTCAGCAGTGTATGCTGGAGATCCTCGACACAGCAGGCACAGTAAGTGGCATTTCTTTATCTAATTGCTGTGGAGCTCCTTTGTTAGGAATGTGATCCTGCCCAACAACAGCAATAAACCAGCTGCAGTCATTCACATGGATTTTGTTCAATAACCCAAACCCATGGGGTGGGTGCCAGTGGCCTGCTGAGCTCTGTCTCAGTGGCCACAGAGGTTGGTGCCTCCTGTGCCACCCCCCACATGAACATTCTGCTCTGGGAGGATTTTAGACATGAGCTTTGCAAGTGGCCAGAGTGCAAGGACACAGGCTGCAGCCATGCCAGGCACAGGGGCTGCTCCCAGCAGGTCCCATCAGCTGTGTGGGCAGTTCCTCACAAGCCCTGCAGTGCCAGGGAGCCTCCCTGGCACCTCCCTGGCACTGCCCCTGCCAGGGGGAGGCTCTGGCTGTCCCTCAGGCTGGGCTGGCTCCCTTGGCTGTGCCACTGTCACCTGCAGCTGGCCCAGCCCTGTCCCCCAGCACACAAACCTCTGGGGCTGGCAGCACATCCCAGGCAGCTGCTGCTCCCTGGAAATTGTTTTTATTGGGAAAGTGTTGGGAGTTCTCACCAGCTGGAGCAGAAATTGTTGCTCTGTGGGTCTGGTGAAAGTCCTGTCCCTGCTGGGGCAGAGGCAGCTCTGAGCTGGCCTTGTCCAGCCTGCCCTGGCATTTCAGTGTCTGCAGAGATGGTTTTATTGCTGCTCTTCATCCTTTCATCGTTTTTTAAAGAAGCCCTTTATTAAGGGAAAAAAAAAAACAACAAAGGGAACGAGTGTTAATGCTATTATTCAATTTCCATGCTTCAGTGGGCTTCTGGGAGGGGTGAATATGGAAATCCATGCTGTGTGGCACTGTATTCATGTCTCCAGTACAATAAAAGTATTCCTTTGGAACTGTTCATCAGCTGCATTCACCAGCTAATGACCTGAAAATCTCTTTGCTTGCAGGAGCAGTTCACAGCCATGAGGGATCTGTACATGAAGAACGGGCAGGGGTTTGCACTAGTTTATTCTATAACAGCACAGTCCACCTTCAACGACCTCCAGGACCTGCGGGAACAGATTCTACGGGTTAAGGACACTGAAGATGTGAGTGGGAAATGTTTGGGTTTATTTCTGCAAATGGTGAAGAACTGTTTGCTCTCAAATGCCTGCATGTTTACACACAAAGCTTCTTTCAAGGAATGTCCTTGGGTATTTGAGTAAGTTTTCAGAGCTTGTTGTTTCCAAACCTTGTTGTTTTCAGTGGTGTTTTTGAGGCACAGCACCTGCTAAGGGGCATCACAGAACCAGATTTTCCCACGTCCTGGAAGCCACAGTCTTTTGAAATGGTGGGAGTTGATTGAAAACAACATTACTTAACTTTTTCTCCTTTTAACTCCTTTCCAGGATTTGCACTTTCTTCTTTCTCTGCTTTAGCTGTGCTTTATTTCCCTCCAAGTTAAGGAGGAGCAGCAGTAAGGATGTTCCTGGTGGCTCTGCAGGTGTCCTGCACTGCAGACTGACAGGGGTTACTCCAGATGTGAGGGGGAGGTGGAATTCTGAGCTTTTCCCAGGGCTCAGCCTGGAATTCCCTGCAGCAGCTCCTGAGCTCTCAGTCACTCAGCAAAATCTCTACCAAGGAGCTCACACAGTAGTGAACTAAACCATCAAGGGCCTGATGGAGTCTTGGATTGTTGTTTTGATTGTTTAAAACCCTTTTTAAGATAAGGAGAGATGAGCTGTGGGGAGTTTGGTGTTTGACAGAAGAAGGGGCAGGCTGCAGTGGCCCTGGGCCCCTCCTTGCTTTAACAGGCTGAGCTTCTGGTTCTGCAGAATGGCTTTTCCTTGAGGCAGCATTAGTGGGGTGAATCCCTGCTGGGGATCCTGTGCTGGGAGCATTTGTACCCTGAGCTGGGCAGGTTCATCCCTCAGCACACACTGCTGCTTTCCTTTGCACTTCAGGATGGGATTGCATTGCTCAAATGCATTTATTTGCTTTGTGTGGAACTTGTTGAATCCAAGCTTGAGAACCTTTTGAAGGTCTAAGCCACATTTTGCTGTTAGTCTCCTTTCTGTCTTCATATCAGAATATGTCTAAAGTCCCAATACATAAATTACATTCTGTCTGTCTGGAAGAGTTTAAATTCCAATCCTCTATACCTAACAGTAAGTGATCAAAGGTAGTTGCTCGCCAAACTCCACTTTTGGATAAACCATTAATACCTTTTGAAATAACTTTACACAGTTTCATGTCTTTCAAACCTGTACTGCTTACTCATCTCAGGATCCCTTTTTGCCCTGTTGTTTCACATCTTCATACACTTCAGATTTTTGCTGAACATGTTCAAAATACATTTTCATGTTTCAGTATGAGAAAATTTCTCTTTAACTACCTAGAAATCTGTAAAGAACAGGATATATACAATGTCTAGGCTGATAGAGTTGCAAATATCCTGTAGATCTGATTTCAAATGAGCTTTTTTACATTTGCTTCATTTGTACTGTGACTTCATGTTCCTGATATAATAAGGAAAATTTATGTCTCAAAAATAAAAATATCATTTTCTAATGGGTATGAGCTGGGAGTTTTAAAGACAAAAATTAAGCTTGAGTGTAGTTGTGTCAGGAAGAGGCCACAGATGCTAACACTGAAGTAGATTAAAAACACACAGCATGTTGTGAATTCCCAAGTGAAGCAGGCAGTGATTTCTTTTCCAGCAGGAAAGGACTCGATTTCTGCTGAAAGAATGAAATGTTGGAGGAAATGCAGTGGGTGCACACCCTTATCAGCAGCTCTGGAGGGTTTTTCTGCTGTTCAGTGTGAGGGAAACAGGAAATGGTGCTGGGCTGTGGCACGGTGCTGCTGTGGGTGCAGCTGTGCCCAGGGGTGCCCAGGGGTGCAGGTGGCACCTGGCACAGGGCCTGGGGCCTCCTGGGAGAGGTTTGGGTTGGAAGGGTCCTCACAGCTCATCCCAGGGCTGGGACTCCTCCTTTTGTACCTGTTTGGGACATCCTGGAGGGCCCCAGCTGTGACAGGCACTGCAGAGGGGCAGGTGGCACTTCACCATTGTCTGCTGGCCTTTACTGCTTTGCATTTTCCATATACTGCATTTTCCACACTGCATTTTCCATATACTGCATTTTCCATATACTGCATTTTCCATATACTGCATTTTCCATATACTGCATTTTCCATATACTGCATTTTCCATATACTGCATTTTCCACACTGCATTTTCCATATACTGCATTTTCCATATTGCATTTTCCATATACTGCATTTTCCACACTGCATTTTCCATATACTACATTTTCCATATACTGCATTTTCCATATACTGCATTTTCCACACTGCATTTTCCACACTGCATTTTCCACACTGCATTTTCCATATACTGCATTTTCCATATACTGCATTTTCCACATACTGCATTTTCCACATACTGCATTTTCCATATACTGCATTTTCCATATTGCATTTTCCATACTGCATTTTCCATGCTGCGTTTTCTGTATACTGCATTTTCCAGATTGCATTTTCCATATGCTGCATTTTCCATATACTCACTTTCCACACTGCACTTTCCACACTGCATTTCCCACACTGCACTTTCCATATACTGCATTTCCCCCTCCTCAGTTTGAGAGCCACAGCAGCACAGAGCTCTGTGCACATGAACCTGCTGATGGATCTCTCCTGCTCCTCTGCAGGTTCCCATGATTCTGGTTGGCAATAAATGTGACCTGGAGGAAGAACGAGTGGTGGGCAAAGAGCAGGGGCAGAACTTAGCACGACAGTGGTGTAACTGTGCCTTTCTAGAATCATCTGCAAAGTCAAAAATCAACGTAAATGAGGTAAGTGCCACCTGTTGTGTGTCTGCCCAGCATGAACTGACATTAAACCAGCATGTGTGTGTGACCTGGGGACATTCAGCATGATCCTGGGCTCTCAGTCTGGGAAAGTGTATTTAGGTACTTTCTGTGTATTTAGGTACATAAAGTGTATTTAGGTACTTTCTGTGTATTTGGGTATTTAGGAATATAAAGTGTATAAAGTGTATTTAGGTATTTCCTGTCTGCTTGAGGAGACTTGCTCCCTTTTCTCTGCAGAGGCAGGCTGCATTCCCAGCTGGGTGTGTCTGTGGCCTCTCCCAGGGGCCAGGAAAGGCAGAGGGTCCTGGGCTCCCACTTGGCTGGGTGCCTCTTAGCTCACATCAGCTTGATCCGGGAGGAATATTCTGTCAGGATAACTGCTGCCATTCCAAACCTGGCTGATGTCCCTTGTACCCCTTGCCTGGTGTGCTGCTGGCTGCTGGTTCTGAAGTATTTGCATTTCTGGCTGCAGATGCCTCATCAGAGCCCTTTGTTATTCCCCAGCTGGCTAAAACCATGCCCAAGCTCAGATCTGAGTTAAACCCGAGTTTACCTGAGCCCCCTTTGCTCTGGGCTGCCTTCTCCTGCTGTGCTGAGGGAGCTCTGCTCCCCGTCAGGCCCCAGGGTTTGATTCTGTGCTGGGAATGATCTGCCTGTGCCAGAGCTCTGCCAAGTTTCCAGGCACAAAAGCCGAGGTGCAGCAGGGCTGGGCTGCTGCCAGCAGATAAGTGGGACTGTTCAGGGGTGTGAGATAAGCAGGAGCAGCAGGAGCCTGGCCTGGGCCCAGGCTGGCCTGGCAGCAGCAGCATGTGCAGCATGGGCTGTGCAGAGGCAAGGGAGCTGCAGCTCCTGGGCTGGGATCAGCCTGGCTGGGGATCAGGCTCCTGCAGGGCTGAGCCTTGCTGGGCCAGCAGGGACCTGGGTTTGTGTCTGAGCTGGGCTGGGGCTGGGGCTGGGCCAGCAGGGACCTGGGTTTGTGTCTGAGCTGGGCTGGGGCTGGGGCTGGGGCTGGGGCTGGGCCAGCAGGGACCTGGGTTTGTGTCTGAGCTGGGCTGGGGCTGGGCCAGCAGGGACCTGGGTTTGTGTCTGAGCTGGGCTGGGGCTGGGGCTGGGCCAGCAGGGACCTGGGTTTGTGTCTGAGCTGGGCTGGGGCTGGGGCTGGGCCAGCAGGGACCTGGGTTTGTGTCTGAGCTGGGCTGGGGCTGGGGCTGGGCCAGCAGGGACCTGGGTTTGTGTCTGAGCTGGGCTGGGGCTGGGGCTGGGCCAGCAGGGACCTGGGTTTGTGTCTGAGCTGGGCTGGGGCTGCTGCTGGAGCCAGGAGCAGCTCAGTGAGCAGGGAGGGGACTCTGCATTCCCACAGGCTGGGGGGCAGGCAGGGGGCCCCAGCCCCTGGGAGGGGGTTCAGTGGGGGCACAGCCTGGTGGGACCCTCCTCATCCCCTATCCTCATCCCTCATTCCCCCATCCTCATCCCCCATCCTCATCCCTCATCCCCCATCCCTCACCTGCAATCTGCTCTCCCTGTCCCTGCCTGGGGTCACATCAGAGACAGGAATGTGCTTATCTGGGAGATGAGTTTCTGGTTTCCTTGTGATCTTCACGTTCTGGTTTGCTGCCAGTTGATATTTCCTAGTTGTGAAAAGTACAAAAGCTGAGGAAATCAAAGAGAGAAACTGTGAATGAAGCAGCTCAGTGCACTGGGAGTGTGTCCTGCTGCCTCCGGGGCTGGGGAAGCATTGGCATTCCTTTGGGGTTCATTCTTGCTTTCTCACTACTTTTGGAGCTTCTAAATTTAGGTAAAGAGTGGTAAATTTCTACATGCATTTGCTGAATGTGAATCAAACCTTTCAGATAATAAGCTTTTAATCCAGAGTGAATGAGGTGTCCTTGTGGTGACCTCTGAGGTGCTCCTGCAGCTCACTGCCTGCTTTTAGGGATGGTGCCATTCCTGAAACCTTGTTGCAGATGTCTGTACTCACAGTCAGTACCAGCACCTAAATAATCTAATTTCTGAGAAAGAAAAACCTTAAATTTCAGTTGTTACAGTGTGTTATAAACTGTTTCTTTGTCTTCTGAATTTCTTTGGAATCAACAAGAATTTGTGAGCTGTCAGCCACTCCAGGAAGGGGAAAAAATAAACAAGGACAAGGGTGGAGCCCTCTGAAGGTTGAAATATTTCTCCTCAATGCTGTGACCCAGCTCCAAGCATTTTTGCAAAGCTTGTTTTTGCTATAAATGGGTTGAGTCTTGCTGGGAAAACAACTCCCAGCCCCAGGGCTCACAAAAGCTCTGCAGTGTTCCCTGGTGGAAATGGCAGAGTTCAGGGCAGGGACAGCCAGGGGACAGGGGCAGGGGCAGGGGTGCTTTGGGCACACACCCCAGCACTGACAAGGTGATCCTTGAGGACATCATGCCTGTCTTAAAAAACCCTTTGTTAATCCCAGTTTTCTCCCACTTTTCCAAAGCAAGGAAATTGTTGCCATTTCACTGCCCTGCTCTTCTGAAGGCCTTGCTGCTGATAATCTGAGTTTCCAGCTCCCTTGTGTTCTGCACACTGATGGGAGCTTTGGGTTTCTTCTTCCATAAGCAGCTGCTTGAGAAGCATTTCATAAATTCAGGCAGTTTAATTGAATTTGCACAACTGCAGCCACCAGGAAAGAGTTGTCAGCTCCCCAGCCTGCCTCAGTTTTGACAGCTTGAGTTTTATCACTTGGATTTTTCAGCTTGTGTTTTTCATTTGCAGATCTTTTATGACCTGGTCAGACAGATAAATAGAAAAACACCAGTGGAAAAGAAGAAGCCTAAAAAGAAATCATGTCTGCTGCTTTAGACTCCCATCATGCAGCAGCTCTGAGCCAGGTAAGAGGTGCCTGAATCCTACCTGGGCCAGGTGAGCAGAGCAGAGCAGCTCCTGTCACAGCCCCTTCCCTCTGCTGCTCTTCTGGAGTGTGACTGAGCTGGAATTTCCTTTTGACTCCTCTGGGTTCTCCCTCTGGCCTGTGACACTGAGCTCTGAGCCACCAGGGCTCACTTTTCCTTCCTTTTCATCCTCTGATCAATGTTGTTGTTACTGCTGCCCCTGCTGGCCCTGTGCTGGGAGCTTTGGGGACAATTACAAATGGCTTTGGGTGGGACATGGGTTTCAGTGGCACAGAAATAAAAGCTGCCCACCAGAAAACAAAAAAACAACAAGAAAACCAAACCAAAACACACACAAAAAACCAAAAACAAACCCAACCAAAAAACCACACCAAGGCTGGACACAGCTATAAATAATCTTCCTGTGTATCTTGGCAGGGAACTCTGTGTGCTCACAGCTGTTCTGTCCTGCTCCTGGAAGGAAGCAGCAGCTCTGCAGCTCCAGGTTTGGGACAGAAATGTCCCCATTTGTGGGCAGAGAAGGGCACTGGGTGATGGCCCAGCTCTGGCCCCTGGTCCTGGGGCCCAGCAGAGCCCCTGCTCTGTGCTGGTGGAGCAGGCAGAGCAGCTCAGGGACAGGCTGGCAGCCTCAGAAACTTCCAGGGCTGAATTCCTGGGGACAGGGCACCCTGGCAGGCCTGAAGTCCCTGCTGCCATGGCCCTGAGGCAGCCCAGGGGCAGTTCTGCAGTGCAGGGGCTGTTCAGGGGCTGCCCTGATGGATGTGGGCAAACTGTGGCTTTAGGAAATGAAACTGAAGAGCCTTGAGTGGCTTTTCCTGTTGCTCAGGTGGTGCCTGCTGCTCAGCCAGGATGGAATGTGCCTTCCCCAGCCCAGCAGGAGGAGATCTCTGCCCTGTCCCTCCCTCCCAGATGCCCTGTGCAGCAGCACTGGAGCCCTGGGAGCTGCTGCATCCTGCAGCCACAGAGTCCTGCCATGGTTTGGCTTGGCAGGGTTGGAGCTCATCTCCTTCCAGCCTCAGCATCCCCCAGATCCCCTCTGAGTCAGTGCCACAGTGGGATGTGGCTGTCTCTGACTCATCCCAAGATGCAAATCCCAGCAGATGAAATCCCAAATCCCAAAAGCTGCAATCCCCAAAGATGCAGCCAACCCCCGTGGCCTGGGCTGTCCCAGGGCCCCTGGAGCACTGCTGCTATCAGCAGTGGCAGGAGGGTGGCAGTTTTCTGGCTCTGCTCTGTGACCCTGATAAAAGCCAGCCCTTGGGGATCACACCTTGTACCATCCCCTGGTTCTGTGCCTGGAACCAGCCCTGGCTTCTGGGAAAAGGAGCTCTGTGGGCACAGGAGCCCCCTGCTCTCCCCTGCAGAGTGAGGAATTCCTCCAGCACCTCTCACCTGGGTTTTGTCTCACTCTCTGCAGATTGCAGGAATGAAGAACTGTTGCCTAAATGGAAAGTGCCAGCATTCCCAACTTCCACACCTTATGGAAATGAGAAACATATCGGAAACAGCTTCTCCTGTTTTTTATATACTGCGGGAAGAATTTAGATCTAAAAATGGTTTGCACACAGTCCCTGGAAAATGCAGTTGCTCTGTGTATCTCTTGGAAATTTAAGCCAATATTCCTCCTCCTTTGCAATAGCAATTAACAGATGTGAAAATAAATATAATTGACTCTAGCATATGATTATCCCAAGGAGCATGGATGCATTTCAAATGTTAGAGATTGCTACTATAATTAAAATTCATATTGACCATTTTATCATAATTTCTCCCCATCAAGCACTAAAAATGTTCCACTGTTATATTTTATATCTATAACTATAGATATATATTATCCAAAACTTCCCTTTGAACTCACTGCAACAAATAACTTTTTGAGTCATTGACTTCATTTTATATTTAAAAGTTATGGAATATCATTATTTTCATTCTGCCATTGTATTCTAATTAAAAATGTTTGTGCATAATGCTTTGGAAAAATGGGTCTTTTATAGGAAAAAAAAACTGGGATAACTGATTTCTATGGCTTTAAAAGCAAAAATATATAATATACTAAACCAACTCTAATATTGCTTCTTGTGTTTTACTGTCACAGATTAAATTACAGCTTTTATGAATGATTAAATTTTAGTACATTTTCATTTTTGTTTCTGTGTTTTTGTTACCATTTCCAGCCCTCTCCCATCCTGGCTCAGGGGTTTTGTTGAGGTCCCCACCCCATTCTGCTCCCCCTGTATTTAATGTTCCCCTCCCAAAGGACAGCAGAACTCTTGTGTTTTCTCTTGGCTTTTTAAAATCCGAATTGCTGCAGTTATTTCCTGTGCCAGTGACTGATGTGCACAGGGCTGGTTTCATTCCAACTCTGACTTGGAGGATGATCCTCGTTTCAAATCCAGGTTTGGCTGCTGGTCCCTGATCAGCTGAAGGGTTTTTTTGTTTCATTTTGGGTTTGTTACTTGTATTTTTTTAAATACCTGTTGGTTTTATAAATTTCCAAGGGGCAGGATCTGAGGAGATGTGGGGCTGCCTCCCTTCTGAGGAGGTGAGAACAGAAATGTTCCCAGGGGAGTCTCAGCACAGGCCTTGTCCTGCAGGTTCAGGTGGGGATGGAGTGAGACCCGTCCCTGCAGCCAGGGCAGAGCTCCCTGGAAACCAGGGGGAGCAGGGTTTGCAAAGGACTTTGCCTAAAACTCTGTTCCTGATGCAGCTGCTGAATTGCAGAGATCCCAGTTTGTAATTGCAGCCCAGACAAGACTGGATACAAACATCTGGATCATGTGCCAACATCTGCCTGCTGCAGGACAAGTGCAGTGACTTTGGCTGCTTGCCTGAAGCCACCTCTGCAGCTCTTTTTTCTGGAGGAGCAGAAGCACGCTGTTGGCAGGTTGGTGATCTCCATGAAATGTAAAAATATTTTGGTGATAAAGTAATTTCCATGAATGGCAGATGTCTCTTGTATAGAGGGGGGTGCAAATGGGGATGGGGATGAGGATGAGAATGAGAATGAGGATGATGATGATGATGGAGGATGAGGATGGAGGATGAGGATGATGATGAGGATGAGGATGATGAGGATGAGGATGGAGATGAGGATGGAGGATGAGGATGGAGATGAGGATGGAGATGAGGATGATGATGAGGATGGAGGATGAGGATGGAGATGAGGATGAGGATGAGGAGGATGAGGATGAGGATGAGGAGGGTGGAGCGGGCGGGGAGCGCTCCCTTGCCGTGGTCGCCGCTAGATGGGAGTGTGGGAGAGGCGCAGGGCTCCACTGACACCGCTCCAATTCCGGAGATTTTCCGGGTCCCACCCCTCTCCTCTCCCCTCTGCCCTCCCACAAGGCGCTCGTTTTCTCGCTGGATTAAAAAAAAAAAAATTAAAAAAAAAAAAAGAAAAAGCAAGTAGTTCTTTAATGGATTTTAGCACAATAGCTGCCGTCCTGCCCCGAGCCGCGGTTCTGTGGCACACAGAAATGTCCTGCAGCACTCCGTGGGGAATTCCCTCTGGCTTCTGAATGACTTACTGCAGAACGTCCTAAAGAAAGGGGAAAAGAAAAACCTCCCAGAAGTCCCAGGCTGCTTTTGAACCCAGCCGAGCACAGGAACATTGTGCTGTGAGCAAAGGAGCCCATTTAAAATGGCCTGGAGCTGCCCAGCTCCTGTGTGAGCTGTGCACAAACTCCAGCAGTGCCTGTGCTGCTCTCCCACTCCCAGCCTGGGTTTATCTCTGCTCTCAGTGCTCTCTAAAGGGTATTTTCAGTCATGTTTTCCCCTCCAGTGTGGGTTGGATCAGGTGATCCCACACGATCTGGGAAGTTTTAATTGCAGGTTGTGATGTTGGCCCAAACAAGTGACAGGGAGACCTTCCCAGGTTCTGAGCTGCATTCCTGCCATTGCATCCTGCAGCCACCAGAGAAACTTGAAAATCCATCTTAAATTCACCATTAACCTTTGCAAAATCACCAAAACTAATGAATGTTTTCTTTATTTTGCCAGGACCAGGACTGAGGAATGAAATTGGATTTTCCAGAGGCCCAGGTGCCACTTGGTGAATAACCAGCATGTGCTGCTACTGTCCTGGCAGGGGCTGAGCATCCTTCCCATCCCCTGGCAGGGGCTGAGCACCCTTCCCATCCCCTGGCAGGGGCTGAGCACCCTTCCCATCCCCTGGCAGGGGCTGAACACCCTTCCCATCCCCTGGCAGGGTCTGAACACCCTTCCCATGCCCTGGCAGGGGCTGGGATCTGGCTCTGGTTCCCTGCAGCAGCTGGTCATTGCTCTGGCTTTCAGCCACAGCTCTGTCTTTCCTCCTGGAAGGAAACTCCCCAAATTTGGAGACAAACCCTGTGCAGGAGGAGGGAGAGGGGCAGGACTGGGGGGCTCTGGGCTCAGTAGCCCCCAGCCAGGGCTCATTAGCCAATGCTAACTAGCCAGTGCTGCAGGCTGCCAGCAGCCCTGGCACAGCTCTGCTGCTGGGGCTGAGCTCTCTGCTGTTAATTCCTAACTCCAGAGAAATGGAAACACTTTTTGTATTATCCCAGGACTGAACCCAGCCTTTTCTGCTCACTTTGCAGAGAGCTGCACAAAAGGAAACTCTGAGACATCTAAACCCATTGTCCAGCTGTCTGTCCCTCATCTCCAGCAGGATGATCTTCAGAGGGAGCAGCAGCAGAGGAGGCTGAACTCATTTGCCAGAGATTTTGGACAAGTGAGGAGCAGAGCTGGAAGTGCAGCTGGAAGTGCTGGAGATGCCAATCCTGGCTGGGCCCTGCCAGCTCTGGGCTGTCCCAGGGGCACTCAGGGCCTGCTGGGATGAGCCCCCTGCCCCCAGCACTGCCCTGAGCTCACCCATCCCTGCATTTCCCTGGCATTTCCCTGGGAGCAGCGGCCCCAGCCCCAGGCAGGAGCTCAGCTCTGGGCACAAGGAGCTCCTTGTGCAGGGAGGGGAGGGAGGGAGGGAGCTGCAGGGCCCAGCCCAGCCCAGCCCAGCTGCCAGATCCACCCCAAAGCCACCCCACAAAGGCCAAATTCACGGGCTGGGAGCGGCTCCCTGGCTGGGACACTGCAGCTTTATGGAGCTTTATTGACAGTGCCCGTGGGGGCAGCTGCCAGCACCCTGCACCCACTGTGAGTGTGCAAATCAGAAATGTCAATCTGCTGTGTCAGCTCAGCTTCATCACCGCTGCAATCATTTGATTTGAAGCAGTTTATGTTATTAAATATGACTGCACAGGAGCCCCTGCAGGATAATCCTGTGTGATAAATGATGTTTGAAACCAGGGAGACCCGACACTGGCCAGCCAGCTCCAGCCCCAGCTCCAGCCCCAGGCCCAGATTAATCTGCAGGAGCAAAGGGCAGGGCTGGATGTGGCAGAGCAGCATCCCTGGAGCCACCCCAAGCACAGCAGGAATGGAGCAGCTCTGAGACTGCCTGGGAGGGTCCCAGCCCCTGCAGGTGGCACTGGGGACATGGCCACACGTGGCCCTGGCAGTGCTGGGCACAGCTGGGCTTTTCCAGCCTCAGGGGCTCTGAACCAGCCCCTCCCCAGCCCAGGGCTCCTGCCCTGGCCGTGCTCCTTGCTCAGCTCACTCTCCCTGTCCAGGGCAGAAGCACCGAATTTTGGCAAGGAGCCTCACTGGCAAACAGAGCCAGTTGTGTCCTGAGCTCCAGTGATTTCAGTGGGAACAAGGAAAGCATCCATGTGCTCTCTCCCCAAGGTCTCAGGAGTGCTGAGCAGGGCCAGGGGATGGATTCAGCTGCAGGAGCCTGGGGCAGGGCTGGGCTCCCCCAAATCCCTGTGCCAGGCTGGGCCCCCCCAAATCCCTGTGCCAGGGTCCCTGGCCCAGCTGGGTTTGCCTGCCCTGCCCTGCCCCCTGCCCAGGCTGCCCCTCCATGGGGCAGGGGCTGAGCAGCAGCCAGCAGGCAGCTTTTGGCCTTCCCTTCTGAAACCATCAGCGTTCAGGGCTGCACTGAGAAGGATTTGCTGGGAGATAATCTCCCCAGAGTGGGGCCAGCACTGAAGTAATAATTGAGTAAGTGTGAGGTGGAGAATGAGGCACGTCAGGATGAGTCAGAGCAAAAGCTGCTCTTGGGCAGGAGGAAAAAGGCTCCTGGGTGGGACAGAGCCCCCGGAGCTGCAGCAGCAGATTTTGGGGGTCAGGGCCAGGGCTGGGGCTGTCTGGGGGCTCCAGGGCAGGGACAGCACCCAGCCCTGGCACACAGGAATGGATTTGTCACTGTCTGCTGGGAGCTGGACACTCCTGACACACTCGGGGCTGTGCTGTTGCATTTCCCACTTTAATTTTTTACCAGTTTGCTTGGTTCTGCTCCCAGCAGAGGCAGCTGCATGGGAAGGAGAAGAAACCGAGTGTTTATTTTTAGAAAAGGCCAAAAGAGTTCAACCCAAGGCAAATACAATTTCTTCAGGTTGTGCACAGGCTTCAGAGAAGCTGCAGAGAAATAATTTCCAATGGGAAATGCCCTAAACACCAACCCAGCCCAGGGAGGCAGGAGGAGGAGAGCATCACTGAGCTTTGAGGAGCACCTTTCACCAGTGGCAGTGCCCTGCCCGTGGGCTGGGGGGGCCCAAATCTGCTCCCGTGGGTGCTGGGGGTGGGACGGGACCTCTGCACCCCCATCCCAGCCTGTCCCACCCTCTGGGATGTGCTCCTGCTCCCTCCTCCATTCCTGGCTCGGCTTTGGGGCTCTCCCTGCCCCGGGTTCCTGCAGGCTGGGCAGGGACAGAGCTCCTGCCTCAGAGCTTTCACTGGAATTAAACTGAACAAGAGACTGAGCAAATCTCAGCTCCTCTGGCTCTGCCTGAGCCAGCACAAAGAGGAGAAAAGGCCTGAACCAGACAATTAAAACAAGCAATAAAACTGCACCGAGTCCTGCAATGGCTTTTCCTTGACACACTCGGCCCCAACAAGTGCCACATGTCCTGTGTATAAATAGCAGCTGCCCAGACTTGCTTAATCATCCCATTGTTGCTTTATAATATTAATTAAACATTCCTCTGGGATTGTTTGCATCCTAATTAAGCTGGGGAACTTACAAAAGACAGCGAAGAAACCAAACAAGTGCGTGCTGGGGGTGCAGCTTTGCTAAACCATGTGCAACTGTGTTTAAAAAAACCAATTAAAATGGCAGGGCCGTGGTTTAAAGTGTTTTTTAGAGGCACCGGTGGCAGGAACTGTTTGATCCCGGCGCTGGGGGCTCAGGAGCAGCTCGGGCTGAGGGAAGCCCAGGGATGAGCATCCCCCGTCAGTGCCACAGCAGCAAACGGGTCCTGGCAGGACACAAAGGGACAAGGAATCCTCACAGGGATGGAGGGACACAAGGACCTGCTGGGTTCCCTGCAGGCATCACTGCCCCCACCCAGGGATCCCCAAATCCTCCAGCCCCGGGGCTGGGGCACTGTGGGGACACCCTCAGGGTGTGGGGACAATATCTGATGGCCCAGAGGAGCCTTTCCCGAGGGACAGGTCCTTCCCCTCCCCTCCCTGCGTGGAAGGCTCGAGCACATTGTTCCTCCTGTGCACCCTGCAGGGATGTGCCGCGAATTACTTCCCAAATTATGTCAGTAATTAAAATCAATGAGAGGGTATCCTGTTAAAGAAGGTAATTAGATGAGCACAGCAGCGAGATGAGTGCAATGGTGTTTTTGTTCTCCTGCCTGGAGACAGCTTTTAACTCTTTCCCTCTTGTCTCTTCCCCTGGGTCACGTTTGCAGCCATGGCCGAGGTTTTGCTGGAAAACTCCTCTGGTTGTTTCCTCCAGAGCTGCTGCCAGCCCTGCATCATCTCTGCTCCATCCCTGCTGACCTGGGGGCCACAAGCACCTGAACCTCGGGAATTACAGAGCTGCCTCTGAACCCGCATCAACCCCAGGAGTGGCCGAGGAAACCACCGAGGGTCCCTCCTGCTCTGAGCTGGGAGCGGTGAAATGGGAATTATTGCAGTGAAATGGGAACTGCACACGGTGAAATGGGAATTCCACAGGGTGAAATGGGAATTGCACACGGTGAAATGGGAATTCCACCCACTGAAATGGGAATTGCAGAGGCAGCAGTGTCCTCTGTCCCCCAGAGGCAGCAGTGTCCCTCTGTCCCCCAGAGGCAGCAGTGTCCCTCTGTCCCCCAGGGGCAGCAGTGTCCCTCTGTCCCCAGGGGCAGCAGTGTCCCTCTGTCCCCCAGGGGCAGCAGTGTCCCTCTGTCCCCAGGGGCAGCAGTGTCCCTCTGTCCCCCAGGGGCAGCAGTGTCCCTCTGTCCCCAGGGGCAGCAGTGTCCCTCTGTCCCCCAGGGGCAGCAGTGTCCCTCTGTCCCCCAGGGGCAGCAGTGTCCCTCTGTCCCCAGAGGCAGCAGTGTCCCAGCCCTGAGCTGCAGCAGGAGCTGCCCGCAGGCTGCTGCCGGAGCCAGGCCGGGCTCTTCAGGCGCCTCTTCCTGCCCATCTCGGGCTGATTCACAGCTGCCAGAAACCCTCTGCAACCAGGACTTTTGCTCGACTTTCCTGGCGGTGCAGTTTATCTCCAGAGAATTTCCCAACACTCTGCAGCTGCAGACAGAACGTTTCTCCCTTTCCTCTTGGGAACCAACAAGAATCCCTCGTAGGAATCTCTGTTATTTGCCTCTTTAAGGTGTGTGCTCCATGCAAAGCTCCGGCCACCCCACCATGAGTTCAGTGCCACGTTTGACACCCAGGTAAGGAGCACACAGAGAGTTCCCTCTTGAATTATTTCAAGCCCAGAGGAGCCAGTCTCTCCTTTCTGCAAGCAGAGCTCAATTCAGGGCACAGGAAACTCGGCACAAAGGCGAGCACGGATGGTTTCCACACCATTAGCATGAGCACATGCAGCTCAGGCAGCTGCAGCAGGAACGCCTGGCTCCTGCCCCGGGCTGAGGAGGGAGGTGTGAGCAGGGAGCGGGGCCAGCCCCGGGGGCAGCAGCACCCCCAGACTGAGCCTGAGCCGGGGAGGAGCCCCAGCGCTGCTCTGGGCTGCTGCCAGGAGAGGCAGGCACCACGTGCCCCTGTCCCCATGTCCCCCTGTCCCAATATCCCCGTCCCCATATCCCCTGTCCTCATATCCTCCTGTCCCCATATCCCCATATCCCCCTGTCCCAATATCCCCCTGTCCCCATATCCCCCAGTCCCCATATCCCCCTGTCCCCATGTCCCCATATCTCCATATCCCCCTGTCCCCCTGTTCCCCTGTCCCCATATCCTCCTGTCCCCATATCCTCATGTCCCCCTGTTCCCCTGTCCCCATATCCTCCTGTCCCCATATGCTCATGTCCCCATATCCCCATGTCCCCCTGTCCCCATGTCCCCCTGTCCCCCTGTTCCCCTGTCCCCATATCCTCCTGTCCCCATATCCCCATGTCCCCCTGTCCCCATGTCCCCATATCCCCCTGTCCCCCTGTCCCCATGTCCCCATATCCCCATGTCCCCATATCCCCCTGTCCCCATGTCCCCCTGTCCCCCTGTCCCCTGTCCCGGGCAGTGTGACCCCAGCAGTGCCCGTCCCTGCCAGGACAGCCCAGCCCTGTTCGCCTGTCCCCCCGCAGCCGCACCAGCCCCATCTCACTGCCGAGAGCGAGCTGTGAGAATGGATTTGCCAATCAAGGCAGTTTAATTAGCGGCACACTGGGGAGCCTCCTGGGGCCGTGCGGCCGGAGGGCAGCGGGGGCAGGCGGGGAGAGCGGGGGCAGCTCCCGCAGCTGAACCCTCCGCACCGAGCCCAGGGCTGGGCTGGGCTCTGGGAGCTCCGGGGTGTGCTGCTCACCCAGCCCTGGCGGCGACTGAGCCGAGAACTCCAATATTTATATATCGGAATATTTTTATTTTTATATTTTTATTGGAATATTTTTATTTTTATTGGAGCATTTTTGTTTAGATATTTTTATTGGAATATTTTTATTTTTATATTTGTATTGGAACATTTTTATTTAGGTATTTTTACTGGAATATTTTTGTTTTTATATTCCATTTCCAAATGCCCAGGAAAGTGCATGGGGAGGCTGCTGCTGTCATTCCTGTCCCGTGTTTGGGATCAGCCACGCACAGCCCAGCCAGGGCCTCGTTAGGCACTGTCACTGTGCTAATTAGGTGGGGCTCACACTTAATAATGGAGAACAATTTCGTGGCAGTTTCATGAAGGAAAAAAAGAGGAGCAAAACCCATTATAATTCCAGGAAAAGTCCCTGGAGAAGTGAAATGGTAATTCACAAATCCAGCTCTGATCTGTTAGCAGATCCTACTCTGAAGACTAAATTAGGGAGGATGTCTGCCTTGGGTGATATTCTTTATTATTTGAATGGCTATAAAGAATATTTTTTTTTTTTTTCTCTTAAGAACTTTGAGACTCAGCTACATTTTCTCACTATTTCCAAGCGTTTGAAGCGTGGACCACCTGGAAAATCCTATTTTAATGCAAAACATCCTTTGAAGATACATTAACAGGCAGAGAGAATTTCAAACCACGTTGGGCATTTGGTCACTGTCCATGCCAAGGGCCCTGGTGGGGATTTGGTGCTTTGGAAAAGGAACAGATTACGGGAATGGGGGAGATCCTTGGGAATGGGGGAGATTCCCTGGGAATGGGGGTGATCCTTGTGATCCCTGGGAATGGGGAGTGATCCCTGGGAATGGGGGGGATCCCTGGGAATGGGGGTGATCCCTGGGAATGGGGGGGATCCATGGGAATGGGGGTGATCCCTGGGAATGGGGGGCATCCATGGGAATGGGGGGAGATCCCTGGAGCTCCCAGGGAGGGCAGACAGACTCTCTCTCAGTTCCTGCAGCACTGCTGAGCTCGGGGCTGCCCTGCTGCTCCTCTCCTTGTATGGGCACAGCCAGGCCTGCCCTGGGCCTGTATTTAATTTGCAAAGCAGAAAAAGGAATTCTGCCTCCACGCCTGTGCCCCACCGGCCCCTCTGCCCTGGGAAGTCACAACAGGAGCTGAACAGAACAATCCCCTGCTGGCACACGAGCCCCTCCGGGACTGGGGGGGAGTGGAGCAGGTTTGGGGACAGAGCCCTGCTGCCCACAGAGCACCTGCCCAGCTCCTGCCTGGGGACAGGGCTGCAGAGCCAGCAGCAGCTCTGGGCTCCTGGAGCATCCCTGGGGCATCCCTGGGGCATCCCTGGGGCTCTCTGGGGCTCCTGGAGCATCCCTGGGGCATCCCTGGGGCTCTCTGGGGCTCCTGGAGCATCCCTGGGGCTGTGCCAGGGTCCTGCTGGCTCTGGGGCTCTCCCCTGGGCACTCTCTCCCCCACACCTTTGTCCCTGTGCCTGTGCTGGGGCTGTGCCCCTGGGGCAGGGCTGGAGCTCTGCCCTCACTCACAGCCTCTCCTGGAATGGGATCTCTCCTGGCTGCTGCCCAAACTGCCTGATGCCAGTGGGAGCAGCCAGGGAAATGCCCAGAGTGAGAGAACAGACCAGGGTGTCCCACAGAGGGGACCAGAGGATCCCATTTATTGGAAACTCTTGGAGAGTTGGACACTGAGAACTTGGTTCTGTCCAGACGAGGTTTGTACAACAGCAACAGGGAACACAACAAGAAATGAACTTTGCATCTGGTGAAAACCCAACAATAAACTTCAGCATTGTACCTGGAGTGATGCACAGGGACAGGGGCAAACCCAGCGAGCCCCCAGGCCACAGACCCCCTGTGAGGAGCCTTGTGTGCCCCTGGTTTCACTGAGGGGAGGGAGAGGGGCTGGGGGAGCACCAGGGATGCAGCTGAAGGGAAACCCCCTGAACTGGGGCATTGCCCCTCACTCAGCAATTGTTCAAGTCTCATCAATTCAAACTTATTTCTTCCCATTTAAATAACACGTGCTTCAGGTACAAGGCTTGGGATGCCTGGTTTACAACTCAGGTTCAAGTGTACACAAGCAGGAATAGGTTTTTTTAACAAAACTATATATATATATATATATTTATATTTGCACACTCACACACACACATGCACACCGTGGGCTTTGAGCTGGAGATGATGGGATGGCCCTGGCACCAGCAGCTGCTCACTGTGGCACCCCTCACCCTAAAGCTGCTGAGGATTCCCTTTATTTTTGCCAGTATCAGTCCCCAAAGGTCTCGGGCACTGCTCAGGCAGGCCCTGGAGCCGTGGTTCTGCAGAAATCTCTGTGTGCAGGGAGGGAGCCCAGGATGCTGTGAGGACTCCCTCGCTGTCCCTGGGCACAGCTCTGGCTCTCTCTGGAGCAGGCAGGGGGGCTGCAGGGCAGGGGGGCTGCAGGGCAGGGGCTGCAGGGCAGGGGGCAGGGGGCTGCAGGGCAGGGGGCTGCAGGGCAGGGGCTGCAGGGCAGGGGCTGCAGGGCAGGGGGGCTGCAGGGCAGGGGGCTGCAGGGCAGGCTCACACCCACACGGCCGTGTTGATGTCAAACCCCGCCTGGCCGAGGGCTCTGGGCTCTGGAACTTTCCTGGGGGGCTCAGCCCTGGGGCAGCGCTCTGCCCTGCTGCCGTGGCCCTGCAGGTAGAACCTGCCCTTGAGCTTGCTGCTCTTTTTGGGCCTCTTGCAGATGTCCTGTTTGTCCTCGGGGGGAAGCCAGCAGGGTTTCTCCTTGAGCAGCCGGTCCCGGTCCGGCCGGACGCTCCGCAGGAACTTCTTGAAGATGTTGGCGGTGAGGGAGAATTTCCTGCAGAGCTCCTGGGACCTGCTGGGGCCCAGGGACGCCTCGCTCCTGTCCCCCTTCTTCTCCAGCTCGGGCAGGTCCAGCCAGTTCCCCACCAGGTCCGCAAAGATGTTGTCCCCCAGCACCAGCGGCTGCCGGGTCCTGCTGTGTGACATCAGGGACGATGTCCAGTCGTGGCCATCGTCACAGCCGGGGCACTCATGGCGCAGTGACCGGCCCTGTCCCTGCAGCGTCCGGCCGGGCTCTGCTCTGCTGGACACGGCCGGGGCTGCTCCTCCTGCGGGGGCACTCGGACCCTGCCCGGGGCAGGACGGGGCGGCTGCAGGGCGGCCACTGGGCTGGGACAGATGGGCCGGCCACGGCACGGGGCAGTGTCCCTGAGCGTGCCCTGGGGCCGGCCTGGCCGTGTGTCCTGTGTCCGTGTGTCCCCAGTCCGTGTGTCTGTCCGTGTGTCTGTCCGTGTGTCCTGTGTCCATGTGTCCTGTGTCCGTGTGTCTGTCCGTGTGTCTGTCCATGTGTCCTGTGTCCGTGTGTCCCCAGTCCATGTGTGCCCTGTCCGTGTGTGCCCTGTCCGGCCTGGCCATGTGTCCCCTGTCTGTGTCCCCCAGTCCATGTGTCTGTCCCTGTGTTCCCAGTCCCTGTGTCCCGTGTCCATGTGTCTGTCCCTGTGTCCCCAGTCCGTGTGTCTGTCCGTGTGTCCCATGTCCCCGTGTCCCGTGTCCATGTGTCTGTCCCTGTGTCCCCAGTCCGTGTGTCTGTCCGTGTGTCCCGTGTCCCCGTGTCCCGTGTCCATGTGTCTGTCCGTGTGTCCCGTGTCCATGTGTCTGTCCGTGTGTCCCGTGTCCGTGTGTCTGTCCGTGTGTCCCGTGTCCGTGTGTCTGTCCGCGTGTCCCGTGTCCATGTGTCCCGTGTCCCTGTGTCCCGTGTCCCTGTGTCCCGTGTCCCCGTGTCCCGTGTCCATGCGTCTGTCCGTGTGTCCCGTGTCCGTGTGTCTGTCCCTGTGTCCCCAGTCCGTGTGTCTGTCCGCGTGTCCCGTGTCCGTGTGTCTGTCCGTGTGTCCCGTGTCCATGTGTCCCCCGCCCGGCTCCGGGGGGCTCGGGTGCCCCGACAGCTCCAGCTGCTCCAGGGCCGTTTGCAGCTGCAGCAGCTTCAGCTCCTGCAGGGCGCCCATCATGGAGTTCATCTGCTGGGTCAGCCCGTCACCCAGCTCCTTCATGGAGAGCTGCGGGGAGAGCAGGGTCAGCACAGGGACAGGGACAGGGATGGGGACAGGGACAAAAACAGGACAGGTTCAGGGACAGGGACAGTGTCCCCGGGACAGCAGAGTGGCACCATCAGTGTCCCCAGCACAGCAGCACTGTCAGTGTCCCCAGCAGGCCTCAGCTGCCCCCTGGGCCATCCCCTCCCTGCTGGCCACTCCTGCCACCCATCCCGCCCCAGCCAACAGCACTCTGATTTTCCTGAGATTTTTCTAGGAGTGTCCCTCTAGGAATAAGAGGAGCTGACAGAATTGGATTGTCTGACCTGACAACAAAAATAAAGAGTCTGGGTTCCCATTAGTTGCTTGGCAGGAGCCCAAGGTGTAGAATTATGAATGGTTTTGGCTGCCACCACTCTTGTGCTTTGGAGTCTGTCGTGCCCTGTGAGCAGGCGAAATCAGGAGCCAGAACAGAGCCCTGTTTCTTCACCTGAACTGCTCAAGTAGGTTAAAAATAAACCCCAGGAAGAATTAAATTGTTGTAGCTCTTCAGCACAGGCACCTCTCACTAGAGGACAATCAAAGACATTTCAATGCACTGGGCATTCTGCACAGAACAACCAACAAACTCAAGGATTACTCACATTCAACCAGGATTTCTTTCATTCCCGGGCCAGGACCTTTAGTAGCAGCTCTGCTTCATCCCTCAACCTCACTACAAAGACAACTTCCTACACCAGGCTTAAAATAAGCAAGTAATTCTCCAAAACTCCCCCCTTCTCCTTCTCTCTGTTGCTTTCTCTGTCTCGTGCAGGATCTGGATCATGTTCCCAAAGCAGCAGCAGAAAGCAAACGGGCTCCCCTTGCCAGCAGCTGCCACTGATCCTATTTTAGCAGCAGAGGGGAGGCACAGCAGGGGTGGCAGGGCAGGGCTGGGCTTGCAGAACAGATTATCCCAGGCAGGGGAGCCTCAGCCCACGCTGCCCCCAGCACTCCCAAAGGCTCATCACCCCTTCTTGTACAGCACCACATCTCAAGATTAGAGTGAAAAAGGGCAGCTTTTTCTTTTTTTTTCTTATGTTCAGCTTTACATTACCAAGCTTTATTCTCTACATCTCCTTCATTTTAACTAAGCTGGTTCAACTTCTTGCTCTTTTTCCACCCCTGTACGTGGAGCTGAGCAGTGAGAAAGAGCAGCCATCAGAAAATTGTGACAACCCATCTCTCCAGGTGCAAACTGCTCAACAGCTTCTGACCACAAACCCCATTCCAAACCCCAGAACCTAAAACTGAACTCCCCAGCAGGTTACTGCCACTTTTCAGAGCTTTTCTCTCAAGAAACTTGTTTGGCACCCGGAATGAGCACACAGCTACAGACACAGAAAATCTGTGCTCAGCTCCCTGGTTCTGCTGCCCAGAGCCTCCAGCTCTGGCATTTCTGAACACCAGCAATGAACTCCTGCTGGAGATGTGCAGAGATGTCCCAGTTCCAGCCCTGCAGCCGTGCAGGCCATGTCCCAGTTCCTGCCTCCCACCCCAGCCAGGCCAGATGCTCAGACAGAACTGCCCCTTACCTTCCAGATCTGCTGTCATGCTGCTCCTCCTGACCCTTCCTGCCTCATTACTGCCAGTCTGTTTGATCTGGGGCTTTGGGAAAAGCTGGATTTGGAGGAGCTTGGCCCCTCATTGGCCACCTCCCACCAAATCCCCCCGAGCAGTAATCGCCCTGGGGAGCGCAGGGTCCTGGGCTGGGCTGGGCTGGGCTGGGCTGGGCTGGGCTGGGCTGGGCTGGGCTCCTCCAGCCCTGGGCACCAGCCCTGGCACTGCCCTGGGCACCAGCCCTGGCACTGCCCCCTCCCCGAGTGCCCAGCACGGGGCAGCCCTGCTGGGCACAAACCAGGCAGAATTAACCCTTCCTTGGCTGGGCTGGCAGCGCTGGGCTGGCTCCTCATGGGCAGGAACAAACCTGAGCACAAAGTGCTGAACAAAGGAGCTGGAGCTGCCATTCCCAGTGCCAGTGCCAGTGCCATTCTCAGTGCCATTCCCAGTGCCATTCCCAGTGCCATTGCCATTCCCAGTGCCAATGCCAGTGCCATTCCCAGTGCCAGTGCCAGCCTGGGGAGCCTGGAGGGCTGGGGAGGGAGAGGGGATGTTCTCTCCTGGGGAGGGACAGGGGATGTTCTCTCCTGTAAGAGCTGCATGCACAGATGCAGATTTCAGAGTTTTTAAGATGCTGTTTGTTGTACAGACGAGGTTCCAGCAGTTGTGAGTGGGCCTGGAGCTGCTGGCCATGGGTAAGCTGTGTCCTGAGGCTCTGTTCTACTCATGGTACAAAGCATTTATTTTTTTTTTTGGTGCATTTTATTACAACTAATTAAAAATTTTATTATTACTTATAGCTTATTTTAAGTACTAATGTTACTACATTTATGTTACTATGTTTTAATTACTAAAAGTTAGTGTGTTACAGTTTAAGCTAGAAGTTGCTTTTTAGTTTTTTTTGTAGTGGAAAATGTTGAGTTTTTGTTTTTTACTTACAACACGGCATTTTTGTTTGTCTGTGAAATTTTTTTTGCTTGGTAAAAACACTTTTTGTTTGAGGTGGATTTATTTTTTGCTCAGAGTCATAAAAGCCCCTTCCAACTCACTTGCTCTTTGCCTTCTTAGTTATTCAGTAAGACTAGCTCAGCAATTCTTTTCTTTTATACCAAAACTTGCTATAATTTCTACTCATTCTTCAGATTCTGCATTCAAAGATTTTTCTGTTATACACACATATCTGTGAGAGTTTCCTGTCAAATCCTCATCCCAACACTCTGCTCTGGGCTGAGTCCCACCAGCAGCCACTGAGTTTTCATCACCCTGAGATGTTTAACTCTGCTGGCAAAGGCTGCTGTGATTTCGGGTTGTGCAAGTTAAAAAATGAAATGAACCAACCCCCCCTGCTTTATCTTTTGCTCTTTGTGGCATCTGCTCAGTCTTTTACAGAACTGGAGAGGGAGGGAAGCCCAGCCCAAAGTGAAGTCACTGCCTGGTGACCAAACAGCCTGCGGGGCTTGGATTCCACCCACCTGCAATTAACAGTTCTCACCTTGGAAAGAAAATTCTGGAGGGAAAAGAAACCTTCCCCAGGGTCTAAGTGGCAGCCTCTCCTCCCTGCTGGGATCTCAGCTCTCCCAGGCTCAGACTGGCTTCTCTGGACTCTCCAGAAAAGGAGCAGTGCCCCAGAGGAGAGACAGAACCTCCCTGGCACAGGGGCAGGGCTCCACTACCTGCTCTGTGAGGAGCAAAAGATTCTGCAAAGAATTCAGCAGATTGGGCTGGAAATGGAATGGATGCACTGCTGGGGGGGATGGGAACTCCAGGACAGCCCTTGGATCCTCACTGGCTCTGGCCATGCAGGAGAACTCAGGTGTGTCAAGAGCTGAACCCCAGAGACCCCCAAAGATAACACAAGTGGTTGTTTGGCTTCTCTGCTTCCAAAAAAAATCCCTCTCAGAACCGTGACAATTTGCAGATACCCAAATCTACCTCTATAAACCAGTTAAAGATCAGATGCCTCAAACTGGATCTCATTGTTCCCCAAACTTTTGCAATCCCTAAAAACTGGCATGGAAAAATCTCACGTCTGACTCTGCACAAGCCAACTCATGCCTTTGGAAGCAAGGCAAGTGCTCACAGGGCTGTGCCCCCCTCCATGCCTGGGACTGGGCTGTGAAGGGAGAGGTTCCTGCCTCCAGCACTGAGAATTACCTGGCTCAGTGCTCCTCCAAACTCATACACACACCCCAAGCACCAAAAACCAAAGTGCAAAACTTAAAATTCCACTTTCAAATGATCATCAGGGAATATCCAGATATATCAGGAATATTTTGTTTGGCTGGGGGGAAACCAAACAAAAATCTGCCAGGGTTCATACACAGACTGGTTTTTGCACTGGACAGGCACCATTGCTTTGGAAATCACCCTTTCCACGATCTCCTCCCTCCCCAGATAACCCACCACAGCTTCACACAGTTGGGAAATCAGGGATCTGTCCCAAGGAAACCCCCCCAGCAGTTACTTCCATTCCATCAAATTCTGCCTCAGCTACCTGAGATCTACAGATCAGGGAGATTTTCCTCACCACTGCTCAGGTAAATCAGTAACTTTTCCCAGCCCCTAAAAGCCCAGGACACAGAGCTGGGCAGAAGAGCCCTGAGTGTGTTTTCATGAGGAGGAAGACAGATGTCCAGCTCTTAGGTAAAAGAACTGCACAGAGAGGAAGTGATTGCTAAGAGGACAGGAAAGAACAAATGGCAAATAGTTCTTAATAATAGTTCTGATGGGCAGCAGAGCCAGCACCAAACAATTGGTATTTAAAGCAGATGACATAATAGAGACTGAAATTATTTTAGAACTGCTGAGCTGCCCATATTGTTTCTGTGTTTTCCTTTGGGTCACTAACTGGATTAATCTCCAACAAGCCTGCAGCAGTGGCTGGGCACAGCTTTGCTGCACAGCTCACACTGAGCAGCTTCCAGCTCCATTTTCCACCTTCCTTTGCCTTTCCCTAAAAAACACCAAAGGCCTGCAGGTGTCTTTCAGTCCTTGCATTCAATCACAACAATTTCAAGTGTCTCTTTCAGCTCCCAGGGTTTGTTAGGTGTGCAGGAGGATGCTGTGAGCTCACAGTTCATCTGGGAGAGGAAGGATGCTGAAACTGAACCAGAGACTCCCCCTCACAACAATTTCAATAGATCCTGAGCAGATGTCAACATGAGAGACGTGGCTCACACCACTCCATTATCCACCTTCCTTCCACTGCAAGGACATTGTTCTGTGCTTCCCAACACAGATGTGCCATGTTTAAAGGCAAATCAGAAAAATCAATTCTCCTCAACCAGGATAAAAATGGGCAAAAAATAACTCAAATCCTCAGACTTCTTCTCACAACCCAAGGGTAAGAGAGACCACAGGCCCTGATGGTTCAGAGTTAGTTCTCAGCCCAGACCTGCTGCCCTGGGAATCTGCTCTTCAGCACTCCTGGTTATGTGAAGCTGGGAGTCTGAAAAAAATCCATCCTCATCTTTAGGTGACTGCTCTGGAAATAACCCAGAGGACAAAGCTGTGACTGCCTTCTCTCCCCAGCTATCCATGACATCACTGCTTTGCCCCTTCCCCCAGAACACCAAGGAAGGAGATCCTGTGACACCCCCAAGCTCCTGCACTGCCCCAAAGTCACAGAAAGGGCCCTGCACCCCTGGGGCTGCTGGTCCCATGCTGGGCTGGGGCAGGGACCCCAGACCCTCGGGGCTAGCACTTGTGCAGAGCACCCAGAGGAGCAGGAATGGACACACAGCAGCTCCTCTCAGAGTGTGACACCGTTACCAGAACAGGACCCAGTGTGAGACAAAGACTGAAAATAATTGGCTGTATTTTTCACTCAGACCAAATGTTCTATTCCTGCAGGATATTCATAGCAAGAAACATTGTCTACCAGGACATAAATGAATGTAAGAAGGGAGTCAGACTCTATCAAACTCAGTAATTCGATGCATTTATGACAAATGTGCAGGGAGAACATTAAAAGTTCAGGTCAGAGTGGTGACTTAAACACTTTTCCTCACAGAAGAAAGCAACAGCAACCCCAGACATGTCCTGGATTCCTCTGAAAGACCAGGACACGCCAAGTAAAGTGGCAAGCAGTGGCTGTGCCCCCTCACAAACCCAAGGTGCAGCTAAAGCTGCCCCTGGATGAGCAGCCCCAGGCAGAACACAAGGATTTACTCAAACTGCAGAGGAGCCCCAAGGCCCAGCACGGTGCAGGAGTGATGCTGCTGCACACCAGGGTGAGCTGAGCTGCTGGCTGAGAGCAGGGCACTGCCAGGGCAGTGTGGGCACACAAACTCCTCTCTGCCACCCCTGAGCCAGACAATTCCTGCTACAGCTGAGCCAACGCTCTGTGACTCGGGGAGCAGCACAGCTCTGCCTCTGCCTGTCCCCAGTGCAGCCCTGCAGCCACAGGGGCTTCGAGGATGGGATGAGTGGCAGGAATGGCACATTCCCAAGCTCTGGGGCACATTTCACAACTGCCACTGCAGGGACAGGTGACAGCAGTGCAGCTCATTCCAGCACCAGAGCCACAAACCAGAGCTGCACCATGAAGGGTCCAGAAATCTCCAGGGGTTTCCCAGAGCAGAACAAGGTCTGGAACAGCTCCTGCAGCTGCAGAGAGCTCCAGGAAAGGCCCCAGCCCTGCTCCCACCATGAATGGCTGTGTCAGCTGAGGCTCCCCTGGCTGGGCAGCATCTGCACGTGGAAGCTTCTGAATGAATTCCAATCAAAGGCACAGCACACATGCCAGAAAGGATCAGCTTACAGAGGCAAACAGGCAGCACAGCACAGCTCTGCCCCTCTGCCTGAAAGGGCTCAGACCCACCCTGGGAGCCCTGAGAGCCTCCCCAGAGGGAAGGGGAGAGCAGGGGCAGCACAGCCAGGGCTCGCTGCTCCCTGGGCTGCCAAGCACACCAGCAATTAAATATGGCTTTAATGAACAAAGCAAGGGAAAGAAAAAACAGAGCTGGAATCCTCCTATCTCACACTGCTGGGGGATTGAGTTGCACTGGAAGATAACCTTTCCTTGGGAACTGGGAGCTGGGCCAACATCCACTACTTTTTGAGAAAATCCCCTCCTCAAAACTGGCCAAAAGTCTGGTTTACCAAACCTGAGGCTGCTTGCACTGAGACAAACTAAACTTCTGCAAGTGGGACAGTCTCTAACCTTGCCATGTGCCCTAAAAAGCCTGGCTGCTCACAGAGGGAGGTTCTGCAGAATCTCCCTGCACAGCAGGGCTGCTCCTTGGGCACAGCCCAGCCTGCTGTGCCCCAAAATCCACAGGGATGCTCAGGGCTGGATTCCCCTGTGCCCCAAAATCCAAACTCCCCCCGTGCCCCAAAATCCACAGATGCTCAGGGGACTGGGGATGCTCAGGGCTGGACTCCCCCGTGCCCCTCTCAGGGGCTCACTGGCCCAGTGGCTCCAGGTGATGCCTTTCCCCCCAGGAATTCCAGGATTCCAAAGGGAAAGGTGCCCAGTTTGATACTCAGGGATAAATTTAATTCCTTCTTACCCCCACCCATGCCTGCCCGTGGCTCTGGTGCACCCAAGGCTGGGGCAGGACCTGCCCAGCAGCGAGGCAGGGCCAGAGCAGCAGCTCCAGCTCCCAGCTCCAGCTCCCAGTTCCCAGCTCCCAGTTCCCAGTTCCCAGTTCCCAGTGCTGCAGATGGTTCCAGCTGTCCCCTGAGCTGCTCGCTGCTCTTTACAGAAACATTAATCTATTTTAATTCCAGGCTGCAGGGACAGAACTGATTTTTCCAAGCTGGTACTGCTCACTGAGGGTTGTTTCAGTTGCTCCTCTCTCACCCAGCCTGCAGCTGGCTCAGCTGGAGGAGCAGACCCTGGCTCTGTCCTGCTCACAACTGCTGGGATCCCCGGAGAACCCGTGTGAAAGGAAGTTTCAAAGTGTGAATAACAAAAAGCGGCCAGTGGGAGGGGGAACGAATGCGACTGGTGAAAACCAAACGTGTGGAGAGCCAGGCTGCTGCCAGGCAGGGCACAGCTCCCCCAGCTGAAGGGACAACTGCCCCTTCCCTGCTCTTTAAGCCAAGCATTCACTCAGATTTATGCCAGGCTAAGTCATGGTTTATTAATATAATAAAAACTTGCATTTCTACAATTGAAAAAAATCAGTTCTTGCATTATAGCAAGGACTGAACAAAGCCAGAATTTTCTCATTTAAAGTATTTTTTTTTTCTGGCTTTCACATTATGGGAGGGATCTGCCTTTTTGCTGAATACATTGAGTCTTCAGAAGTTACATTCTGCACCACAAAACAGGCATGGTTTAGACTCAGAGGGGCAATGTTTTGGCTCCTCTACAAAAACATTGCTCAGATAACAGAACTGATTTGGTTAGAAGACAAAACATTGATTTAGGAACCTTATTCTTAGGATGTTCTTCTGAAGTTGTTCCTTCTCCCATCTCACTTCCTGACTCAGATTTTCAGTTGCTCTCAGATTATTCTGTAGATGTCCTGGTTTGCAGTTTGCATTTCATTCATCACCCAGTGCACAGCACACCAGTGCCTCCCATTTTCCTTTGTTTTGGTTTGTCTTTCACCTCCTGTGTTTGCTGGGGAAACTCTGGGAACTCCAGCAGGTTAAATGTCACTGCTGCCACATCTATTGGGGGTAAAAGGTCACCTTGCCCCGGGCACAGCTGGAACCCTGCCAGTCCCCAGCACAGCTGGAACCCTGCCTGCTCTGGGCACAGCTGGAACCCTGCCCCAGGCACAGCTGGAACCCTGCCTGTCCCCGGCACAGCTGGAACCCTGCCTGCTCTGGGCACAGCTGGAACCCTGCCTGCCCTGGCCACAGCTGGAACCCTGCCCTGGGCACAGCTGGAACCCTGCCTGCTCTGGGCACAGCTGGAACCCTGCCTGCCCTGGCCACAGCTGGAACCCTGCCTGCTCTGAGCACAGCTGGAACCCTGCCTGCTCTGGGCACAGCTGGAACCCTGCCTGCCCTGGCCACAGCTGGAACCCTGCCTGCTCTGGGCACAGCTGGAACCCTGCCTGCCCTGGCCACAGCTGGAACCCTGCCTGCTCTGGGCACAGCTGGAACCCTGCCTGCTCTGGCCACAGCTGGAACCCTGCCCTGGGCACAGCTGGAACCCTGCCTGCCCTGGCCACAGCTGGAATCCTGCCTGCTCTGGGCACAGCTGGAGCCCTGCCTGCCCCGCAGGGACTCGCTGGGGTCTCACAGGAACGATTCCCGCAATGCGGGCACTGTGCAGGCCCCAGGGAGCTCGACCCCAGCAGGAATCCAGCTCCTCTCCAGCCCAAACCGGGAGCTTCTCGCATTCGGAAACTTCACCCGCCCGCTCTCGCTCTGCCGTGTCTCCCCTTTTGTTCTCATTATCTATTTATCAGCATCAGGCAGACTCTGACCCACGGGAAGCCTATTTCGGGGAGGATCGGTTCCCGCTCCAGGCCAGCCCAGGTAGCCCCAGCAGAGCCCTGGGGCTGCTGCACAAGCCCCAGCAAGCGCCGGCACCGAGGTCACCCCGAGCAGGAGCGGCAGCAGGGCGAGAACCCCGCTCGCTCCTGACAAAGGCTTCGTATTCAAGAAGTGTTTCCACCGGGTACCGGAGGTGCCAGCGCGCTGCCTTTACAGCCTCCGATTCCCAAAAGTTGTTCCTATCCATCTCTGCGCTGCTTCTCTCATTTCTGACCTGTGCCGGCAGCCCGGCCCTAAACCCCGCACGCCCCCGCGGGGTCTCTCCCACAGACAGACGGACGGGATGGGAGCGGCGGGACCCCGACCCAAAACCGGGACCGGCCCCGACCCAAAACCGGGACCGGCCCCGACCCAAACCCGGGACCGGCCCCGACCCAAAACAGGGACCGGCCCCGACCCAAAACCGGGACCGGCCCCGACCCATAGCGGGGACCTGCTCCCGATCCAAACCCAGGACCTGCCCCGACCCAAAACCGGGACCGGCCCCCACCCAAACCCGGGACCTGCCCCGACCCAAAACCGGGACCGGCCCCGACCCAAAACAGGGACCGGCCCCGACCCAAACCCGGGACCGGCCCCGACCCAAAACAGGGACCTGCCCCGACCCAAACCCGGGACCGGCCCCGACCCATAGCGGGGATCTGCCCCGACCCAAACCCGGGACGTGCCCCCAGCCGATAACCGGGACCGGCCCCGCTGCCAGCCCCGAGCCCCGCTCCCGGAGCCGCCCCGGCTGTCCCGACCCCCGGCGCTCACCAGCTCCTGCCGCAGCCGCCGCAGGTGCTGCTCCATGGCCCGGCTCGGCACGGCCCCGCCGCGGGAGGGGAGGGGCGGGAGGGGCGGGGAGGGGAGAGGGGCTGGCCGGGGGCCGGCCGATGTCCGGTGTCCGTGGGGTGTCTGTGCCGTGGCTCTCCGGTGTCTCTCGGGCAGCACGGTGGCGGTGGCGGTGGCGGTGGGGGCGGCAGGGCGGGGGCAGCCGCATCCCCCTGCCCGGCCCCGGAGCCCGCAGCCCTGCTGGAGGCGGCGAGCGCTGCTCCCGAGCCAGCTGCCAGCTCCTCCCGGGCCAGCCCCGCTGCTCCCGAGCCAGCCCCGCTGCTCCCGAGCCAGCCCAGCTCCTCCCGAGCCAGCCCCGCTGCTCCCGAGCCAGCCCCGCTGCTCCCGAGCCAGCCCCGCTCCTCCCGAGCCAGCCCAGCTCCTCCCGAGCCAGCCCCGCTCCTCCCGAGCCAGTCCCCCGCTGCTCCCGAGCCCGCTCCCGGCAGAAGTTGCTGCTTTAGTTCGTGGTGCAGTCGCGGACCACCGCACCAAAAGCGCGGATTAACCTACATGGCTTTAATCGGGAGAAATTGCAAAGGCACCCGGTGCGGTGGCTGCTTTGTCCTCGCCGCGGGCTGGCGGTGGCCGGGCAAGGGGCGGCCGCACCGCGGGGATGGGACGGGGACAGGGGGGACAGGGACAGGAACACGCACTGAGCCGGCCCGTGCCGGTGCCTTTGTCAGGGACAGCAGACACTCTGTTGAAGCGTTTTAGCGCGTTTATTTTCTCAAGTTTGCCCTGGCTGTTCCACAGGCGCTGTTCCGCAGTCTGCGCACGCAGCAGCACCTGCTCGGCTCCGGCCGGAGTTCGGGGGATGGCGGGTCCTCTAAGGCCGGGATTCTTTTATCTCAGATCAACAACCTCCAGTACTGCTCCTCACCACGGGACACCAAACAGATGGACAGGCGAGCAGGGAAAAAAACACAAACACTTTTGGATCATCAGACCTCATAACTGCGCTGAGTTTGAAAGGGTTCGAAGTTTGAGCGTTTCTCACAAATAAATATAATTCTTATCTTATTTCAAAATGTGTTGTTTAGATGATAAATGCTGAGTCCCCCACAGTAATTTAACAAGGTTCGTCTGAGTTGCTCTGCCACACTAAAGAACTTGATAGGAGGATAAATACTACTTTGTGCTTTCAAATTTGGGATTAAAAACATAATTACTTGTTTTTTTCCCCCATAAATTTCACAAATTTCAGATCTGCCTCTCCAAGCTTTATTTTTTGGAGGAAAACATTTTTTGTAGAAGGTAATAGGATTTGGTTTGTTTGCTTGTTAGTTTATAGAAATCAGTTTTGGTGTTTTTGAAAGCTGACCTTTGTGTCAAAATCCAATTGAAATGGGAAATTTGCGATCTGCCCTTTCCCATGTGTTTGGGAGCCACTCCAGAGTTAATGTTTATTGATCCTTCCAGCGTCTGGGTTATTATGGGTCAGAATTTCCTGTCTCTTCACTCATTTCAGGGTTCCCATTTCCCATCTGTTCAGCATGGGAACAGCATCTCTCTTTGAGGCTCTGTCGAGCACAGGGCAATAAGGATATTAATTTATTAAAGAAATGATCTTATCAAGAAGTGAATCACTTCCAGCAGGCCGTGCCATGGTGTCAGTGGGCCCTTGCCAGTCTCGACTCTCTCTTGCAGTCCAAGCCAGCCAGCCCAGCCGTGATTTCTGCCCTGAGATCTGGCAGGGTTCGGTGGCCAGCTGGCTGCTCCCACGGGCCGGGCTGGGCTGTGGATGTCACAGCCCAGCCCAGCAGATGGCAGGGGAGCAGCCAGGCTGGGATGGCCCCAGGTGGAGCCCAGGGCTCGGGCAGGGAATGGCCCTGGCCCCTGCAGTGTCCCACACGTGGGTGACAAGGGCCAGCTCAGCACCCAGGGCTCTGCTCCCTGCACCACTCCTGAATTTCACTGGTGCTTCCACATCTGACTGCTGCAGATGGTTCTGGGAAGGATCAAACTGAACTAACACCACGTTTTACCTTACACCATGTTTACCTTACACCAAGCTTTATTTTACACCACATTTTACCTTACACCACATTTTACCCTCAGCACATTCCAAGGATTCAGGAGGCCACCTGCACGTGCCCAAGGCAGATGCTGCAGGCTCCTGTGCTTCCTGCAAGCACCAAACTCTGTGATGTTCTGGAAATGATCAGGAAGAGTTTCTAGGCTCTGTTTGCCTTCATGTAAGGACATCTTTTTGATCCATTTTCCAGCCTCCAGGGCTGCTCCTGTCCCAGGAGACTGATAAAGGAGCTCATGAGCACAGAGTAAAGAAAAGACCAGAATATTCATGTGCTCCAAACTCGTGGGAAGTTGCAAGAGAAGAGAAAAATCTGAAATATTTTCTCAGTAGGATTTCCTTACTAAGCAGCATTTTTCTCTTGCGTGTAGACAACTGGTTCAAAGCAGCACCGACACCTCATGCCAGGCCCTGCACTCCTTCCGCTCCGTCCTGGTGTAAACCATGAGCAGATGGTGCAGTGCAGTGGAAAATCAGATCTCTGAGAAAGTACAGAGCCAAGAATAAAACACCCTCAAGCAGAAAGCAACATGGTTTATTTCAGGATAAAAAGAAAAACTGAGATCCTTGGGCAAAAATTAGAATACTCCTTCAGAGTGGAGTATTCCACTTCTATGAACTGCCTCGTTCCTTCCTGATTGAGGAAACATCCATCCCCTCACAGCTGAAGGCTGCTCTCATTTGTTGTCTTTCAGTTCATTGATCTGGTTTCTCCAGGCTCCCACGTGACTGCTCTTTGCTGAACTAACAAGCGTGGTTATCGCTGAATTTTCTCTCCTTTTGACTTTCTTGCACACTGACAAACCTTTCAGAATTTCCTCCCACTTCAGCTGCAGCGTGACCTGAATTGCATCCATCCTTGTTTAAACCCACTGGGGCAGAAACACCCAGCCATGACAGGTAAGGATATAATGTCAGAACTTTGTCTGGTTTTATATTTGTGCATAAAGAGATAAAAATACCACTGGAAATCCGACTGTTTCTTCCATTAAGTCTGATTTAGTGCATACAGTTTCTGCATTTGTGGCCTTTATAAAGCTCTGATGTGCCCCAGCCTCACTATGCCCTATCCTCAAAATAAAAACTTTTAACGCTGCTCTGGCCAAATTGCAGCTCCTGCCACTGCTCTGCCTGCACTGGAGGGCCAGGAAAAGTCCCAGGGCAGCTCCTTGTGCAGCCACTGCTGCCCTGTGCTGAACAACTCCTGCATCTCATCTCGGCTCGCTGCGTTTTCATGACCTAAATCCTGCTCATATGAGCCGAAAAAATAATTTAGCAAATCTTGGTATCTCAGATTAAACTGGGATGATGTTTATTTATCTGGAGGAAAACAACAGGAGTGGGATACTGGCATTTCTCCCTGCAGAGCTGAAATGGCTGCTCTGACCCATCCCTTGCTTTTACCTGCAGCTGCCCCCGTGCATGTGCCTGTGGGGACTCCCCCGTGGATTGAGATTCCACCTGGAACCTGGGCAGCTCTCTGTGATCCTTGTGAGGGATGTGTCTGACAAGGAACCAAATCCATTCCTCAGGAGGGCACTGAAATGAGCCTTGATGGATGTAAGACATCACCATCCTCCTCCTCATCACTGCTTATGACAGCTCCACGCACCAGCCTGGCTGGGAAGAGCCCACAGCTTTGTCAGTTGCTGAAGCAATGGAGAAGATTCTGCTGCTCCCAAAACTCGGTGACTTTGCCACGAGGGTGAGTGAGTGTGCAGGGTGCTCACTCAGAGCAGTGTCTGTCTCTGCTGGGATCAATGGCCCTTTCACTGTCCTGTGCACTTTCACTGTTCTGCACACAGAACAAGCAGTTTCCATGGCACTGCAAACACAAACACGTCCCACACTCCAAAGAGTGACTCACACGTGCTGCAGAGAAGAGAAACTTCCCTGTCCTAATCTGAAAACATCTGGGAGAGGAGGATGAGATTATCTCATGTTCAAAACATTCTACAAATATTGTGTAAACCAGGTTTGCTCTGAATTATTCCATGGCTTGGCAGATCTGAAAGACAAATCCTTTGAAGGCAAAGGAATAAGGCAAGGCTGGTGCCTGTTTGCAGTAGCAATGTCCAAATCTATAATGAATATATTCTTCAAACAAACACAACCCAGCAGTTCTGGAAGCCAATACAAATTATCCATGAGCATTTTACCCCATGTATTTCAAAGAGTCACAACAAGAATTGAAGTACTGGAAATGAAGAGTAGATTTATAACAAGAGGAGGAGATGGATCCATTTGTGGGAATATCTAGTACAAGTACTAAATCCTGGTATTGCAGGTGTTGGGCTGAAATAGTCTGAAATAGTGACCACCCGAGCTTGAGCATCAGCAGCATCACTCAGAGGTGTCTGAGAACATCATTTACCTAAAGCTGATACACAGATTCAGGGGAAAATGAGTCCAGCATGGAATTAAAATAAAATATGCGATGTGCACTTTCTAGCAGGGACAAAAATGTGGTGAGCACTTTCTTGGAAGAATGAAACACACTCTCAGCATATATGGGAGGAAGAGTTTTCCCTAGCAGGGCTTTTCTGTGTCCTAAAACCTCAAGGATTTTTATGACCCCAAGCTAGAGAGTTTATATTCCTTCAAAAGAACCTGTTATTTTAGTAATACTCCAGCTCTGGAGGATGTCTCATCTGCTGCTTTTACTAACCTAAATCCTTTCCCAGGACTTTCTCTGCCTGCAGAATATGCAGATGAAATGTCAAGATTTCCAAAGGCTGCTCTGAGCAGGAACAGTTCCTTTGGCAAAAGCAGAGCCATGTCATGGCAGAGCTGCAGATTGCTCCTGGCAGGGCTGACACGTGAAGGTCGGCAAAGGGAACTCAGTGCTGGGGAGGCACTGAGGTAAAACCAGGCCTGAAGGGCGAAGATTCCAGCTTGTGCTGTGACTCATGGCACAGCAGAGCACTCACACAGAGCTCTCAGCAAGGTGAGGAGCAGGAGCAGGAGCAGGAGCAGGAGCAGGAGCAGGAGCAGGAGCAGGAGCAGGAGCAGGTCAGATTTACTACAAAAATGAGGATTAAACAGAACCTTCCATGGATGGACTGGCAGAGCTACAGGAGCCAAGATCAGTGTGACACAGCCCCTCAGCCAGGGCCACAACCAGCGGGAGAGGGACAGCAAATCTGCCAAGGGTGTCTCACACACTGGGAGATGGTTTGGAGTCTGGCTGGAGGAAAATTAAATAAAATACAGCAGCATCTTTGTGAATGGTGGTGCAGTGTCTGAATGTCTCATTAGTGTACCACAGAGAATAATGTCTGTCTCCAGATCACCTTGCTTGTATTGCAACTTGCATGAAACCTTGGGAGAAAATGAGTAAGTGAGAAAAACAGAGAGAGGAGCAGTTCCTGCAATGGCTTTTGGGGGCTGTTTTGTCACCTCCTCGCTGCCCTTCCCCCCTGGGAACAGTCCCTCCTCACTGCTCTTTCTTGTCTCTTCAAATCACATCAATTTAAAAGGGTTATGAAAGGCTCTATTTAATCAAATGTTTGTTATGTCCACGTGTCTTTGTCTGTCTCCTTTCCCAGATTTATCCAGAGACAATTATCTCATGTTGGAGACTCTTTCCCCTTGAGGACCAATGAGAATATCCACTTAAAAATTAAAAAATAATTGGGACAGCAGAATGCCTGTAGATCCTGTTACCTGTGCTCTGGGGCACAGACCCAGCCACCTTGTGTGCTCCCCTTGGTGGAGGGGAGCTCTCCAAACTGGAACTGCTCTTTGTCCTGCAGGGTTAAGTGTTTGGAACTCAGATATTCATAGGGAAATATCATAACAAAAAATAACTGAATAGAATGTGACAGACTTTTCTCCCCATCAGGAATATGGACGTGAGGAATTCCAAAGGCGTGACCAAGCCTGTGATACACCAAGGCCATTAAAATTCATTTTGGCTGCCCGGCACTGTAAGAATAATGCCCCAGTGTATGTGCTTGGACAGGAGACGCCACTGTGGAGATTTTCCAAATCCCCTTGCAATGAATGGAAGCTGCAAGTTCAGAGCCTCTGAAGTGCTCCGATAAAAGTTGATATTCATAAACCCACGATTTCAAACAACTGGCCTACAGAGGCTAGTAAGTAACACACACACACATTAACACATCTGCCCTTTGCTGAGTGAATATTATACTGTTCATTTTCTGTAGTAATCTTCTATAGGCGTGTTCTGTGAGATCGGCACGGCCTCAGGGCTGCCGGAGCTCCGGGCGCGCTCGGACCGCGCTCCCCGGCCCAGGGTGGGTTTGGGGGTGTCTTTGCAGGGCCAGGGGGGGTTTGGGGGTGTCTGTGCAGGGCCAGGGGAGTTTCGGGGGTGTCTGTGCAGAACCAGCAGCGGCACTCAGCGCCCGTTCCCGCCTGTTCGCGGCTCTACCCGAGCTCGCAGGGCCGGGGCCGCCGCCATCTTCCCGTGCAGCTCCCCCTGGCGGCGGCTCCGCGCCCCGCCCGGCACGCGACCAGAGCAGCTCTCGCGATACTTCCCTTCCCGCCCCGCCAAGATGGCGGCGCCCAGGGAGGCGCCGGGCCGGTTCCGCACCCGGGACGTGCTGGTGCCCGGCGGCCCTTCCGACTTCGGCTCTCTCCTGCTGTCGCCGCCGGTGCTGGCGGGGCTGGAGGCGGCCGGCTTCCATCGGCCCTCGCCGGTGCAGCTGAAGGCCATCCCGCTGGGGCGCTGCGGGCTGGGTGAGCGGGCGGGCCGGGCGCGGGGCCGGGGCCGGGGCCGCCCCGGGCGCTGCCCTGACGGCTGCGGCCGCTCCTTGCAGATCTCATCGTGCAGGCCAAGTCCGGCACCGGCAAGACGTGCGTGTTCGCCACCATCGCCCTGGACGCGGTGCTGCTGGAGAGCCCCGCCACGCAGGTGAGGCGGCGCGGGGGCTCCGAGGGAGAATGGCTCTCTTTGGGGGGATGCGGGTTGAGAGCCGTGAGCCAGCGCGCTGTGAATCCGCGGCCTGGGCTGAGCTCTCAGCGCCATCCTGCGGCTCTGATCTCCCGTTTCATCCCCGCCCGCGCAGATCCTGATCCTGGCCCCCACCAGGGAGATTGCTGTGCAGATCCACGCCGTGATCACGACCATCGGCATCAAAATGGAAGGCTTGGAGTGCCATGTGTTCATCGGGGGGACTCCTCTGAGCCAGGACAGGAGCAGGCTGAGGAAATGTCACATAGCCGTGGGCTCCCCAGGTAGGGAGCGGCTGAGCTGTGCTTTGGATCCCCCACGGTTCAGTGGCTGCAGCGTGGGGGAGCTTTGCTGTCATTAGCAGGGCACGGCCCCAGAGGGAATTCAAGAACAGATCATCGCTAGACTGTTTCAGTTCCCGATTTTGGAGCAGTTTCCCTTTCCCTCCCCTGCAGGGCGGATCAAGCAGCTGATAGAGCTGGATTACCTGAGCACGGGCAGCATCAGGCTCTTCGTGCTGGATGAGGCAGACAAGCTGCTGGAGGAGGGCAGCTTCCAGGAGCAGATCAAGTAAGGCAGAGCCCTTCTCTCCTGCTGTGGGCCTGCCTGGGGTGCCTGTGTGGCAGTCATTGCTGTGGTTTTGTCTCCCAGCTGGATCTACTCCTCCCTGCCCGTCAATAAGCAGATGTTGGCAGTTTCAGCCACCTACCCCGAGTCCTTGGCTGCTGCTCTCACCAGGTACATGAGGGAGCCCACGTTTGTGAGGCTGAACCCCACGGACCCCAGCCTCCTTGGTAAGCAATAACAGCAGCTGGAGTGGCACACTCAGCACTGGGCTAAGGGGAGGACACTAAAACCAGAACATGTGCCTTCAGATTTCTTGTGATTTCTCCCTGAGTTGTTCAGTTTATGAATACTGATTCCTAGTGTTGATGTAGTGAATCTTGAAGTGGAATGAGAAAGTCTTTAAAAGTCTTTCCAACTCACACCAGATTGTGATTCTGTATTTTTAAAATACCAGTGACAAATGGAACTCTCTGCTTTTTCTGTGCATTCAAAAAACTTCAGCCTTTTGAGAATACCTTCTCCTGGAGGTTCTTATGTGTGGCTTTATTTGCAGTTTCCCTTCAGCTGCAGTATCACGTGTTTACAGAACTCAGTGCATGTTTTTAAGGCAATCTCTAATCTCTTGTTTTGGTTTCTTGCTCAGGGCTGAAGCAGTACTACAAAATTGTGAATTCCCATCCCCTCCCACATAAAACCTTTGAGGAAAAAACCCAGCACCTGCAGGAGCTGTTCAGCAAGATTCCTTTCAACCAAGCCTTAGTCTTCTCGAATTTGCACAGCAGGTAACACATTTGGAATAACACCTGGACAAAGCTTGTTTGGAAGCAGTGGTGGCCATGTGCAGCCAGGGGTAAATTTTTGTGCATGTAGATGAATTCATGGGACCTGTGAGGTCTCAGAGCAGTCTGCAAACTTCAGGTCTGAAATACAGCCTGAGGGATGCAGTATGAAGTACTGAAAATATCAGAATGCAATCCTTGGCTGTAGAGAATAACCTAAGAACTGGCAGTGTTGTTAGCCTGGGGGTTTATTTCCAGTTTTCAGTGTGTGTGTGTTCCCTCAGGGCTCAACATCTGGCTGAAATCCTGACATCCAGAGGCTTCCCTGCTGAGTGCATTGCAGGTAAACCCAGTCACAGTTTCCTGATTCCACTGAAATTGTGCATAAATGTGACCTAAAGTAGGAATATATAGTTTAAATCTTGCCTTGCAGGGCCTCTGGTTAAATGGCTGAGAATAGCATTTGAATCTCCATAGGTCTTTTAAGACTCAGTCTACAAGGAAAAGAATTTTTTTTTTCATGAGTGACCTGAGTTCTCCAGTTTTGTTTGTTCCTTCTTTACTCATTTGAACTCAGGTTTCAGGAACTTTCTGACTTATTTCTGATGATACAAAGCAGTGTTTTGTAGAATGTGAGGGGCAAAAAGATGAGAAATGTAACCTGCTTCTGATTTTTATCTTCCTAGGCAGCATGAATCAAAGCCAGCGACTTGATGCCATGGCTAAATTAAAGCAATTCCACTGCAGAGTTCTGATTTCCACAGACTTGGTGAGCTTTTACTGCTTTCAAACGAGCTTTTTACAGATTCTGTTTTGAATTTATTAACTGCTCTGCAAATTTTACAGCACGCAGGAATATTGCACGTAAAGTTACTTCAGAGAGTTAGATTTGGCTTGGAAGTGGGGGGAACATAAATGTGCTGATAAAGCACCATGGACTGTGATTTATTTTCACTGTGCAGCTTAGAAACCACCCCAGTTCCTCTTATGCCTGCCCAGGGCAGGGGCTGCAATGAGATGATGCTTTTAGGGCCCATCCAGCCCAACCCATTCTGGCCCAAGAACAGTTTGCAGTGTGTCTGTTGTGTGCAGCTCAAAGCTGGGAGTGCCAGGGGTGACCTGGGGGGTTGGAGCAGGGACCCCCCTGGGGTTCTGTGGGGATTTAAAGCTCTGTGGAGTGACCCAGCTCTCAGTGCCCCTTTTCTCCTCCTCCCTTCCTGCAGACATCTCGTGGGATTGATGCTGAGAAGGTGAACCTGGTCATCAACCTGGACGTGCCCCTGGACTGGGAGACCTACATGCACCGCATCGGGCGGGCGGGGCGCTTCGGTGGGGAGGGGACAGGGACAGGGACAGGGACAGGGGGGGATGGGACGGGACAGGGATGGGAACAGGGACAGGGATGGGGATGGGGACAGCCACAGCCCTGGGGCTGCAGCTCTGTTGGTCCTGCTGGCCCTGCTGCCAGCCCTGGCCCTGCTGCCATTTCACTCTGCTCTGTCCCACAGGCACCCTGGGGCTGGCTGTCACCTACTGCTGCCGTGGGGAGGAGGAGAACACCATGATGAAAATTGCTCAGAAGTGCAACCTGCAGCTTCTTCCTCTGCCAGGTGGGCTCTGTGCTGGGGGTGCAGCTGGGCTCAGTGGTTTCCTGTCAGTCAGAGCAGCCCAGGGGGGCTGATGTGGGATTTCTCTGCTGGGGTTACTTTGCTTTTAGTCCATGTTCTTCACACTCTGCTCCTGACAAGTGATTTAGTGTGGTTTGTGTTGAGCAGCCTTTGATGCCTTCCATGAAGGAAATGTTTTGGCTCTTTAAAGTCTCCCAGGAATTGAAGGGGTTGGTTTGGGGCCCTCACTTGATGCAATTTGGAGAGGGTACTTGTGTGAGTTGCAGAGGGAAGGATGCACTTGTTTGAGTGGCTGCTTGTTTCTGTCCTGTGCAGAGCCAATCCCTCCTGGAATGATGGAGCAGTTTGAAGATGGGGAGGTAGAAGTTAAACCTGCAATTCCAGTGGGTCCTGAGGTGGATTGTGACACTGAGTGTCCTAAAGCAGAACAAGCAGTGCTGCAGCCTGTCCAGAATGGCTTTTCAGACATTGCTCAGCCTCCCTCTAATCCTCCAAGGGATAATTCTTCTGTAGAAAGGCCAAAAAAGACTCTGAAGCAAAAGCAGGTAAAAAAGTGCACAAATGCTGCAAATGTAGAGAAAAGCAATAGAGCCCCAAAAAGTTCCAGCTGTCACACAGAACAGAGGAATCAAGTCAAAGCCATCTCCAGGATGGATGGACAGCACAGCACTCAGGCTCCAGATGAGGAGGCCTTAAAAAAAAATCTTCCCAAAATTCCATGCTTGTCTTCTTTCAAAAACCAACTCACCAATGCCTGGAGCTTCTCAGATTTTGTGGAAGACTATGATTATTTCATTAAAGAAGGGTCAGAGAGAGAGGTGGAGATTTTAAGAAGTTACTCAGGCCCAGGAGAGCAAGGTGAGCTGCCCAGAAATGGGGATGTGGAGTGGGAGGAGATGGAGCAGCAGGCAGAGGCAGCAGCAGCTGGGGATGTGTCTGCTGAGAGTGATGGCTCAGACAGCTCCAGGGCTTCCTTCAGCAGCAGGGCCAGCAGCTCTGGGGCGTGTTCAGCCACACAGGCCCCAAGGGCTGAGCCCACAGCAGGGCAGGGGCAGCGCCCTGCAGGTTCCTGCCCCACTCCAGAGAGGCCTCGGGACCCACCCCACACCCCAAGGCAAAATGGAGTGAAAAAGAAAGTCCTGAAACAAAATGCTAAACACAAGAAAAGGCACAGCCATCAATTCTCCAGTGCTGCCAGGAGCAGAGCTGAGGAGGAGCAGAGCTGCAGCTCCTGGGGTGATGCTCCCTGCCAGGGCTGGAGCTCTGAGCACTGCTGGAGGTGTTACTGCCACGCCTGGCAGAGCTACTGCACAGCAGTGGCTCAGTACAGCAGGAGTTACTGGCACTTCAGCCAGTGCCACATGAACTCAGTCTATCTGCAGGAGCTGCTGAAAGATGGGGATTGATGTCTCCTTGATGTCTTCTTGATGTCTCCTTGATGTCTCCTTGATGTCCTGATGCTGCTGGCTGGGACCAAGACAGGTCTGTGACAGCAGTGCTGCCCTAAAGGACACTGACAAGAGACAGATGTTGTTTGAGAAGAGGAAAAATGGTGTCTGTTTCTAAGCAGCTGTGTCTGTAAATGTTTTACACAGGTCCAGTGGTGGTGTTACAATTTGTTAATAAAAGAAAAGAAAGACAGCTGGGTGCTCATTTGGAATTGTTACAATCCAGAGTAAAAAAAAAGAAGGATGATGAAAGGCAGCCATTCCTACTAAGAAATGTCAGAAAGGAGAAAACACAAAACAATCCCAGTTGTGTTTCATGGAATCCCAGAATGGTTTGAGTGGGAAGGGATCTTGGAGTTCACCTTGCTGTACCCTGCCATGGCAGGGACACCTTCCCAAACCCCAGTGTCCAGCCTGGGACACCTCAGGGATCCTGATCCACTTCAGGGCAGCCCCAGCTGCTCTGGGCACCTGAGCCAGGCCTGCCCCAGGAGCTGAATTCCCTGGGAGATCCATGGGCTGTTCAAAGTTGGTGATCATCCCATTCCCCTCATTCTGGTAAACACCAGGCACTGATTATATCCCAGTGAAGTGCCAGAGTGAAATGAGCATCTCAATGCCTGTATTGCTAATTTAAATCCAGTTAATTAACACTGCATAAATAACATTTCTATAGCAAGGTGTGCAGCAAGCTGTGTGGAAGAGGATTTAATTATGTATAAAATGTGCAGCAATCATAATTGGTCTGTCCCTCTGGGTGCAACAATATCAGACCTCCCACACTTACAGGAATACTTTAATTAGAGAAGGAGTTACCTATTAGTGCCAAAAGTAATTGATATTTCCTGTTTGGCTTGTACAGAGCTGTCCTGGGGCAGGAAAAGATGGGAGTGCTGGCTGGCTCAGGGTGCTGACCCTGACTTGCCTCTGCACTAATTTTGAAAGTTTTTCTTTCTGTGCTTTGTTCCACAAATGTGGAACAAATGACTCCCGGGAGAGGATTCCCCTTTGTGTCGCTGGAAAAGCCAAGACAGCAGGATTTTGTTTCCAAGATTAATTTTTGGAACTCTTACCATTCACAGACAGGACACTGCAAGAGATGCACTTCAGTGTCTGCAGCATTGCTGTCCTGTGACATCTCACTGATTCCAATTGCTAATTAGGGAAGAGTTAATTAGTGTTTAAATGCAACTGGAGTGGCCTAGGTCAACCCCCAAAGTTCTCCAGAGGAAGCTCCCAGAAGGATTTTGGAAGCAAAGGCTGCTGCAGGTGTTTGTGGCACATACTCTGTTTAATCCGGATTGGATACATCAGGTACAGCAGTGGCACAAGACTCAATACTGGAAATGATATACAAGTTTCAACATATGCACTACAATTCCAAAAGAAGACAACAGGAAACTTGGTTCTTCTAGAAAGTTGTTCTCAAATGAAGCTACCTGCAGTTGTGTCCAGTACATTTCATATCTGTCCTCTGACATTTGTAAAGCAAAGCCCATTTGAAAGTACGAAAATAGAAAATAATAAGGTCGAGAGCTTCTTATAACATAGAACTCCTAAAGAAAACACCATTGCATTGGAATGCCATACTGGTTTATCAAAAATAGACCATCACACCCTTTTGAGAGACTTAGCTGGTCCAAGGAGCCCCTGGAGCTCCCAGTGGTGGTTGAACAACGGGAAGAGCATTGGGGGTGTGGGGAGCTCCCCCCACAGAGGCTCTGGAGCAGCACTGGCTCAGCCAGAGAGGGGAGGGACACACGGACACAGAGGGACAGACCTGCCTGGGGACAGAGGAGGGGCTCCCACCAGCTCTTGGCTTCCACCTGGAGCGTTTCTGGCCCAGGTTCTGCTGCCTGGGCAGGAGCAGCAGTTGTGGCACTCTGAATTCCCTGGGGCTTTGGGGTGCCATGATTGAGCTCTGCTCTGCAGGAGGAGCTGCTCGATGCTCTGCAGGTTTGGGCTGGCAGAGAGGGGAAATCACTCCTTGGAGCCACTCAGGGACTGCTCAGGAGATCAGGAGCAGAGCCAGGCTGCTGATGCTCAGCTCCTGATGTTCCCTTTCCTCAGAGCTTTAGAAAATCACCATGAACAGTGTTTTTGGCAAATACAAAGTCAAAAAAACTGGGCTCTAAACCCATGGATCTACTGCAGTTGGCTCCAAGTGTTGGAGAAAAATCAGAAGTGTTCTAAACCAAAATATTGAGATAGACTGGATGGGTGAATGATGTGGGAAAAGTGTTTTATTCACTTATTTTAAAAGCAGAATTGAGTTTGCAGTTCAAGCTGTTGATGTCCACCAGCTCTCCACGAGTGCTGACTTGTAACTCTGCCTTGGTCCAACAGATTAAAGTATTACCAAGTCCAAGGGATGTTGCAACACATAAATTAAATGTGATTTTTAATTTCCTGAATTTTCTTTACAATACATGTAAGATGTGACATGTTTGCAACCTCTTTACTTAAAAAAGCAAAATCTTGAAGGAAATTTGCATTCTTTAGCTGGTATTAATCTGGTTTTCATGCACACACCTGAAGCTGTCTGGATTGGAAAGACAAATGCTGGGTACAGGTGAATTAGCAACAGGTTTAAGTTAAACAAGTGGCATTGATTAAATTTGGTCTTTCTGGCCAATTAAAGAAAGATGTATTTTGAATTATCCTTGAGCTTTATTCCACACTAAAGCCATGTGTTTTACTTAGGTTGTCTTTAAGGAAAAGGAAAGCAAAAGGGGCTTTGGAAAGAGGAGAGAGAAGTCAAAGCCTGGCTGTGAAAGGTGTTTTTCAGCATTTGCTGCCAGCTGGGTGTGAATCCTGTTAGCAGCTAATGCTGGGTGAGAAGAAAGGAAATCTATTGATAGAAAAGGCTGAAAATCCGTGAAAATATTTTTCCTTCAGAAAAAGCTTTGGAAAGGAAATAAAATGCTCAGGAGTCGCTCCTTTGATATTTTTAATATTGCTTTAGGAAAATCTGAAAAAATAATGCCCTTCCACTTGCTTTTTGTGCAAAGAATCTGTTTTTATCTCTTTTAAAGGAACTTTTCTAAAAGTATAAAATGTCCCATGGAATGAGAGGGATGGATCCATGTCCCTCAGGATGGATCCCTGTCCTATGGGATGGATCCCTGTCCCTGTGGGATGGATCCCTGTTGCTATGGGATGGATCCCTGTTCCTATGGGATGGATCCCTGTCCCTGTGGGATGGATCCCTGTGGGATGGATCCCTGTCCCTATGGGATGGATCCCTGTTGCTATGGGATGGATCCATGTCCCTCAGGATGGATCCCTGTGGGATGGATCCCTGTTCCAGGTGCTTTCAGAAGCTTCACTTGGGTGACTTCAGAGGATAAAGGGAGCTAATGGCTCCATTAGAAATGCTCTCAGCCCTGTTCCTCTGGGCTCAGACTTCCCCAATTCTGTGTTTTTATCCCTGGAGCCCGTGCTGAGGAGCTGACAGCACCTGCCCAGCTCATGGCACAGGCACAGCCTGTGCACAATTCCTGTTTTGGGGAAGAAGACAGAAGCTGTGGCAATCAGAGACCGAGCAGGCAGCCAGCAACTCCTGGAACTGGCTTTCCTCCTTTTTAACCCTTAAAATGGAATGTTTCACTCTCTTTTCCAGAAGTTGGACTGCCAGCCATGAAAAGCCCCAGCAGTGCTTTGGACAAGGCTGCCACAATGCTGCTCACAGATCCAGGGTGGGCAGTGCCTTGTTCAGCACTCCACACTCAACCAGGAATAAGAAAGGCAGCACCAAGAATCCACGTGGAAGCCCTGACTCCTGGTGAGTTTTATTCCTGTCCCCCGTCAGCACAGGGCCTTTTCACCCTCACTCTGTGCCAGTGGAGATGAGGCTGCAGAGGTGGCAAGTGGTGGAGAGCAAGGCCTCTGATCTAGAAGGGCAAGGGTGCTCAGATGATGACAGTTAATGAAAATAAAGCAATAATTAAATTAAGCCATCGAGAAAAAAAGCTCAGTGATGGTAAGATTAACTGCAGTATAACCTCCTACAGGAAGCAGCACAAGGCAGAGCACTTTAATCTTTTAAAACAGGACTAAACATAGTTTTGGGTAACATATTACAGCACTGGAATAAATGACTGGAAGCTGGTGCAGCTACTGGAGGCTCAGGCACAGCCCTAGAGGTGTTGTAGGAATTGGGGAGGGTGTTGGGTCAATGCATCAGCCATCGCTCACTCCCACAGGAGTGCTGCCAAAGCAGGGTGCAGCTCCTATGTGCAATCAGCATTAATTATCTATACATGAACATGTCTGTAATTAGTTACATGTGTGTGTATGTGCAAATACAAATATCAGATGGGGAGAGGTCATGACAGATGTTAGAAAAGAACATCATCCCACTGCTGAGGCAGCCTCAGGCACTCTGAGCCGCTCCTGGAGCTCTGCCCTTGGGGAGTCTCTGTCAGGATGGAGGGGGCACCTCCCCTGCTCCCCCCAGCTCTGGGGCCGTGCAGGACCCCAGGGATCAGGGACAGGGAAGGGGGGATGCTGGTCCCCTGGCAGAGGGGGCTCCAGGAGGGCACAAAGGCAGGGAGGAGTTTCCTCCAGCCAGGGGAATCAGCTTCAGGTCCCTGAATGTCCCTCTGAATCCTTCCCAGAGGGGCCCCAGGAGGAGGTGCCAGCCCTGAGGCTGGCTCAGCCCTGGGATGAGGTACCTGGCAGTACCACACAGTGTTCTGCAGTTTTTGGTTAGCTCTTACTTCAGGGTTAGACTTTTCCCAAAGTCAGTGTAGAAGTGGGAATACAAAATGCTCTCTGTACCACACGTTAGCAAATGTTCTCCTGACTCCAGTCCTGCTGCCCCTGCTCATGCAGATCCTGTGCTGGGCTTGGAGAACTGCAATTGCTGACCTTGTCTATCCCCAGAATCAAAGCAGCCCAGAAGCCATGGATGGGACAACTGGAGCCCTAAGACTGTGAAAAAGCCAAATACCTCTCTGTCCATGCAAGATATTTGGCTCTGGGGTTAATTATTATCAAGTATAAATCCAGACATATTTTGGCTACTATTTACAATGGGTTATACGTCCAGTGCTAGCAAAGGAATTTCTCTATAGAAACCAAAAGGTAAAAAGCATGGGCATACATTACAAGGAACCTCAGTTAGACTCAGGAACACTTGATGCAGTTGAATTCAGTGCTTTCATTCTTTGCCATTTGTGTGTACAGTATTAAAAAAGAATCCTACTTTTTTTTTTTTTTCCTTTTTAAAAATACAGAACTGTAGTCTAGTCACACTCTAACAAGTAAGTGATAACAAAAATAGAAAGCAGATACCCAGGTGGGACTAAAACCCTACTAAAGCCTGTCTTCTTTTTTTTGTTGTTGTTGTTTTTTTTTTTCTCCACAAATATGTTTCCACAGACAATAATTAGCAGACAAACACACTGTATGCAATTGCACTGTATTGACCTGAAGGGCGGATAAAAAATAGTCTAAATTGGGGATGGCATCGGGTGTGGGAGGTGTGTGTGTGTGTGTGAGTGTGCAGGGGGGGCTGGCACACCTGGGCTCCTGTGGGCACCACCCTGCCCTCGGGGGCTCTGCACTCACACACACACACACAGTGATGCAGGGACTGCTGTGACAGGTGGCTTCTTTTGTCTAAATCTTTTCCTATAAAAGAAAAAAAAAAAAGTGAAATTTTGGTTGGTTTAAAGGTTCTCCTCCATGAAGAAAAAAAAAAAAAAATCGCAAAATCCCTTTTTTTCACCTTGTCAGTCATTTCCTCATGAATAAATATTATCCATTAAAAACCTTTAAAAAGGTGCTGCGATACACAGTGTTAGATTTCCGCTCGCCCCGGTGCCGCTCTGGCCGCGGTTCCTCCCGCAGCGCTGCGGGCGCTGCTGCCCCGTCCTGGGCTCGAGTCTGTCCCGCAGCTTCGCCCCGGCTCCGTGCGCTGCTCCCGCTGCACCGGCTCGGGCTGGTCCCGCTGGTCCCGCTCGGGCCGGTCCCGCTGGTCCCGCTGGTCCGGCCGGTCGGTCCAATTCGGGCTGGTCCAATTCGGGCTGGTCCGGCTCGGGCCGGTCCCACTCGGGCTGGTCCCGCTGGTCCCGCTCGGGCCGGTCAAATTCGGGCTGGTCCCGCTGGTCCCGCTCGGGCCGGTCAAATTCGGGCTGGTCCGGCTCGGGCCGGTCCAATTCGGGCTGGTCCGGCTCGGGCCGGTCCCACTCGGGCTGGTCCCGCTGGTCCCACTGGGGCCGGTCCAATTCGGCTGGTCGGTCCCGCTGATCCCGCTCGGGTCGGTCCCGCTGGTCCAACCCGGGCCGGTCCAACCCGAGCCAGTCCCGCTGGGCAGCACGGAGCGGCGCGGGGGGACGGGGGCTCGGGGCTCGGGGCTCGGGCCGGTTCCACTCGGGTCTCGGTGCCCGGTGCCCGGTGCCCGGTGCCCGGTGCCCGTCCCGCTCGGTGCCCGGTGCCCGGTGCCCGGTGCCCGGTCCCGCTCGGTGCCCGGTGCCCGGTGCCCGGTGCCCGCCCCGCACGGCCCCGCTACAAGGCGGACACCTTGACGATGTTGGGCAGCGCGGCGGGGCCGGGGCTGCCCGGGCCGGGCCGGCTCTCGCCCTCCGGGGTCAGCGCCGGCGGCGTGGGGATGCTGATGATGGCCGTGGTGATCTGCGCCGCTTTGCAGTTCGGTCTCAGCCCGTCATCCGATTTCATGTTGAGGCTGGAACGACTGCAAAACAAATTTAGTGCTTGGCTTGTTTCGCAGAATGGAAAGGATGGGAATGGCTGTGGTTCTTAATCAGGTTCTTATTCAGCTGAAATATTCGGAGGCTCCACTTAAACAACCCCACTGTTCCTGCGAGGCACCACTTATGTCTACACAGATTACACCAAGCTTGGGTAATGTTCCCCCCGGTTAGGAGACAGCTTTTCACGGGGCAAATTGCTCTGTTTCCATTTCCTTCTTGCATAATTCCAGTTTATTTAAAAGGACGTCTAAATACACTGGCCTGTGTAGTGCATCTTTTGAGAGCACAGGTAGCTCTTTCTGAGAAAGATGTTGTCTTTCTTGCATTTCAAATACCTCTTTCATATTCACCATCCCTTGATCCTTTCTATTTTATTTCTCTCTGCAGTACTTTCAAGGATGTGACAGCTGGGAGCATTCTTATTAGATCTCCATCAATTGCATCCTATAATTAATTACAGAGGGAAAATGATAGGTTGATTTCTGTGCATCTGCACAGCTACAGGAGTCTGCTATTACCAGCCCAACATGTTCATTTTCCACACAAGGCCTGTCCTTTCAGAATGCAAAGCTCCCAGTGGGGAAGCTGCTGCTGCTGTTCTGTGGGAGTGACTCACCAGAGGATGGTTTCTGATCCCTCAAACATCCAGGAACAAAACAAAAAAAGGAGTGGGGCAGCCCCAGGGCTGGTGCTCCTGCCGGTGGTAGCCACTACACCCAGCTGGTTGTGGTTGCATTCCACACAAGAAATAACTGAGAAGGTTTTTTTTCTCTCTCCATCTGTGCCCAGTTTGGTAAGCAAGTGAAATAAGTGTTGACATTTAAAATATCACCGGCATCTGATTTAGCACCCAGAACAGTTGACATTCCCCTGAATTACTGCTTCAGGTGCCGGTTTAAAATATTGTCATATTGAAACTGAAATAGCTGGGGACGTGTTTTGTGCTTGCTCATTCATAATTCATGCTCTGAAATGCCCTTCTGGCACAAAGTAATCGCTTGCTGCCCTAAAGGCAGCTTTGTTTCGGTTTCTACATCCCTTTGATAGGAGTGGGGAGAAGAGGAATGGGACATTCAAAACCAGCCCTGGTGCACAAAAAACTTAATGGGCTGAGGGGGATTTAGAAAGTAATTTAATATTTGCAGGAATTATATGGTGAATAAATGATTCTTTTTCGGCAATTTATGTATAAAATGAAATTTTAAACATTTTCTATTAAGGGACACTTCACTTGTGTCCTTTATGGCTTTTTAGGGCACAGCTACTAAGGCACCGTTATGAAATTCCTCTTCTTTGCTTCCCAGTGATGCTTAGAGTGGGAATTCAGACCTGTGGACAATGAAAATCGCTGCAGCTGGGCACACTTGGCACACCTGGGCACACCTGGGCACACCTGGGCACACCTGAGCACACCTGGCACAGCCCTGCCAGCCCTGCAGCTGGCACAGCTGGGCACACTTGGCACAGCTGGGCACACCTGGCACACCTGGCACAGCTGGCACAGCTGGCACAGCCCCGCGCCCCCCGGCCGAGGCGCACCTGGCGGTGAGCGAGGGCTGCTCGCTGCACTGGATGTGGATGGTGCTGAGCTCCTGCATGCTCCGCAGCCGCGTGGCCGGCACGCTGGAGTTGGGCAGGTGCGAGCTCTTCTTGTGGCGCCGCGAGCAGCAGGACGTGCCCAGCCCGGCGTGGCTGGACAGCGACGGGCTCCGCGACGAGGGGTAGTTCTGCATGGAGCTCTCCATGCAGTTCTGCTCGAACAGCTGCTCGTCGATGAACTCGTGGTTCTGCGGGGGAAGCGGAGCTGTGAGCGCCGGGCCGGGGCAGCCCCGCGCTGGGGAGATGCTCTGTGCTCCTGCAGGGGCTGAACCGGGCGGGCCTCGCCGGGAAATGGCTCTGCCCTCCCTGCAGCCAGGGCTGCTGCTGCTCTCCTGTGAACAGGAGGAGCTGCTGCAGTGAGAAAAGCGTCACTGCTGCCTCGCTCACACAGTCTGAGGTGGTAACTGCGGGGCTCAGACCCATGGGGTTGGAATTTCTGGATTCCAGAATGGTCTCAAAAAGTCTGGAATGGCACATGGTTATGAAACCCAAAAGGAGTTCATGCTCCTTTATGCCTGGGGACAGGATTGTATTTTATCTGGATGATCACCTGGCCATAGCAGTCAATGCTTGCATTGGCTCTTGGTTCAAAGCATCCCTGCAGTGCATGAGCTGGGAGGGATAAACCCGGCAGTGAAGGGGGGGAACTGCTCAGCGGGAAGGAAATTCAGAAAGCTGAATCTGTAAAGAGCTTTTGTGCTAAGGAACAAGAAATCCTGAAAGAAAGAACTCCTACGAGTGGCTATGAACACCCAGGTAGAGTGAACAGACTTCATCCAGTCCCTGTCGGCCTCAGAAAAGATGGGAAACAAAAGCAACCATGCTGAAGGCATGACAGAGCTGACAGAACAGGTAACACCTCTCACAGGGAACAGGAGCACTGGGAGGCCAAAGGGAGCCACGTGCACAAACTCCCCGGGACAGGAACAGGAGGAGAAGTGAGCAAACACTGTCCAGACACGGCACAGAGAGCACAGAGAACACAGATCGAATTGAAAAGCGAGTACCTTGATGGTGGAAGTTCGTACAGATAACAGGGGATCATCCACAAGATAGGACAATCCCTACAGGACAACACGCCAACAGAAGATAAAAACACAATTCATTGTCCATTCCAGCATTCAGAAGTTTAGTCCCAGCACTGCATCTCTGGCCTCAGCATTCCAGCTCAGGTTTGAATGGGCAACAGAACCTTCTCTCAGGCCCCTCAACCAGAACCCTTCTGACAATTCAGCTTCTGAGTGCTTTGTTCACGGAATCAGAACAAAACCCAGAACAACTTTATTACTTTGATCTTTTGAGAGCCAAAGGCAAAGACAAACATTCAGCTGTTGGTTCACAAATCACAGATTGGGATTGTTTTGCTGCTGTCACCAACGGATTGTGGGTTTGATCAAACTCTGTGAAAACACAGAAGAAGGCTTTGGGTTGAAGGACTGGGTTCAAGGCACTCAGCACTTGGAGAAAACACAGCAGGTGAATGTCCAGACTCAATCTGGGAATGAGAGAGGAAAAAACCTCCTTTTGTTTGAACAAACTCCATCTGCTGTGGGAATACGACAAAGTAATCTCTGTTGTGGCAACTCCAAGTACTCCAGGGTCACTTTGTCATCTGACACAGCAGATTTGTGACCATTCACAGCCACTCAGCTGGAAGTGTGTGCCAGTGACAACCCAGAGAATGGCCAATAAATAACGGCCTTTGAGAATCCTCTGCCTGCTTTCAGGAAAGGTGAATTGCCCATTGAAACAAGCATGGTACATTCCTCATTCCATTCCTGCGACTTGCTCACAAAATGACTCTTCAGTGTTTAAAAATGCTTTTGCTGCCATTTAAAATTTCTGTCGAAAGGTGTTTGAATAGATTATGTGAAGTACAGGATCTCCAGACAAACCCATTGAACTTTTTGATAACTGCAGCCCAGGATCCATCCCTGCTGTGTGATCTGGTGCTGCACCATGGCAATAACTGGCTGAAAACCAGGAGGGAAACCCCATTGTGCAGATTCTCCTTCTGAGTTTGATTTAAACTCCAAGTGTTGCTGTTATTGCCTTTGTTTGCTGGAAAACAGGAACATTTCCAATCCCTGCCACCCTTGTCTGAGCAGGTTTGTGGGCTGGAAGGGGCAGCCTTTGATAATGGGTGGGGTGGCACCACGCCCACTAATTCATTAGGTGCCACGCCCACTAATTAGGGCACACTTTGGCCAGTCTCTCCAGCTCGTGAGCGATGGAGAAACTGCTGCAGCCCCAGGGATGTTCAGCGCTTGCAGGTCAGAATTTCTGTGAGCCCCTCTAGAGGGGCAGAGCCTGCGGGCAGGGCTGGCAGCTTCTGTTTGCTTCAGCCAAAAAAACTGTTCACCTTTCCAAATGGAAATGCATTTGTGAAATACGGGTCGTACTGAAGTACTGAAGGTTTTAGGCAGAAAGTTTTAAACTGAAGAGTCAGGCTGTGAAATATCTGCTGGAAATGTAACACTGAAAAAACGGCAGGATGAGTTGTGTAAACGAATCCAATTGTCATTGATACAGGAATCAGTTCACGGCCCCTTAGAGCTCCTTGGGCTCAGGTCACTGCCACTGATTACTCATTAATTAGTCAGCTTCTCCCAGTGCATCCCTGAGGCCCAAGTGGTGCTGCTCCAGCACAAGCCAAACTATGGAAGTGATTTGTCTAAAAGAAACCCTTGCAAATCAGAAATCAAAAGTACATTTGATGATGGATGCAGATAGAAAAAGGCATGAATATTTCAATATTCTCCCTAGAATGAATCATGGTATAGATAATGTGTTCCTTTACTGCAGAACCTTTTATACAAACCTGGAAGCAAAACATATGTATCAAATAAATATCTGCAACGTTCCCAGAGACTTCTGCACACAAATCAGCCAGCAAAGCAAACTAAAACTCACTCTCACCCTTGCAGGGTGCAGGCAGAGAAGTCCTGCTGTACAAACTGCTGGGGGGCTCTGAGATAAACCAGCTGCATTGCAACCAGAGGTGAGCAAACATGGGCAGCCTTCAAACCCCGGGGCAGAGCTCATCCTCTCTGGGCCATCTCCAGGCTGAAGGTTCAATTTCCAGCCTTGGCCATTGGTGACCAGGTGTGGTTTGGAGCCCCCAGCAGCACCCTCCTCCTCCCAAGGCAGCAGAACTGTCCCTCAGTGCTGCCCAGCACCGTGACAGGAGTGATGTGTGACCCACAGCACAGGGGAAATGCAGAAATGCACTCTGGCTCTCTTTCAGCAGCACTGAAGAAATGGAAATTCTTATTTCCAGGGCCTCCCTAACCCCTCGTGAAGTTTATGTGTGCTCAGATGGACTGGACTGAGAATCTGCTGCTGGCTCTTTGCAGGGGGAGGGGGCTGAGGGGAGCAGAAAATCGCATTTTCCTCCCTCTGCACAGGAATTACTGCTGTTATTTTAAAGACAGCGAAGCAGAAGTGCCTTTCACCCACTGCAGGCTGTTCTGGGGACCCAAAAGAGAGGCAGCCTGGCCGGGGTGTGCAGAGCCCCGGGGAAAGCCCCTCTTGGGGATCCCTGCTGGGGCAGGGCTGGGCTGGTACTTACGGTTGTTTTCTCCAGGCAGTGCAGCAGATGGTGGTGTTGGCTCTCGATTAACGAGGTGCCTTTAGTCATGTGCTGCTCCTCCTCGGTGGATCCCTGAAAAGGCACAGACAGAGGAGGGGAACAAACCCAAACAGGTGTAAAAGCAGGAGAACAAACAGGAGCAGCAGCCCCGGCAGGCACTGGTGTGTACTGCCAGAGCCACGGCTCTCATGGGGATGGCACTGCCAAGATTTAGGGTTTGAGGATGATATCAGACACTTTAATATTTAGGGTTTGAGGATAATATCAGGCACTGTTAATATTTAGGTTTGAGGATGATATCAGGCACTGTTAATATTTAGGGTTTAAGGATGATATCAGGCACTGTTAATATTTAGGGTTTGAGGATAATATCAGACACTGTTAATATTTAGGTTTGAGGATGATATCAGGCACTGTTAATATTTAGAGTTTGAGGATGATATTAAGCACTGTTAATATTTAAGGTTTGAGGATAATATCAGGCACTGTTAATATTTAGGGTTTGAGGATAATACTAGACACTGTTAATATTTAGGGTTTGAGGATAATACTAGACACTGTTAATATTTAGGGTTTGAGGATATTCTCTTAGTGCTGCTTGAGTTGAAACTGCTGTGATTTCACCACCCCAGTCTGTGGATGCCTTTAGGGTGAGCTCTGTCACACTGAGGGGCACTAAAGCAGCAGGTAGGTGGTGTAAGGTGTTTCCAGTGCCTCAGAAATGGGGCCTGGTGTCTTCTGGAATAAAATCTGGAAGTAAAAAATGGATGTGCACGGCTTGAATGGCTGCTCAGGAGAGGAAGAACATCCTGCCCAATGCTGCTGGCTGCTCTGGAGGGGCTCAGGCTCAGCTGTGGTTAAAGCTCTGGCTCTGAGCACACCCTGCTCTGCTGCCATTCCCTGCTGCTCTGGGATCCTCCAGTGAAGGAATAACTCTGTCTCTGACAGGTGCCAAAACACAGCTGAAGTGGTACATTAAGGAAGCTGACTTCCTGAACACAGAATTCATAGATTCCTGTGGGAATGCATCTTAGGCAGGTTATGGATTTTTTTGTTGCTGTTGTTTTGGAAGATGAACATTCCCAGATGTATTTTTAGAAGTGGCCTAAAAAAAAAAAGGGGAAAAAAATCAGTTCCATTTTTCTTATTAACAATCCTCCTGGTGAGGTAACAGATGCAGCAGGTCCTGCTGAGATGGCTGACTCCACTGAAGTCTGGGTTGGAATGTTTCCCATGGAGGTCCTTGGAAGCCCTGAAGCAGAGATGATGCTGCACTAAAACACTGGGAAAGGAGAGAGGGAGAGCAGATATTGCAAACTGGGTCTTTTTATAAGGATTTGCCTGGGAGGAATTCAAAATGGGATCTGGGAGCCAAGGCAGGCTCAGTGCTGGCAGCTCAGCCCAGCCTCTGCCTCTGCCCTGGGGGAAAGGGCTCCAGGCTCAGTGGCCAGCAATGGGATTTGTCCCCTCTCTTCTTTGGGGTTTTCTTCAGCAGCTCAGTGTTTCCAGAAGCAAAGAGCAGGAGCCCCATGAGGCCACCCCAGGTGGAAAGCAGGGACAGATCTGCAGGGCTGCTGAGCATCCTGAGCATCCTGAGCATCCTGAGCATCCTGAGCATCCTGAGCATCCTGAGCATCCCAGGCACTTGGCATTTTGGGAGGAGGGCTGAGGAGAGGGATCCTACAGACGCTTCCTGTGTTACTGCAGGCAAACAAAATCTGGGTCTTCAGCAGAGGAGTTTGGCTGCAATGGGAGAGTGCTGGGGGAAGGAGAGCTCTGCTCTCTGAGCCAGCCTTGCAGGGATTTGGTGCCAGTTACCATCCAGTTTGCTCTTGGAAGACTTTCAGTGAGTGCTGGCTGCCTGGGGGAGGCTGCAGCACACTGTGCAGTTCTGAAATCCAAAATTCTTCCACGGTCAGTGCTCCAACATGGGCCCTGGTGAGCTGGTTTGGGGCTGGGCTGGCCCTGCCCAGTGCTTATCTGGGGCTGGTGGAAGGCACCAGAGCTCCCAGCCTGAACAGCCCAGCTCCTGGGATATTCATATCCTGGGATATTCACCTCCTGGCACTGCAGCTAAAAGGGAATTTCAGCTGTACAAGGAGATTAGTGCTAAGAGGATATGTAGGCTGCTGCCATGGGAAGGATCTCACCATCCCTCGAGCACTTTTGACATAAAGCCCACTAAAAAAAAATCTCTATATGAGAAGAAAGCAGTCTGAGTGCTTCATGTGTGGATGGCAAATGCCACAAACCCCCCCCTTGTGGAGCTCGGGGCTCTGGAGCTGAGCTCCTCCTGCTGCTGCCCTTGATGAGCCCTGTTTGTGCCTCTCTTCCCCTGCTGGGAGGCTCCAGCTGCAGGTGCTGCTCCTGGAAGGTGCTGTCAGCTCATGCTCAGGAGTGTTCTGGAATCCTGAGCACTCCTGGCTGTGCAGGGCTTGGTTTGGCTGCAGAGCCCAGGCAGGGCTGGGTGTCACTGCTCGGTGACAGTGCCAGTGCACACCAGTGCTGGGCCCCAAAATGGACCTGTGGGGTCTGGGGTGGCAGAGACCTGCTGCTGGGGGCTGCAGGATGCAGCTGGAATTGCTGCTGGGGGCTGCAGGATGCAGCTGGAATTGCTGCTGGTGGCTGCATGATCCAGCTGGAATTGCTGGTGGGGGCTGCAGGATGCAGCTGGAATTGCTGCTGGATGCAGGTTGCAGCTGGAATTGCTGCTGGTGGTTGCAGGATCCAGCTGGAATTGCTGCTGGGGGCTGCAGGATGCAGCTGGAATTGCTGCTGGATGCAGGTTGCAGCTGGAATTGCTGCTGGTGGTTGCAGGATCCAGCTGGAATTGCTGCTGGGGGCTGCAGGATGCAGCTGGAATTGCTGCTGGATGCAGGATCCAGCTGGAATTGCTGCTGGATGCAGGATGCAGCTGGAATTGCAGCCCTGGGGCAGCCTGGCCATGTGCAGCCCATCCCTGCTCCCACAGCTCTGGGCAAGGTGTCAGAGCAGGGCTTGTACCTGGGCAGGGGAGCAGTTGGACACTAATGTGCCTGACAAATCTGCACAGTGTGCAGATCATGTTTTGGTGCCTATTACAGCAGCTACACACGCTGCTGTTCCTTTATGTTTTCACAGCTTAAAAATTTTGGCTGTCTAGACTTGCTGTCATTCACATCCTGTACTCTTCAGAAGAGTTTGCTGCTCTGCCATAAAATGAAAGGATGTAAAATCCTGCCTGGTGGAGTTAAAGTGGTGATGTGGCCCTGCAGGGAAGAGCACTCTGCAGTTCTGTAATTAATTAGTGTCTCTGCCTGGGGAGGGAGAGTCGTGTTGGGTCTTGGTTCTGGCCCAAGCCCCTCTGGGTTTCTGTGATTTTGAGCTATGAGCCCACCAGGGAGGAAGTTACAGCCAGGAAACCTTGTGAAAACCTGCTGTAGGCGCTCCTAGAGATCTACACTTAGTTATTAATGGGGAAAAAAAAAAATCCTCCAGAACCTCTTTAGAAATGTTTTTGTTTTCCTTCTTGTATCTACTGCAGCTTTGTTGCCAAAATGATAATTTTCCCACTTCTTTTTGGGCAAGTGCCAGAAAATGAACCCATTCAGCCAAATATTTCTCTCAGCCTTGTGCATTTTGGACTTAAGCATTGGTGTGTCAGCTGCTCTTCCCTGAGTGGTCTTGGCAGGGAGTTTCTGTTGACAAGAGAAGTGAGGAGATCCTTGTTGGGATGACAGGCTGGAAGATCAAGTGCAGGCTGAGTGATCCTGCTAAGCTCTCCTGGCAATTTTAAAGACCAGAAACCAGAAGTTCAAAAGGAAATTTTAAATTTCTAGCCAGGGGAGCAGCTTCTGCAGGGGCTGGAAGGGCTCCTCAGCTCTGATTTTGTAACACTAATCTTAGAAAAATTAGGATTTTAGTTAAAAGTTATTTAGTTATTTACTAGAATTAATTAAAAAGCAAATGGAAAAAAAAGATATTTTCTTTTACAAACAAACTGTAGGTTTGCTGATAAATGAAATTGGACACTGGAATATGAAAGAAGCAATGGGGGAAAAAACCTATGAATTCTATAAGAATTAAAAATGAAAAGGGAGGGTTGTACATTAGAGGGGAATCTCAGGTGTTTGGGAAGTCTGTGCCTCTCAAGGGCCTCAGCCCATGGGGAAAGAGAGAGGGAAATTGGGATAAAAGGAGGCTGAGTCCTCCAAGAATCTGAGAGATGCCAGGGCAGTGCCACATGGGCTCTGCCTTTACTGATGAACCAAAGAGAACTCCTCTGTCTCCTTTTGGGACATGAAGCCCGGGTGTCTGTGGGTTCATCTCCTTTTGGGACATGAAGCCCGGGTGTGTGTGGGTTCATCTCCTTTGGGACATGAAGCCCGGGTGATCTGCGGTTCATTTCCCCCAGCTGCAGGTGCGGGTGTGGCTCTCACTGTGGTTCATTTCCCCGGGGCTGCCCCGGCTCTCACCGTGAGCTCCAGCGCCTCGTTGAGCAGCCCGTTCCGCTTGCTGTGCAGGTACGCGTTGGAGCTGCCGGTCTTGGCCACGCGGATCCGCGCCAGGCGCGCCTTCTGCGGGGAGAGAGAGAGAGAGAGAGGGGATAATGGGGTGAGAGAGGGGGATAATGGGGTGAGAGAGGGGGATATGGGGTGAGAGAGGGGGATATGGGGTGAGAGAGGGGATATGGGGTGAGAGAGGGGGATAATGGGGTGAGAGAGGGGGATAATGGGGTGAGAGAGGGGGATAATGGGGTGAGAGAGGGGGATATGGGGTGAGAGAGGGGGATAATGGGGTGAGAGAGGGGGATATGGGGTGAGAGAGGGGGATATGGGGTGAGAGAGGGGGATATGGGGTGAGAGAGGGGGGGATAATGGGGTGAGAGAGGGGGATATGGGGTGAGGGATGGGGACACAAACAACAGGGTTAGGTATGGGAAACAGTGGGGAAATGGGGTTAAGGTTGGGGACACAAACAGTGGGGTTAGAGATGGGGGAAATAATGAGAAACAATGGGTTAGGTATGGGAAATAATGGGAACCACTGGGAACCACTGGGAACCACTGGGAAACAGTGGGAAACAATGGGAAACAATGGGAACCAGTGGGAACCAGTGGGAACCAGTGGGAAACAATGGGAAACAATGGGAACCACTGGGAAACAATGGGAAACAATGGGAACCAGTGGGAAACAATGGGAACCACTGGGAAACAATGGGAAACAATGGGAACCAGTGGGAAACAATGGGAAACAATGGGAACCAGTGGGAAACAATGGGAACCAGTGGGAAACAATGGGAACCAGTGGGAAACAATGGGAAACAATGGGAACCAGTGGGAAACAATGGGAAACAATGGGAACCAGTGGGAAACAATGGGAAGCAGTGGGAACCAGTGGGAAACAATGGGAAGCAGTGGGGTTAGGGCTGGGGAAGCAGGGCTGGGGTCCTGCAGCCCCTTCACACCCCCCAAAGCTCCCTTTGGGTGAGGTGCAGGGCACTGCAGCCTGTCCTGGCCCTGTGGGAGCTGCTCAGGGCTCTGCCCAGGAGGTGCCTCCATTCCTCACCTTCCCCACGCCCTGCAAACCCTCTTTGTGTCAAGAAAAACTACGACCCTACTTTTTCCCTTTTGATTATTTTTGATAATTCCTTTTAGCATTTTAGTTTTTCTTTTCAATCCCTGCCCGCTTCTCTGTCGAGTGATTTGCCTTTTTTTTTCTTTTCTACTGTTAATTTATGACTCAAACACCATTAAAAGTAAATACATGAAATAGCTGCAGCTATTAAAAAATAATTACATTGTGCTTGGTTTAAAATGCTGCATAATCCCTTAAATAACATGGAGCTCGTGATTTTCCCTTCTAATTAGAGGTGCTAAGGGAGAAGCACTGTAGGAAGAGGAAAGGCAGGAGGCAAATATCTGCAGTGGGTCCAGAGAGTGGAGCCATTTCAGGAGCTCCATCCCTGCCCAGGTGAAAGCCACTCTGGCCCTCAGTACTGGAAATATTTGAAATATTTGTTTAACCTCAAGGCCTTGTGCTCAAGCAATTTCCCAGGCAAAGACAGGCACAGGGTAAAGTTTGCAGCTTTAATTGGGTGACACAGACTGTGACCAGTCTGGAAAATAGGTCTTCTTTTGAGCCCCCCAAAATGGGGCCATCTGAAATTGGCTTTATTTTCTATACCTCACCTAGATTCCCTTGTCCCATTTTAGTTCTGAGCCTCCTGCTCAGTGAGAGTGAGATCTCTGTGCTGGGCACTCAGCCTGGGACGGGGGCAAGGCACAGACTGAGGGCACGAGGAAGGGAAATTGGCTCCTCACTTCTTCTTTTCAGACTTTCCCTGCTGCTGTGCTGCTCCTGGCCCTGAGGCTGTGACTGGAACAAAACCCCTGGGCACTGCTGCTGTGGGCTGGGAGCTGTGGGACTGAGCAATATTTCATTTCCCAGGTATGTGGCATTGTCCCTCTGCTCCTGATAATCACATTTCCATTAAATTGTTCCTTCTAAACACAAGCATTTGTCTGTCTGTTCCTTCCTTCTCAGTGATCCCTCTCCTCTAACCAGCACTGGATTTTGGGTGCAGGGCTGATTTTCCAGGGATGCTCTGATGGTCACCACTGCAGATTCCCATTAATAAATATCAGCTCCTTTGCCAGTGCCCAGCTTACCTCACCTGCAGCAGGAAAGGTTCATCCTCATCTTCAGTTCAGTCAATTGTCAAAGTGGATTCAGTCTCAGGCTGTTGTAATGAACATTATTCCCTTTGCCTCCAGGCTAGCAGGGGATCAAATATTAATAGCTGTACTCCGTGTGGAGTGGAGATGGTTCTGAGCTCTGCTCCCTTTTCCTTTTGAAACAGGGCCACTTGCTAGCTAAATAATTAAGCCCCACAGCTTTTGTAGTTTAGAGCAGACGTTGTTATTTTAAAAAATGTCAGTGGGGCAGGACAGAAGTTAATCCTGCTCTGCTCACACAAAGGATTGGCTGGGATCGTCAGGAGCCCAACTCCAGGCCCCCATCATGATTAAATTTGGTAGATATCTTGATTAACTCAGCTAGAGAAGTTAATTAAAATTAGTGCCTAAAATTGGTTGGGCCCTCCAGACAGTTTCCTCCATTGGACTAGAAACAACTCTAAAACAACAGCTCAGGTTTTTCTGTGGATGTTTTTCTGTGTGCAAATGTGAATTATTATTGTCTGCCTGGTGTTTGGGTGCCTGTCCTGTGCCTCTCTGGGCTCTGGCACTTTGATCAAGCCTGACACTAAAGAAAGGTTTAAGATCTCCCAGATTCTGCCAGTTTTCACCAGATGTGGGCAGGTTTTGCCCTCCCTGTCCTGCAGAGCTCAGCACTCCTGTCTGGGCACAGATTATGAATAAGGGAGGTCTGAGCTCCTCTGGCTCCCTGCTGAACCTGTCATTTTTGGGGGGATGGTTGTCTTGTGCATGTTCTCCCCCAGATGTGACAGACTAAAGGTCAGCAGGGCCGGCCTGAGATCACTGCTCCTGAAATAACCCCTGCACAGGAGGCTAAAAAAGGAAAAGCAACGGGCACACGGTGTCTGCGTGAGATGGGGAGAGGAGTTGCTAGGAGACCACAGGATCTCAAAATGCATATGACCTAATCTGGAAGATAATTTATATGATGAAAATAATAATACTAATGACAGCCACTTGCAGGTTAGAATGATGAATTTGGGTATCTGGGAGCCCATGTGCTTCCCAGGGCAGGGTGGAGGGCAGGGCTCAGAGCTGCTGGGCTCTGCTGGTTGTTGGGGCTGGAGGCTCAGAAGGGGCAGGAAGGGCAGTGGGACCTGCCCAGGTGGGGAGGCTGCAGCGTCCTGGGTGCCTGCACCCCCCAAAGGGAACAGAGAAGGGCCTGAGCTCATCTTGGTGCTTTTTGGAGAAGTGCAGGGAGCAGGAGCTGCTGGCTGGGAGAAATGCTTACCAGATGGCAGGCTCAGGAAACAGCTAATTATTATTTATTAATGATTTTCATCCAGTTCTTATGGAGATAACGCTCACTCTTGATTTATGTGACATAAAAAACTATTAAGCTACAACCCATGACACAATTCCATATTTGCCCAACAAATTCAGCTTTCCAGATGTTCTGCTCTGGAGCAAGCACTGCTGGGCTTTTAAGGCTGAAGCTGCTCTCCTGAGTCATCAGTGGAGTGTTTTGGATCTTTTTTTTTTTTTTTTTTCTCAAGGTGAAATATCACAGCCATTCAGCAAGTGCTTGATTGTCCTGCTATTGTCTGCATCTGTTGTTTGTTTGGGGTTTGGAATTTAAATTCTAGATGGAAAGAACGTGGTTGGTTCTGGAAGACGGGAAAGGTGAGAGCAGACTGTAGAGTTAAACAGAGCACAGCACTGCTGCAGGGTCTCAGAGAACCTTTTCTTCTCCTTTTAAACTTTTTTTTTTTTTCCCCTAAGAAACAAAATATGCATATTTGGATTTTGCTTCCTTTCAAACCTTTCCATTGAATGGCTTCTGAGCCAAGTTCAAATACTCTGTCATTTTTGCTTTGGGGGAGATCTTATAGAGCTGCATATGGAAATGAGGTAGTGTAGAACTCATTATATTCCTATATAATTTGATAGAACCACTTACAGTCAGACCTTGATCTTATTTTGGGCCTCTTCATTACTTTCCAGAGATGAAAGATTCCCCTCTCCTCCTCTGTGCCTCTCCTTTTAATGCTACCTTACCCTTGGCACCATTAAAGCAACAGAACATCATTTCCAACGAACTTTATCGTTTAATCTTTTCCAACTCTGAGGAACATCATGTTCAGGCTATTTATAGAACAATGCACAGAATATGGAGTTTAATGGATCTGGGCCCCACCAGTCTCAGAATCCTGGCTGATTAAACAGGGAGTTTTCAAAGGGTCACAATATGCAAAACTGGCAGGATGGGCCTGCTCCTCTCCTGCTGAAAACTTCTTTTTGTACATTCTCACCTTGAGCTCAACAAGCTCTGCCTCAGATTTAGTGAAGCTCTTGCTCCTGCAGAACATTTGTTTCAGAAATTCTTTCTTCTGTTTAGAAAATTCCTTCTGATTTCCAACCTGTGTGCTGTCTGTGCATTCATCCACCCAGAAGGGTTCCAGCCACACCCTGACTGGGTAAGGACTGACTTTATGGACACTTTTCCCTCAGTTGAATAATGTTTGATGCAGTTGCTGCAACTTGGCTGAATCTCAAAGCTCCCTCTCTCTGAAGTTCCCAGCTGCCAGCCCAGCTGAGTGACAAAACCACCTCTCTTCCCTTGTCTCTCCCTCTTGAAATAATAACAAAAGAAATTCCTACGTACACTTTTTTATAGTAGTAATGCCGGGACAGATTTTTAGAGCTTGGGTCAGAATTGCTCCAAGGATGTAGATAAAGATCTGCCCAACTGCAGTGGGAATAAACTGGGATAACTGGAATTGTTATAGGGTGTAATTCAGGGTGTCAGAACTTGTCTAGAAACTTATTACTGAAAAAAATCTCCAGAAAAGCCTCAGGTTTTTGTGCATCATTGGCAGAGATGCTGCTGCTCACTAACAGCCACAAAGCATCCAGGGGCTGAGCAATTAACAGGGTTTGATGTGGTGTCACAGCCGAGCTCGGCCCTGATGGATGAGCGCTAATTAATGAGGGGGGGAGGGCTCAGGTGCTGCTGCCCTGCACAGGCTCAGCATGGATGGGCTCGTTTGGGAGGCTGAACCCATAAAGAGGAGCTCGCTGATTTCAGCTCTTCCTTTCAGAGGAGACAGCTCCTTGTCTTATACCATTTGGGGCTCAGGGAATTGGGAATAGCTGAACTGATGGAAAATGTTATTTTGCTTTCCTCGATGATATGAAAGAGAAGAGGCAGGATTCCTGGTTGGCTTGTTTGTTTGGGTTTTTTTTTTCCCCTGAACTCTATTAAGGGATGTGACAGAGAAAGTGGTGCCTAGCCCAGCAGAAATGAAACATCTTTTTAAAAAAAATAATAAAAAAGCTTTTTTCCCCCTGTCAAAGACTGTTAAATATCAACAACAACAACAAAAAACATATTCCACACAGATCCATTCTGGTTGAAAAAAAAACATGTTCTTTAAATGTCAGCCAGCTTTAGTTTTAATTTCATTGTTTCTCTCCCCCCTTAAGTTCCCAGCCCCATCCCCTGCTGGCACTGACTCATGTTCTGTTTCTGAGCCCTCCTCACTCACACAGCTCCACTCACTTTTCCTGGCCCTTCTTTTCCACGCTGAAGTTCCCTAACCCACCTCCAAAATTCAGGGTGTCAGCTGCAAAACAGCACATTTGAAAGCTGCCTCCCCTGCTCTGCAGCAAATCAATTATTGTAATGGGCTGGTTATTGGCAGCTGTGTGGGCCGTGCTGCTGCTGGGGATGGATGACACAGAGCCAGGGCTGAGCTCTCCCCTCTGCTCTGAGCAGGAATCCTGGGTGTGTTGTGCATCCTCCCGAGCACAGGCACACATTTGTGTCCCTGCTGTCCCCTCCCTCGGCTGGAGCCCCTCTGCAGCATCTGGAGCAACTCCTGCTGGAATCCCCTCCTGCATCCCTGTGCCCAGCATCCCTCCTGCTGCTGGGACTGGCATTGATGCTTTCATCCATCCATCCATCCCTCCATCCATCATCCATCCATCCATCCATCCATCATCCATCCATCCATCATCCATCCATCATCCATCCATCCATCCATCCATCCATCCATCCATCATCCATCCATCATCCATCCATCCATCCATCATCCATCCATCATCCATCCATCCATCCATCCCCACACACTCAGTCCTCTCCTGCCTCACCATTTACCCCTCTGCTCTCTCAGCCTGGCACAGCTCTCAGCCTGACATTAGAGCTGGATGTGGGAGCAGCTCTCCAGGATGGTTCTGTCCTGGGTAGTCCTGGCCTAAACCCGTGTTTGGCTCTCGCAGGGTGCAATGAGAAGTCTGCCTCAAGGCTTTTTGCAGTACATTGCTCGTTCTCAGGGAGCCAAAGGGCACCAGATAATAAATGAAATGAATTGAGCACCCTGCCAGGCTGTGATTTCCCAGGGTCTGTTTGTTGGCAGCCCCGGTGTGAAGTGCAGCACTGAGCCCTGCCAATGCCCCGGCATTATCAGCTACCCCACATCCCTGCTCATTTAGCAAACCCAACCTTTCCATCACTAATGCACTCCAAGCAGGGCTGCCTTTTCCTTTTTTCCCCCAGCATCCGAGCATTTCCATTTCCCCTGTGAATTTGTGGGTGCCTCATTTTGAGGGGCTGCCCTTTGAACCTTTGCTTTTCCCCGAGCTGAGATCCAGAGCAGCCCTGGTGTGTCTCCTGTGGCCCCGGGCACCCCCATCCCTTCAGCCCTGCTGGGGACAAGGGCTCTGTGCTTGGGGACCCCTTCTCCAGCCCCCAGCCCATGAGCTGCTCTCCCCCTGCCAAAGGAGCAGCATTTCGGAGCTGTCACAGCTGCCTCTGCCTTTCCCTGCCGGGCTGGGGCAGTGGGAGGTGTTGTCCCCCCCAGCACAGCTCCTGCCTCCTCCTCCTCCCTCTGCAGCCCTGTGCAAACCCAGCCCGGCTCAGGGGCTCCTCCAGCATCATCTGAATTACAAACTCCTTCTATTGTCAAGCCTTTTAAGTGTCACATTCTCTTTTAAATCCGAGGCTGTGACATTCACTGAAGAACAGCAGCGTTTCAAAGTCAGGAAGGTCTATTCTTAGCACATCAGTCAAAAAAAGAAGGAGGAAAAAAAAAAAAAAAAAGAAGGAAAAAAACACAACAATTTTACCAAAAGGAACCTTGTCACAAATGATCAATTCTCTTCCATCCACACTGACCTGCTCTTGCTGCATGCCAGAGGACAGAATTCGATGCCACAGCACAATGAATTAAGATTTGCCAGATCTCCTTGTAATTAATTGTCTCACAGTACAGGTTTGGCAAGGAATAATTTATCTTTAAAGTGATTAGATCACCGGTAGTTGGGGTTTGTGTTTGGTGGGGCTTTTTTTTTTCTTTTTAAGGAAGATTTCTCCTCAGTTAGTTGAAGAATAGATGCTGATGAATAACAGCCACCTCCTGGTACTTTATTCACGTTACTGAAATATCTCTTCCTGCTAGACCAGAGCCCCCTCAAGAGCTGAAGGCAAAGTTAGGACTGAGCTCAGCAGGGCCAGAGGGAGCAGGGCTGGGCTGGGCTGGGCTCCCTGGTGCAGAACCCCGGGTGCTCTCACACCCATCCTTCAACCTGGCAATGTCAACCCAGCCAGGCTGATTGTACAGAACTGCCTTTGCTGTTTTCACTGGAAAATCTCACTCTGAGTTCGTATAAAAAAAATTAGTAAGGTCTGTAGCCTTATCTTGAAATCTACCTGTACACTGTAAAAGTTATGATTCTCAAACTAAACAGAACTTTCAAAGCTTTTATCCTAGCACATGCCCAGGAAACTGCTCCTCAATTCAAACAGAACAATCATTCCCTGAGCTCCTGGTGTGCTAAAGGAAGACATTGTGTGGATTCAGAGCTGCCTCCCAAATTCTGTTACAAGGAGCTTCTGCTGGTGGGTTCTTCCTATTCAAGGACTGAGAGAGCAAAGAGATTTTTCCAACCTTCCTGAAAAAGCCATGCAAATGTCTTTGTAACTTTAATGAGATGGGGACAGAGTTTGGACTGTTTGTGAAGCTTCAGTTCAGTGTGGGATGGTGCTGAGCAAGTGTGGTACCAAAGCAGGTCCTGAACGTCCCCCTGCACATCCTGACCATCGAGGGACTGTCATTAATGTGCTTCTCTCTCTCCCCTGCTCTTTAGTATTCATGCAGTGCTGATCATGTGAAAATTACTCACACTTACGACTTGAGAAAAGTTTCTTAACTGAGAAATTCCACCAATATCAAGGGAATTAGAAATTCAAATGGGGGAAATTATACACTGTGTGTGTCAATACAGCAAGCCTTTATAAAAGCTGCAATCAATCACATTGGCATCAAAGGTGGGGGACTGTTCCCTGTTCCCAGGTGGATCACAGGCCAGGGAAGGAAAGGAAAAGCTGGATCAGAGGGAGAAACCTTGGTTTGCTGCCTGCAGAGAGGGGCTGCCCTGTCCAGGACAGAGCTGCAGTCGGGTCTGGGCCTCTCTGGCGGTGACCCAGGGTTATTATTTGTTATTGTTATTGTTATTATCATTGTCATTGTTATTATTGGGCCCATATTTGTTATTATGGCCCATGGCTTTGTGCCTGGGCTGGGCTGGGCTGTGCAGCAGCTTCTGTCTCTGTTTTGGTGCTGAACCAGTCCTTCCTCTCAAAGCCCTCAGTTCCTGAATGGGCTGTTGGACACTGTCCCCATGAACCCCTCCCTCAACATCCCTGTCCTTCCCAAGCTTTGACACTCACCTGTTCCTGCCCCAGGTGAGATCCCAAATCCTCTGCAGGGGCTGAAAGTCACTGGATGGATGCTCTGATCCCTCTCATCCCTCTGCCAGAGCAGAGAGGGCTTTGCCTCACCTCTGCCCTTCTTTTATCTGCTGTGCTGTGTCACTGATGGAGTGAACACCTCTCCCTCCAAACACCTGCCCTGCTGCACCTGGGCCCTGCCAGCCCTCAGGCAGGGTTTGTAGAGCCCTGCAGTGCTGCCTGGGGCTGCAGCTGATTCCTGCACCACTCCCTGCTGCCCCCCTTTTGTGTTTTGGCTGCCAAATGTTGTGGTTTTGTGGGTCTTGTGTGTGAGCTCTCTGCTGTCAGCTCCCTGAGCTGTGAGAATAGGCACGGCCCAGATGCTTGCCTGCAGCAGAAATAACACTTTCTTCTACTCCTGTTCCCCATCAGGTCCCCTGAGTCTTCAATTTCTGGCAGAGAGCGTTCCACAGGGAGAACAAGAACCTCAGGCCTTTGGTTTGCAGTTGTTGTAAAAACCTGATTCTGGCTGTGGAGTAGTTTAGCAGATTGCAATAGAGATACAGTAAATCTGTTCTGCTCTCCCAGTGACTCAGTGAGCTTCCACTGGCAAAAAGCACCCAGAATTTGGAATATCCAGTAATCCCTTCCCATCTCCAGGGGCTTTTGTGCATTGCCAGTGTTGCAGTCACAGCTTGGAGGGGCTTGTGGCTGGTAAGGGCAGGTTGTGGATGGGTGTGTTAGAAACTACAGAGAGACAAGGAGGAGCCAAAGGACAAACAGCTCCTGGGGATGATTGAAGGGCTCCTGTGCATTTATTTCAGAGCAGGGGAAAGGTGAGCAATGGCAGCCCTGCAGCAGCACAGAGTGCAGCAGTGAGGGCTGCAGGGGCTGCAGCTGTGCTGGAGCACTCCTGTGCTGCCAAGCTGGGATGTAGAAATTATCCTGGCCAGACTTTGGGGCAGCCAGGCCTGAAATTCTGTGGGATGTTATGAGTTTATTTTCCTCATGCTAGAAATGTGTTAGGTAAGTTATTATCTGGGTGTAATTTTATGACATACAAAGGGAAAATTTTGTCCAGGAATCCATCCAGTGCTTGTGAGGTTTCCACACGAGCCTGGTGTGAAATGTGGCTCAGTGCTGGACGCCATCAGAGCATTAAACACGTGTGGGGGGTTCTGCAGCTCAAATTTGACAACAATGGTTTTTCAGACCACAGGAGGGGACAGGAGGGACAGGAGGGGGCAGGAGGGGACAGCAGGGGACAGGAGGGGGGCAGGAGGGACAGGAGGGGGCAAGAGGGACAGGAGGGGGACAGCAGGGGGCAGGAGGGACAGGAGGGGGCAGCAGGGACAGGAGGGACAGGAGGGGGCAGGAGGGACAGGAGGGGACAGCAGGGGGCAGCAGGGACAGCAGGGGGCAGGAGGGACAGGAGGGGGCAGGAGGGACAGGAGAGGACAGGAGGGACAGGAGGGGGCAGCAGGGACAGGAGGGACAGGAGGGGACAGCAGGGGGCAGCAGGGACAGGAGGGGACAGGAGGGACAGGAGAGGACAGGAGGGACAGGAGGGGGCAGGAGGGGACAGGAGGGGACAGGAGGGGACAGGAAGGGGCAGCAGGGACAGCAGGGGGCAGGAGGGCGCGGCAGGACAGCCTCTCACCTTCTGAGCACGGCGCTTGTCGGCGCGCTGGTTCTGGTGGTAGATGCGGCTGAAGTTGGAGACGATGACGGGCACGGGCAGCGCGATCACCAGCACCCCGCTGAGAGAGCAGATGGAGCCAAAAATCTTCCCTGCGATGGTCTTGGGCACCATGTCCCCGTACCTGGGCACAAACACACGGACGGGCTGCTTCAGACACAGCCTGCCAGGACCTGCCACTGGCAGCGGGGTGGCACCGGCAGGGGACAGCTCGTGGTGCCACCTGAGCTGGGCATGGGGACCCCAAACTGGGCACGGCCACCCCAAACTGGGCACGGCCACCCCAAACTGGAGAGAATCTGAAAACTGAAATCTAGAGATGCCCCTGGTTGTTGCCCGATGGTTTTGGGGATTTCTGTGGTTGTCTTTGAGATGTTCTGGTGCTTGGTGCAGCAAATGTTGAAAAGAGAAATTTATTTATTTCAACTGAGGCTTTATTTTTACATTTGATGTCAGTCTGTGACCAGTAAAGAGCCTTGAAGGGAATAGAGTTGAGCTAAGATTAATTTACATCCAAGAGGAAAAACAAACATTTCAGAACACCTTTTTTCATCAGCTGAATTTCCTGTCCCCATGCAAGAGCTTGTTGGTGTGAGGGGCTGAACAGGAGCAGGACTCTTGCATGTTAAATCTTCAGGCACCATTAGCCAAGGTTTATTTATGCCAAGCAGAATCCTCCTGCCTTCACCCACATCAAAACCCCTCAAACACCTCAAATCAATAGATTGCTCTTCATGTCTATTAACTTTTGAGCTGCTGCTTTATGCAAAGATCATCTCAAAGCTCTTGGTAAGTGGCAAGTTCTTCTACCTCATTTAACACTGGTCTAAAAAAAAAAAAATCTCACTTTTCTCCTGCTGGCCCTTAACACAATAAGGCTGGAAATTAATCATATGCCTCAAACATGATCTCAGTGACCTGGAGCATGGAGAAAAAGCCCTTCTGTGCATTTGCAGAGAGTACAATAATGAGTGTCTGGCTCTCAGTCTGTCTCAGGGAGTTTGTTCTTACACACAGACTGAGAGTTTCCTCATTACTTGGGGCTTCAGAGAAGGGGCTTTAGAACAGCACGAGGGAAGATCAAACCCTTGGAGCAGGCGGGGTTTGGTGGGGAGGTGGAGAATTCACCTGCAGCACTGGTGAGGCTGCAGGGAGGAGCAGCAGTGGCTGCAGCTGGGGGACAGGAGCTGGCCTTGGTGGCACTGCCCTGGTGACACTGCCTTGGTGTCACTGCCTTGGTGGCACTGCCTTGGTGTCACTGCCCTGGTGGCACTGCCCTGGTGACACTGCCTGCAATATTCACTGAGAGAGAACTATTCCTGTCCTGATGCTACCACGAGGTACTGATGGCCTGTGGCGTGTTTGTGTCAGGTACAGTGCCAAACAAACTCTGCTATTGGATTGCAGTTAGTGCTAATTAGGCATTTCAAACCCAAAACTTCTTTTCCCCAGACTGGAATGGGAGAACTCAGCTTTCCCATTAATTTGTTTGGTAAAAGGCAACTTGTCATCTAAAAAACTTCTGCAGAAAGTGCATTTGAAGCAATTCATCAATAATCTCATTAGAGCAGCAAGAAGAGAGAGGAGTTGGGCAATGATTGACATTCAGAGGGTCTAAGGGGGGGCTTCAGCTGCGAGTTCCATGGGATTTATTGTGACCTCCAGGAAATCATTGCAATGTTCTGTACCTCGGCTCCCCAGCATAAACTTCAGCTAAATCCCTAAATAGGCAAACCAGGGGGAAAAATTCAGAAAATGACATTTAAGTGGTCACTCTTTAGACTGGAAAACACTGCATGAAGAATTCAACTTTTTTATTTTCTATTTTTTATTTCTCCTGTGGCTTCTGTGCTCTTTGGCTGGAAAAGGGGTCGTGTGTCACTCACCCTAATTAACAGCTATTAGTCTTGACAACATAATATGCTGCTGTTTTTCTCCCTGCCAGCAGAGAAGTGTGATCACACCGAGGTCCCTGGTTTTAGCCACAGAGGTGTCTGGGCACTGCTCAGGTCCCCAGCTGGAGACAGCAATAAATAAGGTGCCCAAGAGCTCATCAAATGGCTCATCTAAAAATAGCCCTGGCAGCGTCTCTGGTGATGTCTGCACATCCACAGCCTGGAATCAGCAGGAGAAGCTGCAGGGTCTCAGGGCCAGGGACAGCACAGGCAGGGGACAGTGCTGTGCTGACCATGGGACAGCCCTGCAGGGGCTGCTCCTTCCCAGCAGCTTTTGATTGTGCCAGCTTTTCATCCCAGTCAGTGTTTGTGCCCCTCTCAGCATTAACAGCTCTTTGGGGGCTCTTTATCTCTCTAACCTTTCGCCTGGCACAGGAGAGGCAAGAGAAGATTTTGCTCCAGCCTGTAAGCACCTGCTTTTAGGACAATGGGGACAGAATAATATCATGATGTACTGTACAACAGACAAAGGCTTTTGCAGGAAGGAGCTGGAGCAAAGCTTGGAATTAGCATGTCGCTTTCCAGGTGGAGAGATCCCTCTTTATACTCCAAGTAATTCCCTCGGCCTGGCTGTGATTTGCACCAAGGGGAGCAAAGTGGCTGAAGTTGAGCTGCAGGGCTCAGTGGCATTGCCAGACTGTGACTGTTGCACTGCAGCTCCTGCCCCTCCGTGTCACAGGTGCGAGTCCAGAGTCACCCTGCTGCTGCTGCTTTGAGCCCAGGGAAACAGTGATCGTGTCACTGAGCTCAGCTCAGGGATCTGAGCTCAGCTCATCCCTGCCTGGGCTCTGCACTCATGGGAGAGCAGGAGCCACCAGCTCTGCCAGGGGCTGGGGTGCCTGGATCTTGCTTTAGGCTTTAATTCATCATTGCCCATGCACCCTGCTGGAACAGCCCCAGAGCTCCCCTGTGCTGCTCTGCCACTGGGTGCCTTGGGCTGGAAGGGGCCTCACAAAGAGATTTATTCACACCCTGCAGTGAGCAGGGACACTCTGAGCCCTGTCCCCTGGCCTGGAGCGTCCCAGAGGTGCCCAGCTGTAATTTATGGGTGTCCAGCTGTGCTCTATGGGTACCCAGCTGTAATTTATGGGTGCCCAGCTGTGCCCTATGGGTGTCCATCTGTGCCCTATGGGTACCCAGCTGTAATTTATGGGTACCCAGCTGTAATTTATGGGTGCCCAGCTGTGCCCTATGGGTACCCAGCTGTAATTTATGGGTGCCCAGCTGTGCTCTATGGGTGCCCAGCTGTGCCCTATGGGTGCCCAGCTGTAATTTATGGGTGCCCAGCTGTGCCCTATGGGTGTCCAGCTGTGCTCTATGGGTGCCCAGCTGTGCCCTATGGGTGCCCAGCTGTAATTTATGGGTGCCCAGCTGTGCCCTATGGGTGTCCAGCTGTGCTCTATGGGTGCCCAGCTGTGCCCTATGGGCTCCCAGGCTGGTTTGGGCTGGGGCTCCTGCCAGGCTGAGCTGGCACAGAGCCAGGGTGGTTTGAGCAGGAGAATCTGCACCCAGGATCTGCTGTCAAACGCCAGCCCTGAGCAGGAAATCAGCCGTGGCCAGGCAAGTACAGAGCCTATTTCATGCTAGGATTCTTTTACATTAAATATACTTATTTTCTGCCTTGTTTGGAGCTGGGCAGTTCCCCAGCTGGGTATTCAACTGCGAGATCTGGCACGGTTTCACACTTCTGTTTTCTTTTTCTCTGGCATAATTCATTTGCTAATGTTTTCATGGATGCTCTAGAAATTCTCCTGCAATTCCATCCTCAGCCAAGCTGTGAGGGATGAGGGCTGGAGATCAGCCCCAGCAGCAGCAGCAGCTTATCTTCAGCACTTGGATTCACTTTGATTTTTACTAAAGCCGTGGCCAGCAGTTGCTTAGCAGGGATTTTCCAGGTAAAGTTGCCTTTTTGATATTGTTCTGGTTTATAAATTCATATTTCTCACTGAGTTTCCTGTGATAAAAGGACAGACATGATTCAAAATTGTCCTCTGAGGAGCAGCAGGTTCTGTTGCTTCCATAATGGTGAGAATTAGGAAGAGAGGAGAGTTATTCCTGCCAGATTTCCCAGGGCAGGCTGTACCAACCCTCCCCAAGGCCAGATCCAGGGGTGAGGTGTTGGAGTCATTGTAGGCTGCTCGTTCCTCCAGCTGCACAGAAGAGGTGACCTGAGAGCAACTGGTGGCAGGAATATTCCTTACAGCAAACAGGAACGTCTGTGTGGCCTCAGGAATAAATTAAATAGGTTATTTAATAGGCAAAGGGTGGAGAATACTCAATATATTCACACATTGGTTCCATTTATCCCTCCTGGCTTGGATCAGCTCCTCAGCCTGTAGGCAGTTAAAACAGATGGTCTGAATTTGGGTAACATTCAGACCTTGAGTTGAAGCTAAAAATGGAATTTCATTGGCAAGAAAAGTAGGTCAGAAAGCTAAAGCCCCTAGTCCTAAAATGATGAAAGGCTTCTAATCAAGTGTTCCCTATTGCCATTCATGAAAGGGAGCAGGGGGAGCAATGTCACAGAGCCCTTTGCAGGGAGGGCAGGGCTGGGAGGATCCTGCTCACATCCTCAGAGCAGGTCTGGGCTGAAACACTCACCTCAGAAAAATCACGAGTTATTTACTAGAATGAATTAAAAAGCAAATGGACAGACAGACCTTGCTGAAAAGAACTGAAAGTTAGAAGGAAAGGCGGGCTTGGGGTAGTTATCTGAAACTGAAATAATTGATTGGCATTTTATGTTTGCTCAGCTGTGCTTACAATGCACCCTGGCATTCCTGCAGCTGGAATTTGGGGATTCAGGGAGCAGCACCCTGGCATTCCTGCAGCTGGAATTCCTCCTTGTGACCCAAATTAAAACTTCCAACCTCCCTGTTCTCCAGAGCCATCAAGCATCAAGAACATGCTTGAAATACGAGGGAAAAGTCCTGAGCATAATTGTCCATCTGATTCTGGATCAGTAATGCCCACTCTTTAAAAAGTGTTTGTTTTAATGGAAAATAAAATGTCTCAGATTAAGGCATTATTTATTTCTGGCTGCAAACACTAAAGGCCTTTTAAATTACTTCATTCATTATTAATTCAAGAAGAATCCTCATATTACTTGGAGTGAAAACCTTACACAATTACCTGCTCAGAGAATCCTTTTTTTTTTTTTTTTTTTTGTTCATCTTAACTCTCTGTAAAAGGAATCTTTTGGAGAGCACAAGGCTGGAGAGGGCAGGCAGTGCATCCAGCAATTAGACTTTTCTCCTAATAGCAGGGCTGAAGGCTCCCTGCCCTGTCTTAAATCCTTAACTGTGGTGTCAGCTTCAAGGAAATGCTGGTTTTTGCTTTCATTTTATCCTCATCTTTTTCTTTTCTGTCCTTTTAAGCAGCTTGAGTGTCCATGCTGAGCCATGTCACATTCCAAATGATCCACATACTGTGCATTTTAATGAGCTGCTAACACTGATTATACAAAAAGCAATCTCAGAAATATTTACTGAGTCAAAAAAAAAAAAAAAAAAAAAAAAAAATGGGGAACTAATTAGTTTTTTAAGAATTGGCTTTTTGAAAGCTTCAGAGTCTAGAAAAGTTGAACTTGGAATCAGTTTCAAAGAAGTTGAAGGAGTGACTGGAAGAAAAGGGAGTGAGCTGTAATGGAGTGTTTGTAACAGAGCATTCCACATCCACAGTCTCTGTACAGGAGTGAAGATGCACTGGAGGCTCAATAGGGAATAATTAATATCTAGAGAGGCAAGAAATGCAATTATGATGCAGAGAAAAGCCAGGTAGGGCCTGGATCCTCTGCCAAAGCTGTGCAGCCTTTCTGAGGGCTGAGCTCCTGAGCAGGTCCCTCCACCAGGATTTCCCTGAATCCTGATTTTGGGAACCCACTGCAGCCACTGCCAGGGAAATTCCTGTTTGGGACAGAGCTGATTAAAGTTTCCCTTTCCTGAGGTGTAAAATGCAATCCAAGGTCTTCATATTCCCTGAGTATTTACTTCTGTCCCTTCCAAGGGAAAATGTGACATTTGTCATCAGATGGTGACAGATGAAAGGAATTGAGAATTTTTGGCTGCATTGCCAATAAAATCCATATTCCAGTGGCAGGAGGGGCTGCACTTGAGCTCTGCAGAAACTTGGAGTGCAGACTGGAAATGTGAGGGACAAATGCTGTTAATAATGGGCCAAATGTCAGTGCAGGAGCTCCAACACGGGCTGGGCTGGCTCTGTGTGCCCAGGAAATGACTGGGATCAGCAGGGCTTCAGTGAAATCCCAAAGAACACTGCAGATGCTGCCAGGGTGTGCAGGGCTGGGGCAGCTGGGGGCTCTGGGGCTCCTTTTGGGGCTGGGTTTGGGAGCAGAGGCTGAGCCCTTCCTGCAGGCAGTGAGCACAGGGGAGCTGCAGGATTTCGTGGGGGCAGGAATGGGTTGGGACCCCAAAACCCACCCAGAGCCCCCCAGCCACGGCAGGGGCCCCTCCCAGGCTGCTCCAAACCCCATCCAGCCTGGCCCTGGGCACTGCCAGGGATCCAGGGGCTCTGGGAATTCCAGCCCAGCCCCTGCCCACCCTCACAGGGAACAATTCCTGCCCCAAATCCCACCCAGCCCTGCCCTGGGCACTGGGAGCCATTCCCTATGTGCTGTCCCTGCAGCCTTGGGAAAGCTAAAATCCCCTCTCCTGTTTGCTGGGGCTGCTTTGGGCTCATCCTGCTGGTTCTGTTCCTTTCCTTTGGGCTCATCCTGCTGGTTCTGCTCCTTTGGGCTCATCCTGCTGGTTCTGTTCTTTGGGCTCATCCTGCTGGTTCTGTTCTTTGGGCTCATCCTGCTGGTTCTGTTCCTTTCCTTTGGGCTCATCCTGCTGGTTCTGTTCCTTTGGGCTCATCCTGCTGGTTCTGTTCCTTTGGGCTCATCCTGCTGGTTCTGTTCCTTTCCTTTGGGCTCATCCTGCTGGTTCTGTTCCTTTGGGCTCATCCTGCTGGTTCTGCTCCTTTGGGCTCATCCTGCTGGTTCTGCTCCATCCAGCTCTGGGTGAGCACAGTCCCAGCAGGCAGGGCTCCTCTGTCAGAGGTAATTGAGCTCCTGGGAGGGATCCCCGAGGCACTGGTGCAGCAATAATGCCATTTGCATCTTCACACACCTCTTTAATTCTGCAAATCTGCCCAGAGAGGCTCTGTGGCTTCCAAAACCCACTCTGGGCTTGGCTCACGTCAGCCAAGGCTGCAGCAGAGGCAGGGACAGAACAGGAGACCCAAAAAAAGCTGGGAGGGGGCACCAGACCCTGAGATGTCACCAGGGATTCCCTGAGATCTCACCAGGATATAAAATCTCTCCCTCTGCAGTGCTGGAGCCTCGCTGCCTTGGTTAATTTTTCTGAGTAAGAAATAAAATTCACCCCATGCTGCCAGATCCACACCTCCAGGGAAGTGTTCTGAGTCTGGAGCTGCTGGGATGTTTTATTCCATTTCAGAGTTTTTCAGAGATTGACTCAGGGCTGTGCTCACACGTGTCAGCCTCCCTTGAAATGTTTTGGACTTTTGTTAGGGAACAAAACAATTGAAACCACAAACTTTTTAAGTGAAAGTAACAAAAGCCAATCCAAAATAGAGTCTGGATTGTGAAAACTTCAATTTCCTTTGTCTGTATTTGATTAAAACCACCTCAGATTTAACAGGATTTTTCTTTCAAATAGAAAGAAAATCAAGAAGAAAAATAGCCCTGCCTGAAAGTCCCTGTTATTTTCTTCTTCGTTGGAGTGTTTTATCATTCTCAGCAAAAATTAGGCAGAGTTGTCAAAGTTTGCCAGTGATGGATAGTGTCACCTTAAATGTCACCAGTCAGAACTTGTTTTCTGCCTTCCCTCCTGCCTTCCCCTGGGTGTGTGTGAGCAGCAGCAGATCATCCCAATCCATCACTGGCACCTGCAGCCCAGGCCCAGCTGAGCCTCCTGCCCCTCTGTTCTTTGGGCTTTTGCATTCAAACACTGAGATTTTTATGCACATTCATGAGTATTTCATAGAAAAACGAATCCCTCAGTTGTGTGGTTTGTTTTCTGCTACCACAACAATGAAATTACCAGACTATCCCTTTACTCCAGACTAACCCTTTACTCCAGACTAACCCCTGTTCTCCAGACTATCCTTGTCCTCCAGACCCACATCCCACCCTTAAACCCCTCCAGGGCTGGTGACCCCACCCCTGCCCTGCCCTGCCCTTTCCCTGGAGGAATTTTCCCTAAAATCCAGCCTGGCCCTCCCGAGGCTGTTTGCTCTTGTTCTGTGGTTTCTTACCTGGGAGCAGAACTAATGGGAATAAATGGGAGCCAAGCCAGATTTCTCACTCTCCCTGCTTTAGGAGAAGCAGAGGCTGAGCTTTAAGCTGCTCATGGATTTCCTCTGATTTTGGCACATTCTGTGGCCCAGGGGCAGTTAAGCCCCTGCAAGTCTAAACCCTCTTTTATCCAGTGCTAGATCAAAAATGCCTTCTAAAAATATCTCCATGTGAGCAGCTCTTTGGGGAATCACCTTTTCCTCACTTAGAGGAAGACAGGCAGAACAGAAGTGCTTCCCCAAACTGCTGAAATTCGGGATAAAACCCCGCAATGGTTTGGGCTGGAGGGGCCTTAAAACCATCCCAGGCAGGGGTTTGGGTCAGGCTTTGGTGCAGCTGCAGCTCTTTGTTCCTCACAGGTTGGGACTGAGGCCTTTTCTGACCTTTATTGTCCCCAGTGCTTGGTCGTGGCAGTGAATCCTGCCTGCCCCTCTGCTCTGCTGGGAGGGAATTCTCTCACTGCTTTTATTTCTGAAATGAAATAATTCCCTGTTAAAATGAATGGGGGGGGTTAGGTTTCAATGGAACCAGATTTTCCCAGTAAAACCAGCCTTATTCCCATAATTTTATCTCAGGCAGGAGCTCAGTCCCTGAGGACAGAGGTGAAACTCCCCTGCCCACAGGGAGAGGGGCAGGTTTGGGCTCCTGTCAAGAAAATGAGGGTGAAACTCAGGGTGACTTCACAGAGCCCTGCTGGGATTTATGAGTGTGAGCCGGGAAGGTTTTGTGATTTAAATTTTATTTATTTAGTATAATCGTTGTGCTTTGAACAGGAAAACAGCCTGATCCTTGTCTTTTCTCTGTCCTGCCTAAATCTCATCTGTAATGCCAGCACAGCCAAAGTTCCTTGCCTTGCTGGGAACACAGTGCTTAAGCACTAAGCCCTGGTAATCCAGTTTGTTTTCCTACCAGGGACTGTGACATGAAGATATGCACAGCTTGTGCTTGATGTAAGCACTGAGATCATGACAGTGCTCCCAAATCCTTTTATTTTAAGATTTATTCAGTTGATAAACTTCACATGTTCGTCCTTCATTTGTCATTTCTAGCAGGGGATTTTAGCCCAAAGGCAGCTTTGGGTTAAACCATTCCTTCCCCTGTGCCTGGAGCTTTTCTGGAGGTGTCAGTGCAGGGGAAGGGAGAGGCTCTGGCTTGGCACTGGTGGCTCTCCCTGTGACCTTGGGCACCCCTTTTCTCCTCCTGTCTCCCCCAAAGTGAGGAGCAGCCCTGCCCTGCCTGCTCCCCAGAGTTTCCTCCTGCTCTTTGTCTAAAGGACTCTGCTCTTTGCACTGCCAGTGTCCAGCCACTCTTTCCACCATCGTTATTTACACTTGGATTAAGCATTCATATCATTCAGTACCTGGCATTAATAATATCAAAATGCCATTTTATACAATATTTAAGATCAGAATTTCCTATTGGAAATCAATGAGAACATCTTCCTAAAAAATCAGTGACCTGAATGTCCCTTTGTCTTATATAAGAAGTGTCTAAATTTATCAGTGCTGATATCAGCTGCTGTGGTTACCTGGCTGCTCAGGGCCTGCACAGAGCCCTGAGATGTGTTGCTCCTGTCAGGAGAGGGTGACTTTTCCTCTGCCCCAAGATTTCAGTGAGTCCCTGGCTAGATTTAAAGCAGAAGCCTGCAGATGGAAGGCTCCAGCACCAGAATTATTTGGCAGTCCCTGCCCAGGACTGCTCCTCCCCAGTCCCACCAGGTTCTGTGTTTATCCAGAAATTTTTACTGTATACATACATAAAAATATAAATAAATAAATAAATAAATAAATACACTGTGAATAAATATACACAGCATATATATATATATATATATATATATATATATATATATATATATACATAATATATCTATTGTCTAGTATCTAGTATCTAGTATATAATATATATAATTATAGAGTATATATGTATCTTTACTCTGTCTATATCTACGTCTACATCTATATCATCTATCTATATCTATATCTATATCTATATCTATATCTATATCTATATCTGTATCTATATCTATATCATCTCCAGTATTTGATTTGGTCTGGGGTGTAATCAGTAAAAAACTGCAGGGTAACCTCATCACCTGCAAGCATTCTATTGGGAAAATGCACAGCACCAGCAGGAATTCAGATTAAAGATGTTAAAAAAACAATCATGTATCTTTTCATCAGTGCTTTCTTCCTCATTAAACGTGGAGTTTGCTCATAAGCATTTACCAAATAAAAAGGGAGAAATAGGTAAAAGCAAATACTCTGCAATTAATTTCCTTTGAATTTCCCCAGAATGTTCACTTTAGCTTAATTTATCATCCCCTCATTCCTCCTGGGTATCTGTTTGGTGCAGAGGAGTGTGCAGGGTGGGTTTGTCCTGCAGCTCCTCTCCAGTTTACAGCAGGCCAGGGGAAATTGTTTGGGGAGTTCTTGAATCTGTTTCAGATGTAGATTCCTGTAAGCCCCTCTGGGGAAGCCAGTGGACTAGTCTGGCTTTCAGTGATTTTTCACACATAACAAACTCAGCAGATAAGTCAGGGCTGGCCTTCAGCTGGGCAATTTCCAGAGTGATTTCTATTCATGAGTTGTCTCAGTCTCTATTTCACAGCCACAGGACGGGGTTTGGATTTACAGGAAGGGACTGGAGCAGGCTCAGGGCCCTGGCCTTGGTGCTGCAATGAGTGAGATTTCTGTGCTCCAGGTGATATTTCTGTGCTGGGGTGCTCTGTTGTGCTGCTGTAATTGATATTTCTGTGCTGGGGTGCTCTGTTATGTTATTCTCAGTGATATTTCTGTGCTGGGGTGCTCAGTTGTGTTATTCTCAGTGATATTTCTGTGCTGGGGTGCTCAGTTGTGTTATTCTCAGTGATATTTCTGTGCTGGGGTGCTCTGTTCTGTGCTGCTGTAATTGATATTTCTGTGCTGGGGTGCTCTGTTATGTTATTCTCAGTGATATTTCTGTGCTGGGGTGCTCTGTTCTGTGCTGCTGTAATTGATATTTCTGTGCTCTGTTCTGTGCTGCTGTAACTGATATTTCTGTGCTCTGTTCTGTGCTGCTGGCTTTCCCCCTGTGCCTTTGCAGAACTGTGGCCCTGCTGTGAAGATGCCCCAGCAGAGGGTTGGGGCCCTTTGGTGCTGATTCAGCCTCCCCAGAGGACAGAGCTCAGGGAAAGGCTCAGGGGGTGAAGTGAGGCAGAGACCCCTCTGGGCTGTGAACCAGGGGATAAAATCCTGCACAGGAGCCATTTTCCTACCTCGCTGTGCTTTTCAAGTTGTTATTAATAAAACAGAACCCTGTCTATGATGCAGAGAAACCTCAGTCCTCGTACAAGTCCTCCCATTTATTATTTATACAAGCATTTAACAGCTCTGACATATTTCAGCAGTAACACCAGGCACTTGTTTGCTAACCAGAATTAGTAACAAAAATACGAGATACTTGAAAGGTTTTTTTGTGGGTTTTTTTGTTTGTTTGTTTGGGTCTTTTTTGTTTGTTTGTTGTTTTTCTTACATGCATGTGATTGCATGGGATGAATCCCTGGGTCACATGGGGGAGAATGTGTTGTTTTCTGAGATTTTCAAATTTCACCTCTTATCTTCTATCTCCAAATCAGAAGAGCCATTCAGTTCAGGGGGTGTTTCATATACCTGTGTGTGGATATATAAATATATATCTACTTATGGCTGCTAATTTAATTTCTATGTGCAGCAGGATTAGGTAAGAAGTGAAGAGATTAATTGTGCTGCCTTATTAGAATCTCAGGAAAGCTGATTGCCTTTCCCTGCTGGAGGGAGGGATGGATGGATGGATGGATGGATGGATGGATGGATGGATGGATGGATGGATGGATGATGGATGGATGGATGATGGATGGATGGATGCTCCTGTGAATGTTGAGGATTCTCACACAGGGGGTTACCCAGCTGCTGCTGCAGGTTCAGAGAGGTTTAACAGCAGCTTCCCAAAGCCAGGGAATGAGCACTGGAGTGGCAAAGGCTCCTCTGAGAGTGTCCCTGAGCAAAGCTGGGGGTGAAGCAGAAAATCTGCCTGGGGAAGGTCAGGGCTCCCAGGGTGTTCAAAGGGAGGGAGGCAAAGAGCTCCAGGCAGTCAGAGCCAGGGCAGTTTTCACTTGCACCTCTGTACCCCTGAAAATAGCAACAAATCTCCTGTAATCTGTCAAAATAACCAGCAGGACCCCAAGAGCCAGGAATAAAGGGAGGAAGCTCCATCAGACATTCAGAGAAAACCCTGCACTGCTGAAAGAGAGGGAATTTCATGGTTGACTTTGAGGGAAGCAAAACCAAGTCTTTGAACTGGAAGACTTCTTATTTTCATAGCACTGTAGAAAATATCTCCAGCTCATGTGAAAACAAGTCAGAATTATCTCCACTTGCAGGGCACTGAAGCTTGGAGAGTGTGAGCCTTTGGAAAATGGGAACAGATTTGGGAACCAGACCTGAATCCCTCCAAGGCCAGCCCGGTGAAAGGACCTTGCAGAAACAAAGTGACTTTTCCTTGTGCTCTCCAAACGTGAGAATTCACATGATGAGCCTGAGCCTCCTTTGGCAGCTCCTTTCTGGAGGTGGAGGTTAAACACTCAGAACTGGGTTACCAAGGACTCCAGTGCTGAAGAGCAAATATTCCTCTGGTGGCTCTTGGTGGCCTAGTTCTGGGCCAGCAAAGTCAGAGGACACAGAACACTTCAAATCCCACTAAACAAGTGCTGGGGGCACTTTGAGGAGAGGAGCAGGGAGAGATGCAAAGTGAACAGACAGCACAGGTTCTGTAGGAGCTGAGCTGGGCTGTCCTGGGCTCTTCTGGGCTCTTCTGTTCTATTCTGGGCTCTTCTCTTCTGGGCTGGGCTGTTCTGAGCTGTTCCAGGCTGCTCTGCTCTGTTCTGGGCTGTTTTGGGTTGTTCCAGGCTGTTCTGGGCTGTTCTGGGCTGTTTTGGGTTATTCTGGGCTGTTCTGTTCTGGGCTGTCCTGCAGCCCCTGGCACAGGAGGGGGGCTCAGAGGGGCCAGGCTGGCTCTGGGGATCTGCAGAGTGAACCTGAACCACCCCCAGGGCCTCTTCTCCATCCCCTCCCCTCTGAAACCTGGAATTGCTGCTGACCATGGGACATGCATTGTGTGGTTGGGTGAATATTTGAATAGAAACCGAGTTTAATTCTCAGTGGAATGAAGAGGAAAGAACCCTTCAGCTGTCCCTGGTCTCTGGGACAGATTCCAGGTGTTTCACTGCCCTTGGAGTGCCCTCAGCCACAGCAGCCTGCTCTGTGCATGGTCCTGTATTTAAAGGTTTTATGGGACATGAAATAATTTTGCTGGTTAAAAGCTAAACTTTATAGTGTTTCTATTTTTAATTAAATATTAATTGCAGAAGACAGCTCTGGAATTGACTGTTCAGATCATTTAATCCATATAGATGACCTTTAGGTTGAATTTATTCTCTCATGCTTACACTGCCCTTCAACCCCATCTGGGGACTGACCTCATCTGCCAGCCTCTCCCACTCTTAATTAGAGAGATGCCGAGCTCAGGCTGCTCTTTAATGTTTATTAATGCTCCTGTGCTGAGGATCCTGCAGGAGCTGCTGATTGCTGCCAGAAACTTGCCCTGGCAGCTCTTTGTGTACAAACACAAAGTTATCCCTGCACAGCTTTGGAGACCCTGCACTTCAAAGGGCCAGCAAAGGGGAACAGTTTCTCCTGAAGTTGAAAAGCAAACCCTCCTATGCTCCTTTCCTGAACATATGCATCACTTGAAAAACCCTTTCTCTTTTTTTTTCTCTCCCAACCATCTTAATTCAGTTCTTTTGATGCTGATAAGCAGCTTTGTGCAGCATGAAATTTCCTACCATGATTCTGAGAACTCAGGTATGAAAACAAACCACTGGCCATGTGCTGAGAGCTCTGAAAGGATTTGGCTCATCTGCAAAACTCTGCTTGCTGCTGTGAGATGTGATTCTGCTTCTCCTGTCAATGCACAAGCACTGGGATGGTTAAAGACTGAAAGTTAATTAAAATGGGAATTTAAGGAGGGGAATGACAAATGTAAACCAAATGTAAAATGTTCTGTTTGCTCGTCTGTGGGACCTGAGAGCAGAGACCTGCACCAGAGGGGAGGGTTTGCTTTAAATTTGCACTTTCAATTACTCGAGCTCCTTTGGCACATCTGGTTTCTACTGCTCTGCTCCTGCTGTGCCTTGGATTCTGTGAAAATAAAACCAGAAATTGCAGCCCAAAGCCCCAAAGAGGGCCAAGGGACGGTGGCAGGGTCTCAGGGACAGCTTGGGCTGGGCTGCAGCCTCTGCCCAGGAGCCAGGACTGGGTTTGGAAGCTCCCAGCAGGTCCTTTGGTCCAGAGAGCAGCAGTCACTCACTGCTGTGCCCAAAAATCCTGGGGTGTGTGATGTCATTGCACAGAGCAGAGGAGGGAACGCAGGACAAGAGAAAACTTCTAAACTAACTCCTTCAAAATCTGCTTTTGCCCTCTGGGGTGGCAGCAGCCGCCTCCTGTGCTCTGCAGGATGACTGAGCCCTACCAGGGTGCTGCTTAGTTTGGGGATTTGACACATGGATCACATCCCTTAAGCTGCTGCTGAGGATTTGGAGATTTTTGTAAAGCTGGAATGCACAGAGCAGCCCCTGAGCTGTGGCTGCTGGATGGGTCAATGCAGCTGCATTTCACTTCTCAGGCAAAATCTGCCCTGTTCCTCCTCTTGCATCCTCTCCTGGAGTTTCTGTTTAATGGTTGATAATCCTGTTGCTGTGCTCACCGTTGTTTTCAAACAGCAAAAATTCCCTGAGCAGAAAAAGCCCCGAGCTGCTCCAGCCCCTTTCCTGGGCAGGGCGTGGGGAGCCCTTTGTGCTCCCTGTGCCTGGAAACCTTCCCTTCCCTACGTGCAGCTCTGAGCAGCCCTGCACAGTTACACTCATCACTTTATGAATGGATGAGAAAAGCAATTTTGATTATTCCTCGGCCATGCTTTGCTGTCTATAATTGCACAGATTTGCACTTTAATTAGTCAGATTGCTTCCTCAGCTCAGGGCTGGACAAGACAAGAACAGTCACAAAAAACCCTGAATGTCCCCTCCTTGTCAAACCCAGCCCACAGCTCTGGGTCCTCGTGCTGCTCTCCTGACAGATTGCAATTAGCTCCTGGATCTAATCATTGCCATTAGGTCACAGCTCATTTGTGTCTTGGTGTTCCGTGTTTTTCTGCAAGTTGGTTTTGTAGAGCAGGAACAGAGATCCTGGCAGTGAGACCCGCCTGAAATCCAGATGTGCACTGTGCAGCTTTACTCAGCTCCCACACCTGGAATGATTTCCACAGGCAGATGCACTTTGAACACAGATACTCCAGACCACGGCGTGCCTTACACAAATCGAATTTTAAAATTGAATTTCCGATGCCTAGAGAAAAAGATTGCAGGGAGCTAAAAAAAGCCCAGAATCTGATGGTGAATGTGAACATACCAGCAAGTCACACCTCAATAAATAATAAATAATAAATAATAAATAATAAATAATAATAAATAATAAATAATAAATAATAAATAATAAATAATAAATAATAAGGGTGGGACTCCTGCCTGGGTGTGTGCAGGGAACCTGGTCTGTGGCACAGATTGTGGTGATTAAATCCCACCAAACACATGGTAACACACCCCCAGACCAGCACGCAGCTCCCTTGGATGCAATGAGCTCTTTGCATGCCTGAAGAACCAGCCCTGAACTCCAAAAACACACAAGTCCTGACCTCTGGCTGCTGCCAGTTCCTGGCAGAAGTGGTTTTCTCGTCACTGAAATGCTGCTGAGGTTGGGGTGTTCAAAAGAAAGAAAACGACTCTATTTTGTTCTGTTTCTGCTCTCCTTTGGTGCCAGCTCCTCGCTCGAGCTTTGTCCCTGAGGAACCAGAGCAGCGGCTCAGGGGAGGAGCAGCCCGGGGGCAGCGAGCTCTCACTGCTCTGCACTTTGCACCTTTCAAAGAGATGGGGAGATTCTGTTCACAATTTCTGCCTGACACAGACACTCCCATTCCTGGTGAGCATCTGCACCAAAGGCACAAGGACCACATTTTGTCCCAGTCAGTAAATAATGAGGAAATTACAGTAGTGGGGCCCAAAATATTCTATTATTGTCTGTTATTTGTGCAAGAGCAGTGCTGGGTGCCCAGAGACCCTGGAGATCACAGATAAAATGGTTTTTTTGTTGTTGTTGTTTTATTTTTTGTTTTGGTTTTTTTTAGGGTTTTTTTTGTTTTTTTGTTTTTTTTTTTTTGTTTGTTTTTGTATTTTTTTTTGTTTTTTTGTTTGTTTGTTTTGTTTTGTTTTTTCGTTTTTGGTTTTGTTTTCTCGTATGCTTGAAGAGTGGGGGAAATTCGCTGTTGATTGTAAATGGATGGGGGTTGTTATTTATTACTTGAACTCGTATTTCCAGCTGTACATTCTGCCTCCCAAAAGGGGGTTTTGAGGCAGTGGAGCTGGTGAGAGCGCAGCAGTGTGAGCAGGGCTCAGGGCAGATACTCTCGCTCAGTAAAGCCAGGCTCAGCTCTGCCTGTTCCCCTCAGCTCAGACGGGGATCACTCTCAGGGCAGGCACTGCACTCTGCCTTCTCTTATTCCCAGCCTGATGCTGCAGCCTATAATTAGTTTTCACACCTTGGCTATGTTTAACTCCCCTCTGTCTCATCTGTTAATCTGCTAACGAGCAGCAAATGCGTTTTCGAGTGGGCTCCGAAAGGGGGGCCAGGACCTCCCAGTTCACCTTCTGAGGGAGCTGCTCGCAGGGCAGTACTGAGGTCATTCTCAAATATCTTGTATTCACGCAGTTTTTACAGCCTGAACAAAACTGAGATTGTATATCTTAATATTTATGCAGTAAGTTGTAAATGGACTAAAAGCTAATAGCATAAAATGATCTTTAATTTCCTTTTGGTGCAGGGAGATGATTTAAAATGAGCAAAGGCACCAGTCTGGCAGCTGGAAGCACCTCCCAGGGGTTGAGCAAACCAAGCAATTTCTGTTCTATCGAACTGTGGCAGTTTTGGGGGGCTGTTCCAAAAGAGACCTTTAGGGGGTATTTGGGGTATTTCCAACAGAACTGGGATTTACAGGAGTTACACTCTCCCAAATTCAGGTTTAGGAGATGAGGACTGAACACAGACACTGGATTTTAATCCCTCCTCAGTGCCTTTGGGCTGAGCTGAACTTCTCCCTCCTCTTGGCCTCTCCCTGCAGTGCTGGAACCTCCCTCCCTCTCTAAATCTCCCCAGACAAGAAGCCCTGAGACCACCGAGTCTCCAAACTGCTTTTGCTTCACCCAGAGCCTCAGGCTGGCAGCAAAGCAAAGAACTTGGCTTGTAGCACACAAAGGCACTGCAGGAACTGAGCGTCCACACACCCAAAATGTGTATTAAAACAAATTAAAACATCTGTGAACAACTCCTGTGGCTCTGTGCTGGAGTCCAGATGTGCCTGGGTGAACTTCTGGAAGAATTCTTCCCAGAAAGGGTGCTCAGGCACTGGAGCTGCCCGGTGAGTGTGGAGCCCCATCCCTGGGGGTGTCCAGGGAACACCTGGGGACAGGTGGGGGCGGCTCCCAGGTGGGATTCAATGATCCTGGAGGGATTTTCCACCCCAGATCCTGGGATTCTGGGCAGTGAGGTTGTTTTTACATTGCATTGCCTGGCTCTGGTCAAAGCAGCCCCTGCCAGCTTATTTATCTCACTCATAAATTCTGACTTCTTAGGTCAGATCTCTTTGTCTGGACTCAAACAAGGAACAGTTCCTTTTAAATATTTCCCCCTACACTTGTTGTCCCTGTTGGAGCAGTCACTGTCTGTTTCTTGTGTGGAATATGAGATGTGGAGCTGACCCCTGTCATGTTCCTGCCACTCAGGGCTCCCCAGGCTGTGCTGCCATCCCAGCACTCATTTGTTCTTTATTTACCTATCCATCATCCCCCCGATTGTTTGCATAAGAACGGAGATTAAAACTGTGCAATAATGGCTGGGGCTGCAGTTGGATTCTAAGCCTGATTGGAGCTGCAGGGGCCTCCCCTCACTGGGGATGATTCCTGCCCGGCCCCAGCCCTGCTGCCCTGCAGATTAGGGGAAGATTGTTCTTCCATTTCCATATTCTGCAGCTCCCATTGGCCCGGGGCAGCAAATGGAAGCCGCCTGTGCCATTTGTCCTAAGTCTCTTTTCCAAAGAGCTGCCACTGATTATCGACCTTTTTTATTCTGCCTTGTTAATCCTCCTCCTTCCTTCAGTGCTCTGTTCATTTACTAATCCCAGCTGTGGTGTGCGTAGATGTGCAGAGATGGAAATCTAATCTCGTTGCTGGTTTCATTCTCTGTCTAATGTACTTAGGCAGATTCACAGGATTGAGGCTTTTTTTAGGGCTGGTGGAGCAGATGCCCAAATGCCCACGGCTACCTGGCCTGGGGAAGTGGATCCAGACATCCACGGATTTGGCTTGGCTTTGTTCAAATGCAGGCTGGTTTTTATAGTTATAAATTGCACTCTTATCCCTCCTGATAATTTCACTGAGACACAAGTGGTCTGTTAAGAGGTTTGGAGCCTTTCCCAACCAACAGCTCCTGTCAAGAGGGGATGGGCTGAGCCAGAGCCCAGCTCCTGCAGGAGCACAGCAGGGCTGCAGCTGCTTAGAGCAGGGCAGCTTAGATTGGATATTAAGGAGAATTCCCTCACAGAAGGAATTGTCAAACAGCCTCTCTGGGCAGTGGTGGGGTCACCACCCCTGGAGGTGTTCAAAGAACCTGTGGCTGTGGCACTTGGGGACATGATTTAGTGGTGACTGTGGTGGCACTGGGTTGGACTGGGGGACATGAAAAGTCTTTCCCAGCCTAAACAATTCCCTGATTCTGTGAGTGGCACAGCAGGATGCAAAGCTGGAGGGGTGCAGCATCTCCTGGCACTGCTGGGCAGAGCTGGGGCTGGGGCTGGGGCTGGGGCTGGGGCTGGAGAGGTGGGCAGGATTGACAAGTTTAACGTCACAGGCGTGTTCCCAACGAATCTGTTGTGATAGGCATTAGTCATAAGTACAAACTGCAGGGAGATTTGCATTTGATTCTCTTTATCCTCCTTCAATCCCGAACAGCCCCTTCTGCACACCCTAATTTGGAATATTCAAGGGGATTTGCTGCATTTTTTAGTAATTAAAGGTGCTGGAGAACAGCGAGTTCCTTTGAAGGGAGTGACGTGTGTGCGTGCTCGGGCTGGGTGTGCACAGCTCCTCGTGCCCACACACTCATGGACCAATTAGGGCTGGAAAATCCCTGGAAAATCATGGAATCCAACCAGCACTGCCCTGCTCACCCCTAACCCTGTCCCCAGGCTCCACAGCCATGCTGGGTGCTGGGTGATTCCTCAGGAATCAGACTGGTCCCTGCTTTGTGCTCATTCCCACTGGGAATCCACTCTTTGGGTTTGTGGCTTTCCTCTTCTCCCCTCTGGGTTATTTTGGGGGTTCTCAGCTCCTGGCTGCTCCCCTCTGCAGCCCTGCAGAGCTGCTTACACATCTCAAACACAGCAGCACTTCCACACTGAGTCTGAATTTATCTGGGCTCTGTCATATGATGCTCTCATTGTGTTTTATGACCTTTAATTAATTAAGCTTCATAAAATTCTAATCATGCTGGAATTATTAATCCTGTTTTAAATTAACTGGCCAAAGAGAGGTGAAATGTCTTAGCAGGCTGTGGGTACCTGATTTGAGCCCTGATGTCCTGCAGCCTCCAGCCCAGCTGGAACCCAGCAGGAAAATTCACTTCCCCCAGGGCTTCAGGTGAAGCCTTTGGCTCTAAAGTCCCTGTGCTGGATTCTTCCCATTGCACAGGGATGTGACCCTGAGCAAACCAGGTTTTATCCCAGAACCCAGCTCTGGCCTTGGGAACAGTTTCAGTAAAGCCAGAATGGAGAATTCCCTCTCCTCTCCTCTTGGCTGCCAAAAACTTCCACAACTCCTCCATTCCTCTCACACAAGTGCAGCCAGTCCTATTTTATCACCCTTAGCCTGGGATTTCTTGGCATTAAGTGACTTGTAAGTGTCTTTGGCAGGCAAGTTGTGAGTGGTTATTTAAAGGCCTGCTGCAGCTCCCCTGCGAGCTGTACCAAATCTCTGTCCTTGCAGCAGCCAGGCAGCGCTGCTGGCAGTTTGTGTCCTGCCTTGGTTCACTGAGCCTGCAGCAGGCAGGGCTGGGCACTCCTTGGGGGGGCATTTCTGTCTGTCTGTCTGTCTGTGTGTCTGTGTTTGCATCACCTTGTCACCCTCCTGACCCTCACAGTGTATTTGCACACACAGGGGCACAGTGCCTGTCACCACGGGGGTCTGTGCAAAGCCGTTTGTCAGCCAGAGGGGGATTGTGTGAAATGAACCCCACACTGCACAGAGGCACAGCACGGGCTGGGCTGGGCTGGGCTGGGCTGGAAGGGACCTGGCACTGCTCTGCCTCCAGCCCCTGCCACTCACAGGGCTGGGATGGGATAATGGGAATAATGGGATAATGGGATGGGATCAATGGGATAATGGGATGGGATCAATGGGATGGGATCTATGGGATCTATGGGATGGGATGGGATGGGATGGGATGGGATGGGATGGGATGGGATGGGATGGGATGGGATGGGATGGGATGGGATGGGATGGGATCAATGGGATGGGATGGGATGGGGTCAATGGGATGGGATGGGATGAGATCAATGGGATGGGATGGGATGGATTGGTGGCTCCAGGCTCTGGGGACAGCCCTGTACATTCTCTGCTCTCTGGAGGACTGGGCAGTGTTTGCAGCTGGGAAACCAAGGCTGAGTTCCCTGTGCACCCCTGATCCACACCCCAGCAGCAGAACAGGTACTTGAGAGCAGGGAAGATGAAACCTTTCATTATTTATTTCCCTGTGGTGATCGCTGTACACTCGAGTCAGGAGATTTGATTACACTTACATTAGCATGTTAATAATTCATCACATTAGCCAGACTCTTAAATCCAGATGCATGAGGTATTAGCAGTAAAAATACTCTTCATCTGCATTTATTTCTGGACATGTTTTAAACATTTTTATTTTCCTTACTGCTTACGCAGGAGCCTTGTCCCTGTCCCCAGGTACCTGCAGTTGGAGGAACTGGGGATGTGCTCCATGGCGTTTTTCAATGAAATTTGCATTTATTGTCTATTTCAAAGGTGTTTCTGCTGTGGCAGGGGGTGGAATGAGATGAGCTTTAAGGTCTCTTCCAACCCAAACTGTTGCATGACTGTAGATGAAAGTTTGTCTACATTCACATAGACACAAATGAATATATATATATATATATATATATATAAATATATGTATGTATGTGTGTATATGTGTGTGAATATTGCCTAGGCATCTTCAGACACCCACGGATTTGGATTTTGTTTAGTCAGAAAGCTGCACAGAGGGGAAATGGGAGGCTCTGAGCTAAATGATGTCACTGATTTTGGATCACAATGAGCACAGGGACTGACGAAATAGGAGATTTTTGAGAAGATCTGGCAAGATCAGACTGGATAACCTCAGATTTGATTTGAAAAAGGAAGATTAACATCCTGATCACAAGGAATAATTGTTACAATATTTCACGTTGTGCTGAAGCTTATTGCTGAAATCCTCTGTTTGACACTGGTGAATATTCTGCTATTTTATCATTTGCTGACTTGCATAGCAAATGGAGAATTCTGACAGGAATGAAAAGTAACAGTGCTTTTCATTTGAAATAAAAAAAAATAAATATCAGCAGAGGTTTCTGAGGCCACCAGAGGTTTCCTGGTGCTTTGGAGCCCAGTGGAGCAGGAGCTGCCCCAGTCATTACCCAGCACTCACAGAAACATCTCTGCTCCCCATAAACGTTCTGACCTTCCTGGGACTGAGATTTATCTGCTGCTTGATGGAAAATGGCCCAAATTCCCCAGCAAAAGAGGAAAAGTGTGCTGGAGTTAAGGGAGGTGCTGACAAAGTGGGTCATTAATAAAGCTGCAAGGCCTTTGAGCAGAGGTGCTTGGGGGGAATTGTCACTCCTGAGTTTGTAATTTCCTGGGTTTTGTCATTTGAAAGCGAATTCTGAACCTGGGTGATTTTGTTTGTGAAACATTCCTTTGGGTTTAATTGCCTGCTTTTCTTTTATAAACCTGATCTGATAATGGGAGGTTTAGAGGTGAATTCATTTTGTTGCAATAGATTTTTCTCTGTCTCTGTGATTTGGATGGAGCTGCAGTCCCAGGGAGGGCTCAGGGAGGGAATGTTCTGGGTGTTCTGCTGGCCCTGACCCCTCTGCTGCCCCCTCCAGAGCTCTGGGCTGGCATCATGTGCCAAAAACGTGCCCAAGTTTCTCTCCCTTGACAGAATTAGTTAAAAATACTTTCCTCCTCAGCCATGATAATGGGCTGCTTTTTTTTTTTTTTTTTTTTTTTCCTTCAAATTGTCTTGATAAGGACACAGTGAGTTTGTAATGGAAAATTATTTGGGAAAATAAATGAGGCTGCTAATATTTTCCTTTTCCCTTCAGCACACATGCTCCCACACCAGTGCATAAGCAGCTATTATTCATTTAACACCTGCTTTCTTTGAACTGTTATTTTACTTCTCTCCACATTTTAATCCCCCTTGGATTGTAATTCTCATTTTTGGGAGCTGTGAGGTCTCAGAGAAATCTGATGCTCCAAATTGTGCTTGGGATGCTGAAGCCTCTGGTTTGTGTCCTTCCCCCTGGTCCCTGCCTGTGCCTGTTGCTGTTCCTGCCCCGGCTCCAGCAGCACCCAGGGCTTTGCAGGGTGCAATTCTCATCATCTCCAGGCTCTTTTCCCCCAGGTACCTCTGTCAGCAAGTGCTCAGTGCTGCTGCAGGAAATCACTCTCTTAATACCTGCAGAGTGTCTCAAAAATTGTTCTCACATCAGATGTCTTTCAATTGCAACTCTTAATCTTTATAATAACAGTTCATTTTGCTAATGAGCCAATGAGAGCAGCAGTGCTCTGATGAGGATGGCAACGCTCAGACCCTGAGGAAAGGCAAGGGGCACAGGGGGAATGCAGGCTGGGCTGGGGCTGAGAGCCAGGGCAGAGCTGAGCTGCCCTGTTCCCTGTGTGACACTGGGCCCTGTGTGACACTGGGGCCCACTGTGACACTGTGTGACACTGCCCTGTTCCCTGTGTGACACTGGGCCCTGTGTGACACTGGGACCCACTGTGACACTGCCCTGTTCCCTGTGTGACACTGGGCCCTGTGTGACACTGCCCTGTTCCCTGTGTGACACTGGGACCCTGTGTGACACTGGGATCCTGTGTGACACTGGGACACTGCCCTGTTCCCTGTGTGACACTGGGCCCTGTGTGACACTGCCCTGTTCCCTGTGTGACACTGGGACCCTGTGTGACACTGGGATCCTGTGTGACACTGGGCCCCTGCCCTGTTCCCTGTGTGACACTGGGCCCTGTGTGACACTGCCCTGTTCCCTGTGTGACACTGGGACCCTGTGTGACACTGGGCCCCTGCCCTGTTCCCTGTGTGACACTGGGCCCTGTGTGACACTGTGTGACACTGCCCTGTTCCCTGTGTGACACTGGGCCCTGTGTGACACTGGGACCCACTGTGACACTGCCCTGTTCCCTGTGTGACACTGGGCCCTGTGTGACACTGGGACCCACTGTGACACTGGGCCCTGTGTGACACTGGGCCCTGTGTGACACTGGGATCCTGTGTGACACTGGGATCCTGTGTGACACTGGGACCCACTGTGACACTGGGCCCCTGCCCTGTTCCCTGTGTGACACTGGGACCCTGCCCTGTTCCCTGTGTGACACTGGGACCCTGTGTGACACTGTGTGACACTGCCCTGTTCCCTGTGTGACACTGGGCCCTGTGTGACACTGGGATCCTGTGTGACACTGGGCCCCTGCCCTGTTCCCTGTGTGACACTGGGCCCTGTGTGACACTGGGATCCTGTGTGACACTGGGCCCTGTGTGACACTGGGCCCCTGCCCTGTTCCCTGTGTGACACTGGGACCCTGTGTGACACTGGGCCCTGTGTGACACTGGGCCCCGTGTGACACTGCCCTGTTCCCTGTGTGACACTGGGCCCTGTGTGACACTGCCCTGTTCCCTGTGTGACACTGTGTGACCCTGCCCTGCTCCCTTTGCCCATCAGAGCTCTGAGTGGCACGAGTGATGGGGCTCCTGTTGCTGCCTTCCAGAGACTGAGTGACCTCCTGTGCCAGATCAGAAATAGACTTTAAATAATTCATTGAATAAAGTCTCGGATTTCTGTAAATGTCTGTCTGATTCTCCTGCTCTTTATTATTCCTGGCTTTGGTGCCAGCAATGGAGCACAGAGCTCATCCCTCCTGTCAGCACATCTGCCCTGCCTCCTTCCCCCACAGATCATCCCACTGCTCTCAACATCACTCTCATTTCCTTTTTTCTCCTGTGAACATCACTCTCATTTTCTTTTTTTCTCCTGTGAACATCACTCTCATTTTCTTTTTTTCTCCTATGAACATCACTCTCATTTTCCTTTTTTCTCCTATGGACATCACTCTCATTTTCCTTTTTTTCTCCTGGAGGAGGGAATTGTCTTGCTCTGGTTTCCCAGTTGGGGTGAGCTGTGCTCTGCTGGGAGGGGACACAGCCTTGGACTCCCTGAGGTGTGGGGGCTCCATCAGAAGGTGCTGGAGCAGATTTGGGGGTGCTGTGAGCCCCAGGCCAGCCCTGCTCCCCCTGTCCCCCAGAGCAGAGCTCAGCCCCTGCACTCACAGACACACCTGAACAGAGCTCAGCTCTCCTGGCTGAAGGGGGCCAGATTTGCTCCAGGCTGAGCAGGAGAGCAGTGCCCCTCCATCACCCCCAGACCTGGTGTGAGTTTTCTCTGGGATTACTCTGGGATGCTGAGGTGAATTTGAGGCTGTCATTACTTTTCCCTTTAATGTAGGGATTTAACCCAAAGATCAGTGTGCTTGGTCAGTAGTGAAGTCCTGGTGGTGCTGCCAGAGTGTTCCTTGTTCTGTGCCTTCAAAAGGTTTGTTTTTTCCTTTGACAAGTGTATTTCCCTTGTGCTCTAACCCCCGTGGTTCTGTGTGGGTTACAGCAGCCCTGGTGGGGTGTGCAGGGCAGGAAAAGCTGGAGGCAAACCCAGAGCCCTTTGAGGAACAAAACCAAAACAGGAACACAGAGGCAGAATTGCACTGGAGCTCGTTGAAGGCTCCCTGAAATTCCCACTGTGGAGTGTTTGAGTGCTGCAGCTCCTGTGGCACAGCTCATTTGCCTTCATTCCCTGGTGGATGTTTCCCTGAGAACTCGGTGCAGATGCTGAACAATAAAACCTGTTGCAAATTGCTTTCCAACTGCTGGGTAATTACAGCAGGTTTGATGTAAAGAATGTACCGCTATTTTTTAATAAAGGGAACATCTTTTCTTATCTGATGCTCCAACACAGGCTCGTTTGTCTCACTCCCCAGCTGAAGGGTGGCTCCAGTGGCTCACACCCAGCTGGATGCTGGCAAGGCTGCCTGTCCCTGCTCCTCCCCAGAACCTGCTCCAGGAGCAGCTGGAGCCTCAGACGCTCTGTGTGCTCTTTAATATTTGAATATTATATATATATATATATATAAAAATAATTTATATATATATATAATTTATATATTTATATTATATATATATTTCTATATATATTTTTAATATACTTATATATTTTATATGTATATATTTAATATATTTATATATTCATGTATATTTATATATTATAATATATATATTTAAATATTTAATGTGGCTACTTGTCACCAAATCAGAGTTTGGCTCCAGCAGGCTCCAGGATCAGCCCCCTGTCTGTCCCTGTGTCCCTGTGTGTCCCTGTGTGTCCCTGTGTGTCCCCTGTCAGTCCCTGTGTGTCCCCTATGGGTCACTGTCTGTCCCTGTGTGTCCCTGTGTGTCCCCTGTCAGTCCCTGTGTGTCCCCTATGGGTCACTGTCTGTCCCTGTGTCCCCTGTGTCCCCTGTGTGTCCCTGTCTGTCCCTGTGTCCCCTGTGTGTCCCTGTGTGTCCCCTATGGGTCTCTGTCTGTCCCCTGTCTGTCCCTGTGTGTCCCCTGTCAGTCTCTGTGTGTCCCCGTGTGTCCCCTATGGGTCCCTGTCTGTCCCTGTGCCCCCTGTGTCCCCCCTGTGTCCCCTGCGTGTCCCAGGTGACCCCACACCCCGAGCAGAGCCCCCCGTGGCTCAGGGGGCAGCACAAACCCCACCCGGAGCCCTCCTGACCCGCAGCAGCGCTGCTGAAATGTGCAATTTAACATATGGCTAATAAAGTACTAATTAAAACAAACAGGAAACAGTCAACTAATCAAATCTTCTTGTTGCCATATGGCAAAATTCCGCGGCAGGCTGCGGGAGGAGCCAGAGCCGGGCTGGGGCAGGGCGCTGACTCAGCAGGGACCGGGAGTGGGTGGGGCGGGAATTTGGGATGATCGGAGCACAGAAATCCCCGATTCTCTCTCGCTGGGGCTGCGGGGAGGGAGGCTTCTCCTCCCTTCCCCTTCCCCTTCCCCTTCCCCTTCCCCCTTCCCCTTCCCCTTCCCCTTCCCCTTCCCCTTCCCCTTCCCCTTCCCCTTCCCCTTCCCCTGGCAGGGCTCAGCCCCAGCCCCTGCATCCCTGGCAGGGGAGGAGGGTGAGGGCAGCAGGTGAGGCTGTGACACCTGTCCAGGTGAGGCTGTGACCCCTGGACAGGTGAAGCTGTGACACCTGTCCAGGTGAGGCTGTGACACCTGTCCAGGTGAGGCTGTGACCCCTCTCCAGGTGAGGCTGTGACCCCTGTCCAGGTGAGGCTGTGGCCCCTGTCCAGGTGAGGCTGTGACCCCTCTCCAGGTGAGGCTGTGACCCCTGGACAGGTGAGGCTGTGATCCCTGTCCAGGTGAAGCTGTGACCCCTCCCCAGGTGAGGCTGTGACACCTGTCCAGGTGAGGCTGTGATCCCTGTCCAGGTGAGGCTGTGACCCCTGTCCAGGTGAGGCTGTGGCCCCTGTCCAGGTGAGGCTGTGGCCCCTGTCCATGGGTCTGTGCCATCCAGGATGAATAGATGTCCCCTGGATGCAGCTCTGAATGCCAGGGCTGGGCTGCAGGGATGGTCTGTGGGACAGAGACAGCTCCCATTGGTGGCTGCTCGGGTTAGAGGAACATTGTGCAATCACAGACACAGAGATAAATATCACACACAATTTCCTCTGGTGAATGTGAAGCCATGGAAGGGTAATTCAGTTACATTAAATAAGTCTGATTCCCCAGGAATGGATTTTCTGTGGCTGGACCTTGAGCTTTCCAAAACTTCACTGCTGCCTCTTCTTCCCAAGCTCTGGCAGAAGCCAAATGCTCCAATCTGCACCAAATATGGCCCCTCTTAGATTTGACTTTGGACAGAAATCAGGTCCCAGTGCTTCCTCCTGAGAGGAGCAGACAGGCCTGGGGATGGCAGGAGCAGGGCTGTGCTCCCAAAGGAGCTGCAGGAGATTTCATTTCCCTCCCCAGGGTGTCTTGGCCCTCAGAGGGATGAGACAGCTCCTTTGTCACCTGGAGCAGGGCTGGAGCAGAGCTGCCACCTGCAGCAGCATGCAGAGCTCTGAGGATGCTCAGCAGTTTCTGCCTCCCATCATTTCCAGCTGCTGGAAAGGGCTGGAGCAGCCCTGGCAGTGTCCCAGGGCACTGGGGCAGGGGGATGTCCCTGCTGGGTCAGACCAGGGCTCACCTGGGGGGAGCAGCACCTGCTCCTGCTCCTGCTCCTGCTCCTGTTCCCTTTCTCTGCTCTGCTGCTTTGGAAGGAGGAAAAGGGAATTTGGGGCAATGTGGAGGGGCTCTGCCACACCAAACCTGTTCTGGGAGGGGGCAGGGTGGGGAACGTGGCCACAGGGCCCCAGACTCAGCTGGGCTCCTTGCACCGAGCTCCCAGGCTGGCAGGGAAGGTTTGAAGGATGACAATGAGGTCATTTCTGCAGAAATTCACAGACTGCTCTTCAATGTTTGATGAGCAGCGTGGGCCTCTCGCTGGAAAATGGCTACAGAGTTTGATGGGGTTTTTAGTTTGCTTTGGTTTTTATTCCTCCCAGACCCATCAGGTGTTTGGGGAGCTGGGAGCAGCTCTGCTCCTTCAGCTCCCCTTCTCACTCCACCTGGGTTTTATTGCAGGGGGAATAAAGTGCCACCAGGGCAGAGTGATCCCTGCTGGGCCCCACAGTGACCAAACCCTCCCCGGCCATCAGAGAGGGGCACAGAGCCCAGGAAATAAAGTGCCAGAGTGGAAGGGCTGGGCTGAAGTTTCCCTGACCTTGCCTTGGAAAAGGACCATAAAAAGTGACTTTAAGTGACTTTCCTAAAGAGACTCTGGGATCTCTGTGTCCCCATGGACAGCAGACCCCTCTATGGGCTGAAGGCCACCAGGGTGCATCCCATCTGCTGTATCCCACCCTTCTCTTTCTCCCCCTCCTTTTCCTTCATTTCCTTCATCTCTCTCTCCCCTATCCCGGAGCTGAGCTGTTGGCACCCAATAAATGCATCGCTGTTTGCTGCTGGATAAAGCCTGAGTCTGCTGCTCTTTGTCCTTTGCACCCTGGGGCCAAAGGAACCACCCCAGCTCCTGCTGGGGCCAGTGATGGGACACGGGGGGGTCCCTGGGCAGTGCCAGCGTGGGGTGGCTCAGTGGCACCCCTGTCCCTGCTGTCCCTGCACTGTCCCTGCTGTCCCTGCTGTCCCTGCTCTGTCCCCCCTCCTCTGACACTGCTGGGTGCCCCTGAGGAGCCCCAGGGCCACCAGGGCCACCAGTGTCCCTCCCTGTCCTGTCCCTTCCTGCTGGGCTCCCACAGCATCACACTCTGAGATTTGCAGTGCTGCACATGGTATTTGCTCTTAAATTATTTTGTTTCCTTGTGTACTCTTTAGTGAAGGTATTTGCTTCTCTCTGGGAAGGCACAGTATCCTTTTGGCATTTCAGAAAAGGTGGGCAGGATGAATTATTCATTTTAAAAGTGTGTGACATTATGATGGAGCTTCAGCAAAGTACATTTAAACATTACAAAATAGGATGAATCAGTTTAAACTCATCTGAGCTTATCATACATCAGATAAAATGACTGATATAAATGCTAAAAAGGAAAAAAAAAAAAAAGCTCTCTTCGAACCATTTCTAAATTAGACTCCATAACCACACCAAATAGAAAAGAGGGTTTATTTTCAGACCCTTTAATGCCAAGAGTTTAGAGAAAATGGATGAAAATACAGGGTTAAACCCCTCTTGGCTAGAAAAGTGATGCAAGTCCCAGAGCTGTGCATCCCTGGGGGCAGGACAGGGACTGGGGGTCCCTGGGGACCTGAGCACACAAACCCCTTGAGAACTTGTGGAGAAGGGAAGAAAAGGCTGCTCAGAGCCTGAAGGGAGAGGCCATGGAGGTGCCTCAGGAGCCTCCCTTGCCCTGCAGTGGGTTTTGTTCTGTCCTGGGAACACAAAGACAGTTCCCATCTCCCCCTGGTTGTGCATCAGGGGTTCCCCACCCTGCCAAACCAACAGCCTGAGTACAGAGCACTGGGGATAGGAGGTTTACACTCAGAATTTCAACAGCCCTCATTATTTTCATGAAAACCATGCCTTGAAAAGTCAAATTCTGGGGGAAAATCCTCTCTGAGCAGTCATTTAAGCAGAGGTGTTGTTCATCTTTATGCTTTAACTGTTTTTCTGTATATTTCTTAGTTTAGACTAATATTTATAACAAGTACACAAAATAAACCATTTTTAAGTGGTGTTTTTCTGCAGCTTGTTAAAACCTTTCAAAGCCACTGAAACATAAATTGTCCTAAGTCAAGAGAAAAAAAGCTAAAAACCAAAATACCAAAATTAAAAAACCCAAAATAAAAGTAAGCAGTAAAGTTCTAAACAGCCACCAATCATGGAACCTGAAAAGCTCGTGCAAAACATGTGAACAGCATAAAAACACCAATCAAAAAATGCATGATAGCATGGACAGTAGTCTTAAAATAGATAATTAAAACTAAAAAATAAACAATAAATCAGCTTCTGCATAATCACATTAATTTTCTGTCCAAAAGTCCTATTTTTCCTGCACCTGTGCCTTCCCCAGGCACTGCTCCTTCACACCTCCCTTCCTTCCTCTCTGGCCAAATATTTACACCGTGCCCACTTTTTTTTTTTCATTTTACTTTTCCAACAAATGAGACCTTTCTAGCTTAAAACTGACCTTCAGCTCCCTTCCCTGCAGCAGCTCCTGCAGGAATAGCACAGATGCTGTACAAGCACTCAAACATGTGCTTTTGCTTTCCCAGACAATCCATGTTGCTGCTCTGCTTTGCCAAAATCCCTGGGAAAGCTCCCTGGAAGGCTGTAAATGGCAGATCTGTGATCCTTGGGATGGGGGATGTAAACACAGGCACCCCCAGCCAAACCCTGCCCAGTGACATCCTGTCACTCACGGTGACAAATGGGAATTGCTCTGAGAAAAGAGACCCTGAGCAAGTGCAGAACCTGCCAGGATTCATTTCCCTGTGAGTTCCAGAGAATCACAGCCTTTTCTCAATTTGTGCTGCCTCATTTTGCCAGCAGCTCCTGGTTTGGGTGCAAATGTTGGTGCTCCCAGGGAGGGCACTGAGCCCCCACTGCCAGGGAGCTTTTGTGTCCCTGGGGCTGCAGCCCTGGATGTGTTTGCTGAATTTGAGTCTTGGGTTGATGTGGGCAGAAATGTGGATTCTGTCCCCATCTGTGGCACACATTATCTGCTCATGGGCAGCTTTAAACCAGCTGGGCAATCATCTTTATCTTCCCACAGCCCATCCTCCCTCCAGGAGAGATCTCCTGTTCATGGCCAGTGAGTCCCAGGGCATGGCTGATAAAATTCCATCATCCCATGGGAGATGCTCCAGCCAGGGCAGCAGCCAAGCCTTTCCTACCCAGAGAAAAACTGACATTTGGGACACCAGAGCAGCCTTTGCCACTGGATTCCAGAGGAAAGCCAGACCTTTCCACATCATCCCTGCACCTTCAGAGGAAACTGCACCTTCTCCAGGAGCACTGCTCCAGCTGAACCACATCTGCCACTGCAGGAGGATGCAGCCACCATGGAATGGGACTGTGCCAACACCCTGACTGACTGACGGGTGTCAGCTTGGATTCTGACTCTGGCAGGGTTTGGGATTGTTCTTTGCAATACTGCATTTCTATTTTAATTTTCCTAGTAAAGAACTGTTATTCCTAATTCCCATCTCTTTGCCTGAGAGCCCCTTAATTTCAAAATTATAATAATTTGGAGGGAGGGGGTTTCCATTCTCCATTTCAAAGAGAAGCTCCTGCCTTTCTTGGCAGACACCTGTCCTTCACACCAGGACAAGTTCCAGGTCACACCTGAGGGTGCTCAGGGCTGGGTGGGGACACCTGAGGGTGATCAAGGTGACAATAGAGGGTGATCATGTGACTGAGTGAAAACAATGGAGGGTGATCAAGGTGACAATGGGGGGTGATCATGTGACTGAGTGAAAACAATGGAGGGTGATCAAGGTGACAATGGGGGGTGATCATGTGACTGAGTGAGAACAATGGAAGGTGATCAGGTTACAGGGTGGGGACACCTGAAGAACCTCAAGGTGCTTCAAGGGAACACCTGGCTGGGGCTGACACCCAGAGCAGGGACAAGATTTTCCCAGTAAAGAACTGTTATTCCTAATTCCCATATCTTTGCCTGAGAGCCCCTTTATTTCAAAATGATAATAATTTGGAAGGAGGGCGTTTAGATTCCCCATTTCGAAGAGAAGCTCCTGCCTTTCTTGGCAGACACCTGTCCTTCACACCAGGACAATTTGTCCCTTGGATTTGAAGCCCCTCAGCCCCCCTGGTGTCCCTGGGAGCAGTGGGAATTGCAGGCTCCTCTCTGGGCAGCCCGGCCAGCCCGGGGCTGGCTGTTGCCTCCTGGGTTCCTGCAGCTGCAGGGGCATGCAGGGCTGCTCTGACCGCCTGTGCTGCGTTGCTGTGCGACCAGGGCTGCAATTAATCCCCGGGGTCGGGAGGCTCAGACACTCCTCCTGCATATTTGTCATTTGTAAAGCTCTGATGGGTCTTTCTCAAGGAATATTAGTTAATATTTAATAGCAGTAATGCTAATGGACTGTGCATTTGCTCCAATTAAACACTGGGGAGGGTGGGCTGTGTAAACTCTGCCTTCAGGGCTGAGTGTGGCACTTTCCCCCAGAGCTGCACTCGAGCTGTGAGCAGGAAAGCAGGGCACTACAATTCCCAGGCAATCACACATGGCATCCACACTCTGTAGTGCTGCAAGCATTTATCATAATTAATGGGACCGTGCTGATTATCAAAGGGTGTTTGGGTAATGATTGATTTGTCACTTGTAAAGCCGTGCAGGACATCAGAGCACAAATTACACTGATTTACTGCGAGAGTTCTGAGCTTTCAAGTGCAGCCATTCCTTAGGGGGAATCTGGGGCTCTGCTGCTCGTTCCTCCCTCTCTGGGTCCCTCAGAACCGTTTTGATGTGATAAAACAGAATTAGGAGAATTACTGCTAAGTAATGAATGAAGGGACAGAAGAGCTGGGGACGCTGCACATCTCACAGGCAGAGGGAACAGAAAGGAACCAAAGGCTGCAGAGAGGAAACAAAGCCCTTCCTCCCTCACCCGGGGAAGGGCAAACACAAACTGCTCTCAGCTGGGCCAGAGGCTCTGAGGCCCCTGGGCACTTTTCCAGCTTCCCCTTCCACCATTGCCTGTCCTGTCTTTAGCTGGATCCCAGTTTCCCCAGCTCTTTGCAGCCTCTCTCCCAGCAGAGGAAGGATGCTTTACTCAGAGTTTCCATGGAAACACCAGCTGGGCTGGGATGGAGATGGGAGAGCAGGAGACGCTGGGAGGCTGCAGAGCCAAAGTGAGGAGCCCCTCCAGGTCTGTGTCCTCAGCAGGGACCCCCGGATTTTGGGGGTTTGTTTGCACAGCTGGTGCCAGCAGCGGGGAGTGGCAGGTGCAGTGATGGAGGGAAGGACAAACGCTGTCCCTGGAAACTCCCTCAGCCCCTCCAAAGCCACTCTCTGCCTGTTCCATGGGAATTGCTCCTTCCCCCGGGCCCTGGGGCAGCCCAGCCCATTCCCTGGGCATTGCCTGGCACAGGGGCATGTGCAGAGAGGCCAGAGCCACCTGCAGCCTCTGCCCAGGGGCTCTGTGCTCCCAGCCCAGCACTCCCAGGGGTTTTGGGGGGACAATTAACATAAATTATCCTAGTGACTGCACAGGAGGGATATTTTTAATTTTGAGCATGCACATGTTGCATTCCTGCCCCCGAGGTGATGCTCAGCTCCTCCAGCCTGGCCCAGCCTTTCTGCAGCTCTGCTGTCCCCAGGAGCTCTGGCTCCAGCTCTGCCCTGGCAGCTTTGGATCAAAGCCCTGCTTTGCAGGGTCAGGCAGGTTCAAGGAGCATCTGCTGTGTTGAGTCACTGCAGTTTGTGCCGTGCCTCAGACACTTGTGGATCAGCTCTCAGCTCTCTGCTGTGTGCACACCACTCTAAACCAAGCTTCATGCCTGCCTCGCTGATCTTGAGCAGAGGGAAAAATGTTTCTGAGTCTGTGCTTCAGCACCAGGGCTTCCCAGAGGCTGTGGGGGTGGGAGTGGGCAGCAGGGCACAGTTAAGGAGGATTTTAAATGAGAAATCCACTGTTCAGTGCTGCTGCAGAGGCCAGTGGAGAGATCAAAAGCCCCTGTTAATTGAGAGGGATCTGTCCATGGCTGTGGATGGCCAGCTCCAGAGGTGACTTCAAACAGGTCTTGGATGTTTCCAGACCTGTCTTTCTAAGCTCATCCTGCCTGGCTTTTTTTCTCTTACCACATTCAGAAATGCAAGCCTGTGATGTTTGGGTAGAAGTGAGACAGTGGCCAGAGCAGGAGGGAGGGATGGGAATGAACCAGGGGGATTCAGGGATGGGAATGTCCCTGAGGATTCATGGATGGTCCCAGGGGGATTCAGGGGTGGGAATGTCCCTGAGGATTCAGGGATGGGAATGTCCCAGGGGGATTCAGGGGTGGGAATGTCCCTGAGGATTCAGGGATGGGAATCTCAGGGTCAGCTGGGGGAGCAGCTGATCTCTGCTGCCTTCCCTGGTTGTGTTACCCAAACACTCACCTGACCTGCTGCCTTTGGAATGCAGTTACCCACAAGAAATAAAATCCTCCTGGTTTGGAAACTCCCTCTGTCATTGCTAAAATCATCTCTAAATGTTCAGAGAAGTCTTGCAAGCAGTCAAGTGCTGAGTCTGTGTTTCCTGACTTTTCCCTCCTTTTTCTGGTCACTCTTTATCCTGCTTTGATCCCTTCTGCTGTTACATTTTCCCCATCTCCAGGTTTGCCTCTGCTGGGAACCTGCAATTCTGTGTTCAGCTCTAGGGCTCAATTTGCCTTTTGTGCCTCCTGCAAATCTTATTAAGCTGCGTTGTATTAAATGGGAGAAACATGCAGTTAAGTCTGTGGTTTTCAAAATGCATTAGACTTCTTTTCAAGTATGCAAAGTGTAAATGGATTTTGTGCTTTGGGAATGGAGCAGTGTGTTTACAATTTTGGTTAGATAAAAGGATGCTGAGATGGCCTTTAACATTGATTTCATGTTACGTTTTCCTCGGCTTTAATACAGCCTTAGAGGTTCTTTGAGTGTTTTGATTTACAGAATACGTTGGAAAATGAGTTTTATTTTATTTATCAGTCAGTAATGGGCTTTTCTTTCTGTTCTTCCCAAGTGCAGTTAGCCCTGAAATAGTAACCTGGGTAATCTCATTAGGTCAGGCTTTCTGCTCTCAGGTTTTCTGATCTAGGTTGGGTTGAAACACTGGGAAATGAACTTCTTCCATTGTCTGGTTATTTTTTTTTCTTGTGAATCCAACTGAAACCAAGCCATTTTGTGAGCCATGACAAGCCTACATTAAACCTAAGCCCTTCTGAACCTGAGGGGGGAATTTCTGAGTAATGAAGATTTAAATCCCAGGAGAACTGAGTTTTCTCTGGGCTGTTGTGTCACCCTGGAGCAGAGCTGGACACTTCTCTCCCTTCCCAGAGGCTGCAGGTGTTTATTCACCCTGCAGAGGCACTTGGGAGGTTCTGTTGGTTAGAAATGATCTGAGCTTTGTCAGTGGGAGCTGTTGCACCTCCCCGGGGACAGTCCCTGCAGGGAGCAGGGGCAGGGGTGCAGGACAGAGCCCCAGGCTGAGCTGGCAGTGCCTGGGGGCTCCTGCCCCCCTGAGCCCCCCAGGCTCTGCACGAGGGGAGGGACCCCCAACACACCTGGGCTTTGGACTTTCCCAAGCACCTTCACTACTGAAACCAAACTGAATTCCAGTTCTGATCACTCTGAGAGTGCTGCCAAGCCCTGCATTACCTGCCCTACGTCAGAGCTGGGGGAGAAGCACAGGCAGCACCCTGACCTTCCTCTGCCATCTCAGGTGCCTCTGAAGGAATCTCAGCTTTCATTTTTAATGGGACAGGGAGAGGCTGGGTCAGCCATGGAACTGTGCAGCACCAGGAGTGTGTTTGCACTGAGCAGCAGAACAGACCAGGCTGGAGAATCTCCTGCCTGCCCATGGAGCTGCTGCAGGAGGTCCTTGAGGAATTTCTGCTTTCAGGCCCTTAACTCCACAGGATCCCAGGCTGGTTTGGGGCTGCTGGGACCCTGGAGCTCAGCTCATCCCACCCCTGCCGTGGCAGGGACCCCTCCCACTGTCCCAGCTGCTCCAAACCCACTGTCCAGCCTGGCCTGGGCACCCTGTGCCAGCCTGGAATTCCTTCCTAATCTCTGATTTAAACTGCAGTGTCTGCCAGGCTGATGCTGCCTGACAAATGTTTGTTTTCTGTGAGGTTTCCTCTCAGTCCAAGTCTCAAATCCCACTTTGTGTCTGAAGCACAAGTAACTGCCTCAGCAGCTGAGTCCCATCACAGAGTGAAACATTAAATCTAAAGCAGCTCTTAGCTCCTGCAGCCAGGAAAATATCCATGTTTTATTCATGGAGGAATACTAGTCAACATCCCCTGGCTACAGCCCTGGCTCTATAAATAGCCCTGCAGTGACACAGCAAACTGGCCTGGGGACAGGGGCTGGGCTGCCCCAGGAGAGCCCCCAGAACGTCCCTGGGTACCCCAGAGAACCCCAGAACGTCCCTGGGTACGCCAGAGAACCCCAGAACCCATCTGATTCCTCCTGCACACCAAGGCAGGTGTGTGTGTGTTTAGATGAAAGTTTGGGGTTGTGGATAAATTTGGGGTGGGACTCAGCTGGGAAATGGAGAAGTGCTGCTGCCCCAGCCCCTGCTGATGCTCTGCCTGAGGTGTGCTCAGTGATAATTCTCTCTGGAGCTGGAACTGGCTGGATCCTAATTGAATGTAAGCTCAGGTGAGTGCACTGTAATAATTCACAGGGATGGAGGCCTGGGAGACTTGCCTGGAGTTCCTCACATGTGCCTCAATCATATTTTAGCATTGCTTTAACAGCCCAACAGGCAGAGCTGGCATAACAAATTCATCATGTGGGCTGTGATTTATGGACCTGGGCTGATCTATCCCCTTCTTCTCCAGCTCATTTATCATTCCCACATGGTCACTCCTTCCCTTTCTGCAATTCTTTGGGGCTGCTCCTGAGGATTTCTCAGGAACTTTATCTGGAACAGAAGAGCTCCAGCCTGTCCTGGCTGGGTGAGGGCAGAGGATTCAGAGCTGGATTCAGAGCAGGGGGTTTTACAGAGTGCTGTTCATGTGTGATTCCAGTTAATCAGCTTTTCCCTGACTTTGCTCTCTGTTGGAGCAGAGTCAGACAAGATTTCGGGTTCCCTGGTAACTCCCTGGGCAGGAGCTCTGGGATGCAGAGCTCTGCTGCTCCCACCCCAGCACAGAAACAGCTGTGCCCCAGCTGTGCCTGCAGGGAGGGAGGGGAGCCCAGAGCCCAGATGTGCAGCCCCAGAGCCCTGGGACTGCCGGGGAAGGAGCAGGAATTGGAGCAGGAGCAGGAACAGGAGCAGGAATTGGAGAAGGAATTGGAGCAGGAATTGGAGCAGGAACAGAGACAGGGACAGGAACAGGGGCAGGAGCAGGAATTGGAGCAGGAGAAGTAACAGGGATGGGAATTGGAGCAGGATTAGGAGCAGGAATTGGAGCAGAAACAGGGACAGGAATTGGAGCAGGAACAGGAACAGGAGCAGGAATTGGAGCAGGAATTGGAGTAAGAATTGGAGCAGGATTTGGAGCAGAAACAGGGATGGGAATTGGAGCAGGAACAGGATTAGGAGCAGGAATTGGAGCAGGAACAGGGACAGGAATTGGAGCAGGAGCAGCCCCAGCTCCCTGAGCCTGCTGGGGCCAGGGGCAGCTCTGGGCTGCCTTTGGGGTCTCTCCCAAATCGCTGCCCCCCTTCCCCTGGGCTCCTGCTGTGCTGCAGGCTGAGCTCACTCTCACCTGCCTCTCTCCAATTGCTGGGATGCACACCCAGTACTAGAAAGTTGTACAAGTTATTTTTAAAGTGTGGAGGAAGTTATGTAAGGCAGATCATGCTAAGGGTTTATTTTATTTTTAATGACTATATTTAAAAATTCATGCAGAAGCATAGAGGGACTTTTAATTACTACATTTAAACCTTCAGGTGATACCAAAGTAAAGGGGGAAAGCTCCTTCTCCATTTTTTTCCATGTCCTCCCTTTCTTTGCAAAGCAGACGCAGGAGCAGGCTGGGACTCAGCCTGAGCTCAGAGAGCTTCAGCTGGGGCAGGAGAACAGAGGAACAGCCCTCCTGCCTCCCCAGGAGAGGTTTTAGGGCAGTCACAGGATTGCAAATCTTCTAATGAGGAGCTGCCTGGAGTCCTGTGGCCATTCTGAAATGCCTGGGCAGGAGCACATTTCTTTTCTTGCATGCCAGAAACATGCATTTACCCAGAAATAAAGAGCTCCAGCTCAGCTTTTGTGTTTGCTGCTGAGTGCTGTGAAGCATCTGAGAGAGTGCAGAGTGCACAGAGCTGGTTCTTTGTGCTCCTCTGGCCTGTGTTTATCTTATTGACCAGCAGAGAGAGGAGAAAGAAAAAGTGCATTTTAATTAGTCCTGACAACTTCATCTGTCTGCAGGTCAAAGCTGAGCTTGGCTGGGTTTTGCAGTGGCTCTGCCTTGGGCATGGCTCTGTCCTGGGGCCAGGGGGGGCTTGTGGCACCTTCTTGGGAGCCAGAGGCACAGGGGCAGGGAATGGGAAGGGTTAAATCCCCCCAGAGAGAGCCTGGCACAGGGGCAGGGAAGGGGAAGGGTTAAATCCCCCCAGAGCCAGCCTGGCACAGGCACAGGGAAGGGACAGGGAAGGGTTAACTGCCCCCAGAGCCAGCCTGGCACAGGGACAGGGAAGGGGAAGGGTTAAATTCCCCCAGAGCCAGCCTGGCACAGGGACAGGGACAGGCACAGGGACAGGGAAGGGTTAACTGCCCCCAGAGCCAGCCTGGCACAGGCACAGGGACAGGGAAGGGTTAACTGCCCCCAGAGCCAGCCTGGCACAGGGACAGGGACAGGGAAGGGTTAACTGCCCCCAGAGCCAGCCTGGCACAGGGAATGGGACAGGGACAGGGAAGGGTTAACTGCCCCCAGAGCCAGCCTGGCACAGGGACAGGGACAGGGACAGGGAAGGGTTAACTGCCCCCAGAGCCAGCTGCCCCAGGACACCCCGGTGCCTCTGTGGGAGCAGCAGGGGTGATTCCCATTCCCATTCCCATTCCCATTCCCATTCCCAGTCCCAGTCCCAGTCCCATTCCCAGTCCCAGTCCCAGTCCCACTCGCACAGCTCTGCCTCCCTCTCTCACCTGCACCCGGAGCTGCCAGCCCCGACTCTGTGCTGAGCTCAGCAGGACAAGCTGCTCCCTCCGCAGCCAAAATCCCCCAGCACTGGCCTCCCCTGCCTGAGCTCCTGCCTTGCCTTTGCTCCAGTGACACCCTGGAGGGGCACAGAGATTTTACCAGTCTGTGAGCTTGTATTGCCTGAAGGCAACAAAAATAGATTCTCCCATCTTTTTTTTTTTTTTTTTTTTTTTTTTAAAATTGAATAAACCAATCAGGCACGATTGATTGCTCCAAAGTAATCCCAAACCTCGCCCTCCCCTGAATGGGGCTGGGTGATTGGAACCATTCAAACCTGGGGAGGAGCAGCCTCTGTCTCCTGCTGGGGATGCTTTTCCTCAGGAGATGCTCTGGTTATCCCTGGTTATCTCATCCCTGGTTATCCCTGGTTATCTCTGGTTATCCCTGGTTATCTCATATCTGGTTATCTCTGGTTATCTTATCCCTGGTTATCTCATCCCTGGTTATCCCTGGTTGTCCCTGGTTGTCCCTGGTTAACTCTGGTTGTCTCTGATTATCCCTGGTTAACTCTGGTTATCCCTGGTTATCCCTGGTTATTTCTGGTTGTCTCTGGTTATCCCTGGTTATCCCTGGTTATTCTTGGTTATCTCCGGTTGTCTCTGGTTATCCCTGGTTATCTCATCTCTGGTTATCCCTGGTTAACTCTGGTTATCCCTGGTTATCCCTGGTTATCTCCGGTTGTCTCTGGTTATCCCTGGTTATCCCTGGTTATCTCTGGTTATCCCTGGTTATCTCATCTCTGGTTATCCCTGGTTAACTCTGGTTATCCCTGGTTATCCCTGGTTATTTCTGGTTGTCTCTGGTTATCTCTGGTTGTCTCTGGTTGTCCCTGGTTATCCCTGCTTATCCCTGGTTATCCCTGGTTAACTCTGGTTATCCCTGGTTATCTCTGGTTATCTCAGGAGCCCCCTGACAGCCCCCCCAGCACAATTCAGATCATTCCTGCACTGCCACCAGAACCTTCCCCTCAGAGGCTCCCAGAGGGATTTTGGAGCTCCCTGGGAGCTCTCCCAGCTCCTGCCTGAGCAGGGACAGGGGCAGGATCTGCAGGAGATCCCAGCACAGATTCTCTCCTTGGGGCTGCTGCTGTCAGGGCTCCCATCCCTCCTGGACAGTGGGAATTCCCTGCAGGTCTGGGGGGGCTCCCTGAGCTGGGGCTTTGGGGAACAAATGGGCATTGCTGCACAGCACCCCCAGCCTGCCTGCCACCCCAAAAACTGCAAATCCACCTGAAACTCGGCTCCAAGTTGTGTGCAAGTGATGAAAATCCTCAGGAATTGCTTCCAGCTCTTAAAGTGCCCCTTCTGAAAGCACATGGAAACTGTGAGATGAGTCTGACACAGCTCAGAAAATGATATAAAGAAATATAAAAAATATAAAGAAGTATAAAGAAGTATAAAGAAATATAAAGAAGTATAAAGAAACCCAGTTTTTCTCCTCTTTTTGCTCATTGTTAATTTAGATCCTTAAAGATCCTTGATCAATGGTTCCAGGAGGTTTCTCTGCTCTTCTTTCTGATCTCCCTGATTCACAGTTTGAGGGAGTTGAGGAAAAAATAAGGAGGTTGAAGAAATCAAATCAGAATTAATTTATGCAACAACTCCAGCATCCATAAATAACCCATTAAATATTGTCCTCTGCTAAATTTAGAAAAAGCTCAGGTGTGTCTCCTCTTGTGCTGCACAGAAAGTTTTAACACAGATTTAATCATGCTGAATGTTAGGGGAAAGGGCTAATTAGGTTGGCAAATTTAGCAGGCAGGAGTGTATGACACGGGAGGAAATGGGTGATGGGATATCATTCACTGTAAAAGTGACTGGCCTTGGGGAATGTCTTTAAGGGTGTTATATGACATAATCCTAGTTTAGAAAGTCCAAGTTTACATCACCCTCAACATTCTTCTGTTTTTCAAAAGAATCTTTCCCAAGGTTGGTAGGGCTGCTCTGCACCAGATGTGTGAACTTCACCAGGAAAATAAATCAGGAGCTTGTTCTGTCATAAAGCACACATGATTTTTTTTTCCCTCTTCTAAAGCAGATTTCTGTTTCATCCTTCTGAAGGGGGTCATTTAATAGTGTGTGAAATGAAATGTCAACAGCAATTAGAACAAATGGCACTGCAAGCCCCGAGAGACACCAGGTTTCTGCTGGGAAATGTTTGCAGCCAGGAGGGGAGGGAGGGAGGGGAGGGAGAGGAGGGAGAGGTCTCAGGTGCTGCTCCTGGAGCCAGAGCCTGCAGCCCTTGGTGGGGACCCTCACCTGGGCTCACCTGGGGGCTTTGGGACCCTCACCTGGGCTGTCCTGGGGGCTTTGGGACCCTCACCTGAGCTGTCCTGGGGGCTTTGGGACCCTCACCTGGGCTGTCCTGGGGGTGTTGGGACTCTCACCTGGGCTCACCTGGGGGCTTTGGGACCATAAACAGATCCCTGCCCTTGGGGTTATTGCTTTTATCAGCAGCCTGTTGTTCATGGGGAGTTCAGAAACAAGTGGAAAACACAAATGTGAGGCATGCAAATAAATCCTTCTGGCAAAATTGTTCACTAGACTCATTATCATGGAAATAAATTTCCAATGTGACTTTTCAGAGCTGCTGAAAGGCATCACCTTGTGGAGCTGTTCTGTGCCTCCCTGACAAGCAAACTCCAAAATTTGTGTCAGAAATGCTTTCAGGTGTTGCTTGGAACAAAGGGCAGGGATGGTGGGAGGTGTCTGTGCTGGGGCAGCCCAGGTGCTCCCCCTCATTGTGGCCCATTTGCATTCTGCACTCAGCCTGCAGACCTGCCACTGGGATGTGCTCACTGAATAAAGCCCAATTAATGAAAGGTTAGGAGGCAATTAAAAATTACCAAGTGTCCTTTATCTCCAAGTGAAGTTTATACTGCAGTGGGAGTTCCTGGAATGCTACAAAACCCTTCTGGAAGGCTGAGGCAGCTGCTGCTTGTGGATTCATGTTTGCTTTGACCTCTGTGGAGTTTTGTGGGTTTCTCTGAATGGATGGAAAGAGCACAGCAGCCCCAGTGGGCCCCAAGAAATGCTCCTGAATGGGTTTGTGCCTCTGCTCTCCAAAGGGTGATGAGTGGGGGAGAACAGAGCTGCAAAGAGCAGAGTCAGAATGACCCCCCTGGGCAGCAGAACTCACAGATGTTCCAGAGAGGAGCAGGACAATTGCAGGTGGAAGGTGCCAGCCTGGCTCTGAGCACTCAGCAGCAGATGCCAGTGCCAGCCTGGCCTGCCTGCAGGAGGTGACCTGTCCTGGTCACCCTCTGGGCACATCAAGGGCTGTGTGCAGCAGGGGATGCTGTGGGGAGGGCACAGGTTCCCTGCTCCTCTGAGAAATCACTGCTGCCCCAAAGTGGCAGCAGGGAGCTCTTTGCTGTGTGGGTTGTGCAGAGAAGTTGAGTCTTTCCCTGGCTTGGATTTTCCCCCTGTGCAATAGAGATGTCAGGGTTTTTCTAGGAAGGCAGTGAATTGGATAAATGGTTGTAGCATAGCCTGACAGACTCGGTACAGAAATGTCATTAAAATTCCCCTCTCTGCAGTTATTTATTCCTTTTGGGGTCAGCCCAGTGGCACGTGCAGAGCTTTCCTGACTGCAGAGGAACCTGCTGCTCCTGGGTCTGGGGCAGAGGTGAGTGGGAGCGTGCAGGAGTTCAGCTGCACGAGCACATCTGGGGCTGCAGACAGGGCTGATGTGTCCCACATCTGGAACTGCACTGACTGACCTCTGCATGCAGAGCAGCCCTCTCCCAGGGCAGCAGGGGAGAAAAGCCCTGGAGAAGATGGATGAGAAGGGAATGAGATGCCCAAGCAAATGCCAATGACCCATGCCTTGTGCCAGTAGGGGCTGGGGGAGCATCGGGTTTGGGTTCAGTGTTTGGGGTTCAGGGTTCAGGTTCAGGGTTTGGGGTTCAGGGTTCAGGTTCAGGGTTCTGGATTCAGGGTTCAGGTTCAGGGTTCAAGGTTCAGGTTCAGGATTCAGGTGTGTTCCTGCAGCCCTCTGCACCCACTGCAGCCCAGACAGGAGCCAGGACCCACAGGAGCCTCCAGGAGGGGCTGAATTCCTCTGCAGGAATCAGGCCAGACCTGGAGTGTGCAGCACATCAGGAACAGCTTCCTGTCCCTGTACTAAGCGCTGCTGATGTTCTTGCTGTCCAGCTCCCCATGTGAAACTTTTCAGAAAGGAATGACAGGAACCTACACAGGCCCTGCTGTTTCCCTGTCCTGACAGCACAGAACGAGCTCCCCTTGAATTCCATACAAGTCTGAGTACCAGGAAAGGGAAAGAACTTGGGAAAGATGGGCTGGGCAGAGGAGAGCTGTCCCTGTGCTGTTTCCTCAGCTCTGGGGTTTTTCCTACCCCTCACTTCTGGAGACCTGTTTGCAAGAGGGATTTATATCATTTTCCACCATATCTGAATGGCAGCATTTAAAAATGCCTGGGCTTCAATGCCACATCACTCAGGCTTGCAGTGCTTTGGTTTATGGTTATGTTTTACCATTTCTGGCTCCGTGATTGCTTTTCACATCTTACACATAATCCCCAAAAAGCCTTTTCATATCCCTCAATCTGATTTACTCCCAAGTGAATCCCTGTAGGGCTGTGGATGCTCTCCCTCTGTTCAGGGGACTTCAGGAGTGGATGTTAAAGGTTGTTGTGAGTCCCTGGTTCTCAGTCCCTGGTTCTCAGTGCCTGAGCTACAGAGCTCCATGAAATCTGGTTTGGGTTTATCACTCTCACAGTTCCTGACTAGAGGCAACACCAGTCTTTTGCCACAGGATATAATATTACAACACTATTTTTTATTTCATTGATTTAACCTGGTCTTCAACAGAGCGGGACAGAAAATTGCATTTAAAAGATAAGAGGAAAAAAAAGATCTGGAAGATGCATTGCATCTTAGATGGCAAACTGACTGCTGTGATTACAATTTGTTATGCTGTGCATTTGGGTTATATTTCTGCTAAAAATCCAATTTTACCGTAGAGCAGCACATCTAAGAGTACTTTAAAATGGATTATATAGTGAAAGCCCAAGCCTTACATTATATTGTAACTTAAATGAGCTGATTTTGCTGTTATTTAGCAGTTTCCATCCTGTGTGGCAGCACTTGTCACAAAGTGCAGAATTCCCCTTGGGTGAGTTGTGGGAAAATCCTGAGGGGTGCCTGGGCCAGGGCAGGGTGGGACTGAACCCAAAGCACCCAAAGCACAGCTGGGCTCCCTCCTGGCCAGAGGTGAGGTGCAGTGTGTGAGGGCAATAATCCAGAGGTGAGGCAGGGGCTGAGGAAAGGGCAGCAGGGGCAGACAAGGCTGGGAGCACTGGCAGCACCTGTGTGGGACAGACCTGGCTGCTGGGATCTGGGGGCTCTTCCCCACATCCCTCCCTTCCCTGGCCGGGTGATTCTGAACATTTGTTATTTATAGCATTTTAGTATTAAATAATAAATCAGCCTCTGGGAGAGGAACGACTCCTGTTTGCATTTTGCTCAACCACGTTCCCTACAAAACTCAGCCTTTCCCTCTGCCATCCCAAATGCTGTGGGATTTTTTCCTCCATCCTCTCCTTTGGTCTGTGACAGGAGCTGGAGTTCTTTGCTGTTTTGTTTAGGCTCACACAGGTTTGGAAGAAGCCCCTGGAGCTGGGTCCTGTCCCCCTGCAGGGTGACCAGGTCCCCTCCTCCCTCTGGGCCACTCCTGCCACAGGTTCAGGGCCACAAGCTGGGCTTGGTGCTGCTCATGGGTCCCTTCCAGCTCAGGCTCTCTGGGATTCTCAGAAATCCTTGCCTAGCTTGCTGTTAGTCACCAATTTCCATCCAGAGTGTTTCACCTTGCATTCACAGCACTGAGCCCCAGGGATGTTGGGATAAATTCCCTTCTCTCAGTTTGGGAGATTTAACAAACTGGGTGCATTTAATTTGCTGCACACTCAAGGGCTGTAGGTGGGGATGTGCTGGCTGCCCACTGGGCTTTGAGATTGCCACTTGTTAATGGCACAGCAATTCTATCAGCAGGTTTTGGAAGTGCCTCAGCAGCAGTGCAGGGGATCCAGGGAGGGAGGGATGGAGAGAGGGAAGGAGGGATGGATGGATGGATGATTTACGGATGGATGATTGATAAATGGATGGATGGATAGAGGGATGGAGGGATGGATGGATGATGGATGGAGCTCTGCTCTGCTGGGGCAGGCAGGATGGGGACAGGGGGCTCTGGGAGCTCAGGGTGCTCTCAGAGCACGTCTCACATCTCACCCCCAAGGGGGATGTCCCATGAGAACAGAGCCCACGTGTCTGCCAGCCCACCCTGCTGTCCCTGCTGAGCAGGGTCTGTGCTGCAGCCACCCCTGAGCACAGCACACGAGCAGCTCCAGCCACAGCCTCTGCTTCTGACAAAAAATGAATCCTAAAAGCTGCTGAGATTCATTTTCAGCTCACAGTACATGTGGTGCCAGACTCCCCTGCTGCAATCATGTGAATATATCCTGACACGTACAAGGAGCTGCCTGTTTGTTTACCCCGGCTCTGCACTTCAGGGCCTGCGTGCACAGCTTCCAACAAAGGGATTTTAAAGCCTCAACACTGATTTTCTTCTCAAAGTCTTTATCTCCCACCAAACTAGCCGTTATATTTCACTGGGAAGTTCATGTGTTTTCCTTCCCTTTTCTTTTTCTAACGTTTTTAGCCCTGCTCAGATGGTAACAGGCAAATGATGGACAGTGCCAGGGTTTTGGAGTGGCACTGTGGGAAAGGAGTGCTTTAGACAATATTTCAATATGTGCTGAAAACCTGAGAGGAAATGGTAAAAATAAATGCAAATGTTGCTATGTGGAAGATTTCACCTGTAGATCTGTTCTCCTTTTCTGAAATCTCGTTTTCCCTTCAGGAGCTGCCCTGGGTGATGCCCCATCCCCAGGCACTGCAGGGCAATGAACTGCCCACAGGCACGGGGGATGGGAGATTCCCTGGGGATGGGAGATTTCCTTTGGGTCTTTTCCAAACCCTCGGCATTGGTGTCTGCTCGGGCAGATCTCCCCAGGCACCACAGCAAGGCGGGGTTTGGATGGGGATTCACAGGGATGAACCATTTCAGCAGCAGCTTTTGGCAGGGTTTGGTCCTCAGGAGGTTTCCCAGCCCTGCAGTGCCTCAGGAGGTGGCAGGGCTGATGGAGATGGGAGGGAAAGGCAGCAGGATGTGGGAGCAGGCAGGAGTCTGGATCCCAAAGTGTGCAGAAGGGACAGGGCTGGGAACAGGGCCGGGACAGAGCTGGGACAGAGCTGGGACAGAGCTGGGACAGGGATGGGACAGAGCTGGGACAAGGCTGGGACAAGGCTGGGACAGGGCTGGGACAGAGCTGGGACAGGGCTGGGACAGGGCTGGGACAGCCTCTGCTCCTGCTGCTCCTTCCTGACACCTCGGGGAAATCCCTGCCCGGGCCCTGGGTCGCTGCTGGCTCCCGGTGATGTGTGTGTGTGTGTGAACTGTTTTCCCAGGTCTGATCTAGGCAGGGCTTTCCCCAGGCAGGAATTCAAGCCTGTTCAATGGAGCTCATTAGGTAATGAGCTTATTCACTAAGCTCATTAGTGGTGGAATTCATCCTGCCCAGCCCTCTGCAGCCCAAAATCTTGCATCCCTTCAGCCCAGCTTACTGCCCATGCTGACCCTTAGCTAGAGGTCTCTTTTACCTCATTTCCTCCATTTCCCGTGTTTTCATTCAACAGCTGCTTTGCTGAATGACTGCTTCTATTCTTTAATCTGTCCTGCTATTCCTCTCCAGCAGAAAAATATCTCAGAGGGCTGAAATCTTCTGTGTGGAGTGTGCCAAGGCTGGGATCCGTTGCCAGCTCATTTCATGGGCTGGAGCAGCGTGTGTGACTCAGTGGGGCTCAGCCTGGGCCGTGATGGATGCTCCAGCAGTCATGAACAGACGCTTGGGCAGATGCAAGTGGGCAGGAAAACGAAAGAGGCACCGAGGAAAAGTTGTGATTCCTCCTGTGATTGCCCATCTGCACACAGTGCTCTGGGCTGGGGGAGTTCTGCACACACACAGCCATGGCAGAGGATGGGAATTTCGTATTTTGGTTCATTATGCAGAGATAAGAGGGTGATTGGGAAGAAGAGTAGCTGAGGTGCAAAGCTGGGTGGGAGACAGGGCTGAAAGGCGCCTGCAGCAGCAGCAGAGCGAAGTGTGGCAGCGAGCAGGGAGTGCTGGCAGTAACGCTCCAGTGATTCCTGCTCAGCGCCCAATTCAGGCGCTGCTTTCACTCACGCCAGACTCTGATTAGCAAAAGGCTCTGCTGCAGGGTGAGGCAGGGTCAGAGCCTGCTCCATCTCCCCTCACAAGGAAGCAGCAAGTGGAGCTTTCCTTGCATTAATATTGACAAAGGAGTGATGTAAACATCCCCAAAGCCCCGAGAACGCGGGGCTGCGATGAGTTTGAGCTCCTGCAGGACAGGGTCTGTTTGTGCCTGTGCTGTGCAGGGACCCTGCACACACCCGGGGCTCTGGCAGGGAATGCCCAGCAGGGCTGGGGTCCCGGGGTCCCGGGGGTCCTGGGGGGCTCTGCCAGGGGATCCATCCGGGGGAGCAGCCCTGGGCTCTGCAAACTGCAGTGGGGACACAGGGCTGGGTTTGCTGCCACAGCTCCCTGAGCCCAGCTGAGCCCAGGCTGGATGGGCTCAGGGCAGGCAGCTCAGAGCAGCTTTCCCTCCCTTCAGCTTTCCCTTTGAACACAGATTATTCCTGCCCAGGGTGTGAGAAGGGCTGCCTCGCACAATCCTTCCCCATTGAAAAGTAAAGTGCTATTTTTGTTCTCACCACAGTGACTGTAATTAATGTTTGAGGAGGATGGCTCCCTTGTGTTCTGGATCATACAAACACAGAGAAAAATGTGCACATGCTGTCTCCAAATCACACCCCAAAGTGGAGGTGCAGCAAACAGACATGGAATTGAGGATTGTGGCCTCACCCTGGAGGTGTCCAAGGCCAGGCTGGATGGGGCTCTGAGAAACCTGGGATAGTGGAAGGGGGTGAGAATTGAGATTCTTCCAACCCAAACCATTCTGGGATTCCATGATTCTAACTACATGAGAAAATAAGCAAATTAAATAATAGTAAGAAATGTTTTCCCTGGTGTAAAAAAGGAAGCAAAGGGCTGCCTGGTGGTGGGGTGCAATCTTGTTATCAAGGCTGCACATTTGCATATTAAAGGCTGAAAGTGACTCAAGATTTTATCATCTGCTTTCTCACACCTGATGTGGAGCCCTGCATCTACAGGCAGGGTGAGAAAAACAGCAGCACTGGGTGACATTTCCATGGCACTGGAGTGACAGGGACACCAGGAGCAGGGCAGGGAGCAGGGGAAGCATTGCTGGGGGCACAGAGCTCAGGGCAGTGCCCAGAGCTGGGCTTTGGGGTGTTTGGTGCCCAGGGCTGTTCAGTGACCCCAGCAGAATGGGGAGCCCTGGGGTGCCAGGAGCATCCAGGAGCACATCCAGCACCCCCAGCTGCTCCCCTTGGTGTGTTTAGGGTTTATCCCTTGGGTTATTTGCCCTTTTCCCGAGGAGGCTGCACAGCACAGACCCAGCCAGAGCTCCAGCTCAGCCTCTGAGACCCAGAGAATCCTTTCCAGGACCTTTGTGGCCACGTGCATCAGCCCAGTCTCCCAGAGGGCAGGCAGCTGGAGCTGCTGTGTGCTTCCATTGAGGGCAGATGAACCCAGTGCCAGGCCCTGCTCCGGGCTGGGGCTGCTCTGAAAGGCTCTGAGAGCCTGCCCAGGCTTTTAGAGCTGAGAGCTCCTTCCTCCCTGAGCATCCCCAGGGGCAGGGACAGAGCCACAGCCCCCCCAGACCACAGAAACCAGAGGGGAAAGGCAGAACAAAAGAGCAAATTGGGGCAAGAATGAGGGGGAGGCAGAGGCAGGTGCTGCAGGGAGGTTTGTGAGCTGCAAACGGGGTGAAAAGGCAGCAAAGGCACCTTTAGGAGGAATGAGTTGTTTCCTCCTCTGGCAGGCAGGGGTTCGACTTGCCACATGCCTCCTGGTAATTTCCCAGCAGGTTTAAATGTTGGAACAATGGCATTCTGTTAGATATTGATTTTAAAATAACTCTTCCACACTTACTTGTGACTTGAAGAGGTGAATGACAGCCCTGAGTGTGTTCTAATGCAGCAGAGGTAAAGAGTTAAATAGAGCCAGTCTGTTTCTGCAGGCACTGGCTGCCCAGGAGAAGGCAGAGCCTGGCTGAACGCTGCCTGTCTTCTGGGCTGCAGCAAAAACACTCCTCAGTCTGCAGGGAAATCTTAACAAATGCACGGTGGATGTGGTGGGATTGGACAGAGAAGGAATTCTGTGCTGGGTGGTGAAGCAGCAGGAGTGGGAGGCAGCTGGTGAATGACCAAATCTCAGCTCTGCTTCCCCAGCTCCTGCAGAGAGAGAGGCTGCCCTGGGCTGGAGTGCCTGAGCCTGGCCTGAGCCGGGGCTGAGCCTGGGCTGAGACTGGGCTAAGACAGGCCTGAGACTGGGCTGAGACTGGGCTGAGACTGGGCTGAGACTGGGCTGAGCCTGGCCTGAGCCGGGCTGAGCCTGGGCTGAGCCTGGCCTGAGACAGGCCTGAGCCTGGGCTGAGCCTGGCCTGAGACAGGCCTGAGACTGGGCTGAGCTTGGGCTGAGCTTGGGCCGAGCTTGGGCTGAGCTTGGGCTGAGCCTGGTTTGAAACTGAGCTGAGCCTGGTTTGAGACTGGGCTGAGCCTGGTTTGAGACTGGGCTGAGAGCACAGATCCCTTAAGCAATTGCAGTGAAACCTCTCCTGTTACTCCCCTGACACTAAACCAAGGCGTGGGTTTATCTCAGTGTGGCCCCTGCAGGGGAGCAGGGCTGGGTGAGGAGTCCCTGTGAGGATGAGGAGAAGGAGGATGAGGAGGATGAGGAGGAGGATGAGGGGAGGATGAGGAGGAGGATGAGGATGGTGCTGGCAGCAGCTCCCTGAGCTCCTCTCCCTGCACACACCCACGGGCTGTAATCAGCTGAGGACCCTAATTAGTTTTGGCTGATTTGTTCCAGGGCCTTTAACTCAGCTCTGGAGCTGACAGTGGCTCTCTGTCCCTTCTTGCAGTGATGTCTGTAAACTGATTACTTTTACTGGGTCAGCTCTCTCATGAAATTATCGTTTTATGAGACTAAAAATAGCCCAGATCCAGTCAGCACGCCAATCACTTCCCCTCATCTCCAATGAAAATGCAATATCATCTTTAATCTGTATTTCTCAGGCTTACTGTGAGGCAGGTTAGAAAGAAGAGGGGGTGGGGGAAAAAGAAAGAGGAGATCAGAAAAAAATCTGTAAATCAGTTGCTATAGATGCATCCCTGCCAAGGCTCCCACTGGTAAATTTAGCAGTCACGTTACAATTTTAGTCAGCACCATTTCTTAGCCTTATTCAAAATAATTCACTTCTCACACAATGAGTTACCCTCAAGGCAAGTTATTTTGTCTTGCACATTAAAAATGGTGCGTTTGCACATACGTGCAACTGTTACAAATATCCAAAGCCACAAAAACCTAAGAATGGAAAATTTTCTTTTTTCTTAAGAGAGAAAAAAAAATCCAGTAAATTCCGCTTGCTCTAAGAATGAATAAAGGTATTTTAATACTTCTGGGGTTCTGGTGAATACAAATAGCTCAAAAATGAGATGCTTGCCTGAGATTTATATCAAGATAGCAAAGGAAAAAGGTTGCATCTGTAGTTTCTGATACAAAGACATTTTGCACACAATATCTGTAAATCCATTAGAAGAAAATTGATACACGTTTTGTACGAGAGGGAGATGGAGTGAAGGGAATGAAAGCCCAAGGAAATGGGCTCTGTGTTAATTCAAGCAGCTCCTTGGCCCCTGGGTATGAGGAATTGTGTGGGAAATGGTGAGAGTGATGAGATTCAGCCCCTCCCTTCACAAGGGAACCCCCAGACTCACCCACCGTGCTGGGGGTGATGGGAGATGGGCACTGTGCTGCTTCTGGGGGTGATGGGAGATGGGCACTGTGCTGGTTCTGGGGGTGATGGGCAACGGGCACAGTGCTGGTTCTGGGGGTGATGGACAATGGGCACTGTGCTGGTTCTGGGGGTGATGGGCACTGTGCTGGTTCTGTGTGAGATGGGCACTGTGCTGGTTCTGGGGGTGATGGGACATGGGCACTGTGCTGGTTCTGGGGTTCCATGGCTCTGTGGGTGCTGTGAGATGGGCACTGTGCTGGTACTGGGGGTGATGGGACATGGGCACTGTGCTGGTTCTGGGGTTCCATGGCTCTGTGAGTGATGGGACATGGGCACTGTGCTGGTTCTGGGGGTGATGGGCAATGGGCACTGTGCTGGTTCTGGGGTTCCATGGTTCTGTGGGTGCTGTGAGATGGGCACTGTGCTGGTTCTGGGGGTGATGGGCACTGTGCTGGTTCTGGGGTTCCATGGCTCTGTGAATGATGGGACATGGGCACTGTGCTGGTTCTGTCAGCCTGGGACAGTGCAAGTGTCCCTGCCATGGCAGGGGTGGCTCTGCATGTCTTTAAGGTCCCTTCCAAGCCAAACCCTGCCAGAGTCTCTTCCCCCCTCTGGGCAGGGGCAGTGATGCCCAGCAGAGCCCCCAGGCTGCAGGGGGATGTGGCACTCAGGTTTCCACAGCCCCAATTTGATGCCTCTGCTGCAGGTCACAGGCAGTGCCTGGCAGTCTGAAACACACTGCTGCTGTCAGGGGAGATGCAAACAGCTGTGAAAAGCTGAGAGAAACACCTTCTCTGGGCAAAACTGGTGTGGGGTTTAGGGGGAGAGAGGTTTTGTGTTTGTGCTGCACATGAGGGGAAGCAGCAGAACCTGAGGCTTCCATATCACTCCCCTAAAGTGAATAAAACTGAATATTGGCAGGACTAGGAGAAACCTGGGCTAATGGGAAGGGTCCCTGCCCAAGGCAGAGGGTTGGAATGAGCTGGGCTTCAAGGTCCTTCCAATCCCAGCTGTGAACCCATGAAAACCAAAGCCCTGGTACCAGGGGAACCAAATTAACTGTAATTAACACGTTTCTATAGAGGTTTAAACCCAGTGATTGCATCTCTAACTAACTAAAGCCAGGGCAGGGCCGTGGGTGCTGGGATGGGCTGGCACTGCTGAGCTGGGCCAGGCTCAGAACCTCTGCAGGACACAGGAAGGGTCTGGGAAAGGCAGAGCTCCCAGCTCTGGGGCACCCAGGGGATGGGAGAGGAGATGGAGCTCCTGAAAAAAATGTTTCTGCATGAATTGGAGAGCTGATTTGGAATCAATTTGGAATAGTTGTTTCAGTAATTCAGATTGATTTAAGATGCACCCAAGAATAATGTTTTCATTAGAAAGCCTCCGGAGCAAAATTTAAATTGTGTTGAATTAAAACCAGCCTCTGTTAAAGCAGGGCTGATGAGCACAGCAGAGGGATGGGAGATGCAGGTCAGTGGAATTGAATTCCTTTGCTTTGTTCCCCACTCTGCTGTAGCTGGCTCCCTGGGCTGCCTAAGCAAGTCAGCCTGAATTCCTCTGAACTGATCTGCATGCTACCCCCACCAAAACCAGGGGTTATTTATTGGTGCTGGGCTTCACCTTAGAGAAGAAATGCATTTTTATTGCCTTTTATTCATGGGTGAGTCCAGAATTGTGACTGTATCCCAGAGATTCCCTGGGAATCAGTGAGCAGCTGGTGCTCAGTACAGGGGGAGGGTTCATGGTCTCCTACTGTTGGCTTTGCTTGTTTGTTGTCAGTAAACTTTTGTCCTACACAAACAGAGCTAACCTTAGTGCCAGGGGAAAGTTATCCTGGCATTCCAGATCAGTGCTCAGGCATTGCCAGAGCAGTGCTGGGCTCCAGCCTCAGGGAAACCTTCACTCCTCTGAAGGTGGGATGGTGCTGGTGGTGAAAACAGACTCTCTATATATGTATATATATAACAGACTCTCTATATATGTATGTATATAACAAACTCTCTCTATATGTATATATATAACAAACTCTATATATATGTATAACAAACTCTGTATATATGTATATATGTATAACAAACTCTCTGTATATGTATATATATATAACAAACTCTCTATATATGTGCATATATATGGTTTTGAGTTAAAATCTGTTGTGCTTCATAGCTTCTTGTTTTAAATGCTGGCTGAATTCCTAAGGGCAAAAGGCAGGAGATATTGAAGATGTCACTAAAAGCCCTGAGTGCTGCTGGGTCCCAGCAGTGGAGGAGCACTGGGAGGGGAAGCCTGACGGGCTGTTGGAGACCTTGGCTGCTTTCCTGGCAGGAGGAATTGCCAGGACTCTCATTAGCAACAGGATCCTTCCAAACCCATTGAAAGGACTTCTGGAGACAGATGGGCATGAAATATTGTCTGAAAGTGCCAGTTTGCCAGAACTGGGAGGATTTCTGGGGACATGAAGGAGGGTTAGCCCTGGGTGGTGAGCCCCACCCCACACAGGGGGAGTCAGGAAGGTGGAAACAACCTGAAAATCCCAAATCAGCAATACCAGAAGTCTCAGTTTTAAGACATTTTATAGTTCCCTTCCCAATGAGCCCTTACAAAGCCATGTTTGAATGTCTAACTGCTTAAATCCATGCAGCTCATTTCCAGCACTTGCTCCTCTATGATTCCTGTGACTACAATGAACTGAGAACACTCGGAGGTCCAGCTTTGATTTTTAATCTCTGCCTTTCCCAGGGTAAGGAACAGCTTTTGCCATAAACTGCTCAGATATTAAAAAGGAAGAATGAGAGATCTTTAGGTGACTATGACTAACAGGTTCTACATTTGCTCTTAATGAAGAAATTCAGATTTCAGTTGTCATATGCCCAGATTCAGCGCCTTTCTGACAGCTGAATTATGATTTTAATAATTTAAAAGTGCTACTGTGAGCCTGTTCATGTATAATATGCACAGAGAAGTGTTTAAAATCAAAAGCAGTTTAGAGAAAAAAGGAGGAAAATTGTCTACATCTAGTATTAAACTGTGTGAACTCTCCAGTGGGAAAATTCTTTAGCAAAGTAGCTCTAAACTTCCTAAGCTGTTCTGATTTGTGGGATGAGGGGTTTGCTCTCCATCCTGGCTTTGTGTGTGCCCGCAGCAGCCTCAGTGCCCACTGCTCTCCACAGCCTTGTCAGGGGAGGTTTGGCCATTCTGCTCCCAGAGGTTTTAGCTCAGAGCAGCAGAAACACACATTTATCATCTCAGCTGCAACGTCTGCGAGACAGAAATGGAATATAAGAGGGAAAAACCCTCCAGGCAACATTCCCCTTGCTTTGGTTTCATTGTCTTTGTACCTGAGCTGGGAATGTTTGAAATTCTACTGCCCCTGCCACAGCACTCTGTTCTCAGACTCACAGCTAAGCACAGACAAGAATTCCCCATCCTGCCCAGTGAAGTGAAAACCAGATCATGTCCTGGCCATCGCCGAGTATTTCAGTGCAGTGACCCACAGCATCCAGTGGAACTCAGCAAATCTGCATTTCCTGGCAGGTCAAGGGAGAAGCCACGAGTGACATTGCAATCCCTGAGCAGCGTGTGTGCAGGGCAGGGCTGGAGCCCGGGGCAGAGGGGCAGAGCTCCCTGTGCCAGCCCCGCTCCCAGGGCAGCTTTTCCCTCCTGCAGGAATGAATCAGAACCTGCTGCTCCAGCGCTCTGCTCCTCCTGCACTCCGTTACCGCATTTGCCAAGTGGGTGTGAGCGCTTTCTCTGCTTTACACGACTGCACACGGATTGGAGAGTTGTAAGGCAAGGAATGATCAGTCCCACAACACTTCCAGCCCCTTCTCGAACATGCACCCAGGAAAAGGCTGGGGAGGAGCTGGAGTCAGGCTCCCTGTACGTGCTCGGCTGCTGCTCAGGAAAAGGAAAAGTAATACTCACCCCAGTGTTGTCATGGTGACGATAGTGTACCAAAAGGAAGCAGGAATACTGGTGAATTTGCTCGCCGAGGACCCTTTCTCCGCATAAAACATCACAGTTGCAAAGATGATGATTGCCATAGTGAGGGAAAAGAGCAGAAAGCCCAGCTCGGAGGCGCAGCTCTTCAGAGTGTAGCCCAAGATTCTCAGGCCTTGGGAGTGGCGGGAGAACTTGAAAATCCTGAAAACCCGAAAAACCCTCAGCGTGACGAAGGCGCCGCTGACGTCCTCGTTGTTGGTCATGACCAGGCCGATGTAGTAGGGCATGATGGCCACCACGTCGATGATGCTCATGACGCTGCGGATGAAGCGGTAGCGGCTGGGCGCGGCGAATAGCCGCAGCAGGTACTCCACGGTGAAGATCATCACGCACGCCGTGTCCAGGCAGAAGAAGGCCACGGCGTAGCGCTCCCCGCACGGCAGCTCCTTGGTGCCCGGCGCGCTGCCGCACGGCACCGTCTCCACCACGTTGGTGATCACCGAGACGGCGATGAAGAAGCCGGTGACGTAGTAGAAGACTAAGGCCAAGGTGCTGGTGTGGGGGTTCTCGAAGGCTCGCCACATGGTCTGCCGGAAGCTCAGCGAGGGCGCCGAGCCCTCCTGGTTGTTCTCCGAGTCGTTGTCGTCCATCAGGCGCTCCGCGTTCTCCCGCTTCCTGTCCTTGTACTCCTCGTAGCAGCAGTCCCCGATGATCTCGGGGAGGATCCCGTAGAAGGCGAGCTCTTCGTCGTAGGCAGAGATGCACTCGTACCTGGGGTAGTGCAGCTTGCCAGTTCTATAAAAATTGAGGATGCACCTGAAGACCTCGGGGTCCCGGTCAAAGAAGTACTCCTTGGTGTCTTCGTTGAAGAAGAACTCCTTCTCCGTGCTGCCCAGGAGAGTGTCCGGGTACCTCTCCAGTGTAGTCCTCCAGGTCTGGAAGCGCCTGCCGCTCACGTTGAGGATGATCAGCTCGTCCTGCCTCTTGTTCTTCTCGGCCGGCGCCAGCGGCATGGGGCAGTTGGCCACTGGCATCCATCCTATGGCCGCCGCCCTGGCGAAGGGCAGCCACGCCGCCACTCCCGCCGCCATGCTGAGCCCGGGCTCTTACTGGGGATGAGGCTTGGGGTGCTGCTGGCTCCTGCTGGCACTCAGGGCAGTTCCATCTGAAACACAGAGAGGGGAACAGCACAGTCACTCAGGGCGCCCTGCCCCGCCGGCTGGAGGAGCCCGGGGTCAGCACAGACACCAGGACTGCAAACCCCTGCTCACCCTCAAACCCAGGTGAGGAATGATGCTGAGCCAGGCACGTGATGATCAGCTCAGTGGGGTTATGGCATTATTATAGATTGAAATTTTGAATAGCAAATGATTCCTCATTAAAAGCATTTTAAAAGTAGCATAAACACAGTAATTTATATTTGCTTCCTCACAAACAAGACTAATCCATAATTCCCCAGGTGTAAGCCTCCCGTGCTCATCAGTTTAACTACAGCTGTCAAGAAAGAGCTGGGAGCTCCAGTGAAATCATCCTGCAGGGGAATCATTCGCCACTAAACCCACCACTGGGCTTAACTGCGTTTCTAGTCCTAAACAAGTTCAGAATGTTCTGAATCTTGCACTAAGAACACCTTTAGTTGAAAGAGATGGAAATTTTTCTCTGGTTCTTACCAGTTCTCTTCTATCTTTAATGCAAGGCCTGGCCTCAGCAGCAGTTTCCTGCTGCTCTCTTTCATTTACAGGTGGAGTTTACACTTGGCAAGTATTGCAGCCCTCCACTGGACCAGGGGAAAATTCTGATTTTTGGGGAAATGTTGCTCAGAATACCTGAGCACCAGTAAGCTCCAGTCCCAGGTGTCAAGGTTGATGGATGAAGCTACCAAATACCGAGAACATCGGAATAAAGGAAAGCTCCAAAGTTGGAGAATTTCTTGCCAGCAGGAAGATGCTTTGCTTATTTCCTGGCTAACAGGGACAGAATCCTTCCACTGAAGAACTGAAGGACTCCTAGGTTGAAACAAAATATGTTCACTGCACTCTTGGATTGTCAGATGAGGAATATCCCAAGTTGTCCAGATCCTCAGCCACCGGAGGCCAATGTTGTCTTGAAGTTTGAGTAGTTTTTGTGTTTGGATTTGTTTTATCTTTTTTGATCTTGGGTCAGAGTTCTTACAGTATTTAACTTTTGTTTTAACTTGCTCTTACTTTCTCTTCCCTAGTGCTTTTCTAATTCTGCCATGAAATTATCTGGAGAAAGGTGCCATTGTTACATCAGATGCATTAGGAGCCCTATCAAAAGTCAATTTATCAATGGAAATTCCATTGATTCCACTGACTCAGGCCCTCAAAGCCTAATTGGATCTTTGTAGGCAGTTTTACTCTAAAGTTTTTAACTCGCATGAAAGCTGCCATCCCAGCCAGTAAGGCTGCAGCATTATTGATTCCGATGGGCCATCAAAATACTGAATAAAAAATGATGGAATCAGTCTGTGGTGAAAATGCCTGAAGTGCTCACAGAAATGCTCTTACTCTTCGGGGCAAATTAACATTCATCACCTTAATGTGGAGCTTCTTCCTGTGCAATTTCACTGTGGAAAGGACAATTGAAATCCCTCCGCGAGCATCTCACTGCTGCTGAGGAGCTTTTGTAATTAGGGAACGTGTCATAACCAGAGTGATGCTTATCCCAAGGAGACACTTTGCTTATCTGCATGGCACTGGAGCAAACATCTCCCAGGATTTCCCTCTAAAGGATCACTCAGAGTTACAAATCTCTGCTGTTCCTCTCCCCCAGGAGGGAATTCACTGTGTGGATTCATGCCCGGGGACTGGGGCAGGCACAGCTCAGCACTGCAAACTCTGAAAAGCTCCCCCAGCCCTCGGCTGAAAGGGATCTCCAGGGGCTCGTGGGCTCAGACTGCAGCTCCCACCACCACTGGTGGATCTTTTAACTTTTGTGAAACACTTAAGAACAGGAGGCAGCGAAATAAGAATGATTCCATCCATTAACCACCAAATACATACAGGCAAATGACTGAGAAACCAAGAAAAGGCATCCTGTTCCTGTTTTCCCTGCTGGCACACTGGGCTGGAATTTCACTCAGCACCATCAGCAGAGTCCTTCTGCCAGCGCTGACTGGTGACCTGACCAGTTTCAGCACACTGGATCCTCATCTCCCCTGATTTCTCAGGGGAACCGCATTCGAAATCTCTTCTGTACTTTCATAACTTTGGTTGTGGATTCCAGGTTACCTACATTAGCTGCTGAGGCACTATAAATACTTCACATATAATTGTTCCAATGAAGCACTGGTAACTCATAAGTGCCTTACACATTTTTAAATCAATTTTTAAAAGATAAAATGGGTCTTTTTATGCTGGCAGTATATGTGGGGAAGCTATAAATATCTCAGCTGTGAAAGGGACAGGAGATTAAAGCAAAAGAGAAAGAGAGGGGAATTCTTCTGTGGGAGTTTAGCTCCCATTTCTCCAGGTCCAAGAGATGCAGCTGGTAAGAACAACAGAGTGCACCCAGCTCCAATCTCAGAGCTGCACTGCATCTGTCCTGTTTGATCCTCAAAACACACAGGAGAGGAATTAGCTGTAAATTATCTTAAGGACCAAGAGTGAGAAGAGCACTGAAATTCCCTGTTGCAGAGGTTTTGCTTTTTCTTGTCCATGAGTCCTTGGAACTCCACCACTCCCTGAAGGAAGTAATAGAAAATTGGGAGAGAGAGAGACAGGACTGGATTTATAATTCTGACCTGCACAACATAAGCTGAGTCAAAAAAAGATGAAGTAACGAGTTTATCTAGAATGTAGAATTACAGAATGTAGAAAGAATCCTCCTTTTCTGCCTGCTTGGATTTTGGTGACTGCTAACCAGCCTGTTTAGGCTGGAAAGCAATTGGCTGGACTCAAAATCTAATGTACTGTTGACAGTCTCTGGAGCTCTCACAGAAAACAGACACACTCTAATTCTAACAAGCATATATTTAGCTATATCCATATTTCTAATTTTAATTACCATAATTTCTGCGTATAATTTAAAAGGAACTGGTTCACAGCAGACTGGCACCCTGCTGATGACATTTAGAAGACCTGGTATACAAAATACAATCATTTGCCTCCTGATTTAAAAAAGTATCTGTATGAGAAGAATCTGTTTTCTTTAGCTAACTATGGGGACAATGGAACATCAGAATTTGATAGGAAAGGCTGAGCAGGAGCCCCTGTCCCCTCCCGGGACTCCTGACCCCCTGCAGCCGCTCCGAGCTCTCAGCCCAGTTTGGGAGCACCCAAAGGCTCCAGAAAGAAAGGATGGATTCTTACCACTGTGGCTCCCACGGCAATGCCACACTGATCAATGTCCCTTCATCATCTCAAGAGACAGAGACAAACCAAAAACCTCAGCGTTTCCCTTTCTAGAAGCAGACAGGGCTGCTGTGAGATCGGACCGATAAGCACACTGCAAGTTTCCTGAGGAGACACTGCTAATGGGAGTGAAGAGCCTGGGGATGATTCCTTCTTCCCTCTCCTGTCCTTGGTGGGTCAGGCTCAGGCAGCAAAGAGACCTTTGCTTTAAAGCAAAATATGTCAGCCAGAGCCTCGGTGTCTTCTGTCAGTCACACATTCCTTCCCCTTCGCAGCAGCACCAGAAAATAAAACTTTCTGCAAAACGCTCACCCCCTCAGTCTGCTGGGGAGATTCAGGAGCAAAAGCAACAGGCTCAGGATAAATGCATGCCAAGTTGTCCCCTCCGTCCCTCCCTCCCAGCAGCCCAGGGCCCCACGGTGCCGGCTCGCAGCGCTGCCTTACCTGGCAAGGAAAGCCCAGAAGTGGGGCTGGGTGTGGGCAGCGGGAGGAAGGGCAGCAGGGACTCCTCGGGATGGAAGGTGCGCTGCTGCCTGCCTGCTGCCTCCCTCTCTGAACGCAGTCAGGAGCAATCAGTGAATGTGATCATCATCGTGAAAGTATATATAGAGAGATGACTAAACAGCTTCTCCCTCATTACTGCCGGCACGGAGCCTCTCCCTGCCTCTCTCGCCTGAGCTGCCTTGGCGCTGCCCCCTCCCCTTCCAGCACCGCTCGCAGCTTTGCCCTCTCTGCCCAGCCCAGCTGGGAACGGTCCCGAGGATCCCGGAGATCCCAAAGATCCCGGAGATCACGAAGATCCCGGAGGTGCCGGAGATGCCGGAGATGCCGGAAATGCCGGAGATCCCAAAGATCCCGGAGATCCCAGAGAGGCCAAAGATCCCAGAGATCCCGGAGGTGCCGGAGGTGCCGGCGCCGGGCCGGAGCCGCCCGGTGCAGGAGCGGAGCGCGGCGGGGAAGGGCGGTGTGAGCCGGCACAGCGCCGGCAAATGGAGCGGTTAAATACACGCCAGAGCCGAGCCTGCATGCTAATGTGCCAAGGGGGAGACGGAGCGGGGAAAGTACGGGATGAACTTCACGGCTCTGTCCCGCAGCTCCCGGTGTGCCCCTCCCGGCCCCGGGCAGGCGGGGACAAGGCAGGAGGGATTCCTTCTGGACAAGAAAACGAGCTGTTCCTCCAGCACCACACCTACACCCGACACCTTGGCCAGGGCGGGAGGCTGCATTCAGGAAGAAAAAGAAATCGTTCGGATTTAAACTGATCTTTCCCTACCTTCTTCTGCCTTCTTCCTTCCCGCCACCTTTCCCTTTCCCCGCGTCCCGCTGTTCTGGCTTGCCCTGCTCCTTGGCAGCTCTCACCAGTCCTGTCTCCAACCACCTCAGCATCCCTCCTTCACCCACGGCCAGGAGTTGGACTCGGCACGCTCAGAGACCCGGCAGCCTCGCTCATTTATCCGTTTGCTGTCGAATCTCCATTAAGTAAATAACCATAAGCGCAAATCAGAGCGAGCCAGCCTTGCCCTGCTCTGCCGGGCAGCTCCCGGCGCTGCAGCGAGAGTTGGTGACTTCCATAAAGTCAGAGCAATCCGCGCACGGGCGAGCGGGGCTCGCCATCGCCTCGGCTCCGCACGGCTCCGCACCGCACCGCTCCGCACCGCACGGCACCACTCTGCTCCGCACGGCACCGCTCTGCTCCGCACAGCACCGCACGGCACCGCTCCGCACCGCACGGCTCCGCACCGCACCGCTCCGCACCGCACGGCACCGCTCCGCACCGCACGGCACCGCACTGCTCCGCTCCGCACCGCTCCGCACCTCACCGCGCTTATCGCCGGCAGCGCGGGGCTGGAACGGATCGTGCGGGGCTGGCCCGGCCCGTGAGTGGTTGGCCCACGGGCTGTGCCGGGCTGGCCCGGGCTGTGCCGGCACGGAGCGGCGAGGGGCGGGAGGGGCGCGGGGGTGGAGCGGCCGGGGGCACCGCTGCCCCCGCCCCGCCCGCAGGTGACCCCCGGGCCGCTGTCCCCGTGTCCCCCGCACCCCCGGGCCGCTCCTCTCCGCCCCCGCCCTCCCCGGACCCCCTCACCTCCGCAGGGCGCTCCCGGCCGTGGCCGCCCGCCCGGTGCCTCCGCGGCCATGCGGCTGCCGGGAGCGGAGCGCGGGCTGCGCCGAGTGCGCGGGCGCGGGGCGGCGGCGGAGAGAGACGGGGAGCGGTGCGGACGGATGGGGAGAGGTGGAGAGCGATGGAGAGCGATGGGGAGCGATGGGGAGCGATGGGGAGCGATGGGGAGCGATGGGGAGAGATGGGGAGAGATGGGGAGAGATGGGGAGAGATGGAGAGCGATGGAGAGCGAAGGGGAGATGGGGAGAGGTGAGGATGGATGGGGAGCGGTGGGGCGCGGTCGGGAGCGATGGGGAGAGATGGGAAGAGATGGAGAGAGACGCGGCGCGATGGGGATGGATGGGGATGGATGCAGAGCGATGGGGATGGATGTGAAGCGATGGTGAGCAATGGGGATGTACGCGGAGCGGCGGCAGCGGTGGCACCGCGCGGCGGGGACCGGCGATGGGCTCGGGGCCGGCGAGCAGCGGCGATCCGGCGGGGATGTGCCCGGGGCCGGGGAAGCTCCGCGCGGAGCGGCGGCGGCGCGGGCGGGGGCGGCGGGGGCTCCCCGCACACGGGCGCGTCCCCGCCCGCCGCCCGCCCGCCGAGCCGCCGGCAGGTGTCACCCGGAGCGAGCGGCGCCGAGAGCGGCTGGACGGAGAGAGGGATGGGCAGGGATGGAGAGAGGGATGGGCAGGGATGGAGAGAGGGATGGGCAGGGATGGAGAGAGGGATGGGCAGGGATGGAGAGAGGGAGAGGGGCAGGGATGGAGAGAGGGATGGGCAGGGATGGAGGGAGGGATGGGCAGGGATGGAGAGGGAGAGGGGCAGGGATGGAGAGAGGATGGGCAGGGATGGAGAGGGATGGGCAGGGATGGAGAGGGAGAGGGGGGCAGGATGGAGAGAGGGATGGGCAGGGATGGAGAGGGAAAGGGGCAGGGATGGAGAGAGGGATGGGCAGGGATGGAGAGGGAAAGGGGCAGGGATGGAGAGAGGGATGGGCAGGGATGGAGAGGGATGGGCAGGGATGGAGAGAGGGATGGGCAGGGATGGAGAGAGGGAAAGGGGCAGGGATGGAGGAGGGATGGGCAGGGATGGAGGGAGGGAGAGGGGCAGGGATGGAGAGCAGTGTAGGACCTCGGGGATGGAGCAGGGTGAGGGCTCCATCAGGGCAATGGCGTGTGGGACCCCCGGGGCAGGGGGCAGCACGAGGGGGGGTGGCCGGTGGGCACAGCCCCCCACAGCGCCCCCAAAAGGGGGATGGGGCTGTGTGAGGAGGGGTCCGGGGGCTGCAGGGGTGGCAGTGTCAGGGGCAGCAGCTGTGCCCCCGGGTGCACCACTGGCTGTGCTGGGGGCTCTGATGTGCCTCTGGCAAAACTAAGGAAGCAGGGACTTGGTACAGCCAGCAGTGAGCAGCAGCTGTTTTCCAGGTGCCTTTCTTCCCAGAGCTCCAAAACCAAGACCTTACAGGGAGAAAAAAAAAAAAATAGGGAAGGACCTCCAAATCCTTAGCATTTCAACAAACCAAGGATCTGGTTCTGGAAACTCTGAAACCAGGCCCTGATCATGGAATTATTAAGGTTGGAAAAGACCTCCATGATCATGAAGTCCAGCCTGTGCCTGGATCCTGCCATGCCCACTAAACCATATCACAAAGTGCCACATCTGCTGATTTTTGGGACACTTCACTTCAAGATGGTGGTTCCACCACTTCCCTGAGCAGCCTGTTCCAGTGCTTCACCACACTTCCAGTGGTGACATTTTTCCTAAGATACAACTGAACCTCAGCCTTATCCATCCAATTCAGGGGCTGATTTCTGATAATTCAATACCATTATAAAAAAATAACAGTATTTTCTGAATGTCAGGTCCTGAGTAACCCTCCCCAAGGCCAGTCTCCCCCAGTACCATTTGTGATCTGCAGTGCAGTGTGTGCAGAGCAGATGAGTTCATGCACACACAGACCATCACCAGCTCTAGATTTCAGATGTTCAGAGTTCTGTGCTGGACACATCAATGTGCCAAGTGAATCCTAAAACTTCTGTGAGAAACTTTCAGTGGCTGTAAGAATTTGAACATATCAAAACATCCTGAATCTTTACTAGATGTCTTCAGAGCTGCTTTCCACTTTCAAAGCCTCCCTGTATCTCCACTTGCTCTTTCCCTCTGCAGATGCTCAGAAGAAAGCAGAACCAGAAATGTCATTTGGCTTTTGCTGGTAGCAGAAATTTTTCTGTGATTTACAGTGTCACCACTTGATAAAACTTCCTGCCTCCTCTCTGGGGCGTGCTCTGGCCTCACTCTGCTGCTGCTGCCCTGGCTGTGATTCTCAATCCTTTTCCCCCATGACTCGGCCCCTTTTAACTTCCCATCTCTATTAAAAAGCTAATTTGGGAACTCTTTTTCAATGCTCCCAATTTCGTATTTTTAAATAGAATATGAAAGTCAAAAGCAAGCTTGCTGCAGAGAGTCTGAAGTGAAAATGTTCCTTCTTCTGTCTTGCTTTTTTTTGATATATTTTCTCTGTTTCTTTCTCTCTCTTCTCTCTTTAACTCTCTCTTCTTTCCCTCTTTTCCTTTTGCTCTCTCATTCCGCCTTTTCCCTTCTCTCTCTTTTCTAGGATAAACTCCTTAGGTTCTACTGCCCCAATTACAGCTTTTATTAAAACTTTTTGAGCAACTTTTTCTCATTTGACTACTGAGAAGTAGAAGCTGCTGGTGTTAAAACAAGCCATGTAACCAGAGAAATTAAGGAATGAGTTATCACAGTTAAATATCAATATTAAATATAGTTCACTTAATTTTTTTCCCTTACATTTTCTCCTGTGTTTATATCCTCTGCTCTGCAGTGTATTTTATTTATTGTGCTCGTTCTCTACATTGGCTGCTATTGTGCATAAATTCTGCATCCCAAGCCCTGTTCAGTGGCTGTGCTGCACAAGCTCTGCAGTGACAGTTCAGGAGCACAGCCTGAACCCCAGCCTGCCACACCCCCAGAGCTCTGGAGTCTGATTAAATCCTGCAGCTTGTGCCAACAGTTCCCTTGCTTTGGCTGCAGGCTGTGGAAACACCTGCACAGGTTAAGGAAAGGTCATTAATATGGTTATTGAAAGAGTCAGTCTTTGTAACCTTCATATTAAATACGTGGTTTGTGCCTTCATGCCACAGGTCTGGCAAAATCAGGAGCTCAAGCCCCTTCCTCATGTGTGTCCTGTAAAGAAAATGCAGTGTCTGCTTTAGGGCTGGAAATGGTCTTCCTAGGAGAAATCTGATTTTTTTCTTAGAGACAGAAATAAAAAGACAAAAATTGGATTTGGATCAAAATTTTGTTGGCTTTCTTATAGGGAAAACCAGAATATTGAATGTCCCCTGTCCCTGCCCCTTGTCCCTGTCCCCTGTCCCAGCAGAACCCCAGCAGCCATAAATGAATGATCAATGTTAAATTAAATAATAAATTATAATAAAATAATAATAATAAATAATAATTACATTATCAGCTTTGCAGTGATCACCAGAGCTCCAGTGATGCCGAGGGTTTTGTTGCCACAGTCAACAACAACATAAATTGGAATTGCAGTTTTTTGGTGGCTCATAACCAGTAAATCAGGGCTGGGCATCTATACATTTACTGCAAATTTAAGGAGTTGTTCTCTCATTTTTAAGAGTTCATTTTAAATCAAGTCAACAGCCATAAAGCAATGTACAGCCTGCCTAGCTATTGTCTGGGGAATGAGTCCTGTACTAGCATCATTCCTTTTTATTATTATTGCATATGGGGGAAGGGAGAAGAAATTTGGGAGTGAGATTGTCCATGTTCATCCAGGTGAGCCTGGACATCCAGACAGGCTTTTCCCAATATTTCTTAATGGTCAGGAGTGGATGCTCCCCACTCACTGCTGAGGGAAAAAACCCCAAGAGGTGAATTTGGCCCCAAACCAATTTATCATACCAAACTCCTCTCTATATGTGAGGATTCTAATAGGCAGAAATAAATTTATTCCTTTATCTTGGAACAGATTAAAAATAACTTTACCTGCAGACAAATTCTATAACTAGAATTCAAGCTTAATCTGATTTTTTTTTAATATTGAATCTAGTAAGACCATTATTTCTGCCTTGCTCTAGCAGGATGTAGTCTCCCAGCTAAAGGGAAGGTGCATCTGTGTGTCATTAAGGGCTAACCTGGAATTCAGATCTTAATCCTCAGCACAGACCTTTGAGAGAGAAAGGGAGCTTTTGTTAATGCATTAATTTAAACTTGCTCACAGCAGCAGCAGTGGCTGATAGCCTGAAAGTAAATTCAGTTCGTGTTTTTGGATAGTCCAGAGCTAAAGGAAGCTCTTCATGAATGGAAAATCTCTCATCTAAGCCTCTCAAGGAGCTCAGAGGATCTTTATGCAAACATCTATCTGAGCAGGAGGTGCTCTTGTTCTTCATGTAAAAAGGCACAACAGTCAGGCTCGTTGGGGAAACGTGTCACATCCCCCAAAATGCAGAATTTACTGATGAATGATGTTTGCTGTGGTGCAGGGGGATGGGAGGCTAACCCAGACATCCTGGGGTGTCTTGTTAAATCCAACTGGGGCTGCTCACAGCAAACTTCAGGCCCCAAGGATTGGTAATTCTGGGTTTGTATTGGGGAGGAGCAAATGAAAAGAATGGGATTTTCCCAAATCGCTGCGCTCATGTTTCTGACCAGGAAATCCTCTGTAATGAAACCCCACATTGCTCACCAAGGAATGAGCTACAGCAGCTCCTTTTCAATTAGATGAGATAACCTTTATTGCTGTAGCTGGATGCTCAGATAATGCATTTCCAGCCCTGTGTACGGGGAGAACGTGCAAAGCCCAGCTCAGAGGGGATGGCAGAGCAGGACAGCACAGCCAGGCCAACAGGAGCAGAGCAAAGGCTGAAATGGCAACAATCAGCCCAGGAACAGCATCTGGATGGAGTTCCATCCAAACCCTGGCTCTGCTCGTGGAGGAATGGCTCAATCCATGCCTGGAGATCTCTGAGCCTGCAGGCATTGCTCAGCTCCTCACACTGAGAGAAGCAGCTCTTTATTTCTGTTGATGGCAGAAATGGAGGCAGGTAAAATTCCTCTTTTTCCCAAAGTCTTGAGGAGCCTTTCCCCACAGTTCAGTTTCTGCCAAGGCCCATGAAGGGACAGGACCTTCATCTGCATGAGCAGGCTGAGGGCAGGGTTGGATCATGCTGGAGGGTGACACAGGTGAGCAGCAATTTGGAGCTGACAATTCCTTTATTGCCACGGCACACGGCAGCAGGAAGAAAGGAATTAATTTATTATCTGTTATCTGTATATTAAAGATCCAAATAAGACTGTGCCTTATTCCCTGGCTGTGTTAGGGCTGGAAACAGGCAGCGCTGTGCAGGCACTCAGTGGGCTGAGGATCAGACCCTCAGCTGTAAAGCTTCATGAAAAGCAAGATAAATATTCATGAAAGGTCTGATTTTATGTGACCTGCTTTCCACCTGAGCCCTGATCCAGGCTGCTGATCCAAAGAATAGATTCTGATTTCCATTTGATAAGGCTTACGTTTTTTGGCAAAGGGAGGCTCAAAAATAATCCTTCACTGAGCAGATAAATAATCTAAAGCACTCAAACCTGCAGGCCAAGGTGGGGGGAAATCTGCTGCCTGACTTCTGGGATTGCTGCTCTCCCCCTGGGAGCTGATTTTGGGGAGAGGTTGGGGGGTGTCAGCCCGTGGCAGGGGACAGGAGCAGGCTGAGCACTCAGCCCTGCTGGCTCCTCGCAGCATCCAGGGATGCTCAGCCCTGGCTGAGGGAAGATCCTCAAGGTCCAGGCACCAAGGGCTGCCAAAGCCCGTGGGGCAAACAGCACTGAGTGCTTCACTGGGCTCCAGCCAGGGACTGGCTCTGGGGGACCCCAGCCCCAGGAAAATGTGGATTTTAGAGCCAGCTGGTGATGGAATCTGTCACCTTCCCACACATTCCTGCCGTGGGGGTTTTGTGCCATGGGCTGGGTGGGATCAGCTCCAGCCCTTCCTTGGCCTGGCAGCACACCAAGGAGGAGAGGGGCCAGGATTGCTCACTAATTAATCCAGTGCAAGCAGGCAGTGACAAGTGCTCATTTCAGGCTGCTGCAGCTCCCAGAGCAGGGGAGGCCAGAGCCTCACTCACCCTCCAGACATTTCCCTCAGCTCATCCTGAGGGACCAGCAGCACAACAGGTCTGAAAAACAAATGCTGCTGGCAGGGAAAACAAACATTTCCAACTGCAAACAGCAACATGAAATCAGGCAATAAGCAGGACCTCAGGCTCTAATTAGTGCTGGGATGTTGTCCAAGGCAGTTTGAGCATCACCCCTGAGCCCCCGGCTGCTCCAGGGACGGGGCTGAGCTGCCACAGGCTCTGGGTGAGCCCAAAGCCCTGCAGGGCTGGGTCCCTGCAGAACCCGGAGCAGAACCTGGAGCAGAACCTGGAGCAGAACCTGGAGCAGCACTGCTCTGAGCCTCTGCCATGGAAATGCAGCTGTGGGTCAGCAGGGCAGGGCCACAGCCCTGCTCAGTCAGCCCTTCCCTGAAATCCCAGCAGTTCTCACAAGTGCTGCACTAACACAACCTGCTCCTCAGGATAAATAATAATGATTGCCAGCTCCTGACTTCTGCTCATTGCTTCTCTTCCGGAACAAAAGTAGGGGTGGAGAATTCTCATCTGACCTTCAGACAGAAGGATAAGATGCCCAGCCACAAAAATTGCAAACAGGACTCGGGACAATTTCACCAAACCCTGAGAATCCAGCACCAGGCTTCCCAGGAGGACACTGACATTCAGAGCTGTTGCTAAGCTTTAGAAAAACATTTATTCTCTGGCCACAAGCTACTTCTGGTCTTTGTCATTAGCAGAGACATTTGTGTCAGAAAATGTTGTTCCTTTGCAGCCATTGTGTGATAAAAGGCTCTCAGCTGTGCAGTGTGAGCTCAGGTGAGCTCTGAGCTGGGGCTGTGCTGCAGCACCTGAGGCTCCCCCAGCTCCCACCCCACTCTCAGCACTGCCAGCCTGGCTGCTGCTGCTCTTGGAGCCACAAAGACCAGAGTCAAATGGTTTTCCTGACAAGGACACACTTGGCTCAAACAATTTCCCTCTCAGTTTCTTAGATCAGTGTCTGGTCTACTTCCATGGCAGTAAACAAGTGTAAACTCCCAGAAACCACAAATTGGCTGCTGCCATCTGTGCTGGCTGCCTGCAGGACTGTCCCTGCTGAGGGGTGTCCCTCAACACTGAAACTGGGGCTCTGCACCAGCCCTGAGCCCAAACACGTTTGGTTTAGATGTGATTCTTTTCTTATTTGCTCTTAGAAAACCTTTCCTTTGGCAGCGTGTTTAATTTAACAGCACTGAGTGCTATTCAAACAGAGGAACTGTAATTCCCCACGTTTTGCAGAATTCAAGCTTACTTATGTTATTTTGTTCTACCTTGTAGTTATTTTGTTCAATTTCTTTTGAGGACAAGCTAACAACATTCTCCCAAGTTACAAAAATTACACAAATTATTCCTAAAGCTGGCATGGAAACAGCTGGCTGTGAGCCATTTGCACTGCAGGATTAAACCTTAGGTCACAAAAAAAAAATATATCTGTAATTTGGGAGGAGCTCAGAAAAGCAGAGGGAGATCAGGTGAAGCTGGGCTGTGACACTGGTGTGGTGTGGGAGCTCTGCCAGGAAATCCAGCCCTGCCCTTCCCAGCCAGGGCCAGAATTACCTGGGAGCAATTCTGCCTTTTCCTCCCCCAGCACTTTGCTGGGATGGGATGGGATAATGGGATGGGATAATGGGATGGGATGGGATCAATGGGATGGAATCAATGGGATGGGAAGGGAGACACAGCCCTGACCCAAAACTCTAGAAAGACTCAAACACTCAGAATTTTAAGATGAGGCCTCATAGCTTTCTGTCCTTTCTCTCTCCATTTCTTTGTGTGTCTGCACTAATATCGAGTGTCTTTTTGGAAAAGGGTTTTTAGGAGGTAACTGATGCCTGTACAAGGACACTGTTGGTTGTATTAAAAGGGTGTTCAGCAAAGTGCAAGAGGTTTTGTTAATTATTCTTGGCACAGCCACACCTCAGGGAAAGACTTTCTGTGGGATCAGGACCTTGTTGTGCTTTCAGAGCTGTGGGAGGGAAAAGCCAGTGCAGCTGGCACTGTGATTTGTCTCCAGACTTTGCTCCAGTGAAATCCTAAATTTTCCTGGAGTCAGGTCAGAGGAAAAAACACCTGAGGCGGTCCTGAGTGCCTGCCCAGGAGTGTGCCCTGGGCCCAGAGCTGCCCAGAGCTGCTCTGACTGATCTCATTCCCCTCATTTCCTGCATGAGGAGCCCAGTGAGAATCTGCCAAGGGCTGCACTTCCTGCAAAGGACAGTGCCTGGCAATGACTCGGGCAGAAGCCGAGTGTGCTCAATTTGGAGATAATTATAAATCTATTTAGGAACTCAAAGAAGCCACAATGTATTTTTAAAGCAGAGTATTTTCTACTCAAGGCGGATAAAAACAGATAAACAGGGCAGTAAAAGGAAGGCTCAGCCTTTGCATGTGGGCAGCATTTACCCTTCGATTTGGAGATAACATTCCCTCATTAGCTGCTGATAATTAGTCATCAGACGCAGAAGGAGCACGTACCAAAGTGAGCCCACAATTATCTCACTCCAGTGGATTCATCTCCTCTTTCAGGAGCTCATCACCCAAACACTCCTGTGCCAATTCCAGCTGCTCAGATCCTCTCAGCATTGCATCCCCTGAACCTCCCTGTGCTGGACAGAAATCGGTGTTGGCATCTCCCCTTTGCTCAGGCCCATGCTGATGATTTATTTTATTTTTATTATTATAATATATAATAAATAAGCATATATAATAAATATATAATAAAATAATATTTTATTATATAAATAAATATAATTATTTTATTTATATTTTATATTTTATTTTATTTTATTTTATTTTATTTTATTTTATTTTATTTTATTTTATTTTATTTTATTTTATTTTATTTTATTTTATTTTATCCCCCCTGCACTGTGCCCCCCCAGCCCTGTCCCCATTTCCCTGGGATCCCCCCAGCCCTGCTCTGGGTCCCCCCCCTTTCCAAGGCGTTTTTCTGCCCCAGGGCTCTGCAGGCACTGCCTGGGTGAGGGTGGCGATGCCACAGCTGAGCCCGGAACAGAGCGAGAGGCGAATGAAATCTGAGATTTATTGATCCTGTCCGTGCCGCATTGTTATTCACACCCAGCGAAACTCACCCCTAGGCACAGGACAAACATTAGAGTTGGGAAAAGCATTGCCGCTGAATGTTTGATTTGGTGAAAAAGATGCAGGTCTGAATCAGCTGCAAGTGCTTGTAAATTCACATCGCATTTGTCAAAGGGTTTCAGTACATAAAACATTTTTCAGAAAATCAAAACATTTACTATTGTTGTTTATTAAATGCAGCATCCACGTTTTAAGGTCTGAAATAGCTTTTCATTTGAAATATTAATAAGATTTACTTTGAAACTAATACTAAGCCCTGAAAAACAAACCAGTGTTTTGCTAAGGATAAAAATCAACAAAATACAAAAATTATAGACAAATATTGGGTGACTTCAGTTTGGAAAGAAACCACAAGATTCTCCAGGTTGGTTTGCAGTGCTCCCCATGCTGTGGCTCAGGGCTTTGCTGGCTCTGGGTTTGTTCCTGCTCCTCTCCCAGCTGTTCCCAGCTGTGCTGGCAGCAGAAGGGGGTGTCAGGGGCTGGGGTGCTGTGGCACGGAACTGCTCCTTTGCTGAGCGCCTTGGGGCTGCAGGGAAACTGTGGCAGCAATAAAGGAATTGTTTCAAAGTGTTGGAGGGTTGTCCCGCTCTGGCAATAGATTTATGTCGGTGCTACACAGAGCAGAGCCAGCCTTTAAAAAAGTCTGTAAGAATTTAATGTGCATTATTAAACAATATAGATCGTGATGCAGAGCTGGGGCTCCTGCACCAGCAGCAGCTCAGACCTTTCATTTTTAATCGAGGATGGTGTCCCCTGGGCATGAATCCTGCTCTGGGGTGGTGGCGTGTGCCAGCACAGCCTGGGGCTGGGGAGGGGGGATGCAGCTCTGGGAAGGGACAGGGACAGGGACAGGGACAGGGGACAGGGGACAGGGGATGGGGACAGGGGACAGGGACAGGGGAAGGGGACAGGGATGGGGACAGGGGATGGGGACAGGGGACAGGGTCAGGAGATGGGGACAGGGGACAGGGGACAGGGACAGGAGATGGGGACAGGGACAGGAACAGGGGACAGGGACAGGGGATGGGGACAGGGGACAGGGACAGGAGATGGGGACAGGGACAGGGGACAGGGGACAGGGGACAGGGGACAGGGGACAGGGGACAGGGATGGGGACAGGGACAGGGTCAGGAAATGGGGACAGGGACAGGAACAGGGGACGGGGACAGGGACAGGGGATGGGGACAGGGACAAGCACAGGGACAGGCACAGGGCAGGAGGGGACCCCAGGAGCCCCAGGGCTGACCCTGTGCCCCCAGCACGGGGCTCTGCTGTCACCACTGTCCCCTGGGAGGAGCAGGGGGTCCCACCCGGGACTGGGGGTGCCTCTGCCCTGGGCTGGCACTGGCAGGACACCGTGGGAACAGCCCTCAAAAAGGGGAAAAGGGAAAAAAAGGATTCCTTAGCCCCAAAGGAAAGAAATGGGAGAAGTGTGGGGATAAAGCGAGAGAGGCAGGAGTGATTCAGCGGGATCCATCCCATGTCTGGGTGTGGGAGCAGCAGCTCAGGGCTGAGGGGACTTTGCCCAGCACCTCCTCCATCAGCTGCTTTGTTCATCTTTCCCATCAACCGTACACGGCCCCCGTGTCAAACATCACTTTACCATTATTGTCTATTTCCAGGATGTCTTTTATTATCCTGATTTCATTCTGCAGCCCAGAAAGTGGCACAGGGCTGGCTCTGTTCCCTCAGGTTTATGAAAGACTGCAGCAAGGGGGAAGAGCCTTCCTGCTCAGCACCACCCCCAGCCCAGGGCTCCCCCAAACCTGCTGGGGAAATCCAGCTGCACACAGCTGGGGGAATGAGCTGAAACAAAATTATAATTAAATATATAAAATTATATATTTTATATATTATATATTATTATATATTATTATATATTATTATATATTAAAAAATTATATATAATTATAATAATTATATATATTATATATATATAATATATTATAATTATTTATTATTATTATTATTATTATTATTATTATTATTATTATTATTATTATTATTATTATTATTTTAAAATTATAATAAATAATAATTAGAAAAACCTGAATCACAAAGTGGATGGGATCAAATTTCCTTGTGGAAGAAGAGAATCGTAGAAACATTAATGCTGGAAATTGCCTCCAAGTCCACCCTCCGAGTAATACATGAATTATTATGTCAGTAATTATAAAGTGCACATTTTTCAGCTAAACAAGTCAAAGCTGGTGATGTGCTAACACAGCCTTTCCCAGATTTATTAAATATTTTGCAGTTTAGGCCATTAAAAATTTAAAAACAGCCACAGCCAAAGAGAAGGGGAGGAGAGTGTTTGAAGGGTATCCTGACTTTTCCAGGTGTTAGTGGAAAAATGCCCCTGCATTGCTGTACCTGCGATTCTTCAGGCTCTAATCTAGCAAAGAGATGCAATTCTTCAGGTCTGGGCAGCCAGTTCTGTGCCCTGGGATTCACAGATCAGCATCAAATACAATACAAATACAAATACAATACAAATACAAATACAATACAAATACATTACAAATAAAATACATTACAAATACAAATACAATACAAATACATTACAAATACAAATACAAATAAATATAAAATATAAATATAAATATAAATATAAATATAAATATAAATATAAATATAAATATAAATATAAATATAAATATAAATATAAATATAAATATAAATATAAATATAAATATAAATATAAATATAAATATAAATATAAATATAAATACAAATACAATACAAATACAAATACAATACAAATACATTACAAATACAAATACAATATAAATATAAATATAAATATAAATATAAATATAAATATAAATATAAATATAAATATAAATATAAATATAAATACAATAGAAATACATTACAAACACAAATACCAATACAAACACACTCTGGGGCAGCGAGTGGAGCTCCTGTCGGTGCTGACAAACTGGGGGTGCCCTGTCCAGCTCGGGGGCTCTGAGTGTGTCTCTGCATTTCCTGGGCCTGGCAGCCTTTGCAGGCCCTCCCAGCTCTCATTACACCTTGCTGTTCATTGAGATGCAATTTCTTTAGTAATGAGGCAGAGCTTCTTTCCCAGCCCCTGCAGGTGCCTTTGCCAGCTCTCAGAGCCTGGTGAGGGTTCCCAACTGATCTCTCCATTAGGGCTCTGTTGATGTTGGATAAACCAGGGCTCACCTGGCCTGGGCACAGCCTTGTCTCACCGGGGCAGCACCTGCAGGTGAAAATCACGGGTTCCAAAGGAAAGCAGGAGCCCTGGGGGCAGTTTTTGCCCTTTGACTGTGCAGGCTGGGCAGGGTTTGGGCTGGCTGTGGGGTGGGGTCCATGCTGAGCACTGGGGTCACCCTCCAGCCCCAGGCTGGTTCCCAAGCTCTGCACTGGGAAAATGCAGAACAAACTGGAGCATCCAGGGGGCTGCCCTGGGGTTGAGGAGGAGGCAATGCAGCATTCCCAGCACAGCTGAGGCCCCAGTGCCCACAGCAGCATGATCTGGTTAGGCAGGTAATTAACTCAGCCTTATTGACCACAGCCCAAACGCCTAATGGAAGGAGTCTGGAAAGTGCTCCAAAAATTATTTCCTGCTAAATCAAAAGCTGAGATGAAAGAGAGGTTAATTTACAAAGATGGGCAGAAAGTTTAATAGCAATTTAATTTTTGTGAAAGATGTGTGTGTTGCTATAGCCTGACATTATGGAGGAAATTGCAACAGTCCTGGAATGGAGCTGCTCTCTGATTCTCCTGCTGCCATTGCAGGGTTGGGTTTTATGGGAACAATTCATTGGTGGCAACTCAAGGATCAGATTTAGAGCAGAAACCAGTGAGAGGTCACGGCCCAGGCTGAGCTTGTGTCACTGTGACCCCACCCATGAGACTGGAACCAGTGCAGGGAATGGGATGGGATCAGTGGGATGGGATGGGATGGGATAATGGGATGGGATGGGATGGGATGGGATGGGATGGGATGGGATGGGATGGGATGGGATGGGATGGGATGGGATGGGATGGGATGGGATGATGGGATGGGATCCATGGGATGGGATGGGATGGGATGGGATGGGATGGGATGGGATGGGATGGGATGGGATGGGATGGGATCCATGGGATGGGATGGGGTGGAGCTGCCCCAATCCCTGACACCCCCAGCACAAACACCTTTCCCTTTGTGCCAGGATCCCCTGGCTGCTCCAGCAGCTGCTGTCCCCCCCGGCCTGCTGGTGCAGCACTGACCTTTTCTGACTCCTTCAGCCTCGCTGCAGAACTTTAAGCAGCAACAACAGCTGCTCTGGAGATGGGTCACCTCTTCTAATCTGATGGAAAAGTTTGTTTGCCGATGCGAACACATGCCCAGAGAAATTAAATCTCTGCAATTAATCGTGTGGAAAGGATGGGAAGAGGCTGGGTGAATTCCTTAATTTCTCTTACAGACAAAATCTTCCTTTCCATTGGTTTCCCACAGCTAGCTGCAATTCCTTCATTTCTCACAGCATTGCCCTGTATTAAAAGTCTTTAGATTTATTTTCACTGCTTTAAATTTTAAAGGCAGCACTTATTGCTGTTCTTGGGCTGTGCTACTTGTGCTTTATAAAGCATTTTTTTCCAAAGGACAATTCTGTGCGTGCCAGTTGTGTCAGTGCCATTGATCCCAAAGAGCAGGCACAAATCCATGCATTTTTGGAGGTGTGCTGTCTAATATCAGAATGTTGGAATTAGCTTGTTACACGATACTGCCAATGGACTGGCATCTCTCTTAATAATATTATGAGCTTTCCTAGGGAGCTGCAACCTCGTTGGTATACATGAATTCAGTAATAACTGTAATTATTATGAAGTTAATATAAAACATGATGTCTCCCTCTGCCAATTCAAGGGCAATAAGTGTGAAAAACAGCTTTTCTTCTGATTGCACGTGGCTGCCTCTTCCCTGGGCTGTGGAGCAGCTCCCTGGGCCTCTCCCAGCACTGGGAGATGTGGGGAGCACACGCTGCTCCCCGTGGCACAGAGCAGCACCCTGGGGACAGAGCAGCACCCAGGGGACACAGCAGCACCCAGGGGACAGAGCAGCACCCCTGGCACAGCCCTGGCAGAGCAGCTCCCCCAGCTCAGGGCTGGCACTGGGAGCCATCCCATCACTTGAACAAATCTCTCTGCTCTGGGCACTTACAGCTCTCTTGGCAGCCACCAGAGCTGAGCCCATCTCCTTTCATTGCTCTTTAACCGCTGGGTTTCCTGGAGGGGCCCCCAGCCCTGCCTCAGTTCCTGGCCCCTCTCAGCCTCTCCATTCCCGTCTGAACACAGGGATAAAATCCAGCCCTGCGGGATTTCTGCGGCTCCGTGCCGGGCTCCAGGGCGGGCCGGGGCCAGAGCAGCTCCCCGGGGGTGCCGGGCTGCCCCCAGCCCCCAGAACGAGCCCAGAAACCCGAGCAGAGCCCTCGATGTTCCCCTGCTCTGACAGGAACCCCGAGCCCGGGGTTTGGGAAGGTTTTTGTGGCTCTGGGGCTCCTGCTCGGCAGGTCAGCACCTCACTCCTCCTGCAGCTCCCAGCGCTGAGCACAAACCTTGCACTCATCACAGCTTTCCAAGGCAAAGCTAAAAATAGCAGCTTCAAATCCTCCATCGTATATAATTAGTGCTGCATTTATTTCTGCCAGATGTTCTGGCTGCTGGCTGGGTGCAGAGTCTGCACCTGCAGAACGCCATGGGAACCTCCAGGAACCCCTGAGTGCCCCCCAGAACCCCCCAGACACACGGGGGGAGCAGGGCAGAGCTCCCAGAGCTGCCACTCCAGCCTCTGGCTCACCAGCCCGTCAGGGGTTAGTCTGAGCAAATCCATCCCTGCTGCCTGCAGGCACCAGGGGAATTAAGACTGCCACAAGATGATGGATCAGCAAAATTTTCCCTAGGAGATCAGATTAATAGGGATTATAGAAAAGTTGCAGTATATTTATCAAAAGGAAAAAAAAAAAAAAGAATTAAATTCCCCCCTCCCACCATCAGGACTGATTGTAAATTAGGTAAATCTATTTTCCTTTAAAAGAATAATAACCATAGATCAGACTCCCAGAATCCATATCCCCAAGGGCTCTGAAAATCTATTGAATTAATCTTGGCTACAGGAGCAGCCCAGATCTTCTGTGTTAATTATTGTGCATCTTATTTGCCTTTTCTGTCTGCTCTGCTGAGGCCCAGGAGCTCATCAGAGGTGGGGCAGGGGCTCTGGCTGTCCATCACTGCAGTTAAACCCCCGGAGCACAGGCAGGAGTGGCAGCAAGGGCTTAAGGAGTCTAAACCCCCTTTGCACTGAGAGCCAGCGTTTGCTGCTGCCTGGCAGGGAGGGAAGAGGAGCTGTTGTCATTTCCTCCTCTTCACTGCTCTTGTGGATTTTCCTGAATGAATTAGAGGCTGCCAGCAGACACTGTCACAGCAGAGTGGCAGAACAAAAACACTTCTGAACCTGGACTTGTAATTTGCCTGCGAAAACAAAGACACTGTTAAAAGAGAGTTGTGACATTTCCTCTCCTTTCAAAGAGACTGCCAAGATTGCCAGGCTTTTGTTTCATCTTTTCCTTTCCTAGTGCTAAATTATTCCTAGTTTTCATCCTGTAAATTTACATTAAGATGGCAAATGAAATGAATTGAAGTATCTGAGCTGAGGGAGCAGTGCAGGGCTGGCAGCAGCGGTGGCTGAGGAAGAGGAGCTGCAGCCTGGGCTGCCCTGCCCTGCCCAGCCCTGGGGCTGTGCTGCCTTGCCCTGGCCCAGCCCTGCTGCTCTGCCTGCCCAGCTCCTGCTGAAACCATCTCCCTTGGCAAACCCGCAGCTTCCTCCTGATTCCAGAGCAATTATCCTAAAGCAGGGGGGGTTATTCCCTTTTATCTTTTCTGTGCAGCTCCTCTGTAATGAAGAGCAGGATTTCCCTAAAAGCAGAGACATTTTACACAGGAGCTCTGCCACCAAGGTCTGAGTGTTTCAATCTGATTGCCCAGAGATGCTCCAGCAGCAAGGACAGAGGGCTGAATGTACAAACCACCAACGTAAGCCTCACTTGATTCCACTGCCCACGAATGTTTTAACCTCATTTATCCTCTCAGTACTTACAGAACCATTTCACATTTGTGCACTTAAAAGATTAAATAAAATAAATGGAGATGATTATGCCTGCCCTGCAGTGCTAATGTGCAAAGGCACTGAGTTTGGCTGCTGCTGGAATGGTGTTTGTGCTCTTCCCTTCTCTGCAAGCTTCCCAGAAAGGGGGGATGGATCAGGCAGCCTCCAGCTCCCACACTACTGGCCCCAGCATCTCCAGATTTTGGGGTGTGCAGGGGCCTGGCTGCTCTCCTCTGGCCCCAGCATCTCCAGATTTTTGGGGTGTGCAGGATCCTGGCTGCTCTCCTCTGGCCCCAGCATCTCCAGATTTTGGGGTGTGCAGGATCCTGGCTGTTCTCCTCTGGCCCCAGCATCTCCAGGTTTCCCCAAGGGCAGGGAAGAACGTCCCCCCTGGGACACCCCAGCCCCCCTTCCCTGCTGAGAGCCCTTTCTGGGAGCTGCCACTGCTCTGGGGCTTTGCCATCCCCATCACACACCCAGCAGCTGATGGCACACCAAGATCAAGCAGCACTCTGGGCTAAATTTCCTGCTCTCCCTGCGACAATTCCTGCTCAGCTCAGTGCTCACAGAGCCCTTTGACTCCTCTCTGAGACAGGCACTGCCTGAAATGAAAAATCTTTGATCTAACTCAGTATCACAACTTCTTTTTTTGTGCATTAACATAATCTCTGTACTGAAATTAATCTGTGGTGTGGTTGAAGATGATGTGTATTAACATTCAAAATGACTTTTTTTCAGGCAGTAGCAGTTCTTACTTCTCAAGCAGCTCCTATTTTAGGAGTGAATCTGTTTTGCCCTACAAAACCCCCCCAGGAGATTTATCCTGTGCAGATCAAACCTCTCCCAGGGCTCCCATCCTGCCCTGCTCTGCTTTTCCTTCGTGGTATGGCTCCAGTCAGAAGCATTCAGCCTGCAGAGGCCTGGAGATCTCGTTTTGCAACGAGAAATTGAATTATTAGGAGGAAAAATATCAGCCATACATAAAACATAGGAACACACTTAATTTTGGGCCTTTTGTTGCCTCTTTAGCTAACAAAACAAGTAAAATCTGCATTCTAAAGAACAGGATTTTTTAACAGATTCATTAAGAGAGATTGTAACTGACAAGTGATGCCATTAGCAGGAATAGATATCTCTTATTTAATGTATTTCCATCCTGAAAGTAAAAATCTCTGTTCTATAAGTCAATTAATATACAGTTCATTAAACTAGAAACAACTATATAATTAGGGAACAACAACAATTCATTAGTCTTAATGGGATTTAATAAAGTTCCTAAGCAAGGATTCTTCTGAGAATTAATTACAATCTATTAATCAGGAAAAGTCCTGTTCCTCACTCTCTATCTGTATCTTATATGTGTGTATCAAATGGAGATTGGGGCTGTGAATGCCACCCATGGCCAGGGCTGGGCCTTCATCTCCCTCCTCATGCAGCTCCAGGTCTGAATCCAGCAAAAGTGAAAATGAGAATTCCTGAGCTCCTTGGTCCTCACCAAGATCCATTTTTCATCAGGGATTTCCATCCAGGCCCATGGTTTCTTCTCTTATTAGCCATTTTTTTATTAATTAATCAGCAGCTCTTGGCCGGCACCAATTGAATTTTCAAGCAATACCTGCCACAATCCAGGGAATAAAAGGAGAAGGATGTGTTATTTTTAATGCAAATGGTTTCAATCCAGACATATTTGATCAAATTGAACTGACAATTAAATTATAAATGAATCTAGTGAAGGGGTCAGTGATATGACAGATGGCACTGCCATTGGCACTGTCACATGGAAGTGAACCAGCTTCTAAAAATGAAATGAGAATTTCAAGCATTAACTGGTGCTGGCTATCAAAAATCAGGGGAAGGATTTTTAGGAGGCAGGAATTGCTCTGGCCACATTTTCCTGCAGTGCCAAAGGAGCAGGAAGGAGCAGAAACAGGGACTGGCTTTGGTACCAGAATGAATTCTTCACGTTTTCCACAGCAGCAAGAACTCTGTGAAATCCTGGGAGATCATGTGGATCTCTATCTCCTCTCTTTTCCCCCGCTTGTTCCAGGATTTATTTATTTATTTTACCTTTCTGCTGCCATGTCACTGAGCTGAAAAGATTAATAAAGAATGATTAAGGGCTGCAGAGAATATTTTACAATGACAGACTTAAGGAGCTCAGTCTGCTTATCTTATCAAAAAGAAGCTTGTAACTTCATTTCGATGGATAAGTACCTTTGGAGGGAGGGAGCTCCAGGACCTGAAAGGCTTTTTCTCCAGAGAAAGGCACTAAGAGACCTAATAGATTTAAGTTGAAGCTAGAAAAATCCAATTAACAAGGTAGAAGTTTGAACTTTGAGGGTCATTAGCTGCTGGGGAGGTTTGGCCGTGTCCCCCACTCGGGCTGTCCCTCAGTGGTGTGAGAGCTGCAGCTGCAGACACCCCAGCAGAAACTCTGCCTTTTTAAAGGTTCCTGACGTTTTTAAAGGTTTGTGAGAGCAGATTCAAGGCACCCAGAGCAGTAACTGGTCACTGGAGCTGTGCCTGGAGGGCAGCTCAGAGACAGATCCCTGAACAGAGGGATCCCTCCTTAACCTGCTGCAATTCCAGTTCCTTGACACACCAGGTTACACACAGACCACACACCCGGCCTGGCTTGTTCTCTCTGAAACATGGCAGCAATATTCTCACTGCAGCTCTGTTCTGTTCAAACTCTGTCTGCAGCCATGCTCCTGGAGCCTCCACTGAAAACATCAGAGTGTTCTCCAGCCTTCACTGGAACTCACACTGCCACTCTGGAATTAAACCTTTCACTGACTGAAAGCATCAGAGCTCACACTAAAACTTACTGACTCACTTCTACTTCAACTCTGCTTCATGAGTGAGTGGCTAAATGTACTTCAGTGCATCCCAAGGCTTTAATTCAATCCCTGCACTCTGACTCCTCCCTGAGGGATTCAGAGAATTCCCAACTCCCCAGGCTGTGGTGCCCACCCAGCTGAGCACCACAGACCCGTGTGTGGGTGACAATTTGTGCAACAACCCCTGCAGGAACAGGTATTTTTTGGGAGGTGTTTATCAGCTGGAGCCAGAGCAGCAGGTTGTCATGGAGATGGGAGGGAGATGGGTGATATTTTCCAGTTCTGCAAGTGTATTGTTGAAAAACACAAATGGGGAAGGAAAAGCAGCCACGTCGTCTTTAAAGAAGTACAGGTTTTGGGTTTAGGCTGTCACACAGAGGGAAGAATTGTTCCCCTGCTCTGGGGGGTTCAGATGAATCCCAGGAAATGTGAAGCTCAAGCTGAGCTCTGCAGAGCAGGATGAGAACCTGGGAGGGGTCCTGGGATCTGCAACTCCCAGTGAAGTTACTGAGTCAGAAATAAAAGCTGTGACAAGGCCTGTGCAAATCCAAGGTCACCAGAACCTCTTCTGTGGCTGCTTCTCATCATTGAGGAGATAAAAAAAGAGCAATTAGGTTTAGGCTGGCAATTTGGCACATTAACATTAATCTTCAATGAAATCAGAAGGTGTTTGTTTTTGTGTGAGCTCAGCTAACATTTCACTTTGCTTGTAACAAGCAAAAGCCATAATTACTCTTCTATCTGACAGAATTTGAGGATGGTTTTATTGACAGCTCCCATTTATTTATGCACACAAGTCATTTACTTAAGTGAAACTTTAACATCAAGATTTTATTCAGCTCCCCTAACTCCCATCCCTTCCTACCCAGCAAATGGCTTTGGGTGATCTCCTTTAGAAGCTTGAGTATTAATCCAGAAATTGTATAACTTACTTTAAAAGTCTGGGACCTCGTGTGAAAAATATAAAAACAATTCATTGAAATATTTCCACCCCAGGGGCTGCTGCATCACTGCCCACATGGCAGCAGAGCACACCCCAGGTTCCCCCCAAATTCCAACACTCTGGCACTGGAACTTCTCAGGAAGACTTCAGGACTTAATGTTCTAGGAAAAAAATCCATTTTTGGCTTGTTATTTAAATGTAATGTATGTAGCCAGGAAATACTGTCATTTTCCAGTATTAATTTTGTTAATAACTTTATAAATTTTGAAAGGATTTGAAAAGATTTTTGGGAAATAGAGCCAGAACACCTCATGTTTGGAAGTGCACTGGAATGAGCTGGGAAGTGTTTCCTGAGCCTGGGGAAGGAGCCCCTGGTGTCACTGGGGCTGGGCTGGTGTGTCTGGGTTTGCAGGGCTCAGCTCCCAGGGCAGCAGGTCTGGAATCCCTCCCTGGGAAAAGCAGCTGGGAATTCCCCCTGGGAATTTGGGGGATTTGGAAGCTGCTGGGCTGAGCAGGGGATGGGGATGGCTTGGCTTGGATCCTCCAATAATGACAGCTCTGCCCAGATGTTGGTCCAGATGTGCTGGGTTTGGTGCTCCTGAGGGATGACCCCATCACCTCCAGCAGCCCAAAATGACAAATCTGGGAACACTGGGGTTTTCCTGGGTGGGCTGCTCAGCAACAGCAGCTCTTAGAGCTGCAGGAGCCCTTGATGGATTCCTCAGCTCTGGAGCACCAGGCTAAAGGGACCTGCACCTGCTGTTCATCCAGCAGCACAAAGAACATTTTATGGTTTGTCATACAAAAAAAAACAAATTTTAAATCCATGAGGGAGGGTCCAGATTAGGGCTGGGGTGGTGATGGGCTGCACAGATTGCATTTGGCATTCAGGGCTACTCCCAGCACTTAATGGCTCAGCTTTAATGCTTCTGATTTCTTTTTATTAAAAAGTATCCCACAAGACCATGGCATTTATTACAGGGCTGTGCTGGGGGCATACAAGGCATTTCTAAACTCATGGCAACACTCTATGTTAAATATTCATAACTGCAGCTACCATTTGCTGTTGATAAGGACATTGATTTTCTTTGGAAGCACCAGAATTATTTGTGGCCCTTCCTGTCTGCTGTGATGGTTATGTATAAAGTTTGGGGAAATATGAATCATCCTGCAGGCTTTTGGGTTTCTGCCCTTCTGCAGCAGGGGAATGAAGCCCCAAATAGGATGAGCAGCTGTTTCTGGGGGCTGGGGATGCAGGATGGGAGCAGAGAGAGCAGCAGAGGTTTGGGGTCAGGGTGGGAGCCCCAGCTCTGCTCACACAGCCCTGGGGCTCCTGCTCACTCTCTTGCACTGGAATTTAAATAGAATTCAATGAAACTCAAAATTTGGGGTGCAATAAAGGTAATTAGCCAGAGCTTGGAAGAGATGAGGTACAGGAATACAGGAATACAGGAATACAGAAGTACAGAAATACAGGAATACAAAAATACAGGAATACAGAAGTACAGAAATACAAGAATACAGGAATACAGGAATACACAAATACAGGAATACAGGAATACAGAAGTACAGAAATACAAGAATACAGGAATACAGGAATACAGGAATACAGAAACACTTCACAGTCCAGGGCACCAATAACTCAGTCCCTTGTGCTATTTTCCCTCCTGATGTTGCAGCTGTTCCAGATACGCACGAGCTTTTTATATCAGTTCTTTCTTCTTGGTTATTTCAAGTCTGAGCAGAGTGAGACACTTCTCACTGTGGGAAATGTCATCTCTGCCTCTGCTGCTCTTCCTGCTCCAGGCCTCTCTGCACTCTGCTTCCCACTCACAAGACACAGAATTCACCTGAATTTTTCCTCTTGGTACCATTGTCAGGAACTGTTGGCATTAACACGTTTCATGGGAGAATTTCTGTGTCTTCTTACTCAAACAAATAGTTTTAAGATTTAGTTCAATTCATTCATGGTGGTTTTTTTCTTACTTGCATTTAACATTTTGTCACAACTCAGCTCATAGAAAACATGCAATTTTCAAGGTGGTTTCTAAAGCAGGGAAGGTGTGGAATCCCTCAGCCATTTTAAAGAAAAAACATCTGGCACTAAAGAAACAATTGACAAACTCACATCTGCTTTGTCCACGATATAATTAGACAGATCCTGGAAAAATCTAACATCAGTTTCCTTCAAAAGTGAGAGGTGAATCTTTATATCCATAGACTGCATTTCTATATTGTCAATATATCAGAGTTTGTGCTGCAACTGGCAAAACCAGCAGGGAATGTGTAACAGAAAAATTACTGATCTTATTCCTAAAATTAACCCAGTGCCACTTGTCCCTGGTGTGTGTGAGTTGTGACAGACTCGAGATAGGTGCAGGATCTCAGTGTGATCACAGTCCTTTCCCAGAGACAGAAATCCAACGTGCACAGAGGGATCCAAAAATAGAAACTGAAAAATAAAGCAGGAGATGTTTAAAAGAGTGAAAGGAACACCTGAGCTTCAGCAGCACGAGGGAATTCTCCCCTGGTGCACCCTGAGCACTCCCCACCCTCTGCAAATGCCTGCCTGGGCTGCAGGGTAGGGCTGAGATGAGCAGAAAATGAATTAAAGGAGCAAACAACAAGCAGGAAAATTTGTATATATATTTTATATATATTTTATATATATTATATATGGATATATATATATACACTGGAGGGTTGTGGTGGGAAGTCTGGTTTCACTGAGGGTACAGACCTTTCTCTGCAGTCCCTCAAATATCCCAATGGGCAGCTTTGAAATTTCATTGGAAAATCATTGGGTTGACGTAGATTTTTTTTTTTTTAATAGGGATGGGTTTGATAGCACTTTTGAATAACAGGTGATCCTTGGACACAAATGGGGCCAGTACACAGAATTTACACAAATATTCCCATACCCAAACCGGGCAATGCTTTCATGTGAGGAACCCTTGTTCTCCTGGGCGCTGCACTGGAGTGTTTGTGCTCTTGCCTGTTGTTATTGCCAGTGCTAGAATCTGTCAGTTCAGACTAATTCTTAATGAATTTTACTTAAATGTCAACTAATTAATAATTTCAGGTGCATAGAGTTTTCTCAGTTTCACAGAGAAAAATATAATTACTTTTTTCCCCTGATGTTGAGCTGGTTTTCTGGAACCAAAATCTCTAATATATTTAGTAAATCTCTCATATCTAATCAGCTAGCTGGTAAATTAATACAGAATTACAACTCATTAGTGAATGATGCATTGATGTCTAATAGTTCCCTGCTTTCTTGTTTGGAAGAAAGTAGGTTATGCTGTTATTGAGTTAGTGCATTCAGTTTCAATGCTTTTTTATCATAGGCATTAAGTGCTTTTTAAAATATGTGTTAATTAAGAGATTACAGCCACGTCAGCCCTAAAGCACTGCAGCTGCTGTGACTGTGGGATCGGTTCTGGTGTCCCCAGCCATGGCAGGAGCCCCAGGTGAGGGTTTGGGGGTGGCTCAGCCCCAGCAGGAGGAACCCTCGGCAGGGGCAGAGTCTTGGGTTGATGTGGGCAGAAATGTGGATTCTGTCCCCATCTGTGGCACACATTATCTGCTCATGGGCAGCTTTAAACCAGCTGGGGCAATCATCTTTATCTTTCCCACAGCCCATCCTCCCTCCAGGAGAGATCTCCTGTTCATGGCCAGTGAGTCCCAGGGCATGGCTGATAAAATTCCATCATCCCATGGGAGATGCTCCAGCCAGGGCAGGAGCCAAGCCTTTCCTACCCAGATAAAAACTGACATTTGGAACAGCAGAGCAGCCTTTGCCACTGGATTCCAGAGGAAAGCCAGACCTTTCACATCATCCCTGCACCTTCAGAGGGAACTGCACCTTCTCCAGGAGCACTGCTCCAGCTGAGCCACATCTGCCACTGCAGGAGGATGCAGCCACCATGGAATGGGACTGTGCCAACACCCTGACTGACTGACGGGTGTCAGCTTGGATTCTGACTCTGGCAGGGTTGGGATTGTTCTCTGTAATGCTGCATTTCTATTTTAATTTTCCTAGTAAAGAACTGTTATTCCTAATTCCCATATCTTTGTCTGAGAGACCCTTAATTTCAAAATTATAATAATTTGGAGGGAGGGGGTTTCCATTCTCCATCTCAAAGAGAAGTTTCTGCCTGTATTGGCAGCCACCTGTCCTGCAAACCAGGACAAGTTTCAGGTCACACCTGAGGGTGCTCAGGGGCTGGGTGGGGACAATGAAAGGTGATCAGGGCAGAGTGGGAACACCTGAGGGTGATCAAGGTGACAGTGGAGGGTGATCATGTGACTGAGTGAGAACAATGGAAGGTGATCAGGTTACAGGGTGGGGACACCTGAAGAACCTCAAGGTGCTTCAAGGGAACACCTGGCTGGGCCTGACACCCAGATCAGGGACAAGGTGTCAGGGCCAGAATGCAAAAAAGGGAAGGTTTGGAGTTTTCTCTCCTACAAAAAGCAAAAAAGCAAAAAGAATCTCCCCCACCCCAGCACCAGGGCCCCAGAGAGGAGGTGCCTGCACCCCAAAAATATCAGCTGAGGAATGAGCTTTGGGGTTCCTTCCAGCCCAAAACCATCCCGTGAATAGAAGAGGGGAGCTTGGTTTTGATCTACTGGAAACGATTAAATTTTGGAACTGATCACATCAGCACATCAATATTAAATGCACACATCAAAGAACTAAAAGTCTATTCTTAAGTGTTCCAGTTTAGTTCCTTTTGTTTCTGTAAGTTGAGTGGTATTTTCTAATCTGCTCAGCTGATGGATGCAGCTCAGCCAGCAAAGAGACACCCATTTTTATTTCATGCTGTATCAGAACAAAGATAAACAACAGAAAAACCTCCTGTCTGCTGCTACTTATCACCACAAGTTCAAAGCAAGCTCCATTTGTGTAGGATCAACTTATCCCATCAGGCAATTTATCTTTGACAGGGGGAGGCTGATCATGAGAGGGAGAAATGCCCTTGAGGCAGGGAATGTAATGAAGCTTGTAACAGACTGCAGGAATAGCAACCAAATTATTGAGAATACGACACAGGAAACAGTTAATTACAACTGTCCATCCCTCCTGCTCCTGATCTTTGTTCTGTGGGTTTATGTCCATCCAAGCAAACTTGGTTCCAGCAGACCCCAAAGCCTCTGCAGCACCTGGGCACTGGTGCTGCTCCCAGAGCTGGGCAGTGACATCCCCTGGGGCATTGGGACATCCCCAGGGCACTGAGGGGAGTGTGGGACATCCCAGGGCTCTGGGACATCCCCTGGGCACTGAGGGGAGTGTGGGACATCCCCAGGGGCTCTGGGACATCCCCTGGGCACTGAGGGGGCTCTGGGACATCCCCAGGGCACTGGGACATCTCCTGGCACGAGGAAACAGGACCCAGGGCTGTCCCCAGCTCTTCCATCCCCCCAGAGCAAGCAGAGGCACAGAATCTGATCCTTGGAGCTGCCCAGCAGGGTGAGTCCCTGCCTGCTGCCCTCAGGAGCTGTTTGCAGACCCCTTGTCCATGAATCCCCAAATTGTTTCCATCCTCTGCCTTCCCAGCCTGCCCTGGCAGCAGTTCCCAGCTCACTATCTGCTCTGAAAGTCGAACTGAAACCAGGCAATTCAGGAGCCCCCTTTTATTGCATTCCAGCCTTGTCCTGGCAGCTTCTGTGAGCTCTGAGGTGAACAACAATTCTGCTTCCATCTTCTCTCCTGCCTTTCTGACACTGCAAACATCAGCTGTGCTCCTTGTGAGCCCTGAGGGTGGGGTCATTCACAGGGGTGGCATCAGGAAATTCCTATTCCCATCCCTATTCCCATCCCTATTTCCATCTCTATTTCTCATCCCCATTTCCATCCCTGTTTCCATCCCTATTTCCATCCCTATTTATTCCCATCCCTATTTATTCCCATCCCTATTTCCCTATTCCCATCCCTATTTCCCATCCCGTTTTCATCCCTGTTTCCCATCCCTATTTCCCTATTCCCACCCCTATTTCCCTTTTCCCACCCCTATTTCCATCCCTATTTCCCTATTCCCATCCCTGTTTCCAACCCCTAATCCCTATTTCTCACCCCTATTTCCCATCCCTGTTTCCCATCCCTATTTCTCTTTTCCCACCCCTATTCCCACCCTGGCAGTGCCCAAGCCAGGCTGGACCCTGGGGCAGTGCCAGGTGTCCCAGGGTGGCTCTGGATGAACTTTAAGGTCCCTTCCCCCCATCCTGGGGCTCTGGGGTGTTTGTGCTGCCCTTTGGGCAGGGTGGGGATCCCTGGCTGTGCGAAGGCACCCTGCTGCCCCTGAGCTGGAAATCATCAAAGCACGTGTTAGCTTTAATTATCCCCACACTCTCACATAATCACTTCCCTGGTCAATTAATTTAATTACTTTTTGGATAATTATTTTCCTCAGTGGTGCATTGCTCCGGACTGTGAGAGTTGTTGTGCTGCAGAACCATGAGATGGGAGAGACTTGGCTTTGAAAGACACACAGAACATATCAGCAAAACACACATTTATAACACAGATGCCTGAATTAACGACATCCCTTTGGAGTGGAGACAGAACAATTCCTCCTCTGGATGTCAGAACAAAAAAGCACTTTGTGGCAAGAGTAAAATTGGTCAAAACATGTCAAAAAGATTTTTTTTTCCCTCTGTGTAGCCTGCTTTGAGTCAGAGCATGGTCTAAAACTCAGGAAAACTTAACTGGGCTGGGGTGGGATTTATTGGGAGCTTTCTGAGTGTCCATCAGCAGGGCAAAGAGAGCAAACAGTGAGTGGGAAACGCACCCAGAGCTGTGCCAGGCTCACTGTGGGGTCACTGACCCCGGGGCTCTGGGCACCAGCTTGGCTGGGGTCCCTGAAATGAGGGAAGAGTGAGGAGTGAGGAGTGAGGAGTGAGGAGTGATTGCTGCTGCTGCTGCTGCTGCTGTACTCACAGCCACCCTGCACTCACAGCCACCCTGCACTCACAGCCACCCTGCACGGTCTCAAAGGTCATTTCCAACCTTAGCAATTCCACCATCCCAAATGAAAGCTTCTCCCTTTTTGCTGATGATGATTAACGAGCCCTATCAGACATCCCACTTTAAAATCCCTTCTATCAAATAAAGCCCCTTCTGTCACCTCATTCCTTCCTTTATTTGAATCCATTTCCCCTCATATTTCTTTGACATGAGCTGTCAGAAGCAGTCTCTGCTGCTTTGTGGCTGCGTGTCACATTTGGTGACAGCCCCAAAGAGAAGATCCTGGGACTAAAACCCCAGGGAATGTTGGGGGAGGTGTCAGTGTCACCTGGGTTTCAGTGTCACCTGGGTGGGTGGCAGTGCCCTGGGCTCTGGGCAGTGCTGCCCCTGCTCCCTCACCCAGCTCCCTGCCCAGGATTGCATTCCAGGGCAGGCAGGGCTTCCTGCTGGGAAGGGACTCCCAGGGCAGAGCTGTCCTGCTGGAAAGCTGCCAGCACTCACCTGCACTCACCTGCACTCACCTGCTCCTGTCCTGCTGGGAAAGGTGCCAGCACCCACCTGCACTCACCTGCACTCACCTGCACTCACCTGCACTCACCTGCACTCACCTGCTCCTGTCCTGCTGGAAAGCTGCCAGCACCCACCTGCACTCACCTGCACTCACCTGCACTCACCTGCACTCACCTGCTCCCATCCTGGGACAGCCAAGGCTGCTGCTCAGGCCTTACACAAAATTAAGTTTATTTTCCAAACAGGAGGGTTTCCCAAGCCAGGAGCCCCCAGGGCAGCTCAGGCTGTTCCCCAGGTGCCTCCTCTCCCCTTGCTGCTCTCTCTGCTCCTCTGGCAGATGTGCCCAGCCCTGCCCCAGCCCTGGCAGCAGGAGGGACCAGCTCTGGCCGCTGCTGTGTGCAAACAGGAGGGATCAGAACCACACAGACCCATCCAGGAGACAGCCCCTGCCAACATGAAAGCACCAAGCTGTGTTTCCTGTGCCCAGTTCTTTGCATCTTTCATGAGAAGCTCATAAACCCCCAAAGCCAAAGCTGAATCTTGTTCTGCAGCAAAAAGTATCACGGATTTATATATAAATAAAATATAAATATAAATATAAATATAAATATAAATATAAATATAAATATAAATATAAATATAAATATAAATATAAATATAAATATAAATAAATATAATATGTATATTTATTCTTTTTTTAATGCATTTTTCCTGATGTTTGTTACTCAGAGGGCTCTGGCTTTTTGATTTTCATGGCGTGGAGCTGTGTTATGCAGATGCACAACTTCCAGCTAGAGACAGCTCAGAATGGAGGAAAATGAGCCTGTCCTCAAACCAACTCTGTCTTTCTTCCCTCCCATAAATAGTTTTACTGTGCTTTACAGAAATGTTCTGAGGCTCCTAATGGGAAAGGATGTCAACTATGAATAAATAAATGTAGATATTGGAGCACGTTGGGGACCACACTGCTCTCCACAATTCCCTGAGAGGAGCTGCACAGAGCTGGGGGTCGATCTTTTCCACCAGGGAACAAGACTTAGATTGGATATCAGGGAAAATGTCTTCACCAAAGGGCTGTGGAGCCCTGGCAGAGCTGCCAGGAGCTTTGGCTGCTCAGACAGAGGCACGGACAGAGGCAGGACAGAGGGACAGACAGAGGGACAGACAGAGGCACAGACAGAGGGACAGACAGAGGCACAGACAGAGGCACAGACAGAGGCACAGACAGCTCAGTTCTGAGCTCTGAGATCAGCAGAAAGCAGAAGTAACGAGCAGGATCTCATTGAAATTTCCTCTTGGATTTGATTACTCTGAGACACTTCTCCCTGAGCCCAAACCATCTAATTTTAACTCTTCTTTGTCCCGTGGGCTGGAAGCTGCTCAGGTGCAGCAGGCAAACACCTGACCTTCAAACCAGCTGGGAATGGAGAAATGAAACAGATTAATGTGCCTGCTGTTTGAGCCTTGGTGGTGGGTGGGATTTTTGGCTGCCAAAGCCCTTTCCTGTGAATGGGAGACATCAAGGCCGTGGATATTTCAACACACATTTTCTCAGCAGTGCAAACAGAGCCTTCACACGAGGGGTTTTGCATAAAGAGCTGGATGCATTCACTCCTCAGGTTATTTTTAGCTCCCCAGTGCAGTCATGTGGACCTGATCAGCTCGTGCTCCCCAGAAGATTGCAGGCACATGTTGGAGTGGATGTGGCAGGGGCAGGAATCCTTCCAGGATCAGTTATTGACTGGTCCAGGCAGGAGCTGCTCCCTGAGTGACAGGACAGGGCAGGAGGGAGCCTGGGGGGTTTGGGTGTGTAGGATGGGCACTGTGGGATGGGGTGAACATCCTGCAGACAATGACATGGGAAGGAAAGCAAGCAAAAGAAAAAAGGAAAAAACCTGACACGGCAAAGCCAAGGAGAGGAAGATACAAATCCACTCAAATCCACAGCACAAACTCATTCCAAGTGCTTGCACTGAACACCAGTGGAGATGCAGGGCAGGCTCTGCTCATAAAACAGGGTGAAATTTAATGTAAATTGGTTAAAACTGTAATCAATCTGATCTCAAAACCAAGTTGTAAATATCTACACTTGTGCCTTGGGCAATACAGACCACCTTCAATCTCTGTGTGTCTGAAAGCAGAGCAGCTGGGACAGAAGGACCCTCACACTGGAGGGAACAATTCTCCTTCCCCAATTCTCTGCCTAGATAAGAAATTACTTAAATATGCCTCCCATCAACTCAACCATGTTAAATGTGGTTTGGAGATGTGAGAAAAACAAAAATCCTTATAAATGGTTTTTCTCTCATGAGCAGTTCTGGTTTTTCACCCTGGATAAAACAGGGAGGTTGGTACAGGGAGGGTCCTGCTGCCCTTCACTGGGACAGGTTTAATGAGGTTGAATTACCCAGTTTCCTATCTGTGTTTTGATGAGCTCTATTCATTGGAACTGTGTGGAGCACTCCAGCACTATCTGCCTCTTCAAAGAGCAGCCAGGATCTGCAAAATCAAAGGCTCCTGGTTGTGATCTCTGGAGCAAAGCAGATTCCAGGCTGGCTGCCTGGCCTGGGCTGGAATAAGGGCTGGAAATGGAGATGCCAGCCCTGAGGGAATCCAGAGAAACAGAAAGACATTTGGATTCAAGAAGAAAGTTCAAACAGAAAAAAAGTTCATCTATTATTCTGTTACAGTGTAGTAAAAAGGATAAGCCAAAGTTTTATCTCATTCCTGTTTCATTTCTGGGACTCTGACTGTCTCACAGGAGTCTCTGTGTGCTCTACAAACTTTGTATAATTCTTCAGATTCTTTCAGGAAATGGGATATTTTTGATTTCAGTGCCACCATTCACACTGGCAGCTTTAACACAGAGCAGCCACTTGGGCACACCAACCCCAGGCTCCCCTGGTTTTACTGCTGGGCAGCAGGAGGATGGGTTTTTACTCCATGTTCTCCAGGAAAGAATATTGATTTGGCACTAGAGACATCAATAGAGCCAAGTAACTGAATAAAGATTCTGAGGTCAGTCTTAAAAAACAGTAATAGTAATAATAATAATAACAAAAAAAGGGCAGCTGATAAGTGAAATGAGCCATTTATTATCCTGAAAGCCACATTGGTTGCACCATTTGAATTCTTTGCTGAGTGTTGACTTTTCCAATTGCCTTCCATACAGTTTTCTTTTCCTCTCTCCCTGTGAAATAAAACAGACAAGGGAAGGAAGGGTAAAAGCTGTCTTTGTTATCTACCTGTGTTTCTGGAGAATTCTCAATGTGTTTCTTTCTTCATCCGAAGGTATTTGGGTTCAGAAATGCCAATGGTGTGTTCTGGAAAACTCATAATTTCTTTGAAACAGAAAGAGCATTCTCCTTTTCATACCATTTCATTTCTGGTTTTCATCAAAATTGTATTCTTTGAAGCTTTCTGTTCATCTCCACAGCTTGCAGACAGCTCTGGCAGCTGCAGCTCTGCTCTGCTCCCAGTTCTCAGCCTGCTGTGACACAAGTGTGGAGGAAGGAGTCAGGAAAGGCCAGTGGGAGTTTGCTGGGCTGGGTTTGTGTCAGAGCAGCCCAGCCCAGCCCTGTGCATCCTCACACTTCACACCCAGCTCTGGGCAGTGTGTGAGCTCAGGCAGTAAAGCAGTGAATGCAATCAGTGATTATTGGGATAATCTGCTGTAATCTGTGAATCAGGAGGCTCTGGGCCAGCTCTGGGTGTTAAACCTGAGCTCTGCTGGGCCAGAGCTGCTCAATCCATGCCCTGGGATTTCTGCTGCCTCCCCTTCAGCTCCTTCTGCATCTCCATCTCCCCTCTGAGCTCCCAGCTGGGACCAGCTGCCCTGCAGAACCCACTTCATTTCTGAATTTCATTGATGGAAACTCTGGGACCTGCTCCTGGTCAGCCTGGGGGCTAAGGCTGGGCTGGGCTGGGCTGGGATAATGGGATGGGCTGGGCTGGGCTGGGATCAATGGGATGGGATAATGGGATGGGCTGGGCTGTCACCCAGGTCCTTCTATGCCCATCTGACCCTTCTCCTTTGCAGCAGGATCTGCTCTGCTCCTGCCCTGGGGACACTTGTTCAGCTGCCAGGGGACAGGTGAGTCCTTACCTGCCTGCAGCCCCCAGCCATGGCCATGCACATCTTTGCCCCTTTCATTTCTTTCCAGCATCTGCAGGCAGATTAGGCAGCACACAGCACTGGTGAGCACTGGTGGAAATAAAAAGCCTTGCTCTATTTCAGGCAGGGTATAATCAGGGAGGAAGAGTGTATAAATAAAACATCTTGCATGAAATCTGGCAGGCTGAGGTTTCCAACCTGCATCTGCTGGGGCTGGCAGAGCACAGGGGGCTCCAGGCACGGGGGCTGTGCTGGCCCAGGGGGACACAGCTCCAGTCCCACCCTGGGGTGTGCCCAGCCAGGGGGTGACGGTGGGTTGGTGCTGCCACCCCTCTGTCCTGGCAGGGAAGGAGAGTGCATGGGAGACAGGACTTTGGGACAGCAGATTTATAGGATTGTGCAGAAGCTGGTTTATTGTTAACTTTTAGGTTTAGTTATACATTTTAAGACTTTTTTGATTGGTGCTTCTATGCTGTTCCCACATTCTGCACATGTTCTAGGTGTGATCATTGGTTGCTGCTTTGAACTTTACTGCCTGCTTTTATTTTGGGTTTTTAAATTTTGGTATTTTGGTTTTTAGTCTTTTTTTTTTTTTCCTTAATTCAGCACAATTTATATTTTAGTGCTTTTGAAGAGTCTTAACAAGTTAGATAGACTGCAGAAAAACACTTAAAATGGTTTATTTAGTGTACTTGTTATAAACATTGGTCTGAAGTAAGAAATATGTAGAAAAACAGCAAAATTTGTAGAAAAACAGCTAAATATAGTTTGGCTGGTGCATCTGATACAGCTTATGGCCTAGACTATTCAGATACATTACTGCAAGAGTCATCCCATCCCATCCCATTATCCCATCCCATTATCCCATCCCATCCCAGCCCTGGTGCCACCGTGCCAGCCTCTGCTCCACGCAGGGCTTGGTAAAATCCCTGCTCACTCACTCTGTGGGGAGAATTTTTCCATCCCTCTCCAGTGCTACCAAAGACTTGAAATCCAAACATCTTCATTAATGCCTGCTCTACCCCTTTATAAAGGTACTAAATATAAAGGGGAGAAACAAAAGGAATATAGGCTGGGAAAAAACACCCCTGTAATTAAGCAATGTCAGATGCCTGCAGTGCAAGAGGAAAATCTGAATAGAGACAATGGCATGTGTGAGCTAAGGGTGTGAGTCAGCCTGCAGTCAGCAAGGACTGGGAGAGCTGCTCTGGATTGTCTCCAAGGCCTGAAGCTGCACAGAAATAGGCTTCTCTTGGTGTTACAGTAGGGAGGGACATCCTACACTGCAATTTGGCCTCAGAGAGAGTTACACACTCATTGACTGTGAGCATGAGACTTCTCTGTCCTTGTGATATCCGTGAACTTGAAGGCTTTGAGCTTTGACTTTGAGTCACAGAGCCCTGGACACAGGGACAGAGCCCTGGGCACATGGACAGAGCCCTGGCTGATGGACAGAGCCCTGGACACAGGGACAAAGCCCTGGACACAGGGACAGAGCCCTGGACACATGGACAGAGCCCTGTGCATGGACAGAGCCCTGGCTGATGGACAGAGCCCTGGCTGATGGACAGAGCCCTGGACACAGGGACAGAGCCCTGTGCATGGACAGAGCCCTGGCTGATGGACAGAGCCCTGGACACAGGGACAGAGCCCTGGACACAGGGACAGAGCCCCGTGCAGGGAGCAGCCCCGTGCAGGGAGCAGCCCTGCTGAGCACAGGAGCAGAGGATGATGATGATGATCCTGGATGAGCTGTCACAGAAGCCACAGCGAGGACGCAGCTGCAGCAGCTGAGTGCAGAATCCTCTCTCGGTGCATGCAGGAAAATTGGATTGTTTAGTCCACAGAATGATTCCTCCTGCTTCTCTAGAAGCCTCCAGCTAGCTGGTGTCTTGTCTCCCCAGCTGACAAGGGGCTGAGATGTTTCAAAGTCCCTGTGACACGTTGACAGCTGCAGTGTTGAGGTCCTTGGGCTTTTTCAGTGATCGCTGGCTCAAAGGGGCCAAGGAACCACTTTGTCTTCAGATTACAGCAACATTTGTGTGGTGGATGCTCTGGTGGAGAAAAGTCTGCAGGGGAGAACAAGCAGAAAAAGCAATCAGGTCATAATTGAACCAAGGAAGCCTGAGTGGAACAGTAAAGCAGGAGAAGAGCTGGCCCGAGGGACAGCAGGGAGAAGGGGCAGCAGCTGCAGTCACAGAATGCACAGAATGCACAGAATGCACAGAATTCACAGACTCACAGACTCACAGAATTCAGAGAATGACCAGGCTGGAAGAGACCTTCAAGATCCTCGAGTCCAACCCAAGCCCTAACACCCCAGCCAGACCATGGCACCCAGTGCCACATCCAGTCTGTTTTTAAACACATCCAGTCCGAGGGGGATGCTGAGATTCACAGGGCAGAGCCCTCAGAGACACGGGCTGGAGCTGGGGTGACTCAGGGTACCTGGGCACCCAGACACCAAAGCCAGCTGAAAAAATCCAAACATCCCCTTGGCTGTTGTAAAAGAGCTGCTGCCATTCCAAGCTCCCTCTTGGGCACTGCAGGGCACAGGAGGGGGAAGCAGGAGGGAGCTCAGGGAGCCAGGGCTGGTTTCTGTGGCTCAGGGGCTCCCTGGCAGCAGCTGAACCTTTCCTGGCTCAGGGGGCCAAAGGAGGGCATTAAGAAGCCAGAAAGCCCAAATATTCTCCAGGGTTTGCTCCTTTCCAGGGGCTGCCAGGGCAGAAAGAGCTGAACCTGCTGCTCTGAGGAGAACCCCAAAATTAACCCCAGCCTCACAGGCACCGTCCCCATCTCGAGGCAAACTACAGAACAAGAGGTTTGTAAATAAAGCAGCAGACAGAATCCCCAAAAATGCCAGCCTGTCACGGTGTGGAGCTGAGAACTGCAAACAGAGCCTGGCTGGGAGAGCAGCAACAGGCAGAGACAGAGCTGAGGCTTTGCACAGACACTGAATTATCTTTGCCATCTGCTTTTTGCTAACACCCGTTTATAGAAGAAACTAACATTTGGAAACACTGAGTGCTGGTTGTTGTGCCTGTGGAATAATTTCCCACTGGGTACAATTAATCATTAAGCCAAGAGCAGAGTGGTCCCAGCTGCAGGCAGAGCACCTGCTGGAGTGTCCAGTGCAGCAGAATCTCCACTCAACCCCCCTGAGGAACAGAGAGGGAAGCTGGGATGATGATGTGAGCTCTGTGAGGAGTGGAGGCATTTTTAGAACGAATGCCTGTATTTCTGCTGCTTGTCCCTTGTCCCAAAAGTCAGGCTTGGCTGGGGGAAGGAGGCAGGCAGGGACGAAGAGGATGAAGAGGATGAAGAGGATGAAGAGGATGAAGAGGATGAAGGAATCTCACACACACAGAGCAAGGCAACCCCTGCTTTGAGCACCTGCAATAAGCCAGGCAGGCTGGAGAGCAGCTAGAGGTAATCACAACCAATTACAGTTGATTAAAAGCCTTGAGAAGTCAATATATTGCAAAGAAAAACAAATAGCAATTCTGCAAAAAAAGAAAAAAAAAAATCAATAACTAGCCAAGCAGCAAACAATTAAAAGGGGGGAAATTTTCCCATTCTCCCTGAATTGTGTAATATTCCAGGGAGAATGTGGTGAGGAGGAGGAGGAGGGCAGGTTCCATCCTCAGAGCATCCTGCCCACCCTGGGCTGCAGGACACGAGGAGCTCCTGGGGCTCTCTGAGAAATTAAAGCACTGAAAACACTCTCTGCCCAACCAGTCCCAGTGTCCTGACCGAAATTTCTGATTTTGGAGGAATCCAAATCTCTGGTTTTGGATTTTTGTCCTAAATTGGGCTGCTGTTATTGGGGCTGTGCATGGCCATGGGTGCTGTGCCCAGCCTGCAGCTCAGAGGGATCTGAGATTTGAGCTCACACAAAACACCCCCACAGAAGTTTCTACCCAAAAGCCTGGGCTGCCTTGATAAATTCATGTGATAGAAGTGTTTTATTCTCTGGCATGAAGTGACAAAGAGAATTTTCTATGAAGAAAACTGAAAGTGAACAAGACATTATACAAACCATTAAAAATTTGCCTTTTTTTAATATTTTTTTTTTTTTTCAGTTAGCAACAGCTTCAGGCAAGACGAATAATTTGGAAGTGAAAGTCATATTTTGAGACAGAGCGGGAGCCCTTGATCTGAAACTAATTTGTTGTCAAAAAGAGTTAAGGGATTTTAAGCTGGGCTTTATCTCAAGCAGAATAATGCAATGTAAATACAAAAACCTGCTCAGCTCCTGCAGTGCCACAACAGCTGCAGGCTGCTGTGGGTGCTCTCTGGGATGGGGTGAGGGCAGGGAGCAGCTCCAGAGCTCCTCAGCTGGGCTGGGGGTCCCAGAGGCAGCTCTGGAGCAGAGGGAAAGGAGCTGAGCAGAGCCTGGGGGTGGTGGGGAGCAGCAGGTCCTGGCAGAGGCAGGAACACAAACCCTGCCCCCCCGAGTCCTTTTTGGGGTTTTGAGCTCCTGGCCCCCCTGGGCAGGGCTGAGCCTGGGGGCACTGACCTGGGACAATGCTCCCAGGCACAGGCTGGGGGTTTGGGGGGTCCTGCAGCTGGATTTGGGTGATCCCTGCAGGTCCCTTCCAGCTCAGGGCGTTCTGAGATTCTGTGAAAAGAGCAAAGGAGCTCAGAGTGGTTGCTCAGGTTAATTATTGCCAATACTCCACACAAATAACTCGGGTATTTCTGGTCAATACCTCATTTGTGGTTGTTTTCTGTCGTTTCTGTTCAGCCACTGAGGCACTGGCACAACCCTTTAATGTGGGGAGGCAGATGTGGGGTGTGCTTGGAGCAAAGGGAGTCCTGGAGGGCAGCAGAGGGGAGGGATGGGATAATGGGATGGGATAATGGGATGGGATAATGGGATGGGATAATGGGATGGGATAATGGGATGGGATTTGGGATGGGATGGGATTTGGGTTGGGATGAATGGGATGGGATGGGATTTGGGATGGGATGGGATGGGATAATGGGATGGGATGGGATAATGGGATGGGATGGGATTTGGGGTGGATGGTGCTGCACTCAGTGCCAGCTCCATACCAGGGTTATTTTGTGTTTCCTGCTGAATTTGCCTGCCCTGGCCCAGGAGGGATCTCTGGGGATGTCACAGCAGCTCAGCCAGGGCTGGAAGTTGCCCTGTGACACAGATTCAGCCCTGGCCTGGCAGCACGGGGCTGCTGTCAAACCCCAGCGTGTGCTGAGTAAACAGGAGCACGTAATAAAGACCTAATTATAAACCTAATGCTGTAAGACTATTATGATTTGTGGAAAATTGGTCATTAACTGCAGGACTATAAAAACCAAACATTTTCCCTGACACTTCCTCTCAGCCACATTGAGCAAACACATGCTTGAAAATTTAGAAACATCCCAGTCACTCCACGGGGTTGAACACCACGGGCTGGATTCCCTGGGCTGGTTTCTGGTTGCTGAGGGGAGTTTGGTGCCCCATTTGCAGGGTTACACCAGGGTTACACCAGGGTTACACCAGGGTTACACCAGGGTTCCAGGCACTCTTCCACACAGCAAGGCAGGCAGCTGGGGATAGAAAAATCACTTAATGAGGAGCCAGAGCTTCACCTGTCTGATCCCAAACCCCTTTGCCCTGCCATGAGGGTGGCAAACCAGCCCCTCTTCCCCCAGACAGAGCAGGAAAATTCCCAGCTGCCATCAGCTGGGGCCACACGTGCCCATGGTCCCAATTAGCCTCCCAGATTCGAGTTTGTATCCAATCAAAAAGATTATTAATGAGAATTAGGTCACTTTTAATTAGCTGCTGGTAACACAGAAGCTTCCCCTCTCCCAAAGACATCACTTTTTCTCATGTTAACCATCAAGTAGTCTCTCTCCCAGCAATTATCCCATCCAAAGTGGTTGCTCTCACAGTTAACAATTTTCATGCTAATGCATTAATTGCCCCTGGCTTACCCACTGCCTAATCAGCAAGGTGGGTATTAGTTTCTGGAAGTGATTGATTTCAAGGGACTTTGTGCTTAATTACATTTTAGCAAACTCTGTTTTGAATCCTTAGAGAAGAGAGGCACTTTCTGTTTGCCTTTGAACTTGCTGTGTCGGAGGGATCGAGTATCTAAATTATTCCATTCATTCCTAAGCATGAGATGGGGGAGTTTTGTCACTTCTGATTCATCTTTGCCCAGAAGAGCTCACCCCAATTGTAGGGTTTGCATTAATAAGTAAATTTGCTTTAAAAAATAATGATTACATTATATATATATATGTGCATGTCAGGCATGGGGAGAGGAGTGATCTCTCAAAATGGAATTTGTATATCAATCACTCAACTCGATGGCTTGGGATGAAATGTGCTATATAAATGCAAGGCCATAATTTATCTTCTTTGTGTCTCAATTTAATTGCACCTTTATTGGCCACTCTCAGTGCCAGAGCCTTGAGCTGAAGGGCTGGGGCAGAGCACGGGCCTGGGTCCAGGGCTGCTGTGGAATCCTGGTCTGCCAGGCATTTCCATGGAATCACAGAATCCCAGCATGGTTTGGGTCAGAAGGGATCCTAAATCCCATCCATCCCACCCTGTGCCAGCCCTGCCCACCCTCCCAGGGAAGGATTTGTTCCCAAACCTGCAGCCCCAGCCCTTGGCTCCATCCCACAGACACCTGGGGTTCATTTTCCAGTGGTAGAAGAGGATCTGCAGTTGCTGATCTCTGACTCCTCTTTACCTCTCAAACTCACATTTTTCATGGGTAGAAAGACTTTGGTGTTGTCTGCCTGCAGCCCCAAAGCAGGAGATCTCCAGTGAATACACTGATTTCTGGTGGAAGTGGCCTGGGGAGGAGGGACAGGGAGATGGGAGGAAGAAAATCACTTTGTTTACAACCTTCAGGAATTTCTTCACAATTGGGGCCCTTTATGAGGGGGATGAACAGACAGATCTCACTGTTCCTGTCATATTTTTGCCACAGGCTCATTATTTCTGCTCAGAAATGGTCTCATTAATCAAATGTTCTGGGAACACACACAATCAGTAGTATCAAAACCACTGATCCTCACTAAGAAGCAATGAAAATTCATTTTGCCTGCGGTTTTCTAGACCTTCCTTGCAGCAGGAGACATTTCCCACCTTCTCCCCAGCTCTGAGCCAAGGGCTGGCAGGAGCAGCAGCAGCTGCCAAAACTGCAAAGAGACCAAGAGCAGCAGTTCTTGGGCTGCACCAGGAAAGCTGGGAACAACTGCAGGGCTCAGTGTGGGGGGATCAATGTCTGGGAGCAGCTGATCCCAGCCCAGGGAGCACCAACACACCCCAGCTGCAGCTCCTGTGTCCGGCCAGGTGAGCAGCCCCACCTGAGCTCCCTCGGGCTGAGCTGCTCCAGCAGCTGCAATTATTGGCATCAAATAATTAACAAATGTGCAAGTGCAGGAGGAGGAGGAGAGCATGAGGAATTCAGCAATTCCCAGCACCCAGAGCACACCCTGGGGTGGTGGGAGGAGATGGAGCTGCCTGGGTTTGGGGCTGTGGAGGAGCTTGGGGCATCAGCAGAGCTCCCCTGAGCCCTGCAGAGCTGCTCCATCCTCACCTGAACCCTGCCAGAGCTCCCCTGCCTCACCTGAACCCTGCCAGAGCCCCCCTCCCTCACCTGAACCCTGCCAGAGCCCCCCTCCCTCACCTGAGCCCTGCAGAGCTGCTCCATCCTCACCTGAACCCTGCAGAGCTGCTCCTCCCTCACCTGAGCCCTGCAGAGCCCCCTCCCTCACCTGAACCCTGCCAGAGCTGCTCCTCCCTCACCTGAGCCCTGCCAGAGCTCCCCTCCCTCACCTGAGCCCTGCCAGAGCCCCCCTGCCTCACCTGAACCCTGCCAGAGCCCCCCTCCCTCACCTGAGCCCTGCCAGAGCCCCCCTCCCTCACCTGAGCCCTGCAGAGCTCCCCCTCCCTCACCTGAGCCCTGCCAGAGCCCCCTCCCTCACCTGAGCCCTGCCAGAGCCCCCCTCCCTCACCTGAGCCCTGCAGAGCCCCCCTCCCTCACGTGAGCCCTCCAGAGCCCCCCTGCCTCACCTGAACCCTGCCAGAGCCCCCCTCCCTCACCTGAGCCCCGAGCTGCTCCCTGTGCCCTCCCAGCTGGGATGGGGCAGGGGCACTCCCAACACTCCCAGCAGGGCAGGAGCTGGGCTGGGGCTCTGCAGGCTGGAGGAAAATGCTGGAACTGGGCTGGGGGGGCAGAGGGGGGCTGGGGAAAGTGTTTTTCTACTCGAAAAATGATAAAATTTTGATAACTTCAAGCCAGCTCAAGCGGCAGACAGGCAGCTCAGACAAATGTATAAAACATCAAAAGGCACAGGATGGAGAGCTCCAAATTTAGCTGCCTGCAGTGTAATTCATTCCTGGAGCAGAAAGGGAAACTTTGCCAGAACGTGTTGTGTTGCAGCCCCATCTCCACGTGTGCCAGGATGAAAGGATTGCAGAGACCTGTGCATCAGAGACTGAATGAAAAGCCCCACAAAAATTAAACATGTGCATGAGAAGTTAACAGGAGGATACGCTCAAAGTGTGCTGAACCATTTTACAGCTAGTGAAAAGAGAGAGGAAAAAAAACCCACCCCAAATTCAATCATGTGAAGACTTTGAAATCATGACAAAAATAGAAAGGATGGATTTGGAATTCAGGTTCTGCAGCTCTCAGTAGAAGGTGTCTCACTGTCCCATTTGTTGCTGTTCAGCTGCCAGGGGGATGTTTCACTGCTGCAGGAGCAGGGCAGAGCTCTCTGCAGGGATCAGCTCTGCTCCTGGAAAAGCAGGAATGCTGCTGGAGCTGTGGCACTTGGGGCTGGATTCCTGGGCTCAGCCTCAGGGGCCTCCAGTCCTCTCAGCATCCACTCCTTAAAGGGAAAAAAATCAAAATCACTGCAACCTGAAGAAGCTCTCCCAGCTCCTTTGCCCTCAAAGGTGCTTGAGTGTTTTGGTTTTGGTTTTTTTTTTTTTTCTGAGCCCACCCTGCAGCTGAAGAAGAGACCGCAGAGCTGCTGGAGCCCCCGGGGCTGATCCCCCGTGCCATGGCCTCTGGCAGCACACCTGCACACTGGGCTTCTCTGGAATTACCACAATTCGGGAATTTCCAGCTAATTTACTCCTCCTGACTCGGGCAATCCTTTTCCATAAACTCTGAATATTACTGATTCGTCTGGCTCTGGGTTCTGTCTCCATCAACAGCAGAAGTTCTCTGGATAAGCCAGTGGGTGTAGGGAGAATCTCCTGATTAGTCAATGCTAATTAATGTCCACTTCGAGTAATTATTAGCAGGGTTTAATAATTTGTACATCTGATCTCACTAAATAACCAGCAATGATTACAAGGAATGCTCAGTTGGGAACTCAGTTAACCCTTGGTGGGATGGATCTTGTTTGGGAGGGGTGTGGCACCCACGGGATCCCAAATGCTGCCAGCAAACAGCACTGCTCTGCTCCTCCCATCTATCTGCAGAGAGAAACGCTACTCATCTGTTACTAATTCTAAATTAAAGGCTTAATTAGGCAGTTTAAAATACTGCTGTGTATTTCACAGGATCACAGACCGGTTTGGGTGGGAAGGGGCTCAAAGCTCATCCAGCCCCAGCCCTGCCGTGCCAGGGACACTTCCACTGTCCCAGGCTGCTCCAAGCCTCCGCCAGCACCTCCAGGGATGGGGAAACTTCATCCCAAGCACAACAATTATCAACACCCACCAGCTGCAAAAAGCCAAAACCACCACCCAAATTAATAAAAATAATAATAATAATTAAAAAAAATAAAACCACAAGCCAAAAACCACACCTGCTCTAAAAAAGCAAACCCAAAAAGTAGCCATGCTAAACAGTTCCCAAAAAGAGTTAACTATGCATAAAAGTCAATAAATATGTACAAATTAATAAATTGTAAAAGGTATATAAAGGGGTGTTCCTAAAGCAGGGTGTGCTCCTGGCAGCATGCCAAGCACCGGCTGTTTTAGCCCTTTGCTTTATGTTTGTCTCCTATTGTCTTTTTATCAAACCTTTTAATTCTCCCAAGACAGCGAACCGTGTTTTTCACAGCTCCTTTCCCCAGTGAGGAGGCGAGGCAGCCCCAGCCTGGGAGATGATCTGTGGCACATCCCAGCCCCCAGGGATTACAGGACTCGATGTTCAAACTGATGATTAGTGAAACAGTGGCGTGTTCTTGCTGAGTAATTGCCATTGCCCAAATCCTCCTCCATCAGCAGCCTGTGCTGGAAATGCCATGCAGCACAAAGAAGGGGTTTAGTCTGGCTCTTTTCAGCAACCCCTGGAGACAGGAGAGCAATCAATAACAAATTTAAAGGTGGCAGGTTTCAGGCTGCTTGAGCTCCTGAAATCAGAGCCCCCAAACAGGGCTCTGAGACACCAAACTAGGAAAATGCTTCCACATCCACTTCACTTGATGCAAGCTGGATTAATGTCCCACTGCTCTCACAGGTGTATGGGAGGTGCAGGCTCCAAACATTCTTTGTGAATTGGGATTATTCTGGTTTGGTTTGCCTGCAGAAGGTCCCTGTGTGTCCTCCAGCAAGATGTTGCTGCTATTTAAGGTCTGTTATCCCCCCTCTGCTCACACACTGCTGCCATCAGTGTTATAAATGGGCTGGGTGTATGAGAGGAGAAGAGACCCCCAGGGTAGCAATTACCAGAACTGAATTGTCTGATGCACAAGGCAGCATTACCCTGATGTAATTTGATCATAAAATAAATTGCATTGCCCATAAACTTGCTGAATGCTGGAGTTTCCCCCCGAGTTGTTTCCATGCTTTTGGAGCCAGAAGGGCTGCAGGGCACAGCTGTGGCCACTGCTGCTCTGAGACTCCAAGGAAAACTGCCATGGAGCCAGTGAATATTCACAAAAACTGTCATGGAGCCAGTGAATATTCACAGTGACTGCCATGGAACAAGTGAATATTCACAGTGACTGCCATGGAGCCAGTGAATATTCACAGTGACTGCCATGGAGCCAGAGAATATTCACAAAAACTGTCATGGAGCCAGAGAATATTCACAGTGACTGCCATGGAGCCAGTGAATATTCACAAAAACTCCTTCCCAGAGCCCTTCCAGCTGCCCACAGCTCAGTTTCGGGTCCCCCCATCTCCTGCATCTCTTTCTCTGGTTCCTTTTTTCTCCGTATCATGCATGCAGCTCCCATTGTGGGAGGTTTCCATTTACAGCCCATGGTCTGTGTTAACCCAGGGGTTCTGGACCATGCTGGTTAAAACTCTGAGGCAGGAGCTGCAGCAGGAGCAGGGATGAGAATCCACCCTCAGACAGGCAGGGGAGCTGAGTCTGACCAGGTAACAGCCTCTCTCTGGGAAGAGATGTGAAAAATCCCATTATGCAGCAGCAGAGACAAAGTCAGAGCCCACAGAGGTGTGAATTGAGGAGCCTGATCCCAGCACCACTCAAGGTGAGATGTTTAACTAAAACCTCTCATTGTTGGGGAGGTTTTGCTGCAAGCCATGGAACAGGAGGGTCAAGAGCTTGCCAGGAAAAGACACCAGCATGCATAAATAAATAAACTGAGTGGAGAGGAGAGATCTAAAGCATCTGAAGTGTCCCTGACTGCACTGCTGTGTGTTTGATCTGCCACAGGAGCCCTGAAATGGGAATGGCTGACAAAGTGAAGAATGTGGATTAGCCTAAAAAACGAAGTTGTGCATTTGGGAGGATCCCACATTTGAATTACAGACGGCTGTGGTGGCTAGAGCTGCCTTTTCCAGAGCAGGTAAAGCTGCAGCCTGAGCTCTGCTGGGACAGAACCCACGTTTTACCCCCAAATGCCACTGTGACTGGGCTAGACCCATGGAATTGTTCAGGGTGGAGACCTCCATGATCATCCCACCCAACGTTTATAAACTGAGAGCTGGAATGAGGAATTCCATCCATCCATCATTTATATGCCCAGCACTCCTTCCAGTGGGGGCAGTAGTTATTTTGCCTCTGTTCCCTTTGGTGTTTATTAATCACAAATGTAATAACTCGTTAGAACTGATGAATTCAGTTGGAGGTTACTTCCAGGTTAGCCTCATGACTAAATGAATGGCATTGGAAACCCAATTAGACACAATCACACAATAATTATATAAGAACATAATCCCCTCTGTGCAAGAGCAGGACAGGTGCAGCATTTCAAACCTTTTTCCCATGGAAAACCACTGGATTACACACAGCCAGATGGGATTTGCAGCTGTAAATTCATGCATTCGTGCTTATCCTAAAATGGTGCTGGAATAACAACTGCTGAAGACAAGCCCAAAGATAAACACACTTTCAGGGTCACAGGCAGGAGACCTGAGCTTATTAAAGTATGTTCTAATACTTTTCAAGTTATTTTCCTTTCCCTGGTGTGCTGTGTAGGCCATGGACACAGAGGTTCTGAAATTCCCTGTTATTTTTATAGAGATACTACTAAATCTGTTGACCCTGAACAGCTCTTGCAAACACAGAGATTTTATAAAAGGCAAGTGAAAGAAAAAAAAAAAAAAAAAAGAAGGTTTCAAATCTTTTAAAAGAGATCATGGAAAAGCTTCTGAGCATCTTGCCAGTGAATAAACCCCAGTGCTGCAGATCTGCCTTTGAGACACTGCTGCACTTGAGGGAGCTGGGATGGAGGTGCCAGGGAAGGGTGGACAAGGGAGTTTAAATGCCCTGAATATGAGGAACTGATTTCTCCAAAAAGCAGCTGAGAGCCAGAGAACACCTGAAAGATGAAAGGCAATTGGTGATTACAGCTGAGGGAAAATACATTTATTTTGTATATATTGCACATACATTTATAACTGTCTATTTTATACATGCTCCTTTACTCAGAGGGTGTGAGGCCCTGGCACAGGGTGCCCAGAGCAGCTCTGGCTGCCCCTGCATCCCTGGAAGGGTCCAAGGCCAGGCTGGACACTGGGGCTGGAGCAGCCTGGGGCAGGGGGAGGTGTCCCTGCCATGGCAGGGGGAAGAAATGAGATGAGTTTTAAGGCGCTTTCCAACCCAAACCATTCTAGGATTATGTATACATATTTATATAAATATTGCTTTTTTTTTTTTTTTTCTTATATATATGTATATACTCCCCAGGGAATAACAGCATCAGGAGCTGCTGCTGTACATCCCTCCCAGCACTGGCAGGATCTCCTGTATTTTTTCAGTGTCTTTTGACCCAAACTGATCATGCCTTTCCCCCAGCCCTCCCCCTGGGCAGCAGGGAGGGCAGAGCAGGTTCTGTGGGTTCCAGCAGAGGGACAGGACAGTGACCAGGAGCAGCTGAGCTTTGCTGGTGGGTGCAGTTTGCCTCGTGTGGGAGGCAGGTCCCAGGGAGGGACTGGCACTGCCTGGAGCCACGAGCAGCTCGCAGAACAGGACTGGGCAGCCTGTGGGGCTGCTGCCTCCTGCTCCTTCCTGCCAATTTTCTGATTAATAACATCCCAAGCCACTTGATGCACTATTGACTCTAAATTCAATAAGAAGAACTGGCAGCTGCTGGCAAGATCACGTCATTTTTCCCAAAAAAAATTTTGGTTAAAATTCAACCTGTCCCTCCCCTGGCCCAGCCTGAGGCCATTCCCTCTCCTCCTGTCCCTGTCCCTGTTCCCAGATCCCAAATTGCCCTGGCTGCCCCCTCCTGCCAGGGAGCTGTGCAGAGACAGGAATTCCCCTGATCCCCCTTTTCTCCAGCCCCTTCCCCCAGGAATTCTCCAGCCCCTTCCCAGCTCTGCTGCCCTTCTCTGGAAGAGGAGCCCAACCAATAAACAAAAGCTGTTCAGATCCATTAACAACCCGGGAGAGAAAGGCAAATACATAACAGTGAGCAGAAGGCAGCTCAGAAAATGTAGAGAAGCCAAGAAATATTGAGCTTTGATCCAGAGAGAGTATTTCAACAAATGCTGAATGCTTTGCAAATATTCCGTGCCTGCAGGAGCCAAAACACATGGCAAGGGAGGAGCAGCCACGGCCAAAGCCCCAGGGTGGGCAGCAGGAGGGGCCCCACACATCTGCTGCCCTGGCACTGGGAGAGCATCCTTCACCTGAGCCTGGGCACAGGAGCTGCACCTGTGCACTGGGAGAGCATCCTTCACCTGAGCCTGGGCACAGGAGCTGCACCTGTGCACTGGGAGAGCATCCTTCACCTGAGCCTGGGCACAGGAGCTGCACCTGTGCACTGGGAGAGCATCCTTCACCTGAGCCTGGGCACAGGAGCTGCACCTGTGCACTGGGAGAGCATCCTTCACCTGAGCCTGGGCACAGGAGCTGCACCTGTGCACTGGGAGAGCATCCTTCACCTGAGCCTGGGCACAGGAGCTGCACCTGTGCACTGGGAGAGCATCCTTCACCTGAGCCTGGGCATGGGAGCTGCACCTGTGCACTGGGAGAGCATCCTTCACCTGAGCCTGGGCATGGGAGCTGCACCTGTGCACTGGGAACAGCATCCTTCACCTGAGCCTGGGCACAGGAGCTGCATCCCTGGCCTGGGAACAGGCTCCTCCCCAAAGCTGAACCTGTGCACTGCAGCTCTGAGTTGGGGGATAAGAAGAATTTTGTTTCTGAAAAATAGGCAAGAACCAGAAAAGTGAGTTTTTTCTCATTTTTTTGGCAGGGAGTTGCATTCAGCCAGGGCTGGATTTTCAAGCATCTCTGCCTCTGCAGGCACAGGGGGGCTCAGAGCAGGCAAACACTCCACAGTGCTCAGGTCCTCTTCATCCCTTCTCAACAATCCCAAACACCCCACAGCTCCCAGACCCTTCCCATTAATTCTCAACAATCCCAAACACCCCACAGCTCCCAGACCCTTCCCATTAATTCTCAACAATCCCAAACACCCCACAGCTCCCAGACCCTTCCCATTAATTCTCAACAATCCCAAACACCCCACAGCTCCCAGACCCTTCCCATCCCTTCTCCCATCAGCTCCAGGACTCTGAGCACACAAACCCCTCGAGTCTCCCTGTTTGGAAGGAAAGGGGCAGCTGTGTCCCTGGGTGGGAATGCAGCTCTGCCCATGCTTTGATTTGGGCCAAATTCAGCAAAGGGAAGCTGTGATTTTCTTTGAGCTGTGTTTTGATGTGTTAGAACCAGCCCAAAATACGAATTCTGCTCCTTTATTTTTTTATTGTTCCTGATTCTCAGCAGTCTGTGGGCTATGAATTATGGAGAAGATGCCCAGCAAAGGAGCTGCAGCTCTGGCAGCTTTAGCACAGCTCCTGAGCCAGGGGTCCAGCTCCACCTGTCTGCAGCACTCCTGCAGCAGCTCCTGCAGCATTTCCTGCAGCAATTCCTGCATCAGTCCCTGCAGCAGCTCCTGCAGCAGCTCCTGGGTGATATCTGTGCTTCCATTGCCACTTGCATCACACATCCCCACCCCATGTCCAGACCAACCAAATTTCTCAACCCAGTCACACAAACCTCACCAGGAAATCAAGGCCATGAATTCTCTCCTTAAAATTCAATTCTCATTTGTGCCTTGGAGCCTGGAAGCTGCACTGACTTCTTCCCGTTGGAGGAGCTGGCACTTAGTGCTTGCTTTTTGTTTTTTAACCCCAAAGTTCTACTTTTTGTTGTTGTTGTTGCTAAATCCACATTTAATCTTGCATTTGTGTGCACCGGGGAATAAGAGAAAGGTTTTATTACCTGCATTATTTATGAATGGTATAATTTCAGGGCATCTGTATTAAAGCTCTGAGCAGAAAGTAATATTTAACAAGACAAGTGTGTGTATTTGTTTCATAAATCCATAAAACCCAATTAAGAGTGCTGCTCCTAAGGCTGGGTTGATCACCAGAAGAGTTGCTGGGCCTGGGCCAGGCCCTGCACTGGAGCTTTGCTGTGTTAGGACAGAGCCCTGCAGAGCCCTGCCCACTGAACCCTGAGCTGCAGCAGGGCAGGGCTCAGCCAGGGCTTGGCTTTGGGGCTTTACAATATTTGTATTGCTTTTTCTTTCTCTGTGAATCTCAGAGCTGATTAACAATACAAGAGACAGAAAGTTTGTTCTGTTCTGCCAGAGCAGCTGCTGGCTCCCAGAGCAGGGCTGGGGCTTTGTGATTGCAGTGAAATTGTGGCTGGTTCATCCCTCTGCTCCTGGGAATGGTTCCAGTGGCCATCTCCCCTTCCCCTGGGGCAGGTGACACAGCAGTGACACGGGACAGGTGACACAGGGCACAGGTGACACAGGGCACAGCAGGGACACACCAGTGGTGTCACCTGGACACAGCAATGACACAGCACAGGTGACACAGCACAGGTGACACAGCAGTGACACAGCACAGGTGACACAGCAGTGACACAGCATGGGTGTCACTGGGACACAGCACAGGTGACACAGCAGTGACACAGCAATGACACAGCACAGGTGACACAGCAGTGACACAGCACAGGTGACACACCAGTGCCACACCACACACCACAGCCTGTGCATCGCTGCTGCTTTTCCCACTCCTTTCCCCATTGGAAAAATGGAATTTCTGTATTGCTGGCAGATGAAAGAAATAGGAGTTTTCTTGCTGCAAGCCATAGAAAGCAGGCTTCATTCAGTTCCTGAATAATTTAGAATACAAGCCTTTGATTAATTTCATGAGAAAAAGGAAACAAAGTTAGCTGTAACTATGGGCCATTCAAAGTATGGATTGCCAGAAAAATGTGCAAAGCGCTGTCATGAGAGGATTAATTACACAGATTAAATATTTTATAAGTTAAATAATGTGTATTTTTTGGAGACAAAATGGAATGTCATTTTTTCCCCCAAGACAGGGAAAGTAACTGTATTCACTCCCATTTAGCCCACAGAGCAACACAGACTGCAGTGACAGAGGAGGATGGATCAGGGCTGGAATTCCCAGCTGGCACCAAAATCCTGATTCTGAGCAGCATTTTATCTTCTCCCTGAGAGGCAGCTCTGAGCTCTCAAGTCTCTGTCACTTGTGAGGTTCTTCTGGGGGTGAAGAAAAGGGTCCTGGCAATTGTTATTCTCTCTATTACAGTCTCCCAAATCTGGAAGGAAAATGGAGTGATTTTAATTGTTGTGTTATTGTCCTGGAGGACAATGGCAGAGCCTTTCCAACTGTCTCCCTTTTTCCTTCACACAAAAGAAGACCTGAGGCCAATTTCTGCCTCTGAGCTGCCCAGAAGGCTGAACCCCTCTGGAACTTCTGATGATGCAGCTCAGGATGTAACTCAGGTTTCCATAAGGTTTAGATGGGATAGAAGGGGAAATTTCTCCCCTGGAAGGGGGTCAGGCCTTGGAACAGGCAGCCCAGGGAGGAGGAGGAGGAGGAGGAGGAGGCAGCAGCCCTGGAAAGGAGAGTGGCTGTGGGGATGAGGGCTGTGGGACTGCAGCACTGCAGGTTGGATCAGGGATCTCCTCCATCACCCCATGGTTCTGTTCCTGGGCAGATCCAGGGAGCACAATCAGCAGGAAACCTGCTCAGATAGAAATAACACCCTGCTCTGATCTGCATTTGGAATCTGTGATTTTCCTGTCCTGCCACTGCCTCTTCTGTCCCTGGGGGAGGTTCTTCCCACCCTGAGCTTGGGTGCCAGCTCCTCCCCGGTCCCTGTGACCTCCTCCACACCTTGCTGCATCCCAAATTCCCTGCAGGCCTCCATGTCCCCTTTCCCTGGGAGCCCCCAGCACAGCCAGGCTGCTCCAGAGCATCCTCTGGCAAAGGCACCAAAGCCACGTGTGGGGAGCTGCAGCTGAGATGGAGCAGAAAATCCTCCAGCCCTGCTCTGCCTGGGTGTTTTCCATCCCTGCATGAGCCAAAGCTGCTCTGCCTGACCCTGCTGGGTCCAGCTGGGGAAGGGTCCCCCAGAGCTGAGCCCAGCTCCTCCTGCAGCCACTGCCCAGCCTTGGCCCATTTGTGTCACTCTTTCCTTGAGAAAAGGGAGTTCAGAGGCAATTTGCCTTGGAAAATTACAATTACATTATTGATTGGGTGCAAAGGAACTGTTCTATTAAAGCTTGGAATCCTGCATGTTTCTTTTCCTTACAAATATCCCATTACATGCTCAGAGACCACCCACACGCTTTGCTTTTTTTACATTTGCCCAGCAATCTTTCATGCCAGTTGACTTTTCATTTCCAAATCCCTTTCTGCATTAAACACAGACCCACACACTTTGACCCATTTTGCTTTGAAATAAATCATAAATCGTGCCAGAAACTACTCGGGGTGTTCTTTGGAATTTGTAAACAGCACTAAAGTCTTGTGGGAAATGTCACTAAGTGTTGCTCTGAATTTATTAAGTAGTTTCTTATATGAAATGTCTGTACTCCTGTACACAGCCTGACAATGTTTCGACCTGTAAGGGCATCTGATGGGTGGGTGGATTTTGGGGCTCCTGGAAAATCCCAGAAAGGGGAAGGAGCTTTGAGGCTGTGCAGGCTGATTTCATAAAAGGACAAAGAATCCATTTTGCAGCTCACTATTAACATTTCACTTGATAAAAGAGAGGAAAAATTGCAATTCCTTTGGCTGTGCTCAGGATTTGCTGGGCCTGGCCTACTCAGAGGACAGCCCTGGCTCAGAAGTTAAAGCAGCCACAAGCAAACCCCAAAGGAAACCCCCAAACCCTTCCTCCTGCACAGCTCCTGAGGCCAGAGGGGATGGAAATTTGGGAGATTCCCTCCTAGTCCATGGAGCTCTCCTCTGGCTCTGCAGGGGAACAATCCTTTATTTCTCTGGGACGTTTCCAGTGCCACGGAATGAGTTGCAGGTGGCAGGGGTGCTGGTGAGGAGGTGCTGGGCTGGTTTTAGCACTTGCCTTGTTTCCCAGGCAGCAGCTGGGATCCTGCCCTGCTGGGATCAGGGCTGCAGAGGCTTTGTGGCCACTCCAGGCAGTTTCCATCAGCTCCCACCCCAGCTCGAGGCACCAGCTGCTGAGAGGGTGTCAGAAACACCAAGCAGGCAATTCCAGCATCAAAAAGATGTATTGCCAGCTGAAGCATGTTGGACATAAAAGCAGAACAGCTTTTAATTAAATTTTTTTCCAGCAGCCATGGAGGGCCTGAACAAGGAGCAGGAGTGTTTTACAGGAGTAAAAGCTCTCAGCACTTCACTGCAGCAGGAGAAAAGCAGCTTTGAAATGCAGAGGGGAGGATGCTGGTGAGAGCAGGCTGTGCCTGGCAGCAGTGTGGTGTTCCATGTGGGTTCTGGGCAGGATTGTCCTGACACATCTGCACAAGCCTTTCCCTGAGCCCTGTGGCCATCAGCTACAAATTTCCTTCCCCACAGGGCTGGAGGCAGAGCCAGCCCCCTCTGCCTTCATTGCCATTTGCCTACATTTGGGCAAGCACCAGCAGAGATGTGGCTCAGGCCACGAGAGATCTGTGAGGAGTTTTGGAGATCTCTGAGCTGCTTGGAAGGAGCTGGGGCTGGAAGGGAAATCCCAGCCCAGGGGATTGGTGTGCCAGGGCTCCTGAGCCCCCAGAGCCCCCAGGTGAGCTGGAACTGCTGGGGCTGCTGGGGCTGCTGGAACTGAACTGCTGGAATTGAACTGCTGGAATTGAACTGCTGGAATTGAACTGCTGGAACTGCTGGAATTGAACTGCTGGAACTGCTGGAACTGCTGGAATTGAATTGCTGGAATTTTGGGGCCAGCCCCAGCTGTGCCAGCCCCAGCTGTGCCCCCTTGCAGCAGAAATGGCACTGACAGTGAGGGGGGGACAAGAGGAGATGGTTTTGCTGGGAGCAGTCCCAGCCCTGCTGGGTGAGTCTGTTCCCTTCCCAGAACTCCTCACCTCACACCTGGAGTTTTCTCCTCCACAGGGCATCAATCACTGCTGTAGGTCAGCATTCACCAGCCCAAATTGGTCTACACTGAGCAGAATCTTTAAACAAACAGAAATGAGAAGGTTTCAGGTTTCTGGGTCTGTGCAGAGAAATCCATTTCCCCCTGACACTCCCATCTGGGCACCTCTCTGGCCCAGGGAATTCTTGCACTCAAATTAATTGACATTCTGTCTCTTCGTTTTCTGTCTGCTCCCAAGATAAGCTTAATAATGCCAGAGCTGCCTGACACGGAGTTCATTCTCAAATCTTCTTGGTTTGTATCAATTTGTCTCCTCTTGGCACAGGCAGCCAGTGGTTCTGAGAGCCAGGGCAGAGCTGCCATTGTCCCTGTGTCCCCCCAGGGTGTGTCTGTGTGTCCCTGTGTCCCCCCAGGGTGTGTCTGTGTGTCCCTGTGTCCCCCCAGGATGTGTCTGTGTGTCCCTGTGTCCCCCCAGGACGGGTCTGTGTGTCCCTGTGTCCCCCCAGGGTGTGTCTGTGTGTCCCCCAGGAGGTGTCTGTCTGTCCCTGTGTCCGTCCCTCACCCCTCTGCTGCCAGGGGCACCCAGCCCAGCCCTTCCCAAAGTTGTGCCATCCCCCTCTGTGGGGCTCTCACATCTGGGTGACAGGAAAGCAGCTTCCAAATATTCTCCAAAAATGTGAAAGTGTCCACCTTCCCCTCCTGACCTCTGCCTGTTATTGCAAAGAGGAAATTGGAATTTCCAATGGAATTGGAAGACTCCTCTTGCTGCCCTCTGCCCCAGGGCCCAGGGGTGTGTCTGGGGTCAAAGGCTGCAGAAAGCAGAGCAGGACAAGCCAGCAGCCTCCTGCAGCTGCTCAGGCACTATGGGATGCTGAGATTAAACTCATATTAAATTCAAACCAGCTCAGCAGCGTGCAGGGTGCTTGCTGCAACCATAACTCCTGGTATTTATGTCATGGCAGTGAAGCAGAGGACACAGGAGCTCCAGGGCTTCAGGAACTGGATCTGTAAGGAAAATTTTCTGCCTTATTATAGAGCAGTGGATGTTGAGTCCAAAATTCCATTTCACATGTCCGGTGTTGTTGCTGAATAATTTTATCCTTGGAAAATCAGTTTTCTCTTCCACCTCACATTTCCTCCCAGTAGCATCATTTTAATGATAATTTATGTGTTGTCCTGGGAATGGAGCAGTAACTGGGAGAAACACCAGCCTGGGGGTCTGTAGGGGTGCCAGGGCTTGCTAAAGTCCATTTTGGCCCCTGCCACCAAGGCTGGGGTTTGTGCCCTTGCTGGCAGCTGTGTGTTATTTGTTTGTCCCCCCTTTGCCCTGGGGCAGATGTTGATGAAGCCATTCCTGGAAAGCCAGACCCTCAGAGAGGTGCTGGGCTGGTGCCCGAGCTGCTGCAGTGGCACACCCACTCCCAAAGCAGAGAGAGCTGCAGAGCCCTGCTCAGAGCTCTGGGCAGCTCTGGGACCTGTGTGGAGAAAAGCAACTGGGAGGAAAAGAGAGAAGAGCTCTGGCTGCTCATCCCCTGCAGCTCTGATGGGAGGGGCAGCTCCTGCATCAAACTGCAGATTGCCCACTCCCTGAGAAAGCCAATCTGTATTTTTGTATTTTGGGCACTGGCAAAGGGTTACAGAGAGCAGGAGGAGGAGGAGAGGGCTGCCAGGGCAGAGAGTGTTTGAACAAGCTCCTTGTGACCGTGAGGATCAATCCCAGTTTTTAACTGCCTGATTTCTAAACACAGTTACCAAGGATTTTTATTACAAATACAAGTTATTTCCATACATGATTCGAAAGGGGAAACTGCGGCACGTGAGTGGGAGTGGCCCTGCAGTGATCACCTGCTCACCTGGGACAGGTGGGCTGGCAAGTGAGGGGTTAATGACTGGACTCGATGACCTTTAAGGTCGTTTCCAACCTAAAACATTCTATAAATCGTTTGATCATTATGATGGGACAAGGAATGGCTTTAAACTGAAAGAAAAGATTAACGGGGTTAATCTCCTTTCTCTCATTTCTGAACTTGTCACATTTTTATAGCTGGGCTGGCATTGGATCCGTTTCTATTTCCCTGAGTCGGATCTCGCTTTATCTCGGCATTCCGTGCCCCAGGGCAGGAGTGAGCTGGGGCTGGGCTGTGCCGGGCACTCGGGCGGCAGCACAGGGACACCAGCAGGACACAGGGCTGCTCACAGCCAAATCCAGAGCAGGCACAAGGAGGGCAACATTTCAAACCCCCCGTACCGATGAAACTTGTTTTTCCATTTGCTTCTCCTTTGTTTCACCAAGGGAAATTTATGAGATGTCAGAGCTTGTTAATGTTGTTGATGCTGGAGAAGCAACAAGCACCCTGGGCTGAAAGGCTCCAAAAAAATAAAAATAACCGAGCGAAGGAGGTGTTTGCCCAAGGCCAAACTCATTAGCTCTGATCACTGCTGATGCCAGCAGAGCCGGGGGTGCCCGGGGAGAGGAGGGGATGGGACCGGGCTGGGCTGGGCTGGGCTGGGCTGGGCTCAGGTTCTGTCCCAGGCTGGGCTGGGCTGGGCTCAGGGCTCTGCCCCAGGCTGGGCTCAGGCTCTGTCCTGGGCTGGGCCCAGGCTCTGCCCCAGGCTGGTCTCAGGCTGTGCCCCAGGCTGGGCCCAGGCTCTGCCCCAGGCTGGGCTCAGGCTGTGCCCCAGGCTGGGCTCAAGGCTCAGGCTCTGCCCCAGGCTGGGCTGGGCTCGGGGATGCTGCAGCAGAGTCCTGGTGGGACCTGTTCTCACAGCAGGGATGGAAAGGAGAGCAGGAGGAGAAAGAGCCAGGCCGAGAGCCTTGGTGGGAGCTCTGTAAATAATTCAAGTCGCCCTCAACATGAGAAACAAGGTGGTTAATTGTCCTGTGTTTCACAGGACAGCAGCAGGAGCTGCTCCTGTGGGCTGGATTCTGCCCAGGCTGGAGGATGCGGCCACCAACTGCACATCTGTCCTGGAAGGGCAGCGAGTCCTGGGGCTCTGTGCTACCCCCAGGCTGCCCAGGGACTTCTAAACCGTGGGACAGGGACAGCCCAGGGCTCCAAACAGGGGATGTGACACCCCACTGCTCAAAGGACAGGATGGTGACACCCAGAGCTCAGGACAGGACACCCTGGTGCCCCAGGACAGTGGCTGTCCCTTTGCCCCAGGTGAGGGGGGATGTTTAACTCAGAGTTTGCTCCCAAAACTCCCCAGCTCACACCAGGAGGGGAAGGTTTTCCTCAGAGCTGATGAGAAGTATTGATCTGAGGATAATTAAAAGCCTCAGATTAAAGAAGTCCAGCCTGCATAATTAAAAGCCCTGCACTAAGACAGTCCAGGCTGCTCATAGGGAGGCTGGGGGAGCAGCACCCGTGAGACACAAGATGTCAAATTACTCCTTGCCATTAAATTACCTGATTAATTTAACCACTGCTTTGTGTGTGCTTGAGCCCCATTTCCATGGATGCATTCATTATTCATCAAGACTGACCTGAATATTTGAAGCAAACAGTTTTTGTCCTGGGTGCTTTTTTTGTCCTGGGTGTTTTGGTGCTGTTGGGTCCCTGCAGAACCCCAGCACAGCTCAGGAGCAGAAATGTTCCCTCCAGGCTGGAAATGCCTGCAGGACTCCTGAGCTCTCTTCTGCAGGGCACAAGGATTGTACCTGAGCTGTTAGTAATTAATTGCACAGTGGGTTATTAATAGGCAAACCAAGAAACCAGACAAAGAAGGGTTGCAAGAGAATCTGTTTCCTTTTCAGTGCCCTTCAGTTCTTCTGCTGGTGTGTTCTGGCAGCTTGTGTTAGACACAGCAACTGCAGGATGATGGTCTGCAGAACACAGGTATTTTCATGTATTCATTGTTACATCATGGCCACAGCCCTTGAAAATGCAAAGTTATGGGTTTGGGGTAGAGGCTTCATTCCAATCACTTATTTTTAAATGAAACTAGAAATATTGCAGCCAGCAAAGTCTTTTGCATAAAGTGTACAAAGTTTCTGTTCTATTTATTTAGCTGTGATTACTCAAAACATCATCACTCTTTAAGTGCATATTTTTGCCTATGTTTTGAGGGGGGAAATGTGAATAAAGCTAATTGTTGTTGTGCTTCATTAAAGCACATTTCCAGCTCTGGTTATTTGTCACCCAAGCTCCCCTGTGTATAAGTGGCTGTATTTCCATGCTGCAGGTCCTGGTGACCCTGTGAGAGCTGCACCAGCCCAGCCCTGGGCAGGCTCTGGGGGCAGAAAAGTGGATTTATGCAGTGATGGCTACAGGAAACCCATGGAGAAGGTGCTGGGGTGGGGTTTTATTTTATTGAATTTTTATTATTTATTACTCTGAAAGCTTTTCTCACCGTGGTACCATCTGTGGAGACAGACACATCTCACCAAGACAAGGATTTTTCACCCCACAGCCTCTGGGGATCCAGCACTGACTCACACTGGAAATAGTCCCCCAAACCCATCCTCTCCCTCCAGGGACAGTGTTGACATTTAAATTCTTTGCACCTCTGTCTTTGAACAAAAATATTTTGAACATTTCTCTGGATAAAAGAGGCTCAGAGGGTTATTTTGGGAATAGTTTTGCAAGCTGGTTTCAAATTCAGCAGTGCACTAAAGGGCTGCGAGCCATGACTTTGCCTCAAGGCTGAATTAAACACATTTCTGGTTCACAAAGACAAGACAAGTGCGTGTCCTGGTGTCACTCAGAGGTGACAGCAAACACTTGCAGGGCCCTTGGAGCAGGGGGCAGTGTCCCATCCTCCCCAGGGCACCAGGAGGGGACAAGGGCAGTGCTGGTGTCATTGACTCTGGCATTCTCCAGCAGATTTCCTGTGGCACTGTCACTCTGCTGTCCCTGGCAGTGTGGCTCCTGTCCTGTTCAGGGCAGCAGCTCCGGGCTGGGCTGGGCTGGGCCGAGCTGGGCTGGGCTAGGCCGGGCTGGGCCGGGCTGGGCTGAGCTGGGCTGAGCTGGGCTAGGCCGGGCTGGGCCAGGCTGGGCTGGGCTGGGCTGGGCCGGGCTGGGCTGGGCTGAGCTGGGCTGTGCTGGGCCGGGCTGGGGCACCTGGCAGGTACAGCTGGCACTGGAGGGACCCTGAGCTCTCCCTGCTCCAGGCTGAGCAGCAGCTCCTGCTCCAAGCAGCTCCCGGAGGCTCCTCCTTGCCCAGAGGGAAGGAAATCTCTGAGCCCAGGCTCAGGACCAGGCTTCCCTTGGGCCAGACCTTTCCCTTGGTCCAGACCTCTCCAAGCACTCTGTGAGCAGGAGGGCACTTGCAGGAGGGCACTCACAGGAGGGCACTCACTCACAGGAGGGCACTCACGGGAGGGCACTCACAGGAGGGCACTCACTCACAGGAGGGCACTCACAGGAGGACACTCACAGGAGGACACTCACTCACAGGAGGACACTCACTCACAGGAGGACACTCACAGGAGGGCACTCACTCACAGGAGGGCACTCACATCCATCAGGGACAATGAGATCTCCCTCCTGCTGTGTTTGGGGCTGCTTTGGGGAGGGGTCTGCACCTCACAGCCAGGTTTGTTTGTGGAGGGGGCTCAGCTGTGCCAGGCTCAGGGATGTGCAGGGCAGGGCAGGTGAGATGGGGGTGTCAGGGACTGCAGGGTCAGGTGTGGGTGTCAGGGACTGCAGGGTCAGGTGTGGGTGTCAGGGAATGCAGGATCAGGTGTGGGTGTCAGGGAATGCAGGGTCAGGTGTCAGGTGCCAGCTCCTTTCTGGGAATTGTCCTTGGGGATGAATTCCACTGTTCACAGAGCTCCAGCCCCAGCTCCAGCCTGGCCAGGGATCCAGGGGCAGCCACAGCTGTGCCAGCCCTGCTCACCCTCCCAGGGCAGGGATCCAACACTTGTCCTCTTCTGTCCCCAAAACCTGTCCCAGCACAGAGGCTGCTCCAGCAGCTCTTGCTCCTGGGTTCTGTACGTTCTGTATGTTCTGAACAGCCCTGCGTGGCCAGCCAACCATTGTAGCTTGAAATCAAAATTAATTAAACCTTGTTTACCATTTGGAATTACTGAGCTAATGAATATCACACCTCTGAGGCATCCATCTTGGTCAAATATATTGTGCCTCACAGCTGTTGTTTTCATCCAGATTAGGTTTGCTCCAGGTTTTATGAAGATGTCTACAAAGTAATAAACCCTGTGCTTATTTGACTCCAAAAAAAATTATAAAATTTTTATTAGCTTCCAAGGAATTAGGTTTTCTGGTTTTTGCCTGGCAATAAAAGTTGATTTGTTCTCTACCTGCCTGATCGAGTGCTTGGGTGCTGGCTATTACTTAAATCTAACGACTTTTTAAAAGACATTAGGGTTGTCTCCTGTGAGCAAACACACTGGGTTTGTGGAATTACACACTGATTACTCTGTTATAAATGCAGTCACACCTCTGCTATTAAATTTTACCTGCATAAACAATTCCAATATGCAGAAATGCTGCTGTACAGTTATTTATACCCACTTCATTAAGGTTATTTTTTCAGCAATTGCAGTGCTTTTAAATCTGCCGTGGCTTATTTAGTAGCAAGTGACAGAAAATCCAGTGTGGCACGGGGATCATCACCCCCAGCCTCTCTGGCCACCTGGATCCATGTGCTGCAGTGGGTGATGGCAGAGGGCAGACAGACAGGAGACAGCAGTCTGTCCTCCCAGGGCAGCTCCTGCCAGGGCAAGGCAGCCCCTCCTGGCCCTGGTTCTGGCTGAGCAGTGAAATCCTGAGCCCAGGGCACCCCAGGAGCTGTGGGGATGGGCTGTGCTCCTGGGCAGCCCTGGCAGGAGCAGCAAATCCTGGCACAGCAATTCCAGCCCCTGGTGGGGCTCCAAGGGCCAGGGAGGGGCTTTTGTGAGTGATGGGACAAGGGAGAATGGCTCAAACTGAGAGAGAGAAGGTTTAGATCAGATATTGGAAGGAATTCTCCCCTGTGAGAATGCTGAGGGTCTGGCACAGGGTGCCCAGAGGAGCTGGGCTGTCCCTGGATCCCTGGGAGTGTCCCAGCCCAAATCCAGGCTGGATGGGGTTTGGAGTGCCCTGGGACAGTGGAGGTGTCTCTGCCCAGGGCAGGGGGTGGGAATGAGATGAGATGGGCCAGGAGCAGGGGCAGTGCTGGCAGGGGCTGCAGGGACACTGCTCAGCCCTTGGGGACAGCAGGGGACAAACCCCAGCACACAGCAGACACCCCTCTGCCAAAGGCAGCCAGGGTGGGATCCCAGCAGCTGGAAAACCACAAGCTGTGATCCTGCCAAAGCACCTGGGGCTCAGTGATGTGGATTAAAGCGGGCTCCCCTTCTTGCCACTGCCTGCCAGAGCGGGGATATTTATATCCTAAATAAACATCCTAAATAAATATCCCAAATGATCCCCACTTGGCCAGGCTCTGATGAGCAGTGTGGCTGCCAGCCCTGCAGAGGGGCAGAGCCTCGTGGAGATGAGCTCTCAGATCAGTGGTCCCTGACCAGAGCAGGGGCTGGGGTTGCTTAGCACTTGTTGCCACGTTACAGAGAGCCAGGAGCCACCAGGGCCACCAGCCTGGGCTGGGCTGGCACTGCAGCAGCACAAACACCTGCCCTGGGAGCACAGGGGCTGTGCAGAGGGACACACAGACACCTCAGTGGGCACAAACTGTCACTGTGCACACAAACAGTCACTGTGCACACAAACATCCCACTGTGCATGAACACCTCAGTGGCACAAACATCTCAGTGTGCACAAACACACACAGACACCTCAGTGGGCACAAACAGTCACTGTGCACAAACAGTCACTGTGCACAAACAGTCCACTGTGCACAAACACACACAAACATCCCACTGTGCACAAACACACACAAACATCTCAGTGCACATTAAAATCCTGTCCTGGTGCTTCCCAGGCCTGGCAGGGCAGAAGGGGAGGAGAGAGAGGAGCGAGCTGTGCTGAGCTGTGGCTGTGACCTTGCCACTGCTTGTCCTTGCCTTGGAGCTCCCCAATAAATCAGACACTGATCTCTGCTCATCACTCACCCAGGGCTCCATGTCCTTGTCCTCTCTGCCCCCCCAGACATCCCCAGATCCCTGGGAGGGATCTGCAGCCTCTGGAGCTGCATCCCACGGGGCTGGGGCACAGGGAGGAGATTCTGAGCTGAGGATGTTCAGGGTGGCTGGGTTTGGGGACAGGGAGCAGGTTCTGGGCTGGGGATGCTCAGGGTGGCTGGGTTTGGGGACAGGGAGCAGGTTCTGGGCTGGGGATGCTCAGGGTGGCTGGGTTTGGCGACAGGGAGAAGATTCTGAGCTGATCAGGGATCTCTGGGGTGTTTCTGCAGCCCAGCCCATGGAGAGCAGCCCTGCACAGGTGTTGTGGTTTCCTGCATGAAGCTGGCCTTGCTCTTCCCAAACACCTGGGTCAGGGCAGGTCACAGCTCTGATCAGGTCACTGCCCTGCCCTTGGTGCTCACTCTGAGCCTCACTCCTCAAGAGCCCATTTCTGACAGGAATTGCCCCAGCCTGTGCTCCAGGGCTGTCTGAGGGTTTATCAGAGAATCCCAGAGGGGTCGGGGTTGGAGGGGACCCCAAAGCTCAGCAGGGACCCCTCCCACTGTCCCTGTGCTCAGAGCCCAGATGGGCAATTCACCCAAAGCCTGTGGGAAAACCATGAGAAAACAAACTTTCATTTAAACACTAAAGCTTCACTTTCATGATCATTATGATTTTCAGCTCCCTTACCTGCTCCTGCATTCATTTCCATCCAGGATAATGAGGGTCGCATTTGCAGAAAGTGATTTAATTACAGGAACTTTTGCAAACCAAGGAGTCTTTTGTTCTTTAATCCAGAGTGTTAGCAATTCTCCACATACTTATGTTCATTTTAAGAATCAATAAAGCACAAACATGTCTAATTACCCTAAAATATTTTGCAAAATAAGAAGTCAGATTAGATTTTGCTTAAGCATCAAGTAGAAATTTTAATGTCCTCCAGAATCGATATGTTACCCCCAGGTCCTGAGATTTTCACTTACATGCTTGATCATACATTATAATGAAGGTTTGTAATAACATTAAAACCTTCCTGAATGCATTTTCTGTATAATTTACTTTTCCCCCCACTTTCTATTGCACAGAGATCCAAATATCATTACTCAGAAAAATAACGCACAGCTGCTTTTCTTGTCCTGTTCCCTGGATTTACTTGCTGATGAACATCAGCCTGAAATATGTTTTATGATTTAATTAAGGCCTTACTAAAAATACTTTGACTGCATTGTAATTCTTCCAGAAAGGGGAGAGCAGCATGGCTCATGGGAGTGGGGCTGGGCAGGAATTACCTCCCTCTGCCCTTGACTTGGAGGCTGGGTCAGAGCAGTCCCTTCCCCCCTGGGGGCCTCCCCAAGGTGGGGGTCCCACCCCACAGGCAGCTCAGGGTCTCACACTCTGCTCTGAGTGCTCAGGGAGATCCAGGCTCTGATCAAGGTGTAAGTTTGGTCAAACTTCTTTAAGCTTCCATTTGGAAGCTGCTATTTGCAATTAAAGTGAAGCAAACAAAATCAAGTTAGTCCACCTTAATTTTAAACAAAAGTGTTTACAAAGGTATTTAATGCAATTTGACTAATCGATTTAAAGGTTAATTCTGATTATTTTCCTGATGTTGCTGGGTGCACAGGCCCTCATCAATTCCAGCAGAATTTGGTGATGCACCAAGCTCCACTCCTGGGCTGGTGAAGGTGTCCCTGCCCACGGCAGAGGTGGGACCAGACGAGCTTTAAGCTCCCTCCCAGCCCAGCCACTCAGGATTCTGAGCCCTGTCCCCTCCACGGGAGCTGGGTGCTGCTGCTGCTGTGGCAGGGACTCATCCTGGTGCAGTGTGAGTGGTGGCTCTGCCTCTCCCAGCACCACCAGGGGGACAAGGGACACTGTCCCTGTCAGCTCAGCACCTCAGCTGCTCTAAATAAGTCCTGGCTGAAATGCAGAATTGCAACTTCCCCTTCTGTTTTAGAAAAGGGAGAGGATCAAGTGGCTGCAGAGCCTGCTCTGCCAAGCATGCAGCAGCCAGCCATTATTCCTCCCAATTAAAAACCATATTAACATTTGTAGAGCGCCGGTAACAATCCCTGCTGGCTCTGCTTTACGTATGGATGAGAACCTAACAGTCCTTTGCAGACAGATGGAAAATGACTTTTCTATCTCATCTGCTGTGTTCAGAGATGTGGGAGCATTAAAAGCTTTAAGCCCCTTCTTAGAAAGCCACGTTAGTAAAGCCTGTCCATGTCCCCAGTGGCACCAGTGGCAGCAGCTGCAGCAGAGGGAAGGGACTTTCCTCCAAAACAGAAAATCTCTGCAGGAGTGACTGTGAGTCACAGAGCCACAGAACAGTTTGGCTGGGAAGGACCTTAAATGCCACCCAGTGCCACCCCTGCCATGGCAGGGACACCTCCCACTGCTCCCACCCTGCACCCTGGCAGTGAATTCCTGGAGAATTCAGGGATGGGAGTGAGGGACAGTGCCCAGGGCAGTGCCCAGAGCCCACTCTGCTCCCACCCTGGCAGTGAATTCCTGGAGAATTCCTGGAGAATTCCTGGAGAATTCCTGGAGAATTCAGGGATGTGGGTCAGGGAGCTCCCAGCAGCCCCGTTATCCAAGGCCCAGGCTGAGGTCACAGGGGTCCCTGGGGGCTGTGGCCAGAGCAGCCCCCAGCCCAGCCCAGCTCAGCCCAGCTCAGCCCAGCCCAGCCCCAGCCCCAGCCCCAGCCCCAGCCCAGCCCAGCTCAGCCCAGCCCCAGCCCAGCCCAGCGCAGCTCAGCCCAGCTCAGCCCAGCCCAGCCCAGCTCATCTCATCTCATCTCATCTCAGCCCAGCCCAGGGCTCGCTGCCCCTGGGAGCTGCTGGTTTTCCCCTTGCCTGCTCTGCCTGCTGCTTTAATCAGAGCAGCATATGGCTCTGCCATCCCCTGCACGTCCCTGGGCACGGCTGGGACACACAAATGCTAATTATTTCGATTTGATACACTTGTAAATAAAGAGCCAGTGAATTCAGCTGAGATTGATTTAACCCTTCTTTGGGGATGCTCCTTCCAGGGGGCTGAGCATGAGGCAGAGGAGCCCCCCTGGTCCAGGGCTGCTTGCAGTGACCATGGGAAAAGTTGAGGTTGGATTTTAAAATATTGAAAATACTTGAACCTTGTAATTTGTGTGTGTGGACAAGCAGTGTCCCAGGCTTGGCCAGAATCTCTCTTGGCCATACACACAGAAAGGAAAGACACTGAGGTGCATGAAGTGGCACAGGGGGAGGAACAGAGCTGTGCTGTGAACAGAGCAGCATCCTGAGCTTCCCATGCCTGTTCCACCAGCAGAGCCCAGAGGAGGAAGGGGATTGAAGAGAAACCTTTCCAGAGCCCAGAGGAGGAAAAGGATGCAGAGAAACCTTTGCAGACACTCAGAGGAGGAAGAGGAGTGAAGCACTCAGAGGAGGAAGGGGATGCAGAGAAGCTTTATCAGAGCCCCGGAGGAGGAAGGGGATGCAGATTGCAGATTCCCTTCCCTGCTGCCAGCTCCCTCTCCCAGCTCAGCTGCAGGCTCTGGCTCTGCTCCCTGGGGCCCATCCATCACTGCCACTCGCTCTGGAGTTTCCCAAACATCCCTGGGAACAAACCCACCATGTGTTTCCTCCACACAGCACAACAAACTCCCCCCATCACAGCCGTGCAGCCCCAGGGGCTCTGCTCACCCTGGGGCTGGGAGTCCCACCTGCCCATCACTGGTGCAGGGTGGGGAGGCTGCTCTGGCTCCCCGCTCTGAGCTGCTGCTGTCCCAGCCCTGGCAGCCCCAGCACCAGCCCAGAGCTGAGACTGGCTGCTCCAGCCCAAAGCTGAGACCAAGCCCAGAGCTGGGACTGGCTGCTCCAGCCCAGCCGGCTGGGACCCAGAGCTGCTCCAGCCCAGAGCCGGGACTGGCTGCTCCAGCCCACCGGCTGCTCCAGCCCAGGCCGGGACTGGCTGCTCCAGCCCAGAGACCGGGCTCCAGCCCAGAGCCGGGACTGGCTGCTCCAGCCCAGAGCCGGGACTGGCTGCTCCAGCCCAGAGCCGGGACTGGCTGCTCCAGCCCAAAGCTGAGACTGGCTGCTCCAGCCCAGAGCCGGGACCGGCTGCTCCAGCCCTGGCTGCTCCAGCCCAGCCGGGACCGGGCTGCTGGCTGGGACTCCAGCCCAGAGCCGGGACTGGCTGCTCCAGCCCAGAGCCGGGACTGGCTGCTCCAGCCCAAAGCTGAGACTGGCTGCTCCAGCCCAAAGCCGAGACCGGCTGCTCCAGCCCAGAGCTGGGACTGGCTGCTCCAGCCCTAGCCCTGCTCCAGAGCCGGGACTGGCTGCTCCAGCCCAGAGCCGGGACCGGCTGCTCCAGCCCAGAGCCGGGACTGGCTGCCCAGCCCAAAGCTGAGACTGGCTGCCCGGCCCAGAGCCGGGACCGGCTGCTCCAGCCCAAAGCCGGGACCGGCTGCTCCAGCCCAGAGCCGGGACTGGCTGCTCCAGCCCAAAGCTGGGACTGGCTGCACCAGCCCAGAGCCGGGACTGGCTGCTCCAGCCCAAAGCTGGGACTGGCTGCACCAGCCCAGAGCCGGGACTGGCTGCTCCAGCCCAAAGCCGGGACCGGCTGCTCCAGCCCAGAGCCGGGACTGGCTGCTCCAGCCCAAAGCCGAGACTGGCTGCTCCAGCCCAAAGCCGGGACTGGCTGCTCCAGCCCAAAGCCGGGACCGGCTGCTCCGGCCCAGAGCCGGGACTGGCTGCTCCAGCCCAAAGCTGGGACTGGCTGCACCAGCCCAGAGCCGGGACTGGCTGCTCCAGCCCAAAGCCGGGACCGGCTGCTCCAGCCCAAAGCCGGGACTGGCTGCTCCAGCCCAGAGCTGGGATTGGCTGCTCCAGCCCAAAGCCGGGACTGGCTGCTCCAGCCCAGAGCCGGGACTGGCTGCTCCAGCCCAAAGCCGGGACTGGCTGCTCCAGCCCAGAGCCGGGACTGGCTGCTCCAGCCCAAAGCCGGGACTGGCTGCTCCAGCCCAGAGCCGGGACTGGCTGCTCCAGCCCAAAGCTGAGACTGGCTGCTCCAGCCCAAAGCTGAGACCGGCTGCTCCAGCCCAGAGCCGGGACCGGCTGCTCCAGCCCAAAGCCGGGACCGGCTGCTCCAGCCCAGAGCTGGGATTGGCTGCTCCAGCCCAAAGCTGAGACTGGCTGCTCCAGCCCAGAGCCGGGACTGGCTGCTCCAGCCCAAAGCTGGGACTGGCTGCCCAGCCCAAAGCCGGGACCGGCTGCTCCAGCCCAAAGCTGAGACTGGCTGCTCCAGCCCAAAGCTGGGACTGGCTGCTCCAGCCCAAAGCCGGGACTGGCTGCTCCAGCCCAGAGCTGGGATTGGCTGCTCCAGCCCAAAGCTGGGACTGGCTGCTCCAGCCCAAAGCTGGGACTGGCTGCACCAGCCCAGAGCTGGGACTGGCTGCTCCAGCCCAAAGCCGGGACTGGCTGCTCCAGCCCAAAGCCGAGACTGGCTGCTCCAGCCCAAAGCCGGGACTGGCTGCTCCAGCCCAAAGCCGGGACCGGCTGCTCCAGCCCAAAGCCGGGACTGGCTGCTCCAGCCCAAAGCTGGGATTGGCTGCTCCAGCCCAGAGCCGGGACTGGCTGCTCCAGCCCAAAGCTGGGACTGGCTGCTCCAGCCCAGAGCCGGGACTGGCTGCTCCAGCCCAAAGCTGGGACTGGCTGCTCCAGCCCAAAGCCGGGACTGGCTGCTCCAGCCCAAAGCTGAGACTGGCTGCTCCAGCCCAGAGCCGGGACTGGCTGCTCCAGCCCAGAGCCGGGACTGGCTGCACCAGCCCAAAGCCGGGACTGGCTGCTCCAGCCCAAAGCCGGGACTGGCTGCTCCAGCCCAAAGCCGGGATTGGCTGCTCCAGCCCAAAGCCGGGACTGGCTGCTCCAGCCCAGGGCCCCCAGCCCTGCCAGGGCTCTGCAGGGCCAGCTGCTCCTTCCCTCCCCTCCCCTCAGTGCCCTCAGTCACTGTGTGAGCAGCAAGAGAGCTTTGCCTTGCTGCCCTTGCGCTTTCCAAGCCCTCACAGCTTAGGAGATAACTCAGTGTTGTTCTGGGTTTCTGTAAAGTGCGAGTGACCCTCATTTCCACATCCCTCCTTCCCCTTAATTGCCTCATTCTCTTCCAACCCCTCAGCCTGTTAAACCCAATGGTTTTGCTCTGCACATCACAAGCTGATCCTGTTCTTGAAAAGATTCAGTTGAATTCTTTCTGCTGCTTTTGTATTGCAGATTTATGCAAAATTTATAAACAAAAAAGTCCCAAGCAGAAATCTCATTTTTTAATTCTAAAAATATTCAGAACGAGACTTGTGGAACGTCAGGAATAATGATTCAATGATTCAATCCAGATAGATTTCAACAGCAAGGAGAAAAGAAAAAAAGAACTTCTTGAGAATGGCAGATTGAGAAATGACTACATTAAGTATAAAAAAAAAAAGAGTGTGTTAAACTTCCTAACTTATTAGACTTCCTGCCACAGATCTATTCAATGGGATGCAAAGAGGCAGCGAGTCCAGATCAAAGCTCTGCTCTGGAATGAAGGCACCAGGAATGTGCCCAGGGCTGTCCCCGTGTCCCCAGGAGTGGTGGGGGCGGGGAGCTGACCCCAGCTCACCTGAGAGCTCCCAGGTGAGCCCAGGAGAGGCTGTGCCAGGCACAGACCCACACTCAGCTTTTCCTCCTTGCTCCGGGTGAGCCCCAGCCAAGGACACCTGGGGCAGTGCCCAGGGCCAGGCTGGAGGGGCTGGGGGCAGCCTGGGACAGGGGAGCAGTCCCTGGGCATGGCAGGGCTGGCACTGGGTGGGATTTGAGGTCCCAAACCATCCTGGGGCTCTGATCTTCACCAGGAGCCTGAGCAGAGCCATGGGCAGACCCACTGGGAAGGAAAGGAGGCTTTGGGGATTGCAGCATTTCTTTCCTTTATGGGAAATTTATACCTGGGGCAGAACTTTGCACATCAGGAGATTCAGCCAGGCCCCTAATGGGGTGTTCAGAGGTCCCAGGCTGCGTTGGTTTCATGCCCTCTCCACCTTTCAGGGCCTGAGCACACTTTGGAATCTGGCTGAGGATCTCTGCTGCAGCTTATTTTGGCAGAGCTTTCACTCGAGGTGTGGGGCCAAATCCTCAGCTGAGATAAATCACTGACCAAGTGGCACTACGCTGATTTGCACCAGTCACAGAGTTTAAATTAAAATTTAATTGAAAACTTAAGCTGTCATTAATTTTCAATGAATGGCTTTTGCAAGAATGCAGCCAGATCTCCACCAGTTCAGTCTCCTCCTGGCCATGTCCAACAAAGGAACAAAGAAAAGCTGATTGCCACAGCCATGCCTGCTGCCTTTGATCCTCTGCCTTCACCTCTCCCTGCAGCACTGGCTGCCAGCTCAGCCTGAGAGATGCTTTCCATCAGCACATCAGTTATTTCCATGCAAATCTCCTTAGTTATCCTCACCCTCTCCTACAGAGTAATTGACTTGCTGGGCCTGGGTTCTATCATGGCTTCCCCAGCTGAGGATTCTATTATGTTCCATCTCCCATTAAGTGTTGCCCTAGAAATGCAAGCAAAAAGCAGGAATTTACAAGATAAGGTGTGTGTGCATTCACCTGCAGGGCCACACACACAAATAGCGATGGATACAACAGGATATTGGTTTAAACAGGATAATAAATTAATTTGTGCTTGAGCACAAAGATTATAGAATATCCTGAGCTGGAAGGGACCCACGAGGATCATCCAGTCAAGCTCCTGGCCCTGCCCAGGACACCTGAAAACCCTTTTTTGCATTCTGGCCCTGACACCTTGTCCCTGATCTGGGTGTCAGGCCCCAGCCAGGTGTTCCCTTGAAGCACCTTGAGGTTCTTCAGGTGTCCCCACCCTGTAACCTGATCACCTTCCTTTGTTCTCACTCAGTCACATGATCACCCTCTATTGTCACCTTGATCACCCTCAGGTGTCCCCACCCTGCCCTGATCACCCTTCATTGTCCCCACCCAGCCCCTGAGCACCCTCAGGTGTGACCTGAAACTTGTCCTGGTTGGAAGGACAGGTGGCTGCCAGTAAAGGCAGAAACTTCTCTTTGAAATGGAGAATGGAAACCCCCTCCCTCCAAATTATTATAATTTTGAAATCAAGGGGCTCTCAGGCAAACATAGGGGAATTAGGAATAACAGTTCTTGACTAGGAAAATTAAAATAGAAATGCAGTATTACAAAGAACAATCCCAAACCCTGCCAGAGTCAGAATCCAAGCTGACACCCGTCAGTCAGTCAGGGTGTTGGCACAGTCCCATTCCATGGTGGCTGCATCCTCCTGCAGTGGCAGATGTGGCTCAGCTGGAGCAGTGCTCCTGGAGAAGGTGCAGTTTCCTCTGAAGGTGCAGGGATGATGTGGCAGGGTCTGGTTTTCCTCTGGAATGCAGTGGCAAAGGCTGCTCTGCTGTTCTAAATGTCAGTTTTTCTCTGGGTAGGAAAGGCTTGGCTCCTGCCCTGGCTGGAGCATCTCCCATGGGATGATGGAATTTTATCAGCCATGCCCTGGGACTCACTGGCCATGAACAGGAGATCTCTCCTGGAGGGAGGATGGGCTGTGGAAAGATAAAGATGATTGCCCCAGCTGGTTTAAAGCTGCCCATGAGCAGATAATGTGTGCCACAGATGGGGACAGAATCCACATTTCTGCCCACATCAACCCAACACATAATTCACCATTCCCACTCAGACAGTGACACTCAGGCTTCTTCTCCCCCGAACCCCAGGGAGCAGGGTGTCTGTGCTCTGCTCCGTTTGAACAAACAGCTCAAACCAGCAGCACGTGCTGCTCTCCTGCTCCCGCCGCGGCAGATTTGGATACTGGGTGATGATTCCAGGGAAGGGTTTGTGCTCAGTTCCAGGCTGCTGGAACAGCCTGCAGGGAATCCCAGGGCTCCTGCAGCCCTGGCTGCTGCTCTGGATGCTGCCCCATCCCCAGAGCCGGTGGATCTCAGGCTGAGCTCAGCTCTGTGTTTCTCACAGTCTGGCTGCCCCTGCAGCTCGTTGGGAGCAGCACTGGGGGGATGGATTGTGGTGCGAACTCGAGGGCATCGATTTCCAGTTTAAATCAGTGTTAACTTGGAAAACACTTCCCTAATTCGGCAATTTTAGGCAGAAATGGATTGAACAGCTGGGAGAAACAAAGAAAAACAGCAAATAAAACAGCCAGGGGTTGGTGTGGGCCATTTATCCTCCCCTGGGCTGCAGGAGGGGCTGGCTGCTCTCAAGCTGCATATCCAGGTAATTCCTGGCTGCCTGCAGGGGCAGAGCTCTCCACACCTTTATTTGTGATTGTGAAGGACAAGGAGGTGACCCCGAGGGTGCCCTGGGTGACAGAACCCATCCCCACGTGCCAGGTGCTGCTGCCAGTGCTCGTGGACAGGAGATCATTATCCCCTCTCCGCAGCCAAATTCCTGCACAAACAACAGGATTCTGTTTCCATTGCTTTAAAACCCTTTGAGATTATCAATTTCCTTGCCTGTCTGCAAAGCTTTCCTGGTTTGAGGAAATTCCCTGGTTGGCCCAAGTTTCCCAGCTGGCAGAGGATGGGCAAGGGGTGATGACAATGATCATTGCTTGGCCAAAAACCTCCCAAAGGGGAGGAAAACAGGATGAGAACAGGGGAGGATGGAAGTTGAAGAAGAAGCTGTTGCTCTCTGTTTGTGAGAGGAAAAGAGGAGAGAACTGATTTTTCCAGCAGGTAGGAATAGGAGGAAAAAAAATTCAAATTGATCAAAAAATTAAATATTCATAGGACATTATTCATCAAGATTCATCTTGCCAAGTGGGTGAAATGAGGCAAGGGAAGAAATTAGCTTGCTTGAGAGTGTCAAAGTGATTATGTGATTAAATTGCAATTTATAATTTCTCCTTCAAAAGTGTTACTCCTTGATTTGTATTTCTGCCCTGCCTGTTTCCCCGAGCCTCCCATGATGTGTGTGAGCAGCCAGGGCTGCTCTGACTCCAGGCTTTGGTGCCATCCCTGGCCCCAGCACTTCCCTGCCAGCCTTCCCCACTGGTTATTTTCCTAGAGGGCACCTGCACTTCTCATCCTCATCCTGCCCATCCCCACAGACCCACAGCTTTATTTCCCCATTCCCCATTCCTCTCTGCTCCTCCCAGCCTGCTGCACTGTGTAATCCATCCTCCCTCTGCATCTGTGAGGAGATTTGGTGCAGAAACCCGGGTTTTGGTGCTTGTTTCTGTAATCCCCCAGTGCTGGGGAGGCTGCAGCTCCCACTCACACAGCCTTGGCCCCAGCTCCTCCCAGATGTGCTCAGTACAGGCAAAAGCAGGGAACAAACTCCTTCTAATATTTTACTCTCATTTAACAACTCAGCCTCTCACTGCTGTTGCAGTTCCTACCCTAGAAGGGGGAGCAATTTCTGTTTTGCTGCCCAATAAAGATTTACTGGCATATGCTGGCTGTTTGAAAAAAGCCACTCTTAATTCCTGGCTTGTTTATGAACAGCACAAGGCTTGCACAGGTTAATTAGTTGAAGCAGGCTTTTCTTCAAGGGAATGAGCAGGCACAGGGTTTATGGCTCTGTCACCCAGTTTATTTGTTCACTTTCTGCTTTATTTGGAAATACACTTACACAATGATAAATAAAATCAGCCATGACAAGGCTTATGTCTGCAGCAAGCACTTAAGCCCTGCCAGGTGGTAATCCACAGAGGAGCTGGAGTTATCAGCCTGCAGGAGCTGGGCTTGTCACCAAAGTGGTGGCAGAGATGTTTGGGGGGACAGGGCAGTGCCCAGCTGCAGAGAGGGGTGGGGACAGGAAAACTGCTGGGGAAATGAGTGTGGGACCCCAGGAGAGGGCTGGAAGGGAGCTGTGGGCACGGCCCAGCCCAGGCAGGGGCACCTGGAGCAGGGCACAGGAGCTGCCAGGGTCGGTTTGGGGTGTCCCAGACAGCCACAGCCCCGGCTCTCCCTGCTCCAGGGCTCTGCCACCCCCTGGGAATTCTCCCAGGGTGAGGGTACAGGGCTGCAGAGCAGGGGCAGCAGCTGAAAGCCAGCAAGCAAATCTCACAAAGCACAGTTTGGGCTGACAGAACACTGGGATGGAGCTGAACTCAAGGAAAGCTCAGCCTGATTAACCTGCTTTAAATCCACTCACTTGGTTGTTTCTGCTCCACTTGCAGGACATTGTTATAATTACTTGGCATTGGCAAGCCATTGCTCTGAGCTCCTGGGCTGGGTGGCAGAGGATGTGGCTGTCTCACAAGCTGATGGGCTGTGTTGATCAGTGGAGGATGAGGACCAGGCAGGAACTGCCCATTTTCTTTATTTGCCTCCTTGTCAGGGGTGTGTTTGCCTGGCTGGACAGTGAGCTCTGGGCTGAGTGCTTTTATGTCACTTCTCACAAAACACAGCTCAGCATTTGCACCCCCTCCCCTTGTAACCAGGTCAGTAACAGCAGAAAGTGAATTTGGAGCTTTGAGTGTCCATGGAGGCAGGTGCTGGTGGAGGCACAGCCTGAGCAGGACAGGGACACCTTGGGAGCTGTGGCACACTGGGGCCACCCTGGAACGCCAGTGAGAGACCTTTGGTGTTGTGCTGGGTAATTATTGGTGCAATGGGAGCTGTTTGCTGCCCAGACAGTAACAGGGGCGCTGGGCTGGGAGGGGTCCCTGCCCAGGGGACCCCCACAGTCCCCAGGGCAGGTGGCAGCCCCAGTGCATTGTTCCTCACTGCACCCCAGGGTTTGGGGGTGCTGAGGGGAGCAGCACTGCTTTGGACACTTGGGGATGCAGACAGGATCTTCACCTGCTCCCCAGGGCCCTGCTCAGAAACGCTGCTTGCACTAAACAGCACCAACGAGGCAGTAGGAAATTAAATATGCTTATTAGAGCTAAAAATAGCAGCTCTGTTCTTTGGTGATGCATGAAAAAAAAAAAGCCCTTGTACCAGAAAAATACTTTGGGTCTCTGCCAGGCAACAGATGCGAGGAACCTCTGGCAGCCTCGCTGGGCTGGTGCTGCCTCCAAACCTGGGCTCCTATTTTTAGCAGCAGATCAATGCAGGTTTTCTGCCCACCGAGGAACAGGCAGCCCAGACAGCAGGGCATGTGAGAAATATGACTTCCTGTCAGACAAAGAGCCACTCATCACTCAGGGGATGAGGGTGGAGGGGACAGGGGCGGGTCCCTCACTCACCTGGCAGCAGGAGGGCCCTGCCCACCTGGAGAATCCTCTCCTGGGGCCACGCTGAGGGTGGATCCACCTGTGGGCACAGGGGTGTGGGGTGTGAATCTGCTGCCCCAGAGCTCCTTTTGCAAACTGATATTAATTAACACTGGCAGTGCCTTTGCTCCTGCACTGCCAACACTGCCACCCTGGTACCTGCTGTGGGGAAACTGAGGCAGGCAGGGGTGGCACATCTCTTCTGTGCCCTCCAAAGAGCCACAGAGCCCTTGGTACCCCAGTTCCCAGTGCAGTAATTCAGTGTGCACTGCTCCTACAGACCGGGCTTATGCAGACTGGTACAGAGCTGCTGCTGTCCCTGGGATGCAGGATGCTGTGAGCCCGTCCCTGCAGCAGCAGCAGGAACAGGAGCAGCAGCTGCAGAAAAGCAGCAGGACCAGCAGCAGCAGCAGCAGCAGCCCGGCTCCATCCCGGGCAGAGGAGCAATGCTGCACCCCTGTGGGAGCTGCAAGCCTTGGACACCAAACCTGGCAGCTCTGCTTGCACACAGCAGCTCTCTGTCCCTACATCAGCCCCAGGCACCAGAAGAGGGGGGAAAGGGAGTCCTGGGGGTGCAGCTTCTTTCTCAAAGCCCTGGAAGTGATGCCATTCCCTGGGGGATGGAGACAGCTGAGCTGCTCCAGCCTGCAGGTATCCTGGGATTGTGTTTTGGAGATGACAAGCTGTTAACATTGTCACTTCTTGCAGGCAGGTTAATCCTCTAAACTGGAAATACATCTGGAAGTAGGTATATTTATCATACAAGGGGAGGAAAAATTAAACAGGAGCCCCGTGCAAATAGGAAATTATGTAAATCACCTTATACGTGAGAGTGATCAAGGTTATGTTCCAACTCCCATTGCCTGAACCCACATTCTAAAGAAATCTGCTAGATGTGAGCAAGCCTGACATGCAGGACAGCGTCAGGCCAGGTCCCCTCTGTGCCCTGGGGCTGAAGTGTCACTCCCCACATGGGCACTGGCTCCTTGCAGGAGCCTTTGGGGTTTATGGAGCACCCCCACACCCCCTACAGCCTTTCCTCTTGCTGAGGACATTGAATTTTGGAGACCCAGAGTGCAGCCTGGAAAATGCCTTTGCTCATGCCGTGGTGTGGGGGTGCAGGGCTCCCTCCTGTGCCAGCTGGGCTGGGGGGCAGAGGGTCTGGGGCACCCCTGTGCCCCCACCCTGCTGCCCCATCAAGCCTGGCTGTGCTTCACCAGAGGAAACGTGATCAGTGATTGTGGTTGGAGTACCATGCCTGTGAGCAGCACAGAGCAGAAATGGTGTCCATCAGCTGCCTGCAGGACTCTGCAGCAGGCTTTAATTGGGTATGAAATCACAGTGATCCCAGAGCCACCTTCCAGAAGTTATTTGTAAGTGAAGTCCTAATGCAGACAGGGCTCTGATTATTCCTCCTGACTTGCCTCATTGCCCATGGCCTTTAAAATGTTGCTTTCACATCTTCTTATCCTCCATCCCCCCCTCCTAGCTCAGAAATAATCCGAGCAGGACCCACGTGGGGATTTACTACCAGTATTTACTACAGGTGACCCCACCTGCTCATTCCCAGCCTTGCCCATCCCGTGCCTCTCTGAGTGCAGGCAGGGTCTGAGGGGTCCTTAGATCTAAACGTGACTCATCAATGTATGGGATATGCACATATAAAGATAAAAAGACAAATTTAATTTCCTCTCAGCAGGTATTTCCATTTATCAAAATACCAACAAAATTTCTTCTCGTTTTTTCGTAGACAAAATTAGTTATGTTGAAGTTGCACCAAAGCAGTCATTTGAAAATAACACAGAATCGGCTTCCCAAATGAGAAATCTCCCTCTTGTGCCATAAAAAACACTTTTCTGTATTACTTTTGGAGAAGTGATGGCTGTTAAATCTTACATAATGTAACACAAGCCTTCCTGAAGTGCTGAGAAAGCCAATTCAGATGGTGCTGGAGTGCCAGGGAACAGAAGGGAAACACTTAGCAATTGAAATTACAAATTGCCTGATTGGAAAAAGGGTTTTCCCAAAGCCCTCGAACTGGAGCTGCCTCTTGGCTGCTCGAACACTCTCAGCCCACATTTCCCAAAGCACCTGGAAGGAGAGGGCTGGGAGGAGCCGGGGCTGCCTCGGGCGGGAGCAGAGGCGGCAGGAGCTCCGCCTGGGGCCGGCACTGGGAGTGTGCTGTCCCCCTCTGTCCCTCTGTCCCTGTCCCTCTGTCCTTCTGTCCCTGTCCCTCTGTCCCTGTCCCTCTGTCCCTGTCCTTCTGTCCCTCTGTCCTTGTCCCTTAGCTGCTGTCCCTTTGCTGCTCTCCCTCTGTCCCTCTGTCCCTCAGCAGCCAAGAGCAGTGGAAGGCTCTGTGCTGCTGAGGAAGGGCTCCCACTCCTCTGTGCTCCCAAGGGAGGGCATTTCCTCCAGGGATAATGCTCAATGGATTCTACCCTTTCTTTGTGCACTCCTTTTGGAGGCTTTTTTTGCTTACATACCATATATTTTTATGAAATGGTTTATTCCCATTTCCCTTTGGTATAATTGGATTTTTCTCAGTAAGAAACAAAATAAAAAAGGAATTTAGAGCATCTTTTCAGCATTTACTGGTTTAAAAGCAAACAATATCCTAACACTTAAAATCAAGAGTGCATTTTGAAAAGCAAGGCAAGGCAGTAACTTCTACTTTAAAAAGCCCCACAAGTTTTATGAAGCTGTTTTACGCAGCTCCAGAGTTTCAGGAGGGAAGGAAAAAACACTCAGTCAAACCCAGAATATATTTTTATAGCCACAAATTTTCTAAAATGAGACTATAGATCTTGTGTTAATATGGGGAGCCTTCAGAAATACACACCCACATGCCAGCACAAACAACACACAGCTCTAGAGATGGATGTCATACAATATTTAAAAAGAAAAAATACATAATTCCCAGGGAGGCAGGGCTGGCTCATTTCCCAGATGGATTCTCATTCCGACAGCATCAAGAACATGACAGATGTGCTTCTTCCTAATTGTTTGTGTTTGTGGTTTATCTCTCTTGCCTGTGATACTTCAGGAGAAATCTCTCTCAGCACCTGGCTCCCTCCTGGGAGTTTGTGGTGGTTGATCCTCACCTGCCCAGTTCTCCTTGGCTTCCCCAGGAGCTGAGCCCTCCTGCTCTGGTCCCACTGCAGCCCCCAGAGCCCCTGGCTCTGGCCTGGAGCCGTGTCAGACACAGGAACCAGGCCCTGCTGCTCACACGGGGCTTGTCCTGGTCTCTGTGAGCTCCTGGAGCCACCTGCACTGTCCTCTCCTTGGCACAGCTCTGCGTTTCCTTCCACCAGAAATCCACCCTCTCAGGGTGCCTGGCTTTTCTGCCTGCATCTGGCACATCTGGCAGTCACAGAATCACAGCCTGGGTTGCAAGGACCTCAAAGGTCACCTCTTTCCACCCCCTGCCCTGGACAGGGACGCTTTCCACATCCCAAGCCCTGTCCAACCCAGCCTTGAACACTTCCAGGGATGGGGCAGCCACAATTTCTCTGGGCAGTCTGTGCCAGTATCTCTATTGCATGTTAAAAAATGAAAAGAATAAAGTGACCAAACAGCTTGGAGAGAGATGTCCTCCAGATCTGGAAAGCCTCCTCCTCCTCCTGTGCAGATGATTAATTGCCCCCTCAATGCAGGCCAGTGGGCAACTGAATATATTCTTTATCTTTTAATATATTTTTTCTGTATGGACTCAGCTATGAAACTTTTTTTTTTCTCTCAGTTGCACGAATTTTCAAGGCTGTGGTTAAGACATGAGACCACCTAGGAGGTTGGGGACTCCCAGTCCCTTCAGATGTTTGCTCTGGGTCCATCAGGTGTCCTCACGGAGCCCCGAACAGAGAAGCTTTTGGTGCCAGATGTTCCCCGATGTAACTCGTGCACCCGTGACCTTTCCAGCCTCAACTCATGCCCGGGCACAGCCTCACGCAGAGCTGGCCCTGCACAAAGCTCTCCTTTCTGCGCGCTCCGGGCGCGGGGCTGGGCAGGGCAGGGATGGTTGATGGTCCCGCGGGGAGCCCGGGAGCCACCGCCACCGCCACCGCCCGGAGATGGGAACGGGGATGTTCTGCGAACAGGCACTCACCGCAGCGATGACTCGCCCGCTGCCCATCCCCGCTCAGTGTGGATCTCTGTCCCTTTTCCCCCCAAAGCCCATTTTTTCCAGGAAGATGAGATGCTGTGCCAGCTGGCAGATCCCCGTGGCAGACTGCACGTCCTGCACCCGCAGGATGTGGTAAGTCAGCTTTTTTCCCCCCAACTTCCTTCATCTGTGGCTCTCCGGGAGCCCCCTTCCCCTTTTCTCCAGCCGCAGACAGAGCGAGCTCAGAGCGAGCAGCCCTGCTGCAGACAGCCCGGACACAAACACCTTCCTCAGCACACACCCGGGGCCTTCCTGAGCATCCCTCTCCTCTCCAGCCCATCTTTGCTCTGCCAAGGCCTTCACCCCCAGGTCCTGGCAGGGGTGAAAATGGTGTGGAGGAAGTAAAACAGACCCATGATATCAGCTGCCACCATTTTTCATGTGCGTCATTATGCGATATCTGTCCAAAATTTTATTTCAAGGGTTAAAGAAGAGACAACGGGTGAAGAGCAGAGAGACAGGAGAAGCACAGGGTAATGACAATTAGATGTTTTAATGTATCAGCTGTTTGGCAATGCCACAGGGGCACTTCCAGCCTGACATAGCTCAGAAGACACAATCCATGCGAGCTCTTCCCCTCGCGGGCTCTGAGTCTCCATGACCAGAGGTGCTGCAGAAATTCCAGTGCTTATCAAGGCTGGGAAATAACACTCAGACAATCCTGTCCAGACAAAAGCATCTCCCGAAAGTACTAGAGAGGAGATTGCAAGGTTAGAGGTGGCAGTGTCACTGTGTGAAGTGACATCGTGTCACTGTCACCATGTGACACCTTTCCACAGTGGATGTGGACACTGCTGGTTTCATGTCATGTGTGACAGGCCCTGTGATCCCAGCGCTCCCCTCAGTCACAGAGGGAATCACAAAATCAGCCAGGCTGGAACAGACCTGAGATCATCGAGTCCAGCCTGTGACCCAGGAGTGAGTGCCATGTCCAGTCTTTCCTTAAACATCCCGGGGACAGCGACTCACAACCTCCCTGGGCCCATTCCAATGGGTAATGAAGAATTTCTTCCTGATGTTCAAACTAAACCTCCTCTGGTGCAGCTTACGGTGCTCTCAGTAGTGGGAAAAGCTTTCAAAAGCCGTTTTCAGCTCTAGAATCAGCGATGCCAAGCACATCTCATGGGAAGCTCAGAGCAGAACCACCGGCCGTGCTCTGACAGGAAGGGTTCGCTCCCATTCCTGCTGTCCCACGGCTCAGCACAGTGCTGGGTAAGCAAAAATCCTGCTGCCCTCACCAGTGACCCCATGGCTGGGGCAGCATCGCCCCTGCAGCCACCTCAGCTCAGCCGGCAGCAGCGACAGAAACACAAACGCTGGTTTTATCACGGCAGAGGAGCTGCTGGGTCCTTGCGAAAGCTCCTCAGAGGGAAGTTGTGCCCGGCAGTGAGGGCAGAGCCCAGGTGAGTCAGTGCCCAGGTGAGTCAGGCGGTGCCCAGGTGAGTCAGGCCGCAGAGCAGCGCTGTTAGAGCAAACAGAGATATTGTGAACACCCTCGGGCAAATCATCGGTGCCGAGAGCGAGGCCAAGGTCAGGTGCCATGAGGGGAGCAGGACCCGGAGCTGTCAGGGCAGAGGGACTGTCCCGGAACCGTGAGGGCACCGCTCTGCCACGGCCACCCCGGGCATTCACCGGGCCCGAGCCGGGCGTAGGCACGGCCCCGGCCAGGGGTTCGCACAGCCCCTCCTGCCGCTGCGATGGGGACCGGGATCGGGATCCGCCCGCACACAACGGCGGCCCGGGGGCGCGGCCCGGGCGGTGCCTCGGCCCCGCCCCGCCGGAAATGACGCGCCAATCACGGCCGCCCGCTCGCTCCGCCGCGAACAAAAGGGATTTTCAGCCGCGACCCCGCCCCCGACACCGCCTCATTGGCTGGGCCCGCCCACGCCCCGCCTTCCCCGCTGCGGACTGGCCCGCGCCCGCGGCGGCGGCGGCGCTGATTGGTGAGCGCGCCGTCTGTCAGCGGGCGGGGCGGGGAGGGCGGGGCGGCCGATGGGGAGCGGAGCGGCGGCGGTGGCGGCGGTGGCGGCGGCGCGGGGCCGGGCAGGTCGGTGCGGTGGGGCGGGCGCGGGTCCCGGTGCCGCTCTCGCCTCGCTCCGGCCCGGCGGCTCCGGCCCGTCCTGGCGCGGCGCTGCCCCGCGGGAGGGCAGAGGCAGGTGCAGAACGGCCCGGCCCGCGGGGCTGAGAGGGGCGGCGGCGGGGCCGAGCCCCGCTGCGGGCGGGGGCTGCACTCGGGACTAGGGCGGGGGTGGTACCGGGGGAACGGGGCGATCGGGGGCGGTGCCGGCGGGCGCGGAGCCGGGGGCGTTCCTGGGTTCGGGGCGTCGCTGCCCGGTGCAGGCGGGCCCGGTGGGCCGGGACGCGATGGAGCCGGGCCGGGCCGGGGGTTGCTCCGCGCACCCGCCTTCCCTCCCGCGGGCTCCGGTGCGGCGTTTCCCTTTGTTCGCCGCGCTCGTACCGGGCCGGGAGCCGCCGAGCCCGGCCCCTGCCAGCCCTTCCCCGGTGCCGGTCCCCGGGCAATGCCAATGCCAGTCCCCGGGCGGTGCCGTTCTCGGACAGTGCCTGGGTCCCCGGGCGGTGCCGGTGCTCGGGTGGAGCCGGTGCCGGTCCCCGGCCGTGCCGCTGGCGCTGCAGCAGCCCCGGTGTCCCGGGCTGACCCCGGTGCTCTCCCGGGCCGGGTCAGCAGCGATCCGGTGGCTCCCGGGCGGGGGGTGAAGGTCAGAGCAGCCTGCCGTGGTTTCAGTTCTCTCTCAGCTCTCGTTGCTGCACGCGGGCTTCACACAAAATCCATGCTCAAAATTCTTCTAATTGGTTTCCTTCTGGGTATTACTTCCAAAACTAATGGGGTGAGGATGGGGTTTTTTTGTGGCAATGCCCTTTATCCTTTAGGGCTGAGATACAAAGGAAATATAAACACTTCTCATTTTAACCTAGTTCTCCACGGTTCTGATGCAATGCCAGGTAGCACTGTGGATACACAGTTATTAAGTCCGTGTTAGCTTTTTTTCATTACATAAACATATGTAATTATCAAAACAACCCAAACACCACGCGATACACGCAGAAGCAGTTTTGGGAACTTGTCTGTCAGGACTTCTCAGACTGGTCATTTGGGTTCTCCCATGAATGCGATTGCAGGGCTGCCCGTGCTGGCTCCTGGAAAAGGTCGGTTCCTCTTCAGCAACACAGGAAAGACAATTAAGCTGATTCAGGATTATTGACATTGTGGCATTGTTGTGTTGGTGTAGGTTTAGGAAATACCCTCTTTCAGAGGAAGAAGGAACAGCAAGCTTTGTTCTTCATGGTGTTTTTTTTTTTTAAAAGCAGAAGAGTTTTGAGCTGAGGGCTCAAGGGCTCACTTGTGCCATGCTTCATGGTGAGTTGAGGTGTTTAGGACATAGGTTGGACTCGATGATCTTGGAGGTCTCTTCCAACCTCAATATTCTGTGATTCTGTGATTCTGTGAGAGGATCTTGAAGCTGCCAGGTGACAAGCTGCCCGCGCCATGCCCGGGCTCTGCTTTGGTTCCAGCCCTTGCTGGGATGGTGGGTGAGGCTCTCTGTGCTGGCAGCATTCTCCCCTGGGTTCGTGCCCCTGTGTGTGAGAGCAGTGAGATGCAGCCTGGCACGGCTTCACAGCCTCCCAGCCATGGCTGAGGGCACGGGGGAGCTGCCAGGGCTGGAGTTTATCTCCTGTGTTCCTCAAGTGGCACATGCCAAAGATAACTCCCCTGTCTGCTGGCTCGCCTGCCCGGCCGTCCACTCAAGCTGCTCTTGATGGCTCTTTCCAGTGAAATAGTGGGAAATAACTTTCTTAGAAAAGCTTTATCTCCCCTGAGGGTGGCTGTGGGTCTGCCCACAGCTGAAGGGAAGCTCACCTTTGGGCAAGCAGAAAGTGAATATCTTTGTTTATGCTCTAAACTCTGGATTATTGTCCAAAAATGGTGGTGTATCTCAGACTCAGGGAAAATATTTATATCATCAGACCAAACAGCAAGGTCTTTGTGGTTTTGATCTGTGTGAGTGCACTCAGTGTCTTTCCCTGGATGTAAAGGGGTGACGTGCCCTGGGAATTGCTGGATCTTGTTTCTGATGCTGGGAAACTCTGTCTCTTGGTTAAAGGTTTGGAAATAGAGGGTCAGGTTCCCCAGCTGGAGTGCCCAGATCCCTTTGGTGGAATGGGACTTTTTGCAAGGGGGAGAATGGGGTAATTTATTAGAGTTGGCATGATCTTTTGGTAGAAAGTGGGATGAGGGAAGGCACAGGGATGTGCAGCTTGAAAAGAGCCTTGGAAAGGTGAGCTCAGGAGCCTGGAGGGCTGGGAATGGATTTGGATTTAGATTTGGATGGGGGAAGGGAGCTCAAATACCTGCTTCTTGGCCCTTTGATCCAGATATGTCTCTTGTTCCTGTAAAATAATAGCATCAAATGAATAGGGCTCTTTCCCCCCCCCCAAGTTTTCAGCTCCCAAGTGCAGAGTGGCCCTTAAAGGCAATGCTTGGGACTGTGATCCATTCAGCATAGCAGACATCTGCCTGGGTGCTCTGAAAGTTCCCTGCAGATCACTGGAGAACACAGGTACATTGTGGTGGGGTTTTTTAGTGACTTTATTTGTTGCATCTGCTCTCAGTCTGCTCCCTCAGCAGTGTGCAGTAATTGAAGCAAACAAAGCAGGTGGAGAACTCTTGCACAAGAGGAAGCTGAGGCTGTACCACTTCTGCACCTTTAATGTTACCTCTTGTGTTGGATAAATGATTGCTGTGCAAACTGGCTCCTGCTCTTTATTTCTCTCAGGTATTTTTACCTGTGTATTTTAGGACGGGGCTTGTTTGTTATTAAGCTCATTAGAGACTTCAGAGGCAGGGTAAGAATAGCACAGCTTATTCCTACAACACTGGGAAGTACAAGTCACAATGGGAGTAGTTAGAATATAGAGTAGAAATTATTGCTGCCCTGACTAATAGCTTTAAAATACCAAACTGCAGCTGGTAGCTGTCCCTGCTATGAGCTGAGCTGCTTGGTAGCTCTTGGGGAGATGCAGCTGCACGTTTCCACATCATCTCTTTTTAAAGGAAAGGTGTGGATGCAGTCATGTTGGAAGTCCATGTTCAGCACTGGGGTGACAGAAATATATGATATGGTTTGTTCTAAGATGTCCAGGGAAGCTTCTCCTTTTTCATTCTGGTTTATAATGCCCCAGCACTACTTGGTGGGTATCTGGCAATAAAAGTTGTTTCCCATTGCTATTGATCCAGTCTTAGAACCTGTAAATTTAGTCTGAGCAAGGACTGAGATCGTTTTGGAATCAAGCTGTGCATCTCCTGAGCAGATGTTTGGATATTCCACATGTGGAGGCTGCCCAAGGAGATGCTGCAGCTTTGACATGAGCACCAACAAACACAGTAAATATCAAAGACTAGAACCAGGCGATGTCTTTTCTCAGTGTGGCTACTTCTTGATGTTTTAGCATTCCTTTGCTGCTTCTGTTGCCGTCCCTTCCCATTTTTCTAAGATGGCAAGTTGTAAATCACACTCCTTGCACGTGGTCTCAGCTAGCCAGGCTCCCACCCTGGAGCTCTCTCAGGGTCCATTGACTGACCATGAGTGACCAGCACTGCCCTGGCCCACAGAAACAGGATTTTATCAATACAGGGAGTTTCCTAAGTCGTGCCTTTGTGCCAAGTCTTGATCAGGGTTTTTTGACACGATGACAAATAGGGACAGATTTCCCAAACCTTGGGTTTTCCTCTTGAACCTGTGACTGGATCTGCAGTAGGGAGCAGGAGTGTGATGCTGGCAGGACTGTGGTGCCCAGTTCAGTTTGGTTTGGGAGCAGCCAGTCGTGGTCACCTCCAGAGGGGTTTCCCTGAGCAGCCCATGGCAGCAGGAAACCTTCTGCTTTTAGCGTGTGAGGAGACCCTTCCCTGCCTGGCACAGGGGCACACAGTACATTTCTGATTTCTCTGGCTGGATGATGACTGCAGAACTTTCTGTTCCCAGTGACTGGAAAACTGCTCTGGCACAAACAAGACAGAACTCGCTTTTGTGTATAACTCTCCAAGGCACAGTTATGCAAATCAGTTGTAAAGGAGCAGTGACTTCAGACTAACTAGACTCCAGCTGAATGTTCTAGCTGGCTACACTTCCCCAGCAGGGGCTAATTTAACTCTTTATCACTTGCCACTGGAGCTGGATATCTCTGAGTAGCTTCTTCATGCTGGAGCATTTTCTGCTTGACACGAAGTGTGGTGAAAGATGGACATGACTTGGACTCTGAAAAGTGTATTTGATAGTTGTGCAAAGTACCAGACTGTATCAATGGGTGTATTTGCATCAGAGACAAGGATTTAGTCTGAAATTATTTCCATTTTTAACAAAATAATGTAATAAAAAGGCTTATTACTGAACAGTGTTAAGTGTATCAGCAAAGATGCAAGGGAGTATAAAGCTTCTTTAGGTGCAGTTCAGATGATGGATCTCTTATGTAGGCAGTAAAATTGTATTTAATAAATGATGCTGATATTGAAAGAGTTTTAAAGAACAGTAATTAAGTGTGTATTTTCAGTGGCATTGATTTTTGTGAAGTGGTTTGGGGCTGTTCCATCAGTGGATAATGGCATTCCCAGAAGTGTATCCCGTCCCTGCAGCATTCCCAGCCCTGCTCAGCTCCTGTGGGTGGCCCAGTTTGGCCTCTGTTCATCACAGCTCCTCAGTGATGTTTGCAGCTGTATGAGGCAGATGTGTAATCAAAATGACTTTTAAATATCCTTGTTTTTTCCCCTCTCCTGTTAACTTTGGCTGCTTCTTGGTGAATATTGTCCAGCCCTGTTAGCCTGCACATTCCCCCAGCACCATCTGGGTGCAGATGTTCCTGTCCCTTGGGAGAAGGTAACAAATGCATCTTCTACAACTGCTCCTGGAGGCCCCTTAGGGCAATTTGCAGTCCAAAAAACTGGAATCTGGAGTTAAATGGAGATATACATCATGACTTCGAACACTGGTCTCAATGTCCACAGAAATACCTCCTAAACTAGGTTTCATTATTTTTCAGGTTTTCAGGATGAATCTGGAAAAACTCAGCAAGCCAGAACTACTGACGCTGTTCAGCATCCTTGAGGGAGAATTAGAAGCAAGAGATCTTGTCATAGAGGCTTTAAAGGTAGGTTTGAAGTATCAGGATAAGAAACAAACATGGCAACAATACTACTGGAAGTTCTGCAGAGTGCTTGTGTTCAGAGGTGAAGATTTGTTACTGGTTTACAATCCCATTTTAATATCAGCAGGATTACATCATAAATGCTGTATACAATTTTTGTCTTGGAGTTCACTGTTGGAAGCTGGCTGCAAGAAGCATTTTGGTTTTGCAGTGCAGTGTTATGTGTCTGTTTTCTTCCTTTCTGATAAAGACCCACGTGTTTCTGCTGTGGAAAAGGTCTACCAGAATTCCTGTGTAGGTTCTTTTCTCCTTTAGCAAGGAGGGCTGCTTGAAGCAGGAGCTCTTCTCTCCAAGAGGGATCACAGATTAATCCTTCAGTGGCAGTAAGGTCACACTATGGCTAAGCCACCATGAGCTGGCACTGCTGGGAGCAGAAGAAGCCTCCCTTCAGTATTTCAGTGTGAAATGTGTACAGTGGGACCAATGGGAAGAAATGTAGCAGCTCCATTCCAGAGGCATTTTATTGCCTGCCTTCAGTAGTGTAAAGCAATTATCTCTCCTGTTGAAATTTAACCTGCAGTTCCCTCTTGTGTGAGGAGATTAATACAGTAAGAATACCCTTTGACATGATTTGTCAAGCACTCATGACTGAGAAGAAATTAAAGAAAATTGTAACCTATGCTTGATAATTATGGAGTATAAAGTACTGAGCTAATCAAAGGTTAGGGCTGTTTTCCCCTTCCTCTGCCAGGGATGTGCTGTAGTTTCATCTCAGGATTGTGAGAAGGCTGGAGGTGGTGGGAAAGGGCAGTGAAAGCTCCAAATCCAGGCTGGCTCTTGCTGCCTCCCGAGAGTGATCCCAGGGAAAAATTGTCCCCCTGGACCATGGGTTCCTGCAGCACTGAGAGATGTGGTGGGTTTCCAGCTGTGCTGCTCTTGGGGGTCTCCAGCTGTGCTGTTCTTGTTGTGGGTCTCCAGCTGTGCTGCTCCTGGTCCCAAAGCTCATCCTCAGTGCTGCTGCAGCCCAGCCTTGCCTTCCTGCTGGCAGCAGCTCTGCTGCCCTTTCCATGGAAGGAAAAGTCGTGTAACTGCTTCATCTGGGGCTGGGCAAAGGTTCAGCAGCAGAAGAACCTCCAGCTTTGCTTTGTCCATTTATTTGGAGCACACAGCTCGAGAAGTTCTGGCCTCTCTCTGTTTTTCTGCTTGTTTGCTGATAGTAGCTGTGGTAACAGCTTTACCATGGCTGAGGGACTTTGTGTGTGACTAATTAAAGGAAACCTTGCTAATCTGTTTACTCACGTTTTGATGCATAAAAGTGCTGACCTGAAGAAAAAAACAGCTTCTAAGACTGAATTCAAGATTTGCACTTGCACACATTGGGCAAATGGAGTTGTAATTTCATGGAGAGGAGCTGGGGCAGGGGCTGGGAAGCTGCTTGTCCCACTCAGAGGAGCTGAGCTCTCTGCCATGGCTCCCAGCTCTCACTCCTGCTGCTGGGGACACTCTGTCCTGCCCCAGCAGCTGCATTTCCTTGGAACTGCCATGGTTTTATGTTAAATGTGGGTATATGCTGGGAGCAGGTGGAGTTCAACCCTCTGAACTTTCTTAAGGGATTGCATAATCCTAAACCACAGCAGTGAATTTCTGTGTTAAACGTGTAGATGTCAATGTTGGAAATCTGACTTTTATCTGCCTGTTTGCTTCCCCCATAGTAACTAAAACACATTTCCCTTCATGGGTTAATTTTACTCCTTCTTCAGATTTAAATTATTCTGAGTTCTGGTTGTTTGAGTCAAATCCTTTGGTGCATTATAGGAAAGGACAGGCACTTGCAGAGGAAGAGTCCCTTAATTTGTAAACATGTCATCTGATCTAGTACAGTCTGCAATAATTGATATTCCTGCACGCTTAGAGACAAACATTTTGCATCTGGCATTTAGCAGAGAGAATCCATGCATGCAGATGACAAAGCTTAAAATAGTTTTCCTCTCCCTAATGGTATCAGCCCTTGTTGGCTGGCACTGGCCCTGCTGCTCTTGTGCCAGAGCTGCTGAGCTGGGTGTTCAGGCCCTGCTTGTTGAACTCTTTTCTCCCTCTCTTCACTCCCTCTCCCCAGATCTTCACTCTTTCTTCCTTGCTGTCTCACAAACTGACTGTATTCAAAATATTCTCTCCCAGTGCTTCAGTTTGCTTCCTCTGTTCTAAAACCTCTTTTGGAAAAAAAAAAAAAAAATTGTTTTTCTTGTTTGCCTGAAAGTAGCTTCCTGTCCACTGCATAAATCTCAGTGTTCCCCTTGGAACAGAGTTTAAGCCTCACTTCTTATTGTGCTCCTTTTCCTGTAGTTATAATTGTGTTTATATCATCCAAAAATCCCAGATGCTGTCAGTGTTGCATAATCTGAGAGACTCTCAGTCCTTATTGCTGTGTAGGAAGGGCTGCACGAGCCACAGGTTTGCCTTCTGAAATAGCACAGCAGGCCTGGAAACAATTCCTATTTAAATGGATCTCTGTTGCTGTGGTAGAGCACTTTGTTCCCTCCCCCTGTTCTTTTAAAGAGTTTTCCATACATTAGAACTGAAGTTCTGTTTACTTTTAGAAAACAGGAAACAGCTTTCTGTTTTTTTCTTTTATGTTAATAAGGCCTCAGGCAATTTACACTGGAATAGAAACTATTTTGTGTTAATAACTGGGAGCTGGTGTTCATCTCTGCTTCTGAGTTCAGTGATTCACATAAAGCAATATTAATGCAAACCTAGGTGCTGTTTGTTAGTGGGTTTAGAAATAAGGTTTATATGCAGTTTCAAAAACTGAAGTCTACCTCTTGTTCAAATAAAAAGAGAGGACAGTAACACAAAACCTTCCTGCTGTTCAGTCTTTCACAGATGGGGCAAGTTGGGCTTGTGCATCCCTTAGGCAGCAGCTGGCATGGAGCAGTGCTCCCGTGGGTGCTGTCCTGCTGCAGTGCAGCCATTCCTCACAGCTTCTCCTGCAGCCTTGGGGGGGTTGTGTTTGTTTGAGGCAGCAAAAACTGCCTCTCCTCACCTTCCCTGCCAGGTGTGTGCTGGGAAAGGGAACCAGGCCCTGGGAACAAATGCTGAGCTTTGTCTGTACATGTGTAACCATCATGTGATAAATAATAGGATTGTTAAATATAATGATTGTTTGGTAATTTAGTAGATTTATTGTTTGATCATAATAAGAATAATGAGAAATGATGTAATCGTAACAAGAATCATGAGAAGGGATGTTTGGGGGGTCCTGATGGAAATTACAAGAATCCATGCTGGGATAGGATCAAAGTATACAATAGAACAATATGGGTTTAATAATTAATATACAGTTATGTAAGGAAAAGGGTGTAAAAACATGTCCCTCTCAAAGCCATGCTGGGGTCAGATTTGGGGTTGTGCCCCTGATTGCCAGAGCTCCTCAATAGAACAGCTCCATATAATCACCCTGTGATTCTGAGTTTCCACACTGACATGGGGATGATTTCTGTGCTCTCAGGGCTCCTGCTCTGGTTTCTGGTGCTGCTGCCTGGCTGCTGCTGGGTTCCCTGGTTTTGGAGTGCAGTTCCTGAGCAGGGTGCAGCCCTGGAGCAGCTCCCCAGGCTGCTGGAGCCAGGCACTGCCCAACTTCCACCACGAGCTCCAGGGAGAGAAGCTGCAGTTTTGTGCTGCTTGACATTTCCTGAGGAAGCTTCCCCTGTTTCTGCAAGCTGATAGCAGCTCCTGCTCAGGCAGATGGGCAGCTCTGGTTTGTCAGGTCTGCTCACTTGCTCTAATGATGGCAATTACCCTGCTGCTTTTTTGGACCATTTGCCTGGTGGCTCCGTGCCTGGCATTGCTGGAGCTGGTGCAGCACTGGAAATCCCACTCCAGCATTCTGACTTTATTCCTGGGCAAAGCAAGTGGTCCCCACCCCCATTTCCCTTCTCTCAGTGCTTGCTGTGACCTCAGCCTGCCTTTATTCCCAACTTCTGTCTCTGGGGAGAGAAGCTAATAAGGAAGTTCAAGGCAGTAAGGAGCTATTTAAAGCTTATTCCACTCTCTGCTACATGAAGGAGGAACTTCTGTGCAAGTTGTTGCTGGAGAACTGCAAACTCAGTAGCTAGAGTTAATTAAGAGTGTGTTTGTGTTGTACTGAAGGCTAAAACCTGAACTCTGAAATTACAGGGAAGAGAAATGCTCTACTTGATGTCCAAAAAATAAGTCTTGGAAATTCCCAGTTTGATGTTCCAGTAAAACAAGTTGTAAAGATTACTGAAGAGAGGATATTCTGTCACATAAACAAGGTTTCAGTAGAAGGAAATATTTTATTAAAAAAAAATACAGAAATAGGCTATGGGAACCATTCATCCCAAAACAGCCTAGAAATCCCATGAGGAAACAGCAGCTTTTTCCTAACTAAGCAAAGCCTTTGCTTTGCCTCCCTGCACAGGAAACATCTTTTCAGTTGAGTCAGATATTGCTTCTGCCCCATAAAATCAGAATTCTCTCTTCCCAAACAGACTAGCTGTGGTCCATTACCCAAACTTGAGCTCAAAGCCAGCCAGTTTCACATGGAGCCCTCTCTGCTTATGCCCAATTTTCAGTCTTCTGGAAATTTTATTTTGCAGGGTAGTTCACATGTATCATTCCTTCTTGTTTTTAAAAGCACCCCAAGTTTATATATTATCTTCTTTTCTTGTTGGGAGAGGTCAGTTTAATACCTTGAAAATTGCTGAATAATCCGTTGAGTTACTTCTGGAATTTGAGTATTTTGGTGGGAAGTTCACAGTTCTGCATGTTTGAGATGGTGGAGGTACTAAATTAGAAAGGTGTAATTGCATCTTCTGTCAAAGCACCATTGCTGATGTTGGATAATGTATGTCATCTCTGGGGGTCAGATGAAATTTTCCACTCCTTAACTAACACTGCATTTTCTAACCTTATTTCCTTTTTATTTAAGCTTGATTTTCTGTGGATTTGTGTTTCCTGTGCTGGGATCTGAGATCTAGGTTGATTTTTTTTTTTTTTTCACTTTGGGCTCACTAATAGAGTGTTCCTCTTCCATCATCAAGTTCCTTCTGCTCTGAAAGTTGAACAACAGCTGCATTTAAGGTAGCATCCAGTTCAGGCAGGACAAAACCAAAAGCGTTGAAGATTTTGGATGTGGTCTCCAGTTGCAGAGCTGTCTCATGGCAGGAGTCACCCTGGCAGTCCCAGAGCTGTGTGAAATACCCTCTGCAGGTCTGGCCCTGTGCTTCATTCTCCACCAGCTGCTCTGTGATTTGGGACAGAGGTGGCACAGGCTGGAAATCCCCTGCTTGCATTTCCAGGTGCAAGCCCCAGCACCAAAGCACTGGGTTTGTTTTTGTCAATGTGTGGCCAGTGTAGGATGACCTGGTTAAGGCTTTTTCTGGTCTAGACAACTTTAATTAAATGTTTATGCTCTGCTGGCTACTGAAGAAGAATAGCTGGACTTGAGAAAGCTCTAAATGTTATGATAGTCTCATCTGTTTGTCATGCTACTTCAGGAAAATACTTAATTGCTCAAAGTAGCAAGGAAGAACTTGTTGTTCTTTCCCAAACAGGAAATAAAACCACCCCACTGAATTCAGTTCAGAGCCCAGTGCTGTGAGGAGCAGAGGAAAACATGGCTTTGTCACACCTTCAGTACTGCAGAAATCACCTTCCCCTCTGCTTGTGCATCTCTGACTTGGTAGCATTGCCCAGAGTAAAAGCAAGGTTTGTTTGCCCAGGTGAAGCCCTGGAGCCCTTCTGAGGGTCTGTCCCAAATTTGTGTTGGATGCCAGCACCGGGATCATCTGTCACAGCTGGATGGAGATCCCAGTTCATATTTACAGACTTATTAATGCTTGAGTCACTTAGAAATTCCCTCCACGCTTACAAGGAGCTTTCATTGAGTCATTTTTATAAACACTTCAGAAAAACAGAAGATTCCCTGTTCCTAAAGAAACCCAAACCTGTAGTTTTTCCTGTGATTCATTAAACCAGGGCTGCCCCATTATCCAGGGCTGCTCTTTTCCTTCCTCTCCTTTTTATTATTGTGTAAAGTTAGAACAATATCTGAAGCTCTGATCAAAGGTATCCACAGTTCCTGATGGATGTTGCTGATAGGGAGGGAGGGGTGTCTGTCAGTGTGTGCTGCTCCTCTGTGTTTGTTTACTGCAGGGTTAAAATCCAGCTCCAAACTGGAATCACAGGACAGATGTCTCCAATTTGGTCATGGAGAAGATATTTTGGGTTGGGATTTTTATGCCTCTTGTCAAGGTAGTGCATACACTTTTCCTTTTAAGAGCAGAAATCAGGGGTTTTTTTAGTTTATTTCATATTAATCACATGGCTGCATTTCAGAATGCAGGTGGGACCAGAAAATCTCACCAGCTGTTTGAGTAAAGCCAAGTTTTATCATTTAACTCTCTCAGTTCCAGTGTAGCTCTGCCAGCTGCTGTGTGGGGATGTTCCACGATTCTGTGACTCCTCTTGTGGAATCATTGGTGGTTTGGATACTGGGACATGACAAAAGAGCCATTCCAAGCAGTTCTGGCTTCTGAGCTCTTTTCATTGGAGTCAGGCTCAGACTCTCAATGCCACCCTTGTGCAGTGCCCAGGGCAGGGCTGGGGTTTGGCCCTGCTGCTCTGGGCGGGCTCTGCTCTCAGGGCTCAGGGCCACCCCAGCAGCAGGGCTGGAGCCCTGCAGAGCTGAGCCTGCCTGCTTTGGGGGTCTGCCTGTGCCCTGCCCAGCTGCCAGCAGCAGCTGAGCCACTCCTGGCAGCACACTTGGTTTGGAGCAGTTTCTCAAGGAAAAAACACATCCTGGGTGTGCTCTGGCAGGAAAAGCACTTTTAGGGTCAGAACCCTTCTGCAGGTCACACGTGCTAAAGCCTGGTCTAAATTAAACATTCTTTGGTATTAGTTAAACACACTTTGGTATTAATTAAACACACTTTGGTATTAATGATTAAACATACTTAGGTAAAGGTCCTGGGGTGCACTCTTGGATTTCAGAGGAAAAACCCCATCTTTGTGTGTGCCCTCCCTGAGGACCCCCCGTGCAGAGCAGAGCTGTCATTCATTTATACTGCACAAAAGAAAAGGGGTGACCTGGCATGGGAGCCAGGCCTTACAGGGCTGGAATCAAGAGAACCCAGATGAAGTCTCAGCTCAGCTGTTATTTCTTGGCAGGTGCCTCAGCTCTGCTGGGCATGGGGCCGTGCTCTCAGTGCCACAGGTTTGCACAAATGCTCAGAATCCAGCCCAGAACCATTTCACTGGAAACCAGGGATTATATTTCTTTGAGCCAAGACACCTCTGAGGGCTCCTTTGAGTCTAGGTCTGGTTTTTCTCCTGCCTCCTTTGTTGCATAAATATTTGGTTTTATATGGTTTCTTATCATGGTGGTAAACATGCAGATAATGCTTTCATATCTGTCTGTTTATGAGATTTCATTTTGTTTTTAGACCTTTACAGTCATCACTGAATAGGATAAGCCTATGGGTATCCTAACAAGCAGATTTCCAGCTGGAATGGCTGATTCATGGAATAACTGGGGCTGGAAGAGACCTCTGAGCTCATCAAGTCCAGCCATTTACACTGTAAATGTAGAGCCTGGGACGTGTGAGTTGTCTTCATTCTTACAAGCACCAAAGGGAACCTCATCAATCCTGCCTTGCTTCTTGAGAAACTGAGCTCTGTTTAGTCTGGATGAGAACTTTAAAGATTTTATTAACAGTTCACAGATTTATGGCTCTTGCAAGAATGAAACTCTTTAATTGCTCAACATGAAATTCTTTGATGGTGACATAGTCAAGGAAACCACACAACTGTTTCTTTCACTGATGTGACAATAAATGATTAAATCTTTTGTTGAGCAAGAGTTGGTTCTTACCTTCTTTCCTTTCACACAGCTGTGGAATGGAAGTCATGGCCCTGGCAGGTAGCTGTGGTATGAGGATGTTTGTAGACTGGATATATTGTGGAGATGCTGCGTTTTTAAGCAAGATTTTTCTTTATTTCCTTTATTTCTAGCAGATAACAGGATATGAATCAGACTGTGTTAAATTCTCTTTGAATGGAAAACTGGGGAAAAGGAGCATTAACTACAAAGCTTGTCTTCTTTAGCTGGTTGAAGTACATTAAAATGCAGATTTGTTTTTGTGTTGCAGGCCCAGCACAGGGACACATTCATTGAGGAACGCTATGGGAAATACAACATCAGTGATCCACTGATGGCTTTGCAGAGAGATTTTGAGACCCTGAAGGAGGGGAATCATGGTGAAAAGCAACCAGTATGCTCCAATCCTCTATCTATTTTGAAAGTGGTGATGAAACATTGCAAGAATATGCAGGAAAGAATGTTATCCCAGCTAGCTGCTGCAGAAAGCAGGCACAGAAAGGTAGGTTTTGCCTCAAATAAGTGTGCAGAAGTTGTAGTTGTTGCATTTTAATAACATGTTAACTTCAGCAAAAACACTTAAAAGTTCCCTGAGGTTTGGGAACTGAAAGGACTTTGCACCTTTGTTTAAACTTCTCACTCCAGGTGATGCAGCTGATGAGCTAATTATATATGTTATGTAATAGGTATATATTATATATGTTGTAATTCCTGAATTTGAAATATACACAAGATGTTTTTGTTAGGACACACCAAAAAGGAGCTGGCTTACAGCTGGCAGCTGTAATGCTTCCCAAAATGCACAGAAGGGTTTCTGGAAGGTGGAATTCTCAGCAGAGCTGTCACTGTTCTGCTGGGACTTGTTCTCTGTGCTTCTTGAGGAGCTGCTCCAGGGGAAGGCACCTCCTTGTGCTTCCCTAAGGAAGTACAGAGAGACCAAAAGTATTTTTCTTGCCATTTGCCTCTTTACTGAAGCACTTGTTGTTCTTCAGAATAATTTAATGTATATTGACACCAATGAAGTGTCAGACCACACCACCAAAAAAATTGAAGTCACTAGAAGTAAGAGCAAAGCTGTGCTTCCCTTTTCAGCCAAATATCCAGCTAAGCCATGCAGTAAAATCAGGTCTTTTCCTCTTCCTGTCCACTTCTGTGAAAGCTTCCTGTATACTTGATGATATTTAAACAGTATTTAGAAGTTTAAATTTCAGGAAGACTGAGGAGCTGCTAAATTCATGGTGAGCATGTGTTGGGAGAGCTTAGTTTTGGTGATGAGATACAGCAGAGCCTCTTGGGAAGTTTGTATTCTGGCTTTTTTGTTGAGTTAATAGCATTTCAATTATTCATGTAATTCAGTGTTAAAGCTGAAGGAGCTCCTTCACTGGGTCCTTGTGGGAAGCAGTTTCACTTCAAGAGCTCATTTTGTTCTTAAGTGGAAGAACAAATTAATGTTCTTTAAAATAAACTTTTCACTGGAGTCCTCAAAGGCCTGTGAGGCTCTGGGAGAGGCTGTGTGGGGGTTGCTGCTGGAGCCACAGCAGGGGCTGTGCTGCTCCTGTGCCCTGTGTGTCCTGCAGGCAGCACCTCTGCTCCTGCCAGGAAACTCTGAGCTGCAGGGGACAGAGGCACACGCTGAAACAGAGCAATTTCCAGCTGAATGGGAGGAAAAACTGACGTGCTCTGAGGGTGACAGAACACTGGAGCAGGCTGTGGAGGGGCTGTGGGTTCTCCTTCCCTGCCAATATCCAGAGCCCTCCTGGACTGGTGTGTGCAGTCTGCTCCAGGGATCCCTTCCAGCCCCAGCCTGGATCCCTTCCAGCCCCAGGGATCCCTTCCAGCCCCAGGGATCCCTTCAGCCCCAGGGATCCCTTCCATTCCAGTTCTGGAATGAGGGCACCATTCACAGCAGGAGCCTCTCAGGGATACTGCACAGTCTGGGGGAAAAGTCTAGATATTTAATAATAAAATGAGTGTGGATCCAGGGTGAGGTTTTCCTAAAGCCTTCCACAAGAATTTGATTGATTATCAATCTGATAATACCATGTAGTGAACTGTCCAAGAGCTGCTTTTCTGCGAGTTGCCTGGAGCTGCCCTGGCGGCTCCCCTGTGTCATTGTGGTCGGTGCAGAGGCCCTGCAGTGTCCCTGCCCTGCAGTGTCCCTGCCCTGCAGTGTCCCTGCCCTGCTGTGTCCCTGCCCTGCTGTGTCCCTGCTCTGTCTGTCCCTGCTGTGTCCCTGCTGTGTCCCTGCCCTGCCAGGCCCCTGTGCTGAGCTGTGCTGCTCTGTCTGTCCCTGCTGTGTCCCTGCTGTGTCCCTGCCCTGCCAGGCCCCTGTGCTGAGCTGTGCTGCTCTGTCTGTCCCTGCTGTGTCCCTGCCGTGTCCCTGCCCTGCCAGGCCCCTGTGCTGAGCTGTGCTGCTCTGCAGGTGATCCTGGACCTGGAGGAGGAGCGGCAGCGGCACGCGCAGGACGCGGCCGAGGGCGACGACGTCACCTACATGCTGGAGAAGGAGAGGGAGCGCCTCACCCAGCAGGTACTGCCTGGAGCCTGCCCTGGAGCCAGCCCTGGAACCAGCCCTGGGCAGGGCTGGGCTCAGAGAGCAGCAGCAACTCCCCTGGGAGGCACTCCCAGCTCCTGTCACCTTGACACAGAGAACAGCCTGAAGTGCCCTGGTGTGTTTTGGCTGAGCTGGGCTAGGAGCTGTTCACAGGCTGCCAAATGCTTGGAGATCTGACTTCAGCCTGAAATCTGAGGGGTTCTGCACTTACCATTCATAGCCCACTGCAGCACTCAAAATTCAGAATAAGTCATGGAGGATCTCCTGGGGGTGTTGCTCAGAGATGCTAATAAATATTTAAGCCACTGTTTTCTGTTGCTTGAGCGCTGTGGCCTTTGTTAAGCATACATTACACATCAGCATTTTAAAGCCTAAATGCCTGTAAAAGGCAAACTGACAAAGCAGTCAATGAGGTGGAAGGGAGCTTGGCTTGTTCCATCAGTGCATGGCAGACTGGCTGTGCATCTCATAGAGGCCAATCAAATTTCACACAGGATAAAACTGCTAGTACGTAATAATTGGTACTGTGTGCAGGCTGAGTTGTTCCAGCCTGTTTTGCTGATTTCTGGGGCAATAACCAGTTTCTTAGCCATTGTCATTTTTTACTGTGTCATTTCTCCAAAATCCAAAGTAGACCTGTTCCCTTTTGGGGTGTTGCCCTTCATTTACTTTCAGGACATTTTATGATACCCTAAAAATCTTTTTTTGTTCTTGACTTCCAGGTGGAGTTTGAAAAATCCCAAGTGAAAAAGTTTGAAAAAGAGCAGAAGAAGCTGTCGAGCCAGTTGGAGGAGGAAAGGGCACGCCACAAGCAACTGTCTTCCATGCTTGTTGTGGAGTGCAAGAAAGCCACTGCCAAAGCAGCTGAAGAGGGCCAGAAGACAGCAGAACTGAGCTTGAAATTGGAAAAGGAGAAGAGCAAGGTGAGTAAACTGGAAGAGGAGCTGGCAGCCAAGAGGAAGCGGGGCTTGCAGATGGAGGCACAAGTAGAAAAGCAGCTCTCAGAGTTTGACATTGAGAGAGAGCAGCTGAAAGCTAAGCTGAACAGAGAAGAAAACCGTACAAAAGCACTCAAGGAAGAGGTGGAATGTCTGAAGAAAGCCCTGAAGGAGCTGGAGGCTTCTTGCCAGGAGCAGAGTGCCTGTGGGGCTGTGGAGCCCAGCCCGCCAGTGACATCCAGGGGCGTCACGACTGACAGTCCTGCAGTGAAGTCTGTGTCCTGCCAGACCGAGGGGCTGCAGGCAGAGCAGCCAGAGCAGCAGCAGCAGCAGCAGCAGAGCTGCCCAGCCCGTGTGTGCCAGCCCCTCTGCACCTGCTCACTGCTATGCAAAATCCAACGGGCACTGTGACACAGACGTGCAGAGCGGGGAGAGCAGCGCTGCAGAGAGCCCAGCTCCCAGGGAGAGACCGGAGAGCACGGTGGAGAACGGGAGCTCTCCTGTGAGAACAGAGTCCCCGCTGCACACTGCAGCGTCCCTGTCCCCCAGCAGCACCAGTGCAGTGTCCCTGTCCCCTGTCAGCCCTGCTGCAGCATCCCTGTCCCCCACTGCAGTGTCCCTGTCCCCCAGCAGCACTGCTGCAGCATCCCTGTCCCCCAGCCCCGCTGCAGTGTCCCTGTCCCCCAGCAGCCCCTCGCCCTGCTCCTCCCCTGTGCTCAGCAGGCGCCTGCTGGCAGCCTCGGCCAGCAGCCCTGGCTACCAGTCGCCGTACCAGGCGGGCGTCACGCAGCGCTTCCAGGCGGCGCGGCACCGCTTCCAGGCGCAGGCGGAGCAGGAGCAGCAGGCTGGGGGGCTGCAGAGCCCCCCGGCCCGGGACCTGTCCCCCACGCTGGCCGACAGCGCCGCCAAGCAGCTGGCCCGGAACACGGTGACACAGGTGCTGTCCCGCTTCACCAGCCAGCAGGGCCCCATCAGGGCCGTGTCCCCCAACAGCTCGCCCTTCGGCACGGACTACCGCAGCCTGGCCAGCGCCGGCGGCCCCCGCGCCGAGCACGGCCCCGGCCCCGCCAAGGCGGCCAGCCCGCTCAGCCCCCTGTCTCCGGGGGTCAAGTCGCCGACCATTGCCAGGGCAGAGAGAGGGAACCCTCCGCCCATTCCTCCCAAGAAGCCCGGCCTGGCTCAGTCCCCTGCTGCTGCTGCTCCGCTCTCCAAACCCGCCCAGCCCTCCTCCCTGGCTGCCCCCACGGACGTGGCCAGCAGCTGCTCCAGCAGCACTGTCGTGTCAAATGGCAAGGACCTGGACATCCTCCTGCCAAGCAGCAGCTAGTCTCGAGAAAACGGGAATGTGACATTCCACAGCTTAGCTAACCCTGCAGCTAAGACACTGTTTTTCCACTCCGTGTTATTTATTTCCATAGTAGCAGATTCTGTCTGTATAAAACATTTAGTATATATTTTTTTCTTTTTAATAGGTAGGAAAATATTTTTGTTTATGAAGAAACCTTAACTACAGCTGTACAGTAGCCTCCAAATGTCTCATGGCAGCAGTCAAATCATTAGAGATAACAGCCATAATCATGTGGTGGGACCTATCAACCTCTAATGGGACTGAAATGCTACTTTTAAATTATGCAGAAATAATTTCTGCAGACTTTTTACTCCAGATGAACATTTTATAAAAGTGCCTGAACTAAGCCTGCAATATGAATGTGATTCTTAGGGAAAGGTGAGGAGGGGAACATCTAGCTGCAGAAACAAATTCTTCTGAGTCCTGAATGTTGAAACCAGCACTGGTTTTCCTTTTAATTCTTTCCATTTGCTGAGATGAGTTAGCAAATGTGCTACAAATTCTGCAAGGTGACCAGCAGACCTGTGCAGCCAGCCAGGCTACGTCCTTCTGGACATAGCTCCCACTATTTGAGGAAACACACATGAGTTTCTTGGGGTAAAATTTAGTTGTGATAGCATCCAGATCACTTCTCTGTCAGTATTCCTTGTCCATATAGTTCTGCTTTCCTGCCAGGATGCCTGTGTGCTTCAATGCCTAAACTCTGGTTTCTGGTGGATCACCTGGAATTTTCAAGCTCTTCAAGCATTCTACTGCTTTGTGTAGAACTTCTGAGAAAAGGGTCTTCCTGTTACTTGACAAAGATCTCACTATTACTTGAAAAAGTAACTCATCCATACAATACAGGTTTTTCCAACACCTGTAGCGTGGGATCTTCGACTTCAAACAAAAGCAATAATTTTGTTCCTCATCTGTGTCAGCTAAGTCTGACTGACCTGGATTTTACCCACTAGCTGTGGCTAGCTTTCCTTGGCTGCAGCTACAGAACCAAATCATTGCTGCTGTGGAATTGAGTATGTAGATCTGTGGGTGTCACTCACATACTGAACACAGTGTGTTAGGGAAATACTGATCTCCTCTTTACCCTCTGCCTCATATGAAGAAAACATGGCAATTCACTGAAATTTAAAAAAATTCCTCAGTGAGGAATTGCCCCAAGTTTGAGGCAGATTATGTGTGTGAAGAAGTATTTGGACTCAGGAGAAGCAGCTGGTTCCTGTGCAGAAATGTTTGCTGCAAGAAAACCAAGGGACACAGCACAGTGGTTTTCTGAGTCAGTGTGCTGAGAAATACAGGACAAACAGCACAGATCAGTGGCACAGGCTGAGAGCACGACCCTGAGTTAATGATCTCAGGTGTTGGATGTGGGCTGATCCTAAATTTAGAAGCTGGACTTGCTGCTCAGTGTGGTGCAGCCCCGAGCACTTCCCTTGGCAGTGTGGTGTTTGCACAGAGCTCCCAGTGCCACAGCCACAGTCTCTGGCCATTGTCCCTGTGCCACTGGGCAGGGACAGGGTCCCTGTGCTGTGGGGAGGGTGCAGAGCTGCCCAAGCTGCCCATGGTTCCTCTGATCCTCGTCCTGCAGGACACCAGAGCCCTGTGCTGCCTTGGGGTGGCTGTTGGAGTGACCTCACACAGCCAGGACAGGGTGAGCAGGTTTGCACAGACCTTTGGGTAGTGATTGAGGCAGTGGTATTATGGGCTGTTGTTCCTAATCCAGTGGAACAGTTTGTGTGTTAACAGCAGGGCACAAAGGCAGCCGGAGCTAAATGGGCAGCGCCTCTTTTGGAAGCACATTTATTACTTTTTTAACAAAGTGTCCGTGGCAGGTTCTTTCCTCTTGCTGAGAGTAAATGTAAAAATAGATGGGCAGATGGATTTTGGCCCATATATCCCTTCTGATTGAAAAGTGAGGCTTTTGTATACACTGCTTTAATGAGTTTCTTTGCTTTTACATTAATCTGATTGGTATTATCCCCTTTCTTTATTGATAGATCTAGAGAGAGAGAGATACTATGATGAAGTCTAATAGGAAATGCACTGAGTACTGTTTCTTCTAAAATATAATATGGGAAGGGGTATGCAAAAGAATGTATTTTTGCTAGTAGACTAACTTCTGAAAGAAACTAAGCACAAGGGATTAAAATGAATCCAACTAATTCAGTAAGACATTTAGAGTTAGTATTTAACTGTTGATGTAGATTCTGTGTGGAAGCAACTAAATATTTCTTCTCTAACTCACATGTGTCCTAAGCAGACATTGTTGCAGAGTTTGTCACTGGCTAATGGAGTATATGAAGTGCAAAACATATAACACTAGTATTAATTAATTAACACTTGTAAATTTGTAAAGCCAAATGTACCAAGCTGAAGTCTTTAATCATTTTTATAGCTGATGGCATTAAACATGTTAAACATTCATATTATCAATAAAGGATTTTATTTTTAAGATGTGCAAATTGCTTAAGGAAATGTTTGGGGTTGGGGCTGCCCAGCAGGAACAGTCCTGCTGGTGGTAACTGGCTGTCTGTGCCCACCTGGAACCTGGAGCTTTAATGGAAGCTCTGAAATGTCAGGAGAAAGTGAATTTCTTGGGAGTGTAGTGGATCCTGAGCAGTCTTGGCTGCTGCAGCCAGAGCATTTTGCTGCTCCATCCCCACCCACCTGCAGCTGCTGGTGCTGGAGGTTGGGAGGTGCCTGGGGCAGTTGTGCTTTAGGTGGCACAGCACACTCTGGATGCTCCAGACAGATCTGGTTTTTAGGTATTTGAAAGTAAAAACAGTTTTCCTAGAGACCTCTGCCACGTTGTCACGATACTGAATGGATGGCACTATATTAAAGAACACTTTGGGGTTGGGGAAGGAGATTCCCGGTGCTGAAGGCTCAGGCAGGGTGCAGCCTCATGGGGATTCCCTCTGCCCCGAGCAGTGCAGCTCAGGTGTGTGGCAGGACCCCAGGAGCGGAGCCTGGCTGCAGGAAAAGCTGCTTTGCCTGGGGTGCAGCACAGAACCATCACCTGTGGGAGGGCTGGGGCTGCTCGGGTGCCTCCCTGCTCCTGGTGTACCTCAGCACTGACCTGCTTTGCTTATCCTTACATCCGTTCAGCTGAACAGGTTTTGCAGCAGCCCAGGAAGAAGCTCTTCGTTCATCTCTCCAGGCTTGCTGACATCCCCGAGGTGGTGCCAGTGCTGGGAGCAGCCAGAAGCCACCGAGCTGGTGCTGCTGCCTGCCGGGGTGAGGAGCCCTGCCCGGCAGGAGCTGCGCTGGCTCAGCCACGGCCCGGATGGATTTTTACAGCAGCAGCGGTGGCAGGTCCCTGCCCAAGCGTGGAACTGAGAAAGCCTTGGGGAACAGGTCCGTGCTGGCTCCGAGCCCCGAGCCCAGCGTTAGCCCGGCCCGGGCGGAGCCTGGAGCCCGAGCCCGGCGGGAGGAGCCCGAGCCAGTCCTGATCCTCGTCCTGGAGCCGCTTTCTGTGCTGGGGACAGAGAGACGGGTCCTTGGGCACGAGAACTCCTTCAACCCCTGAAACGCATCCGTGCCAGTTGGGCTCCTGCGGGGCGAGGAGAGGAAAGGAAGCTCAGGGCAGGGCAGGGATGCTCAGGGCAGGGCAGGGGTGCTCAGGGCAGGGCAGGGGTGCTCAGGGCAGGGCAGGGATGCTCAGGGCAGGGCAGGGGTGCTCAGGGCAGGGCAGGGATGCTCAGGGCAGGGCAGGGATGCTCAGGGCAGGGCAGGGATGCTCAGGGCAGGGCAGGGGTGCTCAGGGCAGGGCAGGGGTGCTCACTGCAGCCGGGGAAGGGCTGGTCCTGTGCCCGGCGCGTGGCGCAGCGGGGCCGCTGGAGGGCGAGCGGCGCCCGGGAACGGGAAGGGAACGGGAATGGGAATGGGAAAGGGAAAGGGAAAGGGAAAGGGAAAGGGAAAGGGAAAGGGAAAGGGAAAGGGAAAGGGAAAGGGAATGGCCCGGGGCCGCTCCGTGCAGACCACGCCGGGAATCGCGGCCCCGCTCTGGGCTCGCACCCCGCAGGGAGCCCCAGCAGCGGCAGATCCGCCACAGCATCACCCCGTGCAGGGATCCTGCACACCCCGGCTGCAGGACACCCCCATCACGGGGAATCCCCCAGAACCGTGGTTACCCCAAGTGCCGCGAGCTGTCGGGAAAAGCTCAGCCGGAGCGGAGCTGCGGCCGCCCGGGCGGGCTCCGTTTGTTTGCACAGCCCGGCCCCGGCTCTGCCACCGCCGGGCGCGCTCGGCCAGGAGAGGCTTCAGGAGCTGAGTGTTGCTGTGAAAAGTGCTCATGCTGCAGGTTTAGCACAAACAAACATGCCAAGGAGCTGAGCTCCGCTCACCCCCCGCCCTGCCCCGCTAATTCCGCTCGGCCACCGCCGCTGATAACCCCGGGCGCCGGCGGGGAGAGCGAGCAGGGGAAAGGCTGGGAAAATCACCCTCGGGGCCATCATCTCCCTCGGGATGAAGGCAGTGAAAGCAGCACGCACAGGGCTGGATTTGGAGGCTGAAACACCACGTGCTTGGGTTGCAGTTCTCTGCTTGCAGTTTGTCCGTCCTTCTGGCGGTTTGTCCATCCTTTTGCCGTTATTTCCTGGTTCTGCTCCGTGCCGGGTCCCCTGCTTGTCCCTGAGTGTCCGGAGAGATAGGAGTAGGGTTCCCGGGGTGTCCTGGAGGAACAAGGCGCATTTTGGCTCAGGGACAGCGCTCGGGGTGTTTAATGCGAGGTCAAATAGACCGAGACAGGGACAGTGGACAGGGGACAGGGACAGGGACAGAGCCAGGAACGGGGCCAGGGCCAGGGCCTGGCCATGAGGGAGCAGGGGCAGGACCAGCCCCATTGTCTCTGCCCTACAGCTGCCTCCCGGGGGTTCCTGGGGATCCGGGGCAGTGCAGCCAGCCCAGGGCACGGTGAGGGTCCCGAGGGCACCGGGCCGGGGCAGGGGCCGGGGGGAGCCCGGCTCGGGCACAGCCGCCTCCGTCTGCAGGAGCCCCGCGGGCAGAGCGGCCCCGGCGCTGGTGGAGCTTTGCTCACACAGGACTGGGCAGCAGCAGCAGCAATTCATAAACCTGTGGCTGAGGCAGGAACACGGCCCTGACCAAACACCGCCGGTCCCTGCCGAGCAAGGTCCGGGGAAGCGGGGTCAGCGCTGTTTGACCAGCAGAATCAGCAGCGGGACGATGTTTGTTTTTGTAGCAGCTGGATGTGTCTCGGGGAGGGATGGGAACGTCTCCTGTCACTCGTGGGCCGGGAGGAGCTGCCAGGGCAGGGATAAGGCTCCTGACAAGTTTGGACTAGCAGGCGAGTTGATTAGCTGAGAGATGAAAATTCACAGCTCGGCTCCTGCCGGGGCCGGAGCTGCCGCAGAGATGTTTATGTGAGGGGAGAGATCCCGAGCGCCGCCCCTCGCCCGGCCCGGGGCTGGCACAGAGCTGGCACAGCCCCGGGTCCCCGGCAGGGACAATCCCAGTGCCACAGCCCTGCGGGGACCCCCGAGTGTCACAGCCCCGGGGGACAGCTGGGACAGAGGGGACCTGGGACAGCCCTGGGGGGACAGAGGGGACCCCGACATCTCCACAGGCACAGGGCACCGTGGCCTCCTGAAGGCCACCACAACACCAGACTCTGGACACCGAGCACGGCCTGGGGCGGTAATTCCAGGGGAGGGTGACAGAGAAACCCGGCCTGGCAAGCGCCGGCACTTGTCAGCCGAGAGCCCTGGCCGGGCTGTGTCTGACGGGACCGATTAGCCGATGATAGACAGAGATAAATGTGTACAGCTGCAGGCACAATAAATCGATGCTATATGTTGTATAATTGTCTTGAAAATAAGGTAATGCCGGGCTCTTGGAATGCTTTGATCTTATCAGAAAGACAAGGAATACACTAATGGCTTTAATTAGACTTCGGGGATGAAATGAATTCAGCCTCCTGGGTGAGCTGGTTTCTGGAATTGACCACTGGTGGGGATGGAAAGGCTTTAATCAGATTTAGGCTCTTTAATACCCACAATAGTGTGTGTCTGCATGTGTGATACAGAGCTGCCTCTCAGGGTTTTTGGTGGGGGCTCTGATGGCTGCATGTGCTCGGGCTTCCAGAGCCACTGAGAGCCGTGTTTCAGAGCTCTTTTCCAGCTGAGTTTAAGCTCAGCAGAAGCTGCTAGTTTTATTTATTGACTTCTAAGTTGAAAACAACTTGTCAAAAAAGCAGTGGAAAGCTGGGAATCGTTTCGTTTCCCAGCAGCAGGATCACGGCAGCTGCTCCAGCAGCAAAGCAGCGAGCTGCTCGTGTATTTAATTGTTAATTATTGCCTATACTGGCTGCAGCTGAAGCAGGGGGGACGTTTCTCGTCTCTCCAGGAACACATCTCTGCGCTGGCCCCGGCAGCGCTGGAACGAGCCGCGTTGAGCGCGCAGAGGATGAGCGAGCTGTGACTCAGCGCCGTGACTCACGGCAGGGTGGGGGTGTCCCAGCTCTGGGGGCTCTGCCTCTGCTCCCCCCGCCCCAGTGTCCCCGAGCAGCCTCACAGCAGCCCGAGGGCTTGGCTGGGATGTTCCGGAGGCTGCACCTGACCCTCCCTTGGTTATTTCCCAGCAGAACTGCAGCGCTCGCTGAGCAGCAGAGCCAGATGCTGACGCTGAACACGCTGCAGTTATTCCTCCTGGGCTGTGTTTGTGCCTTCCCTGTTGTAACTACAGACTTGGATTATTTTGGTCGGTTGACCTTATCTGTTGTGCTTCCCTTATGTTAATTTGTTGGGCTCAGATGAGCTCCTAAAAAGGATTTAATAACAAGAGCTGCTGCCAATGAAAGCATAACCTTGCTCAGCACTCCCTGAGCAGGCACGCCGAGCCTCAGGCGTGGGATCGCTCCCTGGAGCGGCCGGGGTCTGTGTGAGCACGGCGAGAGCCCGGCCAGGGCAGCGCCTGCCCCGCGGGCACGGGGGCCGGCTCCCAGCTCTGCCGGGCCACGAGCCCCCAGGACCACCCTGACGGTGCCACCACCCAGCCTCCGCAGAGGGCACCCAATATTCGGCAATTCTGGCTCAAAAGCGGGGCCGTGGCCCCCAAATGAGGGAGCGAGGATGACACCCCTCCTTTCCCAGATCCCCAGGGATGCTCCTTCTGTGCCCCTCACCCCAGTGTGGGGTGGGATCCCCGCTGGTCCCCAGGGCAGCACCACGGGCCCGGGACACCCCGGTGCATCCCCCAGCATCTCTGACAGGAGAGGAGGATGCAGGAGCCCCAGGGGAGGAAGGGCAGGAGGGCCAGGGCCAGGCGGCACCAGGGGCTGTTCCCCCACAGCACCCCGGGATGGGAGATCACCCGTGTGTGTGGGAAAGCTCCTCACCTCGGCACAAACACACACGTGCTTAGTAACATAACCTCTTAAAAGCAAAATCCCAGAAATTCCTTTTTCTTCGTGGAAAATGTTGCCTGGGGGAGAAGCTCATAATGAAGGATGAAAGCTTAATCCTTGAAGCAGAGCAGGGCTGGGGGGGAAGAGCACAAACATGACGGTTGTTGCTCGGTGAGTCGGAAAGGAAAGGTGAAGGGATAAAAGTTGCGGCGGGAGGGGCTGCGGGAGCCCCGGCAGCGCTTCCTCCGTGCCCGGGTCACATCTATCACCCCGGGCTGCCCGCGGACCGTGCACGGCTCACCCCGGCTGTCCCCGGAACAGAAGAGCGCTCTGTGCCCGGGTGCGTGAAGGTGGGAGAGTAAATGATGCTCTGGGCTTGTGTAATTCACCGCTGGAGACTGCCCTGGGTCACCAGGGATCAGCATTACAACACCGGGAAGGAGCTTTAATCAGGATCAGGCACTGGGCAGCAGAAAATGAAGCACCAGTGTGTGTCAGACTGATTTCTCCACTTTTCTCCAGTTTCCTGAGCTGTCAGCATGGACACTGGCAGGTGATGTGACAATGCTCAGAAGAAATGCTCTGGAGGAAGCAGCACCTCACTGCCAGCCCCAGTAACCACCACTCTGCAAACCAGAGAAAACCTCTTTAAATCAAAGTTAAAGCCCCTGCAGTGCTGCCTGCTTCCAGCTGAACCTCCCTGCCAGCAGGAGGAGAGCACAGCTCACAGCTGGACGGGACATGGGGGTCGTGCACATTTATGGCAGTGGAAGGAGTTGGGCCGGTGGTTTGGGGCAGAAATGGGAATTGTCTGGCTGGTGGGATGGGAATTGGCTGCTGGTGGCTCTTGGCAGGTCCCAGAGGGCCAGGCCAGCTGGGAGCCACTGTGTGCCCCAGGAGAATCCTGAGACAGAAACTCCCCAGCCTGTGAAAGGAGTTTTCCTTGCATGGCATCCCCAGTCCAAGAGGGAAAAACAAACAAGCCCCACTTCTCTCCTTTATTTTTAATTGGCAGTGGAGCAGCAGAGGTGGGGTTACACTCTCCAGAGCCCAACCTGCTCTGTCTTTGCTCACTGCACAGCAACGCTGTTTATGGACTCAGATTCCAACCTTCTCCTCTCTCGAGGCTGTGAAGATGTATTTCCTCTTGTGCCATTTCTCCTTCTGGCAAGCAGGCTCCCAGGTGGGTCTGGAAAATGTCAAAGTGGGAAATAAAGTTGTTCAGTGCAAAAAAAAAAAAAAAAAAAAGGAAAGACAGAAAGGAACAAGCCCCAGAGGTGCAGTGCAAGTTCTGCTCAGGCAGGAGTGTGAGGACTCAGAGATGAAACTTCATGGAATTCCCTCTCTGCACTACAGCTGCCACAGCTCAGCATTGGGCACCACAGCTCTGTCAGCACAGCTGGGGGCTCCGGATTTTTCATCCTTGGAGCAGGCTGAAATCACAGGGCAAGACAAAAAGAAATAGAAAATAAAACTAACCCAACCTGGCCTGTCTGGATGTACAGGGCAGCAAACAGCAGCAGGCTCTGGTGATGGGCCCTGCACCCCTGCCCATCCCCTAGCCCAGGTGCTGTAGTCCCCAGCACAGAGGTGACAGTGACAGTGACAGTGACACCACCTCAGCATGGGCAGTGCCAGCTCCACCTGCCTGGCAAGGAGAGCTCTCCCTGCACGTGCTGGTGAGCGTGAGCCGGGGTGGCCGGGCCACAGGAGCGTGGGGCTGGGCACAGATGCTGCAGATTAGAGAGTGAGTGAGTGAGTGAGTGAGTGAGTGAGTGAGTGAGTGAGTGAGGAGCTGGGAGTTGCTGCTGAAGACATTTTTCCGTTCGTGAGGCCATGGGGTGGAGCGGGCGAGGGGGGGCAGCGCCTGCAGCAACAACAAAAGGAGAACAAGGGGGAGGGGAGCACGAGGGAGAGATTTTTGATTCATACTCAAAAATTACCCAAACTTTATTGCCAGAATGTCTACATTTTTATGTGCTTAAGCACAGTGAGTTATGGAAATCTTAGAACAATGGAATGATCTCCTTCATTGCCCTCAATGCGTTCGAAGTCACCACCCCTCCTCACCAAGAGGAATCTCTTTTTCTGTTTTACTGACTTACAAAAATGCCTCTGCTATCAACACCCTCCACGTGCATCTCATAAATACCAGGGTGGGACGTGGGGCAATTGGTGGGTGTTTTTTATAAACCCATCTCTGCCCCAACCCTTACTCAAGAAAGTTTTTATGGCATTTGGTTGATTTGGCAAATTTTCTGCTAGAACCTGCCTGAACAAGAGGGGCTGTGAATTCCTTGATTCGGGTCCAAGCTCGCAGCTTTGTGGTTCCCCTGCCCTTGTCTTTGCTCTGTGGGAGTCCCTGATCTGTCAGTCACGTACTGATCTATAAATCCTCTGCCTCTCCATGTGAGAGCACACAGGGTGTGCCTTACACGCTCCATCTGCCAGGTAAGGAACTGCAGCGCCAGCAATCAGCTCCAGCACGTGTTCTGCAGCCCTGGACATGCAGAGTGCAGCGGGTTTGGGTGGGTTTAGCAGGCACGGGGCAGAGCCACTCATTTCTGAGCACACCAGGGGCACAGAGCCATGGTGCCCTCCCAGGCAATGCCTGGGGCAGGAGAAAGTCCTTCCCCCAGCAGGTAGGGAAGGGTAAGAGAGAGCAGCAGGGCCACAGAGAGCACACACAGGGTGGTTTCATTCCTCCCCACCCTGGGAACCTGCCCAGCCACAGGGGGCTCTGATTTACAGCCTGCCAGTGATGGAGCTACAGCAGGGAAAGTGCTGAGCCGGGAAAACGAGCAGCAGAGAGGCAGGAGAGAGACAGGGGGGTCCCAGGGAGAATTCGGGAGCCAGAACCCAGAGCCCAGAACCCAGAGCCCAGAACCCAGAACCCAGAACCCAGAACTCAGAATCCAGAGCCCAGAACTCAGAATCCAGAACCCAAAATCCAGAACCCAGAGCCCAGAACCCAGAACCATCCCACCTATTGCTGGGAGGGGACAAGGAGCACCAGGGCTGCCAGAGGGGATTGGGACAGGGATGGGGACCCCCAGGGTCTGCTCAAACCCCTCTGATCACCCCTCACTTCCCAGGCTCACCCTGCCCTGCTCCCAGCTCCAGGAGAGGGAAGCTGAGTGAGCCACGGGAAACCTCTCCAGCCCTATAAACTGACACCATTGTTTATAATATTCCTAAGTGCCATTGCGTGATGATAGCAGTGCTCTGACAGAGAAAATTTACTTTTTTCCTTCTTTTTCAAATAAAGTTAGGAAGCTGCAAGTCCCCCAGAGGATGTTTTGGCCACCATGCTGGGTTGGTTTGGGCTGCCCACAGTGGGGGATGAGAAGGGAACTGGCCATAGTGAGGGATGGGAGATGGAGCAGGAGCACTGGAGCAGGAGCTCCCAGCAGACTCCTACAGCTCCTTGTCCAGAGCACCCACAGCCTCTGGAGCCACCCACAGCTGAACTTCTGGGAAAGAGGCTTGGATTTCAGGGATGAAAATTAAATGCTGCTAGTCCACTGGGTGAGGTTTATCAGTGCACATTTCACATCCCAGGGGGTGAACACATTACTTTGTCATTACTATTTGTGTGCAAACACTCCTCCATAGGAGTCAGGCACTTTGCTGAGGGCACTGCAATTTCCTCCAATCTCCAGTTTGTTTATATTGTGCTAAAACCAAACAAACAATCCCTGAAAGGCAGCAAGAGCTGCAGGAATCTTCTAAAAAATTTTTAAAAAATATAAAAATTTAAAAAAATTAAAAAATAAAAAACAGGGGTGGGGCTGACACTTCATTGACCTGCCATGAGAAATCATAGAATTATGGAATCACAGGATGTGCTCAGTTGGAAGGAGCCCACAAGGGCCATCAAGTCCAACTCCTGGCCCTGCACAGCACAACCCCAAAACAGGAAACAAGGGACAGGGACTCTCTAAACACACTGAAGGCTGTTTAGGGAAAGAGGTTATGAAATACAATTAAAGGTTTTATAAAGAGTCCTGATCACACTCCTTGGTCACTCCTTGGTATGGTTTTGATCATAGATCAGAAAATGAGCTGGAGAACTCAAGGGAAGGGAGTTCAGTGGATTGGTGTAGAATCAATGTGGACATAAAAGCGAGTTTGTCACGGCGACCGAGCCATGACTGATGCACAGCCAAGCACCTCAGAACCTGGAAAAAACAAATTGCAAAAGCCACAAACACCGAGAGCAGCACAAGCACAGCGAGTCTGATGTTCGGCTTCTCATTGCTGAGCTGCTGGTCCAACAGCTCACAAGCCAGCGGTCAAGATTCCCTGCTCCTCTTTTTGATATGCATCATGCTCGTTTATCAGGAAGGAAAAACCCCCTCAGAACGAGCCGGCAGGGCGAGACTCGGATTGCTTTCCCAGCTCCTCCCTGAGCCGGGTCCGGCACCGCTCAGCCCGGAGGGAAACGGGGCAGGGAAGGAGCTGCTGCAGTTTGGGGGGGATGAGCAGAGCATGGGAAGGTGCTGAATGTGAGAGCACAGCCCGGCCCTGGCCCTGTCCTGTCCCTGTCCCCATCCCTGTCCCTGTCCCTGTCCCTGTCCCTGTCCCCGTCCCTGTCCCTGTCCCTGTCCCTGTCCCCATCCTTGTCCCTGTCCCTGTCCTTTCCCCGTCCCTGTCCCCGTCCCTGTCCCTGTCCCCATCCCTGTCCCTGTCCCCATCCCTGTCCCCATCCTTGTCCCTGTCCCTGTCCCCATCCCTGTCCCTGTCCCCATCCCTGTCCCTGTCCCTGTCCCTGTCCCTGTCCCTGTCCCTGTCCTGTCCCTGTCCCTGTCCCCGTCCCTGTCCCTGTCCCCGTGTCCAGCTCTCTCAGCCCCTCCGGCCCCGGGCTCGGGCAGAACTGTCCGTGTGCATCACCAGCGAATGCAATGGAACCGCTGACAATGGGCTCGGAGCTGCCAAAATCCAACATGAGGGCTGCAGATGTCCCCGGCACGGGCAGACCCTGCTGGAAGATCCCTGCGGAATGAAAGGTTCCCTCAATTCGCTTCAGATGCTGCTCGCACCGTCCGACTGCCGTCACCGGAGGAGGGGCTCCACCCAGAGAAAAGATAAATCCAGCTCTGCTCCAGACTGTTATTGTCTCCTCTGGTTCAAATTAAGCGGCTGGGGTCATTTTTTATACGTTGCCATTTGTCTTTTACCTGAGGGCACTGCAGAAAGGAAAGAAGAAAAGGTGAATCTAGCACGAAAGCAGGGAAGGAGCAGAGTCTTTAGCAGACAATTAACCGAACTGACATCGGTTTCTCCCTAAACATCAAACTGGAGATTAAATGCAGGCAGACACAGCTAATTCCCTGCCAGTGGGTCCAGGATAAATCAGCAGGGGTGGCCGTGGCTGCAGGGCAGCATCAGCCGTGATCCCAGGGCTGTCCCAGAGCAGGGGCTGCTCAGCCCAGAGCCAGGGCTGGGGGGTAAGATGTGAGCTGTTTTCAGATGGTTTATAAAATTAACATCCCCAAGGTATCCTGATGTTTGCCAAGGTGAAATCTGTATCTGCCCTGGGTGATTTCATTATTCAGTGACCCCTCACATAATTTTCCTTTTCTTTTAAAGCAGAGAGATTTCCACTTCCAGCCCAGCTGGGCACCCCACAGCCCCCTGCAGCACCGAGAGCTTTGCCAGCGTTGTGTGGGAAGGGAAACCTCGATTCCAGCCCCTGAGAACCCAGCCAGGCTCCCCAACCTGCACTGCCCTCCTGCAAGGGCATCAGGGCTGAGCCCCACGGTGCCACAGCCCTGGGAATGCCCTGGCACAGGAGAAAAAGCATTGCCCTGCCCTGGATTTTCTATACTAAAACCAAACCAACTACTTCAGTGGAAATATAGAATGGAATTTAGACCTAAAGCCTGTGATCTCTGCTACTTCTACCAGAACACAAGCAGCTCTATCCCAAAACAGTCCTTCCTCAATGCATTTGGTGATTAAATTAAAAAAAAAAAAATCTCTTTGTCAAAAGCAGATGCATCTCATGTTTCTACTGAAAGAAAATGCAAGCTTTTAGAAAACAACACTTTGATGAAGACCTGTTCCTCCTGCCCTGTTTGAGCAGTCAGGGAGAGCTCCATCCCCACAGCCAGCACTCGACCTGGCCAACCACAAACCACACGCCTGCCTTGGGTCAGGCTCCTTTTTTCCAGCACTCTGATTATTTTTTCTCCTGGGGATAGGGCTGGAAAGGACTCAGCCTTCAGCTCAAGACAAATCCTGCCCTTTCAGTAAAGTGTAATAAACTTCTTCCCCTGACACATAGGAAAATGTTTTAAGGCAAGACTTTATAGAGAGCATCAATCACTTTGGAGGTGATGGAATTGCTGCAGAATTATAAGCAAGTCTGAAGTGTCTACAGAGGACTCTAAACACTGTCTTCTATTTATTCTCTGTGTCCTTTGTAAATGTAAACTTCTGTGGAGTTCAGAGGCCCTTCCGTCTCCATGGCCTGTCAATCCAGCACCTTTCACCACTGCTAAAATCACAATTTAAAAAAAAGGGGGATTACAAAAACAAACACAGAGCTCACACGCGTGAGTGATGGCTGCGGACTGCTGTGGGATCTGCCCTGTGCCCGCCTGTGCCAGCCCTGGGGAGCAGCAGCCCCGGAGCCCCCCTGCCCCGTGCCAGCCCCGAGCCCCCCCTGCCCCGTGCCAGCCCCGGAGCCCCCCCTGCCCTGTGCCAGCCCCGGAGCCCCCCCTGCCCCGTGCCAGCCCCGGAGCCCCCCTGCCCCGTGCCAGCCCCGAGCCCCCTGCCCCGTGCCAGCCCCGAGCCCCCTGCCCCGTGCCAGCCCTGGAGCCCCCCCCTGCCCTGTGCCAGCCCCGAGCCCCCTGCCCTGTGCCAGCCTGTCCCAGCGGGCAGGGGCCGAGGGGAGGGCAGGAGTGAGGATGGAGCAGAGCTCTGGCCACTGCACCCACTCCTGGGGCTCCTCTGGGAGCAGGGCAGGGACAGAACAACCAGGACTAAATCCCAGAGACAGGGATGCAGACCCAGCTGGGTGCAGGGCGAGGTTCCCCCTTGGATTTTGTCTCCCCCAGGCCCAGGCAGAGGAAGGGTCACGGTGCCCTCCTGCACAAACCCCCAGGCTGGCTCTGCACGGCTCAGGGGATCACGCAGAGGACAGTGCACTGACAGCAGGATGGAGCTGGGTGTGGGAGAGCCATCCCAGCTGGAATGCTGCTCAGGGGAGCAACTGGGAAGTGACTTTTTCTTCCACGGAATGAAAAAAAAAGATAAAAGCTCTATAAAGTTAGAAGATAATCTGTATTAAAAACTTCTCTTTGACAAAATAGCTGGGAAAATTACTTTATACATTGAAATATTCCACAGCTGCTCCAGGGAGAAAAAAATCCCCTTTGAAAAATACCTTCCATGAGAGATTTCCTCTGACCCTGGAGCATCCTAATCCCAGCACACTGGACACAGAGACTGCAGGGGGACAATTTGCAGGGTTTTGTCCCTGCCCATGGAGGGTCAGGAAATAAACAACTGGGAGCCCTTTGGTTATCTGCATTAGCAGAGGGTTTGGTAGGTACAAACAACTCTACACAAAACTGCACATCCCCAAGCATCACTCTGGCACCAGTTCTTGCCAGTTACCTCAAAACCCAAACCAAAACACAATTATTTTGGCAGAAAAGCAGCATTTTGGAGACTCCCCTGTAGCACCCCCACAAAGTCATGCTGGCAGGTCAGAGTTCAGGAAGGCAAAACGGGGCACAAGTGAGAGAGGTCCCCACACACCTGCTGATGCTCCCTGGGACCCCCCTGGGACCCCCATCCCCTGCAAGGCTGGGCTCTCAGAGTGTGACCCGGGAGCCAGCCCGGTCAGTAGCCAGTAGGGTCAGTAGCCAGCCCGGTCAGTAGCCAGCCCGGTCGGTAGCCAGCCCGGTCGGTAGCCAGCCCGGGTCAGTAGCCAGCCCGGTCAGTAGCCAGCCCGGTCGGTAGCCAGCCCGGTCGGTAGCCAGCCCGGTCGGTAGCCAGCAGGTAGCGCTGCGGGTCCGTCCCTGGCCCCGCCGGCTCCGCCGCGACCGCCCCGCGGGGTCCGTGTGTCCTGCACGGGTGACAGCGACCGTGGGGACCCGTCCGGCTCGGGCGGTTCTGTGCCGGGACCCCCCAGAGGGACCCGGCCATCGGGATTCCCAATCTGAACTGGTGTCAGGACCCCCTGAACGCGGCCCATCCTTCGGGATTCCCAATTTAGAACTCGTATCGGAACCCCTCGAGCAGGACCCATCCTTTGGGATTCCCAATCTGGGACCCGTATAGGGACCCCCAGCGGGACCCGATCATCGGGATTCCCGGTTCAGAGCTCGTGTCAGGACCCCCAGAGGGACCCGATCATCGGCATTCCCGGTTCAGAGCTCGTGTCAGGACCCCCAGAGGGACCCGTCCGTCGGGATTCCCAGTTTAGAGCTCGGATCGCTCCCTCGGGATTCCTGGCGGGGAGCGCTGCTGCTCCGGCCCGTGCGCGCAGGGAAGGGGAATTACGGCCGCATTTCTAACAGGTCTTTTTCCTGGCGTGCTCCAGAGCGCTGAAACATTCCAGCATCCCGCTGCCTCCTGGCTGCCCCGCGCACAGCTGATCCCTGTAGGATCGCACCGAGCCGTTCCCAGGCTGACCTGGAGCATCCCCGCCTCCCGCCCGCCTCCGGCTGCTTTGTGTGCGCTCAAGAGCTGCTGCAGCAGAAGTGCAATTCCAGCAAAAGCTGGCAGGGAATCCAGGGGCCAAGTCCGGAGTAAATTCTGATAATGCTGTGTTTACATCAGGAATTTCTTTGGCAGATTAATCACATGAATGAAGTAACAGATGGGAACTCGCTGGAGACACTGCAGCAGGAATTCCAGCGCAGGGCCAGGCTGGCAGCTCGGCCACTGCCGGGACCACTCTGCAGGGAAGCAGGGCTGGGGCCAAACAGGGACCAGCGCTGGGGAAAAGCAGCGCCCAGAGGGGAGCTGTTCTCCAAGGGCCAGGCGAGAGCAGCCTCGTCCCTGGCACACAGCAGCCTGTCCTTCCAAGGCTCGTGACATCCAAGCAGTGATTGGGGACATTACATCCAATAAATGATGGATATTGGGGGAATCACATCCAATAAATGATGGATATCAAGGGCATCACATCCAATAAATGATGGGCATTGGGGGCATCACATCCAATAAATAATAGATATTGGGGGAATTACATCCAATAAATGATGGGTATTGGGGGCATCACATCCAATAAACGATGAGTATCAGGGGTATGGTTGCAGGACAAGTCTCATGCTCCTGCTGCCAGCCTCAGCCAGAGGGGAGCATTCAGGACCCTTTAGCTGGGAGGACACAAAACCCAGCTCTGGATTAGCCATCAGCTCCCTCGTGCTCCTTCCAGTGCTGGGGGGCTCTCACAGCAGTGTCTGACAACTGCCTGTGCTTCTGTCAGCTCCAGCACACAACCGTGTTTAATGCCACAAGGGGACAGGGGGCTGGCAAACTCCAGCCAAAAATAACAAGTTTTCAGCACGATATCCTCGCCAGCTCCACGGCCCCGTGTCCCCAGCAGTTTGCCAAGCAGCCCTGCCTTGGAGCAGGGTCTGAGGGCCAGGATGACCCAGCCCCAGCAGAGCTCTGTCCCCTGCCCCAGTGCCCACCCACATCCTCTGCTGCAGGGCCCTGCGTGTCCCAGCTCGCCAGGCACGCTGAATCACGCGCCATTAACATTCCCACAGTGACATCTCCAAAATACTTTGGGGATGAATTGGTTGCTGGCTGATTTGCAAAGCATTTAGGCAAAATTATGAGGAGGAAGGTTGGTGGGGAGCCAGGAGCTGGACCCCGAGGGAGGCTGATGCTCATGGGTCGCTGGATGCTCGTGCCATGGCCCTGGGGAGCTCAGGCTGGGCCCCCCAGGCTGCACCCCAGCCCTAAACATGGAATAACTCCCCCTCACCGAGGGCTCAGTGCCCTGGCGCTGGTGGATAAACAGCTGAATGCACACAGCAGCCTGGCACAGCCCCGGGGGCACCTCAGCATCCCCACAGCACCCCTGGGACTGCGAGGGGACCAGAGGGACCAGAGCCCAGTGCCACCCCACTGCCTGGCTCAGACGGGTGCTGGTGGGCAGGACTCTGACAGCCAAGGGGGAATCGGTCAGAAAAAAGTCAGGCAAGAAAGCAAAAAGCCCTCAGCACATTTTGCATAGCCACAACTCCACATAGCACTGCCCTGCCCACAGACCAGCACCCATCAATCTCCTCCTGCCCACCCTGGCTGGAGGAGATGTGGAGCTCCAGGCTGTTAGAGGGCTGGAAAGCTGTTGCTGAAAAACCTGAGATAGGAAGAGAAATGACGCCCCAAATTTATTGTATTTACTTTCCCCAGTGTTTTCAGAATTTTTTAGTCTTCAATAGTTTATATTATACACATTTATCAGCTTTCCTTCAGGCTTTTAACCCCAGATTCACTGTCTCAGGTTATAGTGGAAAGTGATGAAATGGGCATTCCTGGAGCATCTGCTCAAGGGAAGGGTTGTGGCCAAATTTAATCAAATGGCCAAAATGAACCCAGTGCAAGGCTGCTGCACAGAGAAACCTTCAGTATCCCTGGCACTGTGGACTTCCCGTGGATCTCCACACCCCCACAGTTGCCAGAAGAACCCACCCATTTTATTACCAGCTCTATCCACATATTTCTTGTTCATCAGCGCTGGATTTTTAAATTTTTTTCAGTGGAGAAATAGGCAAACTCACATGTTATCAAAAATATCTGCAACTAAAATGGCCTTTTCTGTAGCAATGTTATTTTTAAAGAGCATTTTCAGCCCTCCAAGTGACACCAACCCCACCAGACCATGCGCTGCCCACAAGACCCAGCCACGGCAGGAGGGTGATAGTCCCCGAAATAAGGGGAAATCACACAAATGATGGGAGGACGTGAGCAAAAAGGGCGTTTAAATCCCGGCAGATGTACAGGTAATGAGTAAATTACCTCCCCGGCTGTGATCTATTGACCAGCCCGGCCCCAGCAGCGGACAATGGGATCAAAGGCGGAATTTCCCCACATCAGGCCGGGGTGCCCGGGGCGCTGAGCGGCTCACGGGGCTCAAAGGAGCGTGTCCCTGCCCGCAGCAGGGCTGGCAAGTGGGTGAGCTGCAAGTTCCCTTCCAAGACAAGTCATGTGAAGATTTCTGTCATTTGGGCTCCTCTGCGTTCGAGCTGACCCAGAATTCCAGCTGCCCCTGGAGCATCTCACCGGCCGGGAGCAGGAGCTGCAGCGTGCAAAGGCTGGAGCTGGTGCTGTCACCACACCCTGTGTCACCACACCCTGTGTCACCAGCACTCTGTGTCACCAGCACCCTGTCTCACCCTGTGCCACCAGCACCCTGTGCCACCCAGCACCCTGTGTCACCCTGTGCCACCAGCACCCTGTGCCACCCAGCAGCACACACTGCCATCACCCTCACCACACACCCAGACCTGCTGGCACCTCGGTGATGTCCCAGTGTCCCCCCTTGCAGCAGGGACAGCCAGGGCAGTGCTGGTCAGCTGGATCCCACCCCAGGGATGGTGGAGCCCTGGGAGCCCACAGCTGCCCCTTGGAGCACTGCAGGCACTGGGCCCGGAAGGGGGTCTGTGGGGACAGGGAAAGGGTCTGTGGGGACAGGGAAGGGGGTCCATGGGGACAGGAAAGGGGTCCATGGGGACAGGGAAGGGGTCTGTGGGGACAGGGAAGGGGGTCCATGGGGACAGGCAAGGGGGCTGTGGGGACAGGGAAGGGGGTCCATGGGGACAGGGAAAGGGGTCCATGGGGACAGGGAAGGGGTCTGTGGGGACAGGGAAGGGGGTCTGTGGGGACAGGTGCCACAGCACGGCAGGACAGGAGCTGGGGTTTAGGGGGCCTTTCAATACTCTTTACTAACTCTGGATCAAAGCTTCCATTTCCATGGAAACACAAACCTTCAGGTGTCCAACCTCAGGGTCTGTGCATTCCTCCAGAGGTGGATGATTCTCAAGCCACACTCCTCTCCCAGCAGGATTAGCTGAATAACCAGGTCAAAAGCAGTGCCTGAATTGAGCTCAGCAAGAGGCTGCTCTCATTACATCTCTATTTCCTTGAAAAGTGGATTTGCACCAGACCAGACATTTTTAAGGTACAGGGAAGCACCAAGCTAAACAGAAATGTACGTTTTCCAGGTTAACAATGATTTTCACCTGCTCCAGCCTGGAATCACCACAATAGCTCTTGACAGCAGCACACAGGTTATCAGAGCAAGGGCTGAAAGCACAGCTTGCTGCCCTGACTCCTTGTTGGATTTCTGAGAGGCTGGCAACTGAAAAGCTGATCCAATTTATCCACAGTTCATTATCCAACATAGCATGACACTGGGACACTCGCAGACATAATCCAGCTTCTTCCTGCCTTGCAAGATGTATTGACCAAAGGCAAGAAAACAGAGCATTAATAGCTCTCTGCTGTGCAGCTGAATCTGGGCAGCAGCAATGAGATTCTTTGGGCTATTTCTATCCAATCTCACACAAGAGTAAATCAGAAGCTTCTACAGACTTTCATTAAATTTCTCCCCATTAATACCAGCATAGCAGAGATCAGAATTTGTCCTTTTTAATGTTTTTCTGGTATTTTAAAAAATGCTAAAACTCTTCAGCTTCAAGCAGAGCTTAAGATAAAAGTTAACCTCTGAACCAGAGCAGTATCTTTCATGTAAGGCACAATACAGAGAGAGATTTTTACAGCAGGTTTTGCTCAGTAATGTGTGTCTCAGACTGCACGTTCCCCCATCCTACCCGACTCTGGGAGCCTGGGTACAAGGAACCACTAAACTTCACAAGAAATTTCTGAAGGTGGCAAGAGGGACCAAGAGTGCCCACGGAATGAGACTGACCAGGACTGAGTATTAACCTTGCTCCATCCCTGGAATTCTTCTAAGCCAGTCTGGACAAGCCATGGAGCACCCTGGTCTGGTGGGAAGTGTCCCTGCCCAGGGCAGGGGGGCAGAACAGGATGATCTTTAATGTCCCTTCCAACCCCAGCCACCCTGGGATTCTATGATCAATAAGAGGAGAAAGGGGCCCTGTTCTCCAGCCCCTGACCACCTGGACCACACTTGAGAGACCACATTTTCTGCCTCCCCAGGCTGAGGAGCCCTGGCTGCTGGCCTGGCAGGTGCCCCACGGCAGCGTGAGGGCTTTGTAATAACCTGTTATCTGATCTGAGCTCTCTGGCCTTTCCTCTCTGGCAGACAGTCCTTCAAACCCATTCAGGGATGATGAGTCACTGAAGAAGCACTTAAAATCCATCCTGGATGATAAGGTTAGAGCTGTGTGTGGTGCATTTCCTGCCCTAGTTTGGAGTTATGCTTGGGCTCTCCGCACTTCCCCACTTATTCCACCTTCTTTCTCCTTCCAAATTCCCCGCCACGCTAAGCTGAAAAACCTCAAGCAGTTCAGTGGAGATTCATCAGGGCTCAGTGACCACACTGGGCTTCAATAGGGAGCAGGCAGCAAGGAAGGATCAGCTTTGGGGAGGCACAGCATTACCTGAGGGAGCTCTGACCAGGAAAGCTGCTGGGGTGATGCACCAGCCCAGGAGCAGCTCCTCGCTCAGCTAACAAAGCAAATAATCCCATCCATGCCTTGTATGGCTCCCTTGGACCTTTCACCACCCTCATGTCCCTCAATTGGACATTCTCTAACACTCTATAACTTTCTCATACTGAGGTGCTCAAAGGTGCAGCCAGGACTTGAGGTGAGGCTGCACAAGCGCCGCGGGTCACCTGTGCCCAGGTGGGTCAGCTGCACCCAGGAGAAGGTGAGCCCTGTGTCCAGGAGCTGGGCTCATGACAACAGCACAAAATCCTCGTCCCTGTCAGCCCCATCTGCCCCACTGCAGAGGTTTGGGTCTCAGGAAATCTTTACAAACCCCCACACCAATATCCGTGGCTCTCAGCGTGCCCCTCGCTATCAGCAGTGCAGGATAAGAAATTTGCCTTACATTAATGAAATGATTACTCTTAATACTCAGACACTGATCGTATTCCTGAGGAAAAGGAAACATAAATCCCTCCCTGCACTGACAGCAACAGCCCGCATCCCTAGATAGGAGAGGGCTAATTAAACCTGGCCATTCCAGCCAAAGCCCAACCAGTGTGTTTGTACAAGCTTTGCGGTCAAAGCATGTGCAGGATTTGGCCCTATTTCCCCATTTTCATTAATCACAGGGAAAATTCTCCACTTAGAAACAATGCTAGAGATAAACCTGATAGGGATTTTTTTCTCCCTTGGCCACTTCCCACTTGGCAACAGGGATGAAGTTCTGCCTTTGCAAAACATTTTGAAAACTGTTTCTGTTCCAATTCAGAATCACCCACCCCAAAGCTTTCCAGGTTATCTGTAAAATAAAACCTAGAGAAATGGATGGCTTGAAATGCTTCAAACTGATAAACTCAAAATACATTATTTCAACTGTAATTTTGGTTTGGGTTATAAAGCAGAGTGAAAATGTTAAAATCCACAGAACAAATAGCCATTGGAAATGGCAAAGGTTGTTTTGAAACTGAAGAAATAGAATGTTTTTGCTCCTGGAGTTTCTCCGTACCCTCCCCAGCAGAAACAGCCCAGCTCCCCCCAAAACACAGCACATCAAACTTGAAGTGTTTTGTGAAACTCTGTCAAGCTTTGGAGGAAAGGGAAGGTGGTCTCCGGGGCAAAGAAAACCTCTGGAATCCAGACAAGGTGCACCAGTGCCACAGTGGGAGCTGGGCTCCAGTGCTGGTTTAGGCCTGGCTTTGGTGGCCCTGAGCCTGGTTTCAGCTGCTCCAGAGCAGGCAGAGGTGTGCGTGGGAAGGCAGCTGCTGGGGGATGAGCAGCAGGCAGCCCCACTCCTGTGAAAACCCACCTCAAACCCTTCCCTGGTTATAAATAAAGCAGCCACTGACCTGGGAGATTAATCAGTAGGCTGGTGTCTCTGTGTGATGTCACCCCGTGTTTTTCCACAGGCCTGTCAAGTGTCAGCCCGTCGGATCCGCCGCTGGCAGCCGTGCCGGGAGCGCAGGATTTGTGGATTTGTGGGTTTGGGGATTTATGGCCGGTTCCTCCCGGCTCTCCCGCACGCACAATACACAGATGCCTCTGCAGGATGATGGAAACCGGAGCTGCTCGGCGCACTGAGGGTATTTTTAGGGGTTGTTGCACCACTCCTGGCCTTCGGTGACTTCTGTGACTAACACAGCTGGATTTGCAGCCTTCCCTCCGAACCTGGGAGCTCGGGCACACTGAGCTGCTCCAAGAGAAGCCCGTGGGTCTGGTGGCAAAGAAGGGAGGGATGGAGCCAGGTCCAAGCTGATGCCATAGCATGGGATGGATCTCGTGATGGGGAACCAGCTCAGGAAGGCACAAAAGCTCCTGGTTGGAAACCCGGGTCTGCCATCAGGGTTTTAATTTCAATACTTGACCTTTACTCCTGCTTGCAGTGGAACCTGCAGCCTGATCCCCTTCCCACGTTTACCAGGCTCAGCTCCAGCAGGGCACCAGTGGGAGGGGAGGATGTCCCCACAATGCCTGTGCCAGGTAGCAAAGGGTTACACACATCACAGAGCTGCATGTCCACACAGCAGCTCATCAATTAATCTGAGAAGGAACAAAGCAATTAACACTGGAAGCAGGGGACAGACAAACTAAGCACATGCTGTCACTGTTAACTGGGCTGCCTGGTGCCTGTTTGTTTGGCTTCTGTTTCTATGGAGGTGGGGGCCATACTGGAGGGTCAATTCATTGATCTGGTTATTTGTATCTCTCCAAAATGCATTCTTAACCTCTCAGAGCCTGGGGAGACGGCCAGGGGCTAACTGGGGACTGCTCAGCCTTTGGGAGCTGTGTTCTTCTGGGGGAAAAAGAACTTTTGGGGGATAAAAGACCTTCCCTCTGCCTGTCCCTATGCCAGGCACAGCCCCAGCACCTGTGCCTGCACAACCAAAGGTGAAATCCCAAATCCAGCACTGCAGCAGGACAGACAGCTGGAGAGGGCAGGGCAGGTGAGATCACACTGCCTTCCTCTTCATGCAGAGATGGGGGGATTTCTGCAGGGCAGGGCTGGATCTGGTGCTCACCCATGGCTTTGCAAACCCTGTCTGAGGGCGCCTGGAGCACACTGCAGGTGGGTGCAGCTGGATGTCACCTAGAGAGCAGCTCTTTGGGGCAGGGAATGCCACAGACCAGTCTTGCCCATGCATTTACTTACCTTGTTCTCCTCCTTAGGCGTTGCACTGACCATGGACTGTCCCTCTGCCCCTCACACAGCTCTGTGTGTGACACAGGCCCTGCCCCAGCTCCCCAGCACAGCCAGTCACCACCTTCAGCACCAAGAGTAAGTCTGTGGAATGACTGACCTGCTAAGAAAACAGCGAGCCCTCCTTTGAAGTTAATGAATTGTGAAAGCCTTTGAAAGCAGAGCCTTGTTTATTTACTCACCACAGCTCATGTGGACAGAGCACCCAGACACCCTGAGCACTGCTAATTTGAATGGAGGATCAAACATGAGACTCTGCCCAGTTGGAGGAGTGAGAGCTGCCCTGGCCCCTTTGCTGCCCAGCAGGGAGAGCCTGGAACAAGCCCAGGGCACTCCGTGGGCTGTCAGCTGGGTTTTATGGACAGGAGCATCAAATAGACCACCAGGCTGACAGAGAAGTTCAGTATCCTGGATGCAAAGCTCTGACACGCAGCCTGAGCATTTCACTGCAACACCAAAATTCAGCTGTGATCCCTCCTGCAGACACCCACCCCCTCCCAGGGCTGCTGCCTGCACTGCTGCCCCTCGCTCTCATCCTGAGTTTCACCCTGAGCCAGGACTCCTGCCCAGCCCCACATCACAGCCACATCCACAGGAACATCGTGCTTGTCACCTCCTCCCTTCCCCTCCCCATAAGAGCAGGATTCAGAGTACCCAGGCTCCTGTCTTTGTGTAAAAACAGCCCAGTAACAGAGAAAAGCCCACAAAATGGCCACAGCAGAGCCTCCAGCATTCCGCCCACTGTGATGGCTCTTCTAAACAAATTCACAGCCTTCCACAGTCTATAAATATCAGCCTTTTCAGTGCCACCTCTTTGGGGATAAGCTGTAATGCAATATTCTGTGTGGGCTCTTGGACAAAAGGACAGCACCCCACCAGCACAAGCTTTCTGTCACTGCAGTTTTCTGAAGTATAATTGGATTATAACCATGTGTGAGCTTCTAGTCCCTGTTTCTGCCAGGCTGGGGAAGTTGCTCTCTGATCTGCACACCAGGAATAGGAAGGAAAGAGCAGAATGAGCTGAGCTGGCTGGAGGGCAGGGGGTGACTGGGGGCTCTGGCTGTGTGGAAAGGACTTTGTTGGATAATGGGGTTCACAATCCCAGTAATTAATCGGGTATATCATGAAAGTGCTGACAATGAGAGGTTACCAAAATGCCTGCTCACCTCCATGGTGTGGAAGGACCAGCCAGGGACCTCGTGGGGAAGAGGGAACTGAGGAACCAGGCAAGGCTGGACTTCACCAGCTGTCAGTCACCAGTTTTAGGGATGAAGGAAGGAAAGCTGAGAGCCCAGGGCAGCTCATGCACTAGCTCCCCCTGTCCCACAGCCGCAGAGACAGAGAGAAGGGAGAGCCCTCGCCAAGTTAGAGCGAAGGGCTGTGTCTGAGCTTGGGCACTGGTACCCCGTGGTGGCCATCACCGTCCCAGGGACTGTGTTCCCATTGCGTCCCTGTCCCCCGGAGCGCTGCCTGCAGGTCCCTGGGCACCTGTGGGGTCTGCACCGCTTCCGCCCCATGGCCGGGACCCTCCCGGCCGCCGGTCCCGGTGCGCTGCCAGCTCCTGTCGGCACCGGGAGCGGAGGCCCTGGAGCCCGCGGAGCGCGGAATGCGCTGCGCTTCCCACCCAGCACCGACACCCGGCGGGGGCGAGCGCGGGCGGAGCCGGCCCCGGACCCCGCATCCCGCACCCTGCATCTGTATTACACATCCCGCATCCCGCATCCCCCTTCCCGCATCCCCCTTCCCGCATCCCCCTTCCCGAATCCCGCCAAGCCCCTGCTCCGGGCGAGCCCCGACGGGGCGGCCGCGAGTGGCGGCTCCGCTCCGCATCCCAGCGGGTGCGAGCGCGGCAGTGGGAGCGGCCCCGGTGCGGGGCGGCGGCGGCGGGGGCTGGAGCCTGGAGGGGGCTGGAGCCTGGAGGGGGCTGGAGCCCGGGGGATCCAGGAGCCCCGAGGGGGCAGGAGCTCGGAGGGGGCAGGAGCTCGGGGATTCAGGAGCCCCGAGGGGCAGGAGCCCGCAGGGGCTGTCCGACGTGCCCTCGGGGAGGCGGGGGTCGGTCCGGCCGGAGCGGCGGCTCCGCGTCTCTGACTCTGCCCAATGAGAGCCCGCAGCTCGCCGGGCGCCGGCGATATTTGGCCGCGGCCCCCGCGCTCCCATCCCCAGAGCGCCCTCGCCCTCCGCGCACGGACCTCCATGGCCCGGCCCGGCCCCGCCGCCCGCCCCGCGCCGCTCGGGGGCGCGGGCCCCGCTGAGCGCCCCGCAGTCCCCGGGACCCCCGCAGCAGCAGCAGCATGAGCCCGGGCGCGGGGGCCCAGGCGGGGCTCGCTCGGCAGCGCGGAGCCGGCGGACGCGCCGCGGGGCCGTGACGGGCAGTGCCCCGAGGGGAGCGCGGGCAGGACCCCCTTCCCCGGTCATTTCTCCGTCTGGACCCCGCCCCGGAGAGATATGCTCAGCCCAAACCGCCTGGAAGCGTCTCCTGGGATTGCCGTGGCCCCCGGGCGTGCGGAGTGCGGAGCCTTCCCTCGGACGGCGGGCGCGGCCCCCCGGCTTTGCCTCCCCCTCGTGCTCCTGCTGCTCGCCCTGACGCCCCGCGCCGACTCCTCGTGGTGGTGAGTGAGGCCCCGACGGCCCCGGGCCGGAGCTGCGCGGGGCGCGGTCCCGGGACGGGGATGGGGATGAGAACGCGGACAGGGTAGGGACGTGGATAGGGATGGGGACGGGGATGGGGATGGGGATGAGAACGCGGACAGGGTGGGGACGTTGATGGGGATGGGGGCGGGCAGGACAGACTAAGGGTCGGGGCAGGGGCGGCGGGAGCGCAGCGAGCCCCGCAGTGCCCAGCGCCGATGCGGGGAGCGGCCGAGGCTGTGCCGGTCCACCTGCGCTGCTCCGGCGCCGTCCCGGGCTCCCAGAGTAGAGCGGCGGAGAGGAGCCGCTCCGGGGCCGGTACCGAGGCTTTCCCCGGTCACCGAGCCGGTCACGGGCACCCCGCGCCCCGAAAATGCCGCCGCTCCTTCCCTGGGGACGGGACTCGCCGCTGGGAGCTCCGGCTCTGCCGGGAGCCGAACCCGCTGACGGCACCGCTCCCCGGGCACGGCGGGGATGAGCAGGGTGAGCCCCTCGGTCCGGTTTGGACCGGGGCAGCGGCAGCAGCCTGGATCCCCTGATCCACCCGATCCCGCCGGAGCTCCCGTCCCTGCGGGCTGCGGTGCTGCCTGCACAGTTATATTACTTTGCTCCTGGAAAGCGAAAAAGTTGATATCCCCCTCCCTTTAGATAACATGAGGCTTTGTAACAGACAGAAATGACCATAACAAAAACCTTCTGGAAATTAGTCTCCTTCTGCCCCGGTTCGTGTAACAACGAAAATTCATCTATGCAGAATGACAGTAAACAAGGATCGAGAAGTTTTCCAAGCGACCCTGGTGCTGTATTAGTAGTTCAGCAACACTGGAGAAAAAAAAAAAAGTTGGCTGCAGAAAAGTTCTCAGTGTCCCCCACCCTATAAAAGTTCTCTCTAATCTTGTGGAAAACAGCGTTTTCCATGCCAATCTCATCATCATTAACAGATCACGGTGGATGAGGCAAAACTCAATCAAGTTCAATCCATCTGCCACTGAAAGAAAACGGCAGCTTCTGGAAATTCTCAGCTACCGTGGAGCGCTCTGTAAGGGGCCGGGAGCACTCAGGAGCCGTGCCGATAGCACAAGCATTGCCGGGGCTCGAGAGCGCGTTTGGGCGAGCGGCAGCCCCGGCAGGGCTGGCATCCCCAGAACGGCGAGCGCAGCGGGAGGAGGGCGACTGGGAAAGCTGCGGGCCAGGCGGAGCGGGGAGCCAGGGCACGGCTGCGGGGGCAGCTGCTGGCCACCAAGCACAAAAGCAGCTTCTTCGACAGACCAGAAAATGCTTTGGGGGGCAAATGGGAAGCAGAAAGAGCAACGCTGTTCACAGCCTGCCCGGAGGAGCTTTCTCGAAGTCTGGTCAGCTGAGGGGAGCTGGAATCACTGGGAGAGAAAATGAGTCAGTGCTCAGTGCTGGGGAATCTCAGGTTGATACAAGCACTGACCTGGCTTCCAGAGCCGGCTCTGCCACAACCCAGCAGGGCAGGTGAAGGCAGGACGGCTTCTGGGGGCAAAGTGAGGTTAAAAATGCGAACTCTAAAATGCGAAAAGCTGAGGAAGGAATGAAGGGACAGTGGAAAAGTTGGATTATTTCCATTATCACGGAGGCTGGAGAAAGAGAGGTTGGTTAGAGCTGAGGAGTGGGTGCACGGGATAACAAGGCTGGGAGAAAAGGAGGAATGGAGCAGTCACAGCATCATCTGCTCGGAGGTGGACAGTTCTGGTAACGCACGTGGATGCTGCCTGAAGGGTGAAAATTCCTTCTTTAGGAGGAGTGCTAAAACCGCCTATTTCCCTGGCTGTCGTACCCCGCTTCTCCCCGCAGCGGCTCCGCCGTGGTCTGCCCTCATTCCAAGTGCCTGTCGCTTCCCAGCAAGCGAGGAAAACCGGCCACGTTTTAAGCCTCGGTAGCTGTGGCTTGTTCGGAGGAAGCTGGATTTTGCTCCCACAGCAGTTTGTGCTCTCAGCTCGCAGGCCGGTCCCCGGCTGGCAGCTCGAGGGAGAGGAGAGCAGGGCAGGGCAGCCCTGGGAGCTCGGCTCGGATGGGGCTGGGCAGCCCCGCGGCCCCGGGGCAGCCGGGCACCATGCCTTGGGACATTTCTGCCGAGCAGCACTGGTCCCAAGGACCTTAAATATGTGACTTTTAAAACAAAAAAAAATTAGAAATTGAACATATTAGATTCTTAAGAGTCACACTTTCAATTGAACTTTCTCTTCTGGAAAGCAGAACATTCCTAAGAAAAGCCTAAACTGAACCGAGCGCTGTTGTGCTGGACGTGTCAGTCCTGATAAAATAGCGTGTTTAGATGAAATTGTGTTTTACTGAAAATGGTTTCAGCCAGCTGCGGTTTGGGAAAAAAGTTGTTCAGTGATTTGCATAGGTTTCCAAGCACATCTTTAGCACCACTGACATTACAGTAAATGCATTTGGTGGTGCATCATCGTTCCTTATTTTAATTATTATTGCCAAATTCTTCTAGGGATTCACACACAATAAACTTGTGGAACAAGAGGAAATGCTTCTCATTTTCAGAGTCAAGTTTTTAAGTAGTTTAATAGGAAAAACTGGGTCCCCTCTGATCACAGTACATGGAAAGGAAATATCAACCAAATGTTTCTTCTAAACAACTGCAAATTATTAATTTTCAGTGACGTCAGGCATGGCCCAACCGCCTCACATAAACGCCAGGAATTGGTGAACTTTGGCATCCAAAAGAGTGGCTTGGGTGTGTGTGTGTGTGCGTGTGCACGTGCTCAGAGCGCGGGCACAGGGCACAGGTTGGGGACGCTGTGGTTTTGGCCAGCGTGGTTGTGGCCGGGCTCCGAAGCCACCGTGACTAACAGGGACAGCGGGGTGGCTGTGGGGAGCAGCACCCTCGCAGAAATGCTTCCAAACTCCAAAGTGTAACTTAGCAACAAAATACCAGCTGAAACAGACAGAAATTAAGAAGGAATGCAACGGGAAAATCCCTAAATCCCGTTTACACTTGCGTGCGCTCGGCAGCGAAAGCAGCATCGTCGGGGATGGCGGCTGGCAGGGCTGTGCCCCGCCCGGCCCCGAAAGCGGCCTCCGAAATTCCTCTGGAAAGATTTGGGAGATTAGACAAATGTTGCTTATAAACATAAACTGTGCAATAAACAAACTTGCTGTAAATAACTAAGTAGGGTTTAGTCGCTATTGAGAGCCCGGCGAGCTGTTCTGGTGTGGAAAGCCATTCTGAAATTAGAGGTTTGGTTAAAGGAAAATGTTCACAAAGCCCTGTGTGCCCCTCTGCACCCCACCCTCACACACCCCCACACTCCTGCGACCCACACAGACCCCCCCCAGGTCCCTAGCTCACCAAATCCTTGTTAGCTAACTTGTTTATTGCTAACCACAGCCCTTGGAAACTACAAATATTTAATTTCATCTGGCATTGGAACAGATGGGAGGCATCAGGCTCCCAAAGAGATAAAACAAATCTGTGGAAGGAAGAGAATTGCAAGTTTGGGTGTGGGTTGGAGAGCGTGTGGGAGCCTGGCAACCACATGGGGCAGCCCACGGTGCTGTCAGGATATGGGGGCTCCAGGAGAGCTGCTGTGTATGATGCCCATAAGGGGATTTTGAGGGATGACCAGTCCAGAGCCAGGCAGACATCATGGTCCAGCTCCCTCCTTGGCCAGGGAAGCAGCAGTGTGTTTATGGGCATGGAAAACATACCCAGGGCAAATCACTGGAGTGCCCACGGCTCCCTCTGTGCCAGAGCAACCCCTGGGCACGGCTCCAGGCTCTGGCCAAGGGTTTGGCAAGGGCACCCCCACTGCAATGGAGAAAGGCACATTCCCACCACCATGGGCTCTTGGCTGTGCTTCCATCAGCGTTCCTCTCCAGGATTTGCCATGTGTTTGCACTGTGACACCACAGCGGCCCAGGTACAGCGGATGGGCACAAGGAGGGATGGAGAAATGGAGCCACACACGTGTGGATCTAGGGTATGGGATACAGGAGAGAGAGGCTCATTTAAGCAGGCATCATGCTAAGGTGTGTGGGAGGGGAAATAGCATAAATAGGAATGTTTGACATGAAGCCAAGGGTAAGACAGCTGCACGGAGGAGCTCCAGAGCCGCCGTGTAACCCTGGGGCGCGGGGGCACCGCTGCTCCCCTCCGTGCCAGTCTCAGCTGGGCAGACCCGCAGCACCCCCGAAGGAGGGCTTTGCCAGCAGAGGGTCTCTCAGGCTGCCCGGGGGCTCTGGGGCTGTGTGCCCTGGCTGTGATCCCACCCTGGGCCGTGGATGAGCCACTGCCTCTGCCACCAGCGCTCCTGCGGCCGAGCAGCATCACCCTTTACATCTTGGCAAAGATACAGAATGATACAGAACCACAGAATCACAGAACGGGCTGGAAGGGACCCTAAAGCAGCCAGCTCCAGCCCCCCTGCCAGGGGCAAGGACAGGGGACAAAGCTCCAGGAGCAGAGCCTGCCGTGCCCGAGGGGAGAGGACGTGCGGCGCTCGGGACACGGCGATCTGCGCTGCTCGCCGCTGTCAGAGCGTGCAGAGCACTTTGCATGGCAATAAAAGCACGAGGTCAGTGACCAGGAAGTCTTTATCCCCAGGCGCTCCGCAGCTCCGGCTGTCCAGGCAGCCATGCTGTGAAAAATAAGTTTTAAAGTAATGTTAGGCTGATGGAGAATGAACCCTGTGGCCTTTGCTGCAGCCCTGGTGTTCCTGGTTAGGGTGGACGAAACAGATGGGTTCTCTCAGTCACTCTGCGCCGTTATAATAATCCTAACTGTGCTGCTTAGTCCATTTTTCATTAGGGTCACTTTCACCTATGGGAAATCTTTCTTAGAAAGAAATGCAGAAGCAAAAAATCCTTCTGTTCTTCCAAAGTCGTTAGCTTTTACTATTACCAAAAGTGATTTCAGCAGTGCCATGAGGAGATCTGTGCTGGGCCAGAGCCTGTGGAAACACAGCTTTTTCTTGGAGCAGCTCACACCCAACACACAGGATGTGCCACGGAAGAAGAGAATTGTACATCCAGCTTTATTACCAGAGGCTGTCTTCCTCCCACCTTTTACCAAAGGACTTTGACATCTGGGGAGAAAAAAAATTTATTCTTAAGGCTAAAGCCATTGTCAATATGGCATATTTTTAATGAGCAATTATTTTGCATTTATGCATCACCAACAATGTCCCTGAGGAGCAGCTTTCACCCACTGCAGACCAAAGTTTTCAGACCTCAGTTTTCAGGCTGCTGTTACAAAAAGCCTCCTACATCTGCCCAGGACCACAGAGATTGAGTCCTCCTCACAGAAACTCCATCCCAGTGACTGCACAGGGTGCAGGAAAACACAGAGAGGCAGCTCTGACCAGTATCTGAAGGCATACAACTTTAAAAGAGGGATGCACAAGGAAGAGAAAGACATCAGTGCAGAAAATGAAAAACATGTCCCTTGAGGGACACTGGTAGTGGCTCAGCATTATGATATTAAAAATCACTGAAGTGAGACTAAGCCTCTCAACATGCAGAGTAGAGGCTCTAAGTGAGGAAATTAGGACTATTAATCACTCAAAGGCGTTAACAATTCCAGCAGGCCAGGATGGCCCTGTTCCCAGTGGGGCTTAATAAAATACCCAGGGCTTGTAATACTAAAATAATATCTCATATGTTTATAGCACCTTGCAACACAAAGTGCTTGGCAGTTGGCTGTAAATTGTCTGCCACAGCAGGGAGAGCAGAGGAAGGAAGGTGCAGCATCCTTGGGAAGTATGCAAAGAACTCGAGGAGGTGAAGTGCTGCCAGGCATGATGGAATTTGCTCTTTAGCAGGCAAAGAGGCAGGGATGTTGGATTTGATCCGATCTGCTCTAGCTGTCTCTAACAGCTGCCTATGGCTTCCCAGCCTCCCTCCAAAATACAGATTTCATGAGGATGACTGGCATGGGAAGAGACCAGGAGCCAGGATGGTTTGGCTCCCAAGCTGATCCTTCAGGACTGGCAAAGTTGTCACAGAGCAATGGGGAGCTGAGTCGCTCTTCCCAGGGGATGGACCACAACAGCCTCTGGTGCCACCAGGAACCCAGACCATGTTCTCTTCTCAGCCTCAGAAGCAGAGACTGTGCAGAACCCAGGAGCAGCCCAGGCTGGGGCCCAGGGATTCCAGATTGCCATTCCCCAACTGAGCACACCCTGCACTTGGCAGGGAGCAGCTGTGCCAGGAAAGGCAAATTCTGAAAGGCAGCTGAAAACCTGGGATGTCAGAGCTGAGCCTGCTGCCATTGCTGAGACCCTTTGAGCTGAAGGAGCATCTCTGCCCCTCAAAGCCATTGTGCTGAAGGCACTCACGGTGCTGTGCATGGCCAGAGCTCTTCCTGAGCCCGTGAGTCCCTGGGGCTCTGTGGGGATCAGGATGGGCCCAGGAGCCTGCCAGTCCTTGGGCATCTGTGGGCAGGATGGGCCCCAGGAGCCCGCGAATCCTTGGGGTTCTGTGGGGATCAGGGGAGCAGGATGGGCCCATAGAGCCTGTGAGTCCCTGGGGCTCTGTGGGGATCAGGGGAGCAGGATGGGCCCCAGGAGCTCGTGAATCCCTGGGGTTCCGTGGGGATCAGGGGAGCAGGATGGGCCCCAGGAGCTCGTGAATCCCTGGGGCTCCGTGGGCAGCACGGGAGCAGGACACGTCCAGCACAGCGCCGACCGAGGTGGCGAGCACAGCCTGCACGCTGCCAAGTCAATAGATGCGTCTGCCTCTGGTTTGCATGTTTATCTTAGAAGCAATTTAGGTTTCTCCTTGTTTACAAGAGCCAAAGCCAGCAGGCTCTCCACAAGAACAACAGCTTGGAAGGCAGCGCGTGACGGGTGTCTCCTGTTCCCTCGAGCCCCGGTGCTGGCGGGTGTGGGACGAGCCTCTGGCTGCATCCCTGCGGCTGCCAGGGATGGAGCAGGGCTTGGCCCCTCAGCCTCCACAAGCACCTGCCCTCGGAGCATCCTCTGCTGAGGCTGCTGCCCTGGGAGAGGCAGAGAAGGAGGGAGGGGATCGGCACACGCAGTCCTGCAGCACGGCCCCTCACACCCGCTCCTGGAGCGAGCTCGGGGGAAATGGGAAATGCACCTGGCTGGGATCGCACAGGGACCAGCAGGAGGTGACCCTGCAGCCCAGGGCTCACAGGGACTGTGCCAGCCCCTCGTCCAAGCTGCACAAACAGCTCTGCACCTGGCAAAGGGCGATGCCAGGGCTTTCTGCACCCTCAGGAGGCAGCAGCAGATGGAATCCCGTCAGACAGGGTGGGGGATTGTTATCCCCACATGCACTTAATTATCCACTCCCTTCTCCCTGCCTCCCAGCTCCTCCTCACTGCAGGCTCCCGCTTCTGCCTCTCTCCTCCCAGCCCTTGAGTCTGGGCCTGAGCAGCCTCCAGCATCAGAAGTTTTGTCTCACAGACTTTTCTGAATTCGAGGCTTGGGTTTTGTGGGGTTTTTTTAAGCTAGAAAAATGCAGATTCCCCCAGAGCACAGCACTGCAGAAGTGTGTCACTTCCAGCATAGCTTCATTTGTTTGAAACCGAAGTTCTGATAAGGCAGCTGGGGACTTCTCAGAACATCCATTGTCCTTCCCATTGCAGTGTTTTTAAAATGTCACAGAATTTGAGAAATAAAATTAGAAGGGATGCTTTCATCTATCCAAAACAAATGTTTGGGTTTTTTCCTTCCCAAAACTCTGTTTGGCAGAATTTTCTGATGTTTCTCGTCCTTCTCCATTTCAGAGTAACTGAACCCAACTGGAGCATTTATCACCAAGTGGAAGCTTTCGTCTTTGCCGAGATCACCACAGCCTTTCCAGGACGTGGGGGGAATTTTCCCTTCAGTTGTGTTAGATTTCAGTACATAAACTCTGCTGGAATGCTGTAGGCACTGCTGTAAATCTGCTGCCCCAGGCAAAGGGAGATGCAGGCACTGACCCTGGCAGTTCTGGGTGCACATGGCGAGGTGCTGCTGCAGCACTTGGTGCCCTTCGCACTGCTCTTCTTCCACTTTCTCCTGCTGATAATGTTTGCTCTGATCTGGGTATTTGGCAGGAGAATTAAGGAGAAGTAATTAGCTTCCAGTGTGAAAAAGGGAGTGCCTAGTGTTTATCTTGTCTGGAGGGTTTCCCTTGATCTCGGTCTCCCAGGGGATGTGTTAGGGCTTTATCCATCACTCTCCAGGCTCTGCTGCCAGCTGCTGTGTCCTGCCCCACTGCACTGGACACCAGTGCCCCAGCCCCACAAGGTCCCTGGTGAGGGTGGCCTATCAGACAACATTTTACCTTTTCCAGCTTCCCCAGCATCACTTTTCTCCAGCAAAGAGGAGCTTTGGCTCCTTCTGAAAGCTCCATCCTGCAGCCTGCTGCCTCCCAGCATCTCACCACTGCTCTTGCCTGCACAGGCAGGGATAAGCCAGCCATGCCCATCCTTGCTGGGCAGAATGAATTTAGGGCTGGGAAGCTGACCATGCTTCCCCAGAGGAGCTGTGCAGTCCCACTCGATGCCACTGTGCCATCGTCCAGCTGTGGGATGCCCCTCTGCCCTGCCCTGGCCCCAAGGGAAGGAACGGGCTGCTCTCACAGCCTGGGGCTGCTCTCACAATCTGAGGCTGCTCTCACAGCCTGGCAGGAGCAAGGCAGTGAAACATCCACGGTCAGCAGTGCTTGAGGAGCTCCTGTTGGCTTTTCTTTCCCAAACAGCTTCTGCTACTTCTGTGCTCCTCTGCTTCAGGATGAAAGGCTGGGGAGCATGCCTGTGACAATAATGCTCACTGCCCCTTGGAGTCTGGGCTTGCAAAGCCATGGGGAGCTGGGTTTATTATCCTCAGCTCCAGCCCCAGATGAACTTGTGCTTCTGCCAGCATTTAAACAAAATATTTTAAATGAGGGAACAGATCCCATTGCTTTCTGTGCTCGCAGGGTTTTCCTCAGCCTGGGAGCTGTCTCTGGGGTGGATAGAACAGAGAGAGAGAGACAATGAAATATTGTCCAAGCTTGTTGCTTTTTATTATTATTGAAGGAAGGTTTTTGCTTCCAGTTTGGAGGTTAGAAAAAAATCTGAATATCACCCAAACCTCATCCCTTCCAGCCAGAATCCCAGCTCCGTGCTCTGCAGCAAAAGTCATGCTCAAACACAAGCAGCCAGAGGGGTGAGCGGGTGGTGCAGGCGGGAGCTGACTGGGATGGAAAATTCCATGTCGCTGCCATTGTCCGGGATGGTGTGAGAGTGCGGGGCAGAGCTCAGGGCCCTCCCCCGTGGCTGTGGAACGCTGCCCATGGGCTCAGCCAGGCTCTGCTGGGCTGCTGCTGCCTTTCGGCTCCGAGTTCCTGCTCTCTCCCCACGGCTGCAGGGAAGGGACCAGGATCCAGGCGGGATCCCGGCGAGAGAGGAGCCGCGGCACAGTTCTATCTGTTATGGAGCTTCAGGGCATGGGAATAAATGTTCAGGAGATGCACAGGGAGGAATGGACAGCTGGGGGATAACAGTGTGAGCAGCACCAAGAGGTGAAGCCTGCTCCTCTTCCTCCCTCACCTGTGCATGCACAGGTGTCTGTGCCAGGGGCATTCCTGATGAATGCCGGCAGGAGACAGGGCAGAGCCTGCCCGAGCCACCCTGGCTCGGCTGGGCTCATCCTGCTGTGCTCAGCAGGGCTGGGCGACAGCGCGGGGCTGGGACCTTGGGAAGAGGCTGTGAGGGAGGTTTTGCACATCAGCAAGTTTCTCTGCTGCTGCCCCAGGAGTTGACACAGCCCAGGCTTATGGGAGGCATCCCATGACTCACAGCACCCCGAGCTGGCTGTCTGCTGGGGGAGACGGGCTCCACAGGCTGCCTGCTCCTTCTGCTGCCATGCACGCTGAGAACAGCTCTGCTTGCTCCTGGCTGCTGCATCTCGGGGTTATTTTATTGAACAAAAACACTGCGATGGCTCAGCTGCGCCCTGTTCCTGTGTCCTGCCTGTCTGAACCACAGCCCCAGGCAGCCCCTTGCCAAGGGGATGCTGCAGGGGAACATTGCTGTGTAGAGACACTCTGAGCACTCTGCAGCGGCTCTGACACAGCTAGAAAGGAAAGAGGGAAAGCTAGACTTCAATAGAAGACCCACCAAGCAGGGCGAGGGCCTGGAGTCACTTGGTTTGTTCAGCTGGGGAGGAGGAGACTGAGCTCAGACCTCCCTGGGGTCTGCAGCTTCCTCCTGAGGGGCAGTGGAGGGGCAGCTCTGACCTCTGCTCCCTGTGACCAGGGACAGGACCCAAGGCAATGCCTGGAGCGTTGTCAGGGGAGGTTTAGGCTGGATATTGGGAAAAGGTTCTTCTCCCAGAAGGTGATTGGGCACTGAACAAGCTCCCCAGAGCAGTGGTCACGGCCCCAAGGCTGCCAGAGCTCAAGAAGTGTTTAGACAATACTCTCGGTCACAGAGTGGGATTTTGGGGGAGTCCTGTGCAGGGCCAGGAGTTGGATGATGATCCTTGTGTGACCCATGGCACTGAGGATGCTCAGTGGCTCTGTGGCTCCCCTCTGCAGGCAGGGCAGTGATGTGATGCCGTTCTCTCCTGCAGGTACATCGGGGCCCTGGGCGCCAGGGTGATCTGCGACAACATCCCCGGGCTGGTGAACAAGCAGCGCCAGCTCTGCCAGCGCTACCCTGACATCATGCAGTCAGTCGGGGAGGGAGCCAAGGAGTGGATCCGGGAGTGCCAGCACCAATTCCGGCACCACCGCTGGAACTGCAGCACCCTGGACCGGGACCACACCGTCTTCGGCCGGGTCATGCTGCGAAGTAGGTTCTGCCCTGGCCCCTTCCCACCACAGGCCTTGTTTTCCTGGGAGAGTCTCTTCTCCCGCTGGGCTGCCATGCCCAGTGGCTTGGATTACTCCCTGAGGAGAGCTTTGCCTTTCCTTGTAAATTAATCAAGTAGTAATGGGAGCAGAGCACTGCGTTTGGAATAGCTGCACCAGATGAGATGGAGCAGGGGGAGCACTGGGGGAGAAGGGGGAAGGAGGAGACACCTCCAGAGAACAGGCTCATATGTAAACAGTAATGGGATATATAAATATTTGGAGAGCAGGGTTGGCCAGGACTCAGCAATTCACGTGGGAACTGGCTGTTCCCTCGCATGGCAAGGGAGGCAAGGCACAGATGCAGCCCCAGTCCTTGCTCCAGGCCCCGAGGTGGAGGGAGCAGGACCATGGCTCTGGGGCAGGTGCCAGCCCTGCACAGAGGACTGGGCATGGCCCCTGCCCAGAAGAGACCTTCCCACCCCAGGTGAGGGACAGATACAGCACAAGCTGGGATGCACCCTAGAAATGCACCCAAGGAACGAAGAGGAAAGGCACGAGGGCACAGGGATGGGGCGGCCCCAGAGCAGGAGCAGCAGCGTGGGCTGCAGCAGCCCGGGGAGTGCTCTGGGAGCAAACAGGCCCCGGGAGCCCGGCACAGCAGCCCTGCAGGGCAGATGCTGCTGCACCCCTTGGCGTGCCGGGAGCATCCAGCCATGTGGCCTCCAAATCAGAAGCGGCTGGGAGAGCCTTTCCACCCGCAGCTCGTATGGAGGACACGTGAGCGCCTCAGAAGGAGCTGGGGCGTGGGGGCTTGCTCTGCGCTGCCAGGGGGAAGGTGCAGCTGCCCCTGGGTGGACCAGCAGCAGAGCCACAGGCCAGAAGCCTGATGTGACTGGAGGGAAGGGGCCTGGGATGCTGAGTGCAGCATCCACCCTGCCATGCTGCAGCCTGTCTCTCAGCCTCCCTGCTCCCATCACGGCACCTTTTCTCCCACTCGTATCCTCTCCTGGCAAAGGATGGGGAATGATGAAAGCTCCTTGCCACAGCCCCATCCTGCGAGGCCCAAAGAGAGCTCTGCAGCCTTTGAAGTTGCTTTCAAAGGCTCTCAAAATGAAGACTAACATGGTTTTGATTTGCAGCTTCTTTTACATTATAAAAACAGCTGCGAACTTGAACCAGAGACATAAAATAGCAGGCAGCAAGCTGTGCTGTGCGGGGAGAGCTGAGCCCGGCGGGGCTGGGGCTGTCTGTCCCTGCGCTCTGCACAGCACTGGCAGCAGGGAGAGTGGCCCTGGCAGAGGGAGCTGGCTGGTCTCTACACCCTGGGCATGGACCCTGAACATTGCAGTTAGCAGGAAGGGCTCCAGGGGAGCCGAGGCCGGGCACTGTGGGCAGCAGAGGTGGCTGGGCATGGCTTGCCCACTCTCAGGATGGTGTCGCTCCTCAGCCCTGCTCTCCACGGGCTGCTCGGCACAGCCTGGCTCGCTCACTCCCCGTGCCCCTCTCTGTCTGTGTCCCGTGGCAGGCAGCAGGGAGGCCGCCTTCGTCTACGCCATCTCCTCGGCCGGGGTGGTCTATGCCATCACCCGGGCCTGCAGCCAGGGTGACCTCAAGGTGTGCAGCTGTGACCCGCTCAAGAGGGGCCGCTCCAAGGACGAGCGCGGGGAGTTCGACTGGGGCGGCTGCAGCGACAACATCAACTACGGCATCCGCTTCGCCAAAGCCTTCGTGGATGCCAAAGAGAAGAAAGTGAAGGATGCCCGGGCGCTGATGAACCTGCACAACAACCGCTGCGGGAGGATGGTGAGTGCAGCCCCTGCCCAGAGCCCAGCTCGCCGTCCCGCTGGGACCTTCAGCGGGGACTGGGCAGCCACAACAGGGACCTTGGGCAGCTCGGGAGGGCAGCTCCTGCTGTGGGCAAGGCTGGACGCTGCCCTGCCTTCCCAGCACTCCCCTGCACGCTCTGCCCCAGGGAATGGCCCCACGGGGATGGCAGGACCTCACCCACCTTTGCCTCCTGTGTCCTCGCTGATGCTGGCATCAGTGACCTCCACACAGCCCCCAGCTCACGTCGAGGAGCCCCATCCCACACAGCCAAGGGCTGATAAGCTGTACCAGGAATGAGTAGACTCTGGTGCAGTGTCTGATGCCCAGGGTGCCCACTGGTCCTTACCCATCCCTCTTCCCACAGGCTGTGAAGCGCTTCCTGAAGCTGGAGTGCAAATGCCACGGGGTCAGCGGCTCCTGCACACTAAGGACTTGTTGGCTGGCAATGTCAGATTTTCGAAAAACAGGGGATTACCTAAGGAAGAAATACAATGGGGCCATCCAGGTGACGATGAATCAGGATGGCACTGGCTTCACAGTGGCCAACAAGAACTTCAGGAAGCCCACAAAAACAGATCTGGTGTATTTTGAGAACTCACCTGATTACTGCGTGATGGACAAGTCAGCAGGTAAAACCCAAAGCTCCAGTCACTACCCAAAAGTATCTCTTCCTCCCTCCCCAATGGGCCAGCAGCTCCCAGCTGGCCCAGCCTGGGGGCTCAGCTCCCCATTCAACCCCAGTCTTTGGAGAGGGGGTAACCCAGACCCAGAGTCCCCACAGCACCCCACACCTGCACAGGCAGGGCTGCATTTGTCCAAAATCCCCAGCCTTTACACTAAGGCCCCAAACCCCTCAGGTTTCTGGTCATCAGAGAAGTGGATGTGATGAGAGCCTGTTCTGTGCACAGAGGGGCTGCAGAGAGCCCATCCCTGTCTCCTGCTGCTCTTATGCTCTGGCAGCAGCCAACACTGCAGTGTTGCAGGCTCTAGCAGTGGGCATGGGAAGGGGCCATGCAGATTGCCATAGACACCCAGAATGGTTTGGGCTGGAAGGGATGTGAAAGATCATGTCCTTGCAACCCTCCATCATGAGGGACATGAGAGACACCAAAGCTGCATCTCTGGCCGGGCTTGTGGCATCCCATGCCCATGAAGCACAGCAAGTGCAGGCTTCAAAGTGGTGCCTTTGGGGACCCCAGGAGCAGTGACAGGAACAGGGCTGTGACAGGACAGGTGCTGGGACAGAAACAGTGCAGTGACAGGAACAGTGCAGTGGCAGGAACAGTGCAGTGACAGGAACGGGGCTGTGACAGGAACAGGGCTGTGATAGGGACAGTGACAGGGACGGTGCATTGACAGGGACAGTGCAGTGAAAAGGACAGGTGCTCTGACAGGGACAATGCAGTGACAAGGACGATGCAGTGACAGGAATGGTGACAGGGACAATGCAGTGACAGGGACAGTGCAGTGACAAGGACAGGTGCTCTGACAGGGACAATGCAGTGACAAGGACGATGCAGTGACAGGAACGGTGACAGGGACAATGCAGTGACAGGACAGGGCTGTGACAGGGACAATGCAGTGACAGGAACGGTGCAGTGACAGGAACAGTGACAAGGACAATGCAGTGACAGGAACAAGCGGTTTCCCCAGTAACGAATGGCCCCCAGGCCCCCCTGCAGCTGGAGGCCCCGCTGCAGCAGCAGCCCCGGGGGGAGGGCAGGGATGCTGGCGGGCCCCCCTGACGTGCTGTCCCTCCCGGGCAGGCTCCCTGGGCACGGCCGGCCGCGTGTGCAGCAAGGCGTCGCGCGGCACCGACGGCTGCGAGGTGATGTGCTGCGGGCGCGGCTACGACACCACGCGCGTCACCCGCGTCACCAAGTGCGAGTGCAAGTTCCACTGGTGCTGCGCTGTGCGCTGCAAGGAGTGCCAGGACACTGTGGACGTGCACACGTGCAAAGCGCCCAAACGGGCCGAGTGGCTGGACCAGACCTGAGGAGACGGCAGCGCCGAGGGAAGGAGCCGCTGCCACCCCCCCTGCAATATTTTTTAAACCCCCGTGCCCTGAGGGCCACGATATTCTGGGAGCTGTAGTTCAACTGCATGGCTTTTATTTAATTAATTCTACAAAGCACTAAGGAAAGGGCTGCAGTTCCCAGGAGGTCCTGCGGGCCCTTGGATGTGCTCAGCAAAACTAATCCCCGACCGAGCAGGAGGCTGCGATCCTTGGGCCGGTGCCACCAGCTCAGGCTCGGAGGACTGACAGTCAGGAGTGATGGCTGAGGAATCCTGCACCTGCCCGGAGAATCCACCTTACAGTAAAGCTTCACCAGTGAAAAACACTAGTTCAGAATAATCCGCTCTTGCAAAAGCATTCCTGCTTTTTCTTTTTTGCAAGGCCAGAGGAAGGGTGCTGTGCATCTGTAACACAGTTCCATGGTGCCTGTGTTCCCCTCGAGCAGACCTGGCACAACTCACTAACCCCACTGAGCAAGAGTCACCTCTGCACAACGCTTGTCCCCGTGTCCCCAGCACAGGGACAGCTGGAGCTGTGGCTTGGAACTGAACCCTGAAGGACTGCACAGAGGCAAAGGCCACCTCTAGATGCTGGTGGACACAAGGGGCTTGAGAGAGCAAGTGAAACCTGTGAACTTCCTGGTAGGTTCTGAAGTCAATGAGACAACAGCATCTCTGTACAACTCACGTGTATGTTGTGTATACTGCTTATTATTTTAAGTCAAAATTCATTATAAACCTGTATCAGAAAAGTATGTCCTTTGCTTTTTGAATTCCTACACACTCAGTTGGGCACGTCCCCAGAGCAGGAACGAGCCTGCAGCATTTCTCTTCCCCACTGTCTGCAGCTCCTGCTGCCCCAAAGCTTCCTACAGAGCTGAGCACCCAAAGCTCCAGGGGAATCCTTCCTTGGCAGTATCACACTTCAGGACATGTGGATGCCCCATCCCCAAAAGTGTTCAAGGCCAGGTTGGACAGGGCTTGGACCAACCTGGTTGAGTGGAAGGTATCCCTGCCCATGGCAGGAGGTGGAACAAGGTAAGTTTTAAAGTCCTGTACCACCCAAACCATAACATGGTTCTGTAGCACTGGTCGAGCAAGAGATGCTAGATAAACTTCCAAATCTTTCCCATTAAAAAACCCCAAACATAATCAACTAAAATTTAAGCTGATGAGAGGAGGGGAAGGCAGCTGCAGAGCTGCTGGTAGGGAAGTTACAGGGATCCACCCCTCTTCTCTACAAATTTTCTTTTTTCTCCACCAATTTGAGCAAGCAGACATTACAAAAATGCTTTATTAATGTACAGATATTTTATAGGGTCTGGTCAAAAGGTCCCAATCCACACAAACAAATGCAATGTATAACAGTTGAACCTGGAAACTAAACTGACCCAGGTAAAAAAGAAAAATTGTCTTAATCATTGCAGTTCCTGAGGCTGAGGGTGCCCCTGCAGCTCCCCCACCAGAGCTAGGCTGCACCTTGCCCCAGGCAGGCTGTGCCTCTCCCTGAGCCAGGAAAAATGGGGTTCATTTTCCTAACACTGCTCAGCATTGTGCTGAAGGAAGTTTTCATGGAAGTTCCAAACTTACAACAATAAGAAAGGCCAAGTCAACAGGGACATTCACCTGCAAATACTTTTTGCTGGGGTCTGCTTTTCTGCTGCCAGAGGGCATCTCAGAGGTCTCTGAGGAGCTGAGGCTTTCTCCTGGAAGCAGAGGGAGCTGAGCAGGCTACAGGAGCAAAGTCTGGAGGAAGGTCAAAGGAGCAGCATGGGATTAAGACAAAGAAGATTATTCTGGTCCTAAGCCACCCACTGGCTGTGGCACCAAGAGCATCTCCAAACGGATCTACTCAATGGGCCTGGGAAACAATAGTTTAAGTGGGGAGAGAAATCCACTTTGAAACCAGCTTTGATGGGGGAACTGCTCAAAGAATTACAAGAAGCTGCCACGGGCTGGATTAAGCACCTTCCTCCATGCCAAACATGAGAGTGCTCTTTCAGAAAAAGGACCTTCAGCAGAGCTGCTGCAAAGCCACAGCAAAGCCAAAAGGTGACATCTTAAAGGAGCTCTTGAGAGAATTACAGGAATCCCACCTCCCCACTGCCTGTGTCTTACAGAATTAAACCAATTCACTGACAGCACAAGAGCGTTGTGCAGCACCTTCCCTGCTCTTGCATTGGAGCTGGTGTTTACTGAGGAGACTTCTGATCTCTCCCCAGGCCCTTCCAAGACACTGAATTTCAGGGAGAGACGATTTTCCTATTCTGGCTGTACTAAGGAGTGCTGGCAGGTGAGCAGGAGGTCTGAGGCTGGCCAAAGGCATCCCAAGGCAGAGCACCAGCACAGGCTCATCACCCGGGAAGAGCCTCTCATTTACTTCCATTGCTGCTCCACCTACTCACAATTCACCACAGACTTGGAAAAAATGTTCCCCCCTCAGCCATCAATGCAAGGCTCCCTCCCAGAGCTGGACACACTCCCTGGGCTTGGAGGAACCCAGTGCCTGGGGACAGCTGCCAACAGACTCTCCTTCTTTCACACAGGACCCCTGGGGGTGTCTGCAGGAGATCTGTGGTTCCACCTGATGAATGGCACCTCAATTAATGGCTGCTGCCTAAATATATCCTCCTCTTGAATGCAGATGTTCGTATTTTAAAACTAAAGAGGGAAACTCCTGAGGACAGGTTGTCTTGGGTTTATTTGCTTCCCCCCTTTCTGCTTTCATCACTGAGATGCTGAAATTGGATGCCTCCAGTGCCCTGCAGAGTAACCACAGCTGAGACAGGAACACTCTCTAGTCCTGCCAGGCCCACCTGTGCAGCTGCATTCCTCTGTCACAGCACTAAATAAGAGTGAAAATACTCGGAATCAAATGCAAGTGCTCCACAAGTACCTGGAGAAGCAGTCATGGAGACAGCACATCAAGATCAAGTCACCTGCCAGAAGTGACAGTTTCTTCTGCAAAGGACTGTGCAAGGCTACACTCATTTATTAACAGGCAATTAGCAGAAAACCACACAACTGAACAGAAATACACTGGTCCAGCCAGCCAGAGCAAACTCCCAGGGCTTGTACTGTGAGCTGAAGGAAATTCAGACTGGTCAGTGCCCTGCTGCAGGTGAGCCCCATGGAAGCTCTCCCAGCACACTCTTCCTTGGCAAGCAGCTGTTTTCCATCTCAAAACATTCCTGAAGGCTCCAGTCTCACCAGGGAACACTCAGTCCCTCTCACAAGCCCCTCTTAAGTAATCTGCCTAAAATGTGGAGCAAGTTTATCTTGTAATTATCTTCCAGTCAAAAGCATGTTTGAACTCAAGGACAAGGTGCAGCATTAATTGCTTAATGAGCTTCTGAATATATTACCTTCTCTGAAGCAGCTGGACAGGACAGACAGGGGGAGTTAGAAGGCTTTGGAAACATCCAAATGCTCCTTGTGGGTCTCTTCCACAGTCCAGGAGATTCTGTGATTCTGCTTTTCTCTGTGTGGGTGAGAACAGGCCTTAGCTCAGGTGTCACCACCATTGTTTGGGATGGAGGTAATGGCAAGATCCCTCAGTTCTTGAGCTCAGCAATGCAGGTGAATACACTGCCAAGTGACATCCCAATTCCAACATTCCCCTGTCTCCCCATGGGCCTTTTCTGCTCTCCACTGGGTTCATAAAGGCACAGAAGGCTTTGCTCAGGTACCTGAGCTGTGTAATCCATGGGGAGCACCCGCTGTAACAGGCCCAGCCCACAGGAGCAGATTTTGGACTAACATTCACCTAGCCTGTCCAGATGCGAGTGCAGCTCTCACATCCCATACCCCGAAGCAGAGTCAGAGGGCTGCTCCAGCCAGCAGCAGGGGGGTCACTGCTGGAATCACAGCCCGTGAATCAAGGCAGGAGAATGCAATAGTCACACACTGTGTCACTGTTTTAGAACTGATTAAAGCCCACAGCCAAATTAGCAAAGAAATCAAGAGGTTGTTAAAGAAGGGTCCGGCTGACGAGGCCGTGCTGTGATTGCACAACTGGATGCACCCAGAGCAAAAGAAAAACGTTCCTGGCCAGAAAGAACCAAAGGGGGAGATCCCAGTGGAGCAGCACACTCATCGTGGTGGAGCACCCTCACTGATGCTGTAACAAGGGTGTGTTATCTCGCCCTCCCCAAGGACCAGGCTCACTGAAGATCCCACCAAAAAGCACACAGCAGCAGTGGAGGCTGGGAATGAGGAAAATTCCAAGCACATGAGCAGCATCCCTGATCATGGCCTTGTCCCTGCAGTGAGGGCTGGGGCGTGCAGAGCACACCCTGCAAGGAGGCTCCAGACAGGGAGGGGGCAGAGCTGCAAACTGCAGCTGCCTTTACTCTTTAGCCACCTTTATCTTAAGAGGGGTGAATTCACAGCACAGGACACTGAACACAGAAGCCCACTGTGTGATTGCTGCTGTCATCCTGACTCATCTGTAGAGATCTTTGACCCAAAAGCAGGTGACAACAGCTCACGCATCACCTCTGCAGCCATCCTAACTAAATGCAAACAAGAGGAGTCTGTCCCTTTGAACAGCAAAACAGAGCAAGCTGGGCACTGCTCAAAGCTGGCAGGGTACCAGTGCTGGAGGCTTAGAGTGGGTATCAGGAAAAGGATCCTTCCCCAGAGGGTGGCTGGGCACTGACAGGCTGGCCAGGGAATGGTCGTGGTCCCAATGCTCTCAGGCATAGGTGGGATCACAGGGGTGTCCTGTGCACTGCAGGGAGCTGCACTTGATCTCTGCAGGTCCCATCAGCCCTGGATAGGGAGTGACTGCAGGAACCCCCCTGCCCTGTGCCCTGCTGCCCAAGTGCCCTGTGCACAGAGCACAGCTCAGCCCAGGCGAGCTCCTGCCCTGCACAGCTGGACTCAGCCCCCCCAGCACCCCCCATCCACTGGTGTCTGGGAGCTGCTGCTCCCCTCACTGCCTCATCCCTGAGAGGGGGAAGGGCAATATTCATTTACGTCTGGCTGAGCCCCATCCACACATCTCCTTCCCTAAGGGAGTCTGCTCTCATATTTAACCTCTCCATTCTGCTGGCACTGGAGGTGGATGATGCAGCTTGTGGAGAGGTGCAGGCACTTCCCTCTCCCCCTCCTCCTGGAATCTTCCTCTCACTTGTGGTCCTTGGGATTCACCCAAGGTTTCTCAGGAAAAAAAAAAAAAAAAAAAAAAAAAAAAAAAAAAAAAAAAAAAAAGAGAGGACCTCCAGACAAGTATGCATTTAATAAGCAGTGAGACAAATAAGCTCCAGTTATCCCAGCAGAATTACAACACCAGAGAACAATTTTCTGCATTCCTCTGAAGGCCTGAAGGAACCCAATTGCCTGCTCTCAGGCTAAATAGGTACCAGACACCAAGTGCTCCATAAGCAAACAGAGCCCCCAAAGTGCAAAAATGAAATAAGTAAAAAGCTTCACATTACATATAAACCAGCCGTTTGCACCTTGTTATTAATGGACTCAACTATGACCTTTCCACCCTGCCTTGCTCAGAGCCATGGATCTGTGGGGCTTGGCACCCTCACAACAATTCCAGGATGAGGAGCAGGGAATAAACGTGCCTGGCCAGCACTGGAGAGATGCAGGAAGGGAACTGGCCTGTGACAAACCTGGATGGAGAACCACCCCAGGGCCCTCTCCATATGAATCTGTCCCCACAACCTCAGTGACCAAGGTGTCTGACAGCATGAAAAGTCCTTTTGCCACATACATACATGCATAAATGCTACTAACAGGCATCTATCCCAAATTTCAAAAATGAGGGGCTCTCAGCATGGTAAACCTCTGCCAGAGACTATTCCCCAGGATTCTGATGCGATTTACAGCCCACATGAACAAGGGTTGCAATAAACAGACCTCGTTATGAAATATTTATTAGTCTAAACTGCCTCACCTCTGCTGTAAGAGTTTTATTATTCTACCAGTGCCAGTAGCCAGTGGGAAGTTTTGCTCTAGCACCCACTGTACCACCGTGGCACACGACACTGAAATGCTCCTACTCCAGTAGCTACATGAAATCCAACAGTATGTAAACACCAAATTCAACACTTCCAGTCAGACAACACTAGGAAGCTGTTTCAGTAATGTGTTAAATCACATTTGTGTCATCCCTCCACATGCAATAAACTCCTGAATTAAAGATCTTTAGACACTTTTCTTTTGAGTCCATGGTAAGACAGGGCAAATTCACACAAGAATTCAGTCGCTTAATTGCTTCACAAACAATAGTTTCACTGTGGTAACACTTCCCCCTTTCCTACCCTTCCTGTCATTTTTGGAAAATACTCCTGGAGAAGTCAGAGGTTGGCAGGAAGAAATGCAGCAGCATTCTCTTCCTGGACATCCTGACCAAGAACCAGTCTGTTGTGACATGGTGAGACAGTGCAGGCACCCAAAACTACCCAACAAACCAAACTCACCCCAAACTCAAACTCTGCCTAAATGACCAGAGCCTATAACCACCCTGGTTTACAAATACACATATCCAGGTATAGAAATACATGCTGACCTTCAAGATTTGACTTTCACTGGCTACTCTGAATGAACTGAAAATGTGAGGAGTCTGTCAATGCCTCATGAAGAAAGCCTTGTGGAAAAGCTATTGCCATCCCAATGGCTGTAAGGTCACCACAGCTCTTGTTTCAAGGAAGCTTCATCAATATTCATCTTGTCCTGAGTCATAACTGTAATTTTTTATGTGTATATATATAAATATATATGTGTATATACACACACACAACATAATTGATATGGCATTACTAAGGCATGGGTCAGGTGTAAGTCCCTGCTCCTAAGTGGCAAAGGAACACATCCCAAAAGCATGGACAACCCTGCTGGAAAACCACAGAGCACTCCTTCCTCAAGAATTGCTGGCACTTTTAGAGACAGGAAGATTTCCATTACACAGCCTGCTGCCAGCTCTCCTCTCAGAACAAGCCCATCCCCATTCTGTTACTGTTATGTCAGGGGAGGACAGTGAGAGAAAGCAGCTCTTGGGATGATACATGGGAGGCAGAGCTTCATTTATAACCCCACACAACTGCTGGAAAAGGTTCAACTTTAAAAAGCATTAGGCTGGTTACCTTATGGGCCCCTGCAGACCACAAAGTGAAATCACATGAACACAACAGGCCTATTAATCACCTCAGTGATTCCAAGTGAGAAACAGCCCCAATGACCAACTGCAAAGAAAGTTGAGAAAATTACATTCTGGTAGTTAGTTAACTCTAAAACACTGGTAGTATCTTTCTGTAGGGCTTCCCTTTTGATTCCTGGATGAATTCAAGTAGTCAACCTGGATTGAAGTCCAGTCAACAGAAATAGACAGTGGAGAGCAAACAATGGCATTTCTACCTAAACAAGTGTGTTTCCCTTCAGAGTTACAAATAAACTACACTTAGATGAGATATAGAGGTGGCTTTCTGCTTCACAGAACTTGGTTTATAAAGGAAAGAATTTCCTAATTTGGAAAATTAGGAAAAAGAAAAAAAAAAGAAACTTAATCTTCTGTATACGGAGGTATTTTAAGTAAATTCAAATGACTTGTAATTGATGTAGGGATTGTTTCAGAGAACACAGCAGGCTACAGCAAGCTTCTTCCATCCAGGATTCAGAAACTGGATTAATTTACATCACCTTTGGAAGAAGCCATCAGTGTCACAAATATTCACAAAGATAGTGGAGATCTAATGTGTAAAATCCCCCCCAGTTCTTTGGGGTAAGTATATGTGCTTATCTGCAAAAAGTAATGATGGTTTTTCACGTGCTCAGAATTAGCATTTATCCACAAGCCTGTGCTATTTTCATCACTTCCCCTTCTAAGAAGCCTGGGCTGACATGACTCTGCTTCCCCCAAGCAGCAGAACTGGGTGGGAAAAAGACTTTTGCTCTAATGGGAGAGTGGGAATGGGAGTCACAGCAATTACCTCAAACCACATGGCTGCCACAGGCATCTGCTCACCTCTGCAGTAACCAAACCCTCAGGGCTGGTCTGGATGTGAAGCAAATCCTTAAGAATTTTCCACATCTCCATTCTCTTCAAGTCTTCATACCAAGTGACACTACTTCGGACTAACGCTTGGAAGTTCAGGTACCCAACACACTTCCATGCAGATATTACAACACTTCGGGCAGTTTCAGAAGCTATCCTGTCTTTCAAAATGCTTTATCTTGAAGAATAAAAGATGCACAGTTAAATCTAAAGAATTAACATCAAACAGAGGAATTGATCATCTCCTTGAGTAATGCAAGCTCGTAAGATAGAGAAGAAACAAATCTTTGTTTGCACATTACAATCTATATTAAACAGACACTTAAGAAGTCAACAAATTCAATGCGTTAAGTAGCAACATTTTAATAAAGAAAGCAGAACCATACTTTGCTGTTAACAAATATTTTGAAAAAGGCTTATAAAATTAAATCTAAGCCAAGTATCTGGTGCATCTGCAGCTGAGAAGGAAGCATCAATACTCCAAACACCTGCTCAGTTTGTGTACTCTCCTTTCTTACAGAGGAAGTATGAGCTTCCAGTTGTCCAAGTGATTTAGAGAGCAATAAACTATTGCTCAACAAGAACTGTTTTCTTAGATGATTACAGATTAAGACCAAAGAAGAAATTCACATGTTAAGCACCATCAACATGGAAGCCTGTCAAGGATATCAGTTTGAAGAGCCCACATTTCTTCCTCGGCTCCCACAGCTGGGAGTCAGCCAACCACCAAGTGGGGCTAGTGACAATAAAATCAAACTAGCATGGAAAATACACCCTAGTCACAGCAGAGTGAGCTGGTGCCAGGGGCTGGACACCAGCAGGTCCTCAGTGTGTTCCACAGTGAAGATGAAGAGTGAAAGAAGAGTCCCAAAGCACTGGAAGAAACAGAACAGAACAATCCATCAGCTCAGTTTCCAAACCAACTTCCTTCTGCAGACTTAAGGTATGAACAAAAACCACCCTGTGCCTTTCCCTCAGGGCAACAGAATCCCAACCCCTTGACTGCTGATGCCATGGAACAGGCTGGCTGTAAACATCAGACACTAATGCAGACACACAGAAGGAAACCCCCCAGGGGCAGCCCTGCCCACTCACCCCAGAGCAGCCCCTTCAGCTGGAGGCCAGAACGCTGGGGGCACTCACTGGCCACAGCAGCCGCAGCACCTGGGCAGAACACAGGGGTAGCACAGGGTTAGCACAGGGCCAGCACAGCAGGGCATTCCTCCATCCCACAGCTCCTCCATCAGCACACTGGGAGGGGAGGACAGGGGCTTCAGAGAATCACAGAACTGCTCAGGTTGGAAAGCACCTTAAATTAGATCACCTTGTTTTTTCAATATTCAGGCATAGATTATCTACAGGTCACTGACTCAAAGTGAACAGCCCATCCACCAAGGCCAATCTGTGCTTCCAGACGGGATCCATATTCTAGATGCCACCTAAACAGTTCCAGAAGTAAGATTAGGCTAAAACAAATCATGCAAACTCCCCTGCACTTCTCAACCCCAAACTTCTCAACCCATCCCCCAGATATTCTGCTGGCAGTCAGGTTATCCTTGTGCAAACCCTCATTTCACGAGTTAGCAACAACAGGACTCATTTACTTTTAAAGTTTTACTTTGGCCCTCCTGGCTTCTATCATAACCTCAAATATTACATTAAAAAGGCTTTTAAAACATAACATTCACAGCAGTGCAGGAGCTTTCCCTTGCAGTGGGCTTCTTCCCTGCCTGTTTGCGTGTGGCACCTTCACATTAAGTGCATGAGTTAAGATGTAGATTAGCAAGGCAAGGAACCTTTGCCCTTGGCATCGACACTCAGCTCTGACAGGAAACTTCAGGCTTTTTTTCCCCTACCAAGTGTAGAACCACTCATTACACATTGGCAGGGAAGTGCACATCTCCAAACTATACACATTTTCTCTTAGATAAGCAAAGGACTCAAGTGTTTATAAATATGAAAAGTTCAGCAGCTGGCTAAAAAGTTAATTCTCCAGTCTCTTAATGAGCTTTGGGGAAAGTGGTAGGGGGATTTGTTCTTAAAGTAAAGCAGAGTGTCACACAAAACAGGACTTGCCAGACATGGCTCTGCTTTGCCCTATTTTCTGCCCCTAGATGGCTGCCACTGACAAAATGGCAAGGAATCCTCCAAGAGGGAGCTAGGGAAATGCCAGAATGAAAAATGTTTTCTCCTAATCTTGCAATCATAAAAATTAGCCAATTTCTAATTTAAGTCCCATGACTCCCTTCTTTGTTGTGAAAGTATAAAACCACTTTGGAACAGGGACGATCTTAGGATTTTGTCCAATTCCCTGAAAAAGCAAGCTGTTTTCAGTAGGATACAGCATGAACACTGCTGCACTATTTTTTCAGTACTTTAATAATAATTTACACTGGTCTATTCCAGTAACATAAGGTTCCAATGTCTAAAATGGAATTGATGTGCTTGGAATTGCCCAGAGCAGCTGTGGCTGCCCCATGCTTGGCAGTGTCCCAGGGACACTGGGGCTTGGAGCACCTTGGGACAGTGCAAGGTGTCCCTGCCCATGGCAGGGTGTAACAGAATGAGCCTTGAGGTCCCTTCCCACCCAAACCATTCCAGAGTCTGTGAAGGTACGTTCAGTGTTTTCAGTGATCTGTTCACAGTCCTGCTGTCACTCTACATCACTGGTGCTCTTGCAGACTTCTTGGTGTCTTTGTATTAGAGAAGGAATTGTGCAACCTCACTTCTGCAAGATGATACACATCCACCAAGTCCTCCATCCAGGTAATTATTAAAAAATAAGAACTCATACTGAATGAAAAAGCAATCAGACCCTTTTGTCTACAATTCTGACAGAAGTTGTTTTATCTAGCAGTGTTTTTCAGTTTGTTCAGAGAGCTGCTCAGATTATCATCATTTGCATCCCTTCCTCCCTTTTTCACTTACTGCAAAGAATCTGAACAGCAGCTGCTTCACAAACAGAGCTGTTCTGATGATCCAGGATAGTGTGGTTCTCTATGAGATCAGAAATCTGAATGAAACAAACCGCGAGGCCCAGGGAGCACCTGCCCTGGTGCTGCAGCTCCTGTGGATCCTCTACTACTGCCTGTCCACTGTCCTCACCAGCAAAACTCTCACACCATGCAATCCTGGAATGGTGCATGCAATCCTGGAATGGTTACCATGCAATCCTGCAACAGTTACCATGCAATCCTACTATACTTTGGGTTGGAAGGGACCTTAAATTCACCTGATTGCAACACCCTGCCAAGGGCAGGGACACCTTGCACTGTCTCCACGCCAGGTGCTCCACGCCACATCCAACTGGCCCTGGACACTGCAGGGGTTCAGCAGCTCCCTGGGCTCCAGCCCATCAGGACATGGCCAGGCTGTGCCAGCAGCAGTCCCCAGCACGTGCAGCCCCCAGGACCCCGAAACCCCGGCGGCGCTGCTGCTGCTGGGTCACACTGTGTACATTGGAACCACTACACTTCCTTGTGATTTTTGGCCACTTGGAATACTTTTAGCAATTTGCCAAGGTTTACCCTGTGATTTATTATGGAGGAAACAAACTCAAGCACTAACAAATGAAAATATGTAAACTCCAACTTTTCAAGTCCATAGAAAGGTATTCAACCCCTTAAACCCCTTCTGAGGCATTCAGCTTGCTGTGGATTCAACTGTTGGAAAAAAAGTTTGACTAAGAAGTAACTGAAATGTAATCTAAGGAGTCACTGCTTGGAGATTAACAGTGAAAAATTCCATATACAATACTTCTGAATTGCCATTCCTAAAACTGTGTTCTAGGTTTCTTGGAAATTCAAGAGTTGGAAATATATTTTGCATTGCTTTTATCTATGGCCAAAGCACTTCAGATAGACCAGCTAGAACTTCATTATTTCAAATTACTCTATTTAATAAGTTAAAGAACAGTAAGATGAAAAATACTTGACCTAAAAAAATACATAGGAAAAAATAACTTTAAAAGCTTAAAGCACAGGAATTAGTTGAAGATATAATGTTAAATGCAGCAAATAGTAACTGCTTTATTACAGTGTGCTTGAGTGGGCAGTCTGGTATCATTAAATAGAAGATAACCTTCCATTTTTGGTATGAAAATTCAAGTAGATGTTACTAGTACAGACCTCAGAAGACAAGAGAGCATGTAAAAATTGTTAGCAGCCATCACAGCATTATCTGTAGTTAAACTATAGAAGCAATCTATTAACTAAATCTCAGAATCATAGAATGGTTTGGGTTGGAAGTGACCTCAAAAGTCATCTAGTTGCAACACAACATGCCTGTTGTGAGCAATAAAACCAAAAATGTTACTTTGACATCGAATATCGTTTCTTACAAGTTTTCTGAATCCCTCTGAAAACATGAGGAATGGAATCCTAAGTACAATCATCTAATGAGTAAAAAATGGAAGAATTTCTATCATTAGAGTATGATTGAGAGTCAATGTTAATTCTAGCTCAAATAGGAAAATACTGGAATTGGTATTTCCTTCTCAGCTGTCAATCTCAAGAGAGCAATACAGAATTCCCTTCGTGCCTGATGATCTCAGCACACAATTTCAACTTGTGCTGATGAACTGCCACAGAGTGTCAAGAGCCCCTTTGTCTGTGCCTGCTACCACTGAGCTGGTTGGGGGGATGCTGTGGCAATGTGCACTCTTCTTGATCATCTCTTTTCAGCTGGACATTACCCACCTTCTCCTAAAGAAAATAAACCAAATAAACACACTGCCAAATGACTAAACCCTGGGAGATTTTCCCCCCACACTTGGACATGTCACTGGACATCCCAACTGCAAAGCCAACTCAATTGCACAAAGTCTTTTCTCTTTTTTGGTTCAAGAAACCCAGCAGAGGGAACTTGACCAAGCAATTCTTTGTTAGCATAACATTTGACCTTGTATCTCTTTGGAAATCATACAACTCTGCTAATGCAGCCCTTACAGAATTAATCACGCAGATAGTAACTAGGGGCTAACTATGAACCCACCCAATTATGAGCAGAACTGAAATTTGTCACCAGCATGTCCAATGACATTTTCCAGCATGATCAACAGCACTGGGTGGAAATGAGGCCCCACTCCCAGACCTGTGTGACCTGGACACTGGACTGGGCTCACCATAAAGCCAACACTGAGAGGAACAAAGTATTCCTGAAAAAGAAGGGCTTTCCTCCTGGCTCTCCATTACCCGTTGCATTAAACCTGCCAGCACACAAATGTCTTTTACCCTCTATTTTGACTAGCAAAGCCAGAATAAATGATTCCCTTAAGAGTTCAGAGCTCTTTATTTGCTACTCTGCTCTGCTGCACAAGATCCAGAGTTCAATAAAAGCCAAACTTACTGCTCGGAATAGTTTGAGAAGCTGCCTATGCATCTTTTCCTCAGCTTCCAGAATCCAGGAAAAGATGACAAGGCTACAGACAGCAGATGCTAACAAAAATGTAAGGGAAAGAAACCCTAAAAAGAGCAGGGCAGAGAGGGAGAAGAGAGACAGGCACAGAAGGTCTCAAAATCCCCACAAACCCAAGAAATACCTCAGCAAGCCCCATGACAGAGACAGCACTTACTGCTTTTGCAAAAACAACCATCAGCTCAGGGAACTGGTGGGTGAGGAGAGCCAGCATGGCTGAAAAGGAGCACAGGCCTGCTGTGAAGTGGATGAAAAAGGGAAGCTCCTTCTGGGGGTAAACGGAGACTTCGTGAAATGCTGAAAGGGAAAAATGAACCATGTTGACATTTGATAATCAAGGATTGCTTTCTGAATTATTTATGGACTTGTAACTCACTTCTGGACTTTCAGAAGGAAAGATTCCTGCAGCACATCTTGAGTTCCAGTACTTCTTAAAAATTTGTCCCCTACATCACATGCTTGTTTTCATTATTAATAGTCTTTACATATTTGCTTTCATCATTAATATTCTCTTCCCACTCATCTTTTTCACTTCCCTGGGCTTTATTTTTGAAGCATTTCCTCAGGCTTAGTTTTCGGTACCTACTTTTCTAACAGGACAGAGACAACACCTGTGAAGTTCACAAGTCATCAGAATTACCCAAACCAACTAAAACAATTCAGTTTTCAACTCTCTGGAGCTCTAACACTGTTCCCTGGAAAGAAGGAGACATCTCTGCACCCTGTAAGGAGCTGAGCAAGTACAAAACAAGCAGCATGTTGTACACACAACTTTCTTAGTACTTCTTGAAGACTTCTGGTTGCAGACTACAGTAAATCAGTTCAGAGCAGCTGACAGAGCAGACCTCAAAGAAAACAGTGCCAGGACTGGGTTATAAATTCTGTACATAGCAGCTCCTTGCAATTTCCAATCTCTGGTAACAAAATCCAAAGCAGGTGATTAGCCAGGCTAAGGGTGCCATGTGGAGCTTTCAGCACTCACAACACTACTACTGGTCACTCCTGAGGACCTGCTGGGTGAATTTGCAATTATTTACTGGCTCTGGATACCTGCAGCTCTGATTCCTATCCAATGATCTGAAAAGATTTTTAAATGAAGATAATATAGTTCCTATAGACATAGGGAATTATAAAAGGACTGCCTTTCTTGACAAGCTGTTTTAAAAATCTAACAAAAACCTGAAATTATAAATGAGCCTTTTTCTTGTAAAAAGAGAAAATGCAATTGTATTCTTTTTTAAACTGAAGTCTGTGGAGGAAGAAGACACTTTACCCTCCCAGTTACTGCTTCTGAATGCTAGCACATTCAGGCACTGTTAGAAGAGTAAACCCAGCAAAAGTGCCTTGTGCTCTTGTAACTCATTAATGGCAAAATGCTCAGGGTTTGTTTTTGTGTTAATGATATGATTCTGGAGCACAATTAAGAAGAATATTTGGAGATTCACGTGTGACATCTATCAAGAGATGCTAATGGTACTCAGAGATTCATACTATATAGAAATTCACCTCATTTCTAAAACATGGAGCAATATAATTTAGGAAAGTGTTTAAGAAAGAGGAATGAATTTTTTTTGCAGTAGCTTTTCCTATACTGGGAAATTAACACCAAATTCAAAACAGGTAAAGACAACTAGAGCTAATTCTGTACAATTCACAGACATTTGAAAAGTGTTACTCATCAGACCAATCCAGGTTTCTTGAATCATTGATTTGGTCAATGTTATTTAAATAGACACTTTTTTTAAAATTAAGCATCAAGATTTCTTGAGGAAGTACTGCAATAAAAGTGTTAAGATGATTTTATTTATAGGTAGTTTTATATTTAAAACGTAACAGGAATGCGTGAGTGATCCTGTTGAAATATCTGCATGTGTTGGTGTTTAATTATGCTGGGAAGTCTACAATTTAGGGTTAGTTGCTAACCAAGGAATTCCTTGTGCAATATCCTGCATAAGTGAGAAATGAGTAATTTAAAGCAGTCTAGGGGCAAATTTAAATTACACATTTTAAATATAACTTCAGGCTTTTAAATAGAAACACGTCTGTGCAGTTTTCCTTTCCGCAGCTGTGGTCTCTGCTGGTGCTTTTGCAGTAGCCCTTTCCAGTCCCAGGGGAATTGTGTTTCTTCAAGATATAGAACTTCAACCCCAAAGGAATTCAATTAAGATGTGTAATTGACAGCTCAACTCCAATCTAAATTAATGCTATTTTCATGAATATCATGAGTACAGGCAGTAATGATACAGTTTATTTGTCCTGCCCAAAGGAAAAAACATATAGGCTCATCATTGCATAATCCTGAAGCAAAGGGCAGCTGGACAAGACTTACTTTTCAGTATCAAATATTAGTATAAATCCAGAGAAATACAAGTATAAAAAGTTCCAGGAGGCAGCCAGCAGATAAATACAGACCACTGAATTAACGACAGAAAGCAATGCAGGTTTTGTGGAGCTACAGAACGACCAAAGTTTCTGTGTAAGATCACAGACAGGTTTTACAGAACACCCAATGCAGGACTGGAACCATGGACTGATTCCTTGCTACAACAGCAGTTAAATCCACGAATTCTTTTAAAAGCAGCTTTTAACAAACAGTCAGCTTTGTTGTTCTCAAGGTTGGCCAGACTCAGCCTGAATGTACCACACACAGATTTTGTCTCTGAAGGACTGAGGCTATTACAGCATCAAGCTGACATTTACCACACACACATCAAGTGCTTCAGGATCTGTTGGGAGGGACATCAACAAATAGCTGAATCCCCTTCACAGGAAGCTCAAACTAAAAAAATCACAGTAAGGTAAATACAGAATACCACATACTGAATATGTCCTCAGCCTGTGTTTTATTATCATTACTGCTTAGAAACCACTCACTTGGCAACAGTTCTCTGTCTGCTGTCTCTGTGCAGCTCGGGTAGGGATAGAAAAGATGTCCTTTCTCTAATGGGTATGGGATCATCCTAAATGCTGCAAAAAGGATGAGTGACATTAGATCTGTATCTAATCAGGCAACCAGCTTCTCACAAAGAGAACCCATCATGTTTGAGAGGGTAAAGGCAAAGAGACTAGTCTACTGTACAGAAAAAAAAAATAAAAGGAGATACTTACTGCCTTCCCATGTGCAGTGCAGCAGATTTAGAGCCCCCTCTATCCTCTTCCAGTGCTGGAGGTGGAAAAAAGCATAGGCCACTGCCTCACTGTCCCCTCGCTTCAGAATGTGCTCTGGAGGCAGCACGAGGCTTTTCATCTCTAGTAAATACTGCAAGGAAAAATGGAAATATACCTGGTTACATGGAATGTTCCAAAAGCTCTGACTGTGAAATATAAATGATCCTTTTAGGTGTAACTGACCATAGAAGGGGCCAACTTCTACCACACAGCAGCCAGGCTGCACTAAGTGAGGAATGAAAAGGAACAAAACACACTCCTGTGGATATGACTCCTAAGTTAGGCTTTCACACACAAAAAAAAAAAAAAAAAAAAAAGGAAAAAAAAAAAAAAAAAAACATACAGCTTCAGTAAGACAAAATAAAAATACATTCTTGTGGAATAGACATTCAGTATAATGCTGCAGGTGCAACACCAATGAGGGACAAATTTAGGCTGATAAAAAAACCCCAAAACAACAGCATTTTTGCTCATTACTTCACCAATGAAAGTTTCAATGCAGGCAGCTGAGGACTTGTTAGCTCTGAATATGAGCAGCAAACCTGAAAGTGTCAGTGTGTTAACCAAAAGAATAATAAACCAAACCCAGGAAAATCTTCTTTTAATGTGGTCTTACTGGGCTACCACAAAGTATCTTTGATTTCAGATTTTTTCAATTTCCACCCTCTCCCTCCATCAGCAAAAAACCTGATGCTCAGAGGGGTCAAAAAACACAAGGATTAATCATTTCCTATTCCTCTGCAACACAAAACATGCCATTAAAAAAGTCAGGTATTCATGTGAACTTTTTAAAACAGATGACTACTTTTTAGAAGAATGAAATGACAGTTTCAGCTCTACTATTTACCTGAGAACTGTCCTCTCCTACCATGCAGTGTCTCACTCAATAACAGCCAAAGTTAATCCATGCCTTTGATCACCATAGCTGGCAATTCCTCGCAGTGTCCCCCAAGTGGAAGAATGCAGCTAACTCACCGATGTATTTCAGCAGATGCCACAAACTATGAGATTATTTACTAATCCAGTTTGAGGACTTAACTTTTCCCATTCAGACTCTTCAAGGAATGTAGATGGGGTTGTGCCCCAGCCAAATAAAGCACATTTGCTGCCTGGCTAGGTTCTTCTCTCAGTGCCTTGGGCCTGCACTCTGCAGGGTAGTATTCTTGCTAATCCCCTCTAATCCTCTTCAAATTTTTTTTTTTTTTTTTTTTTTAACACAGTAAAGGATCATTCACACAGCACTGCTGTGGGAAAATGGTCTCAAATATCTGACCCTGACCTGACTCCTCATGCTCTCCACAGTGCCCACTTTTCCATTATGCTCACTGGGAATATAAACCCAGCAGTGGTGGCAAAGCCCCACTGCAAGTATTGCCACAACACACCAATGCTCAGCTCCAGGCTCTGGCTCTTTCTTAGCCCATGTTACCACATAAACAGAAAAATTCCTGTCTGGCAGGTTTTCACATTCATGTTTAAGCATTAAACAGGCAAGGTGTCAGTACCGAAGGTATCTCAGTACTGAAAAGAAGGTTTATACATAATAAAAATCTCTAAGATATTCAGAAGATGACTGCAAAATATTGTTTCATAAAGTACCAAAATGCAGTTACAGATTTTTAATTTGAAATGGCTTAAGAGGACAACTTTTCTAGCTGGTTCTTGCTTTCCAAACCCCAGCCTTGTAAAAGCAGAACAAAGAGAAACAAACCTTATTTTGTTTTCCTTATGCAAAATGTTATGTACAATCACTTTCATCAGATCTGCCAACAGAGGGACTTCCTGCTTTACATACTCATTTTTAGTCTATGGGACTAAAACAGAAGAACAGAACAGAGTGGAAATTCAAAGATCAGATCTTCCCCCTCTGTGATCCACAGGACAAGTTGCTTCACTTCTCTGCCCTTACTCACTTGTTTGCTTTGACCATATACATTTCAGGGCTCTAAACAGCCTGCACCAGTAAATTCTGCCCTGTCATCGAACTAAGCGGTGCATCAAGGCAATATTGTAATAAAAAACCCATGAAGAATGGACAGATGTACAATTAGAAAATCAAGTTACTGAAACCTAGGAACAGTTTCTGCATTTGTCTGCAGAACTACAAACCACATTTTAACAACAGCCTGTTTGAAACGATCTCCGACTTCTTTAAAAAGGTATATGAGGCTCCAGAAACAACTGGAGGATACCCAAAACAAAAGAACTTTTAGATAATGATAATGCATTATAATCTTCTGCCCCTAAAGGCAGAGGCTAAAGAAAAATCTGTCTGAGACTGTCTGAAATGAACTTGCTAGGCTCTTGATCAGTCATGCAAGCAGGCAGCAATTTCTCCCAGCAATTAGCTTCCCCAGTGCACATTCTATCGGACTGGACAGGCAGACAGGATCATTCCAGCCTCCCCAGCAGCAGCCACTGGGGCTCCAGCATCATCTGCAGAGGATTAGAGCCTGCACTGAGCCAACTCCTGCTCCAGCCTGCACACTGAGAGCACCACCAGGACAGCAAAAAGCCATGCAGGATTTTATTTTCACCCAACACTCTGTGGAATCTGGGTTTTGATGCCAGACTTTAAATTACAGCCTGTGCTGATGGACTCCTTATCTTGTTTACACGTGGATGAAGAAAATAAGTGCCTGCAGATCTTCCAATAACCATGGAGCCGTGGTTGAAAGCCCAGCAGAATAAAGGGGTTTGGAATACTAGAGTGATTATTGTTTGGGGAACTTAATTTGGCTTCAGGAACTTGGAAGCAGGGTGCTGGAATGAGATATCTTTAAGGTTCCTTCCAACACAAACTATTCTGTGATTATTTTATTACTTTAAATATCTACATTTCTATTTATTAATGTCCATCCTTATTGAGAGTAAAGGGCCTTCAGTAATACATTACTGGATTTTCCAATGAGTTAGGAAATTCCAAGTTTAAATTTTTTGTGCAAAAAACCCTGTTTGAACAGCAGCTATTATTTAAAAAAAAAATCTGGCCCCAAAACATTTATGATATAAATACTAATGTTTTTACCAATTCCATGGCTGGAGTTATAACCAAGTTCAAGAAAACATGGGGCTGGAAAGGCTCCGATAATAAAATTATATTATAATATGGTATTTTTCAGAATACATTGGTCCACAATACAAATGGTCCAATAGGAAATGAAATACTCTTACCTTTGGAACATGAGGGTTAAATTCCACAGCTCTGTGAATTGCTTCCACAGCATTAATTTCTGCTGTACTAAGCCCTCTTTTGGAGGCAGTTTCTGGGGAGAACCTGAGGAGAAAAACCCACCTTGAACAAAAGTAATAAATAATAAATGCTAACCAGGTGGTTTTTTGCACTACAAGCTTGGAGTTCATTAAAAACTGGCTAATTTATCAGGAAAGATAATCAAACTCTTCTAGGAGAAAAATGTTCATGTTAAGTCAGGTACCGTGACTGTTACCCATGCCCATAAGAAATGAAAATTCATGTCAGTCATGTCAGGTGAGTGCCCTGACTTTCAGCATCACCTGCATGAGCTGGAGCTAGGCTCAGACCACAGTGAAATGTCAGCATCAACCACCACAAACACCCTGCGCACCCACCCCAAAAACAAACCCCAAGCAAAACACGGAAAACAGAACTTATACAAAAGCACTTGGCCAATACGTGGGCTTGTGGAAAACATCCTCACCTGTACTAACTCTATGGATGCTTATAAGTAGTTTTAAAATGTGTTTTATTACATGCACAAATACATGTGTATGTATAAATACACTCAGTTTGCTCTTAGAAATGTTACTGCTATGTATTGAGGCATAATCATAAAGATTAAAATAATCCTCTAATCAAAGCAAAGATTTCTTTACAGATTAGAAGTAATTTTAAAAAGTGAAAGATTTAGAACTTTTTCCTTCGTATTTTATACTAAAACCCAAGATTAGCAACAAGCCATTGTTTTCACACATGTCCTTGCTTACCTTTCTGAAACAGCTCTGGCTTTTAGCAGAGCTGCTGTGTAACATATTGCTGCTGACTTGGGAAGACTGATATCTGTGACAAAATAAAATAATTAAGCTGTAAGATTCTAAGGCAATACAAATATTTGAAACCCATATCCTTTGAGTTAAAGATTTTTCCTAGGGTATGGGAGACAATGAATGTAACATCTGGAACATTTCAGCTGTGATTAGAAACTCTGAATTTCTCTACACAGTCACCAGCCAGTCTCAGATTGAAACATCCAAGTTGCATTTAGGTGATAAAGAGTTATTTTTTGTTTCTAAATGTACCAACACACAGAAACTGAAGCCAAAGAGAAATGCACATATAAATACACTTAAGAACAGACTGGATTTCCTGTATTAACCCACAGTTTTAAAGTAAGCTTCTAATCTTTACTTAATTTTGCAACTGTGCATTAACACAGTTTTATACAATACTGAGACTTACCAGAAGCTGACTGCAAAAAATTACACTACAGACAGGAAGATGAATTTTAACGAAAACGCAATTTCCGTTCTTCTGCAGTTCCACAGGGGAAAAGTCTATTAGTTGTAGCTTTGTAGAATATCTGAAGCCAAGTTTGAGCTGACAATTACAGATTAGAAGGTTAGCACTCCACAGTGCAAGTTTACTTTAAAAGCAGACAAAGTCTGGAGTCTAATTCCCAAGTACCACGTTGTGTATAGTCAGATGGTTCTTGCTGTTTTTGTAAATCCCATCCTGGGCCTGTCCATCACTTACTGCAAGTCTGGCTGTTGTGTTGAGCAAAACACAGGAGTGCTGCAGGGAGTCTGAAGCTCACACTCATTTTTCCAGATGCTCAGAGAAAAATCAGCAATGCTTTCTTAAAAAAGTGTCACAATTCCCAGTGTTAACAGAAAGAAGCACTGGGCAAAGTGCAAATGGTTCTCATAAATTAAAAAGAATCCACACAGATGAGGATCAAGGAACAGGAGCTGGGTGCTAGGCTGGCCATGTACAAGTGGCACAGGATTTGGGCAAAAATATCATACCTCTGATTTCCTGAGGCAATAAAGAATTGACATGAGAGGACTCAACAACTTCTGAGAATAACTGTCATAAAATACTGCTACCTCCCTCCATCCCAAAGGTGACCTAAGGCCCTGCTTTGGCAGCAGCCCTTTGCACACTCATGGAGTGGGCATAATCTACGTAGCAAAACTGAGGCATTAAAAAATAAGAATGTCTTTTATTAGCCTTTATTTAGACTTAGACAATATCTGAAAACTCCTAATTGAGATGGAAAGTGAAAGCAAACTGCACCATTTGATGCACACCACTGATCGGGGGCAGCTGCATCTTTGCACACTGCTGATCTCTGACAAACAACCTCAGTATTGCAGAAGCACAAGACCAAGCCTGGAAGATGACAAAAAGGAAAATTACCTTTTCCAGCTTATTTACATCAATTACTTACAGGGCTGTATGCTGGATGAAAAAGGCTGATGAATTTAGGCATATGCAGGGATGTAGAAGAGATTAATTAAAATAATCCTTGAAATGAAGCAAGGATTTCTTTACAGATTAGAAGTAACTTTAAAACGTAGGAAATAATTCATATGCAATTTATTTGCCTAAATTTGACCTCAGCAGTCAAAAGGAGAACTTTACCTGCACTCCACAAGCACCTATTTGTTACTGATGAAGGGAATCTGCTCACCTTGCTGAGGCCATGGGCAGACTCCTGCCTGTGGACAGACACCCCCTGCCCACCCCACTAATATTCTTACTCAAAACCACCCACATTTTCCAGCAAGCATCACTTACCATCATACTTGGCTAAAACTGCCTGGACATCTGCATAAGCCTGTAACTCCAGAAGGGCCTCCAGGAGATTTTCATGGATGTTCAGCATACTGAGAAGTGGAAACTCTTTCATCAACTGCAAATCAGTAAAGAGAAATAAATTATATATAGAATTGCATTTGAATCACTGAAATTCTCAACAGAAATGAGTACAATAATCCAGGATTTTTATAATGTTTCTGTTGTCTCAGAGTGTTAGAAACTGGCGTGGAAGCAGCATGAAAAGGACTGCATTCCATAAAAATACAGATTGGTTTGGGGTGGAAGCAATCAAAGCACATCTCATTCTAACCCCCTGGACACCTCCTACTAGACCAAGTTACCCAAAACCCCACCCAATCATGATGTGAAAATCTAATGAGAAAATAATTCAATTAATTATGATGCCTAGAAATTAACTTAAAACCATCAGTTAGGACAGTGTGACTGAAAACAATGGTTAACTCAGGTTTTTTACTTTTACTTACATCTCTCATCATTTTTACTGCTTCTCGTATTCTTCCAAGTTTCCTGGCACACATAGCTAATCTTCTTTTCACATACACCAATACATTGGTGTCTCTTCCTGATTACAAAGACAAAAAAACATTAGTCTATCAGTTTCAATCCTTACCTAACTACAATTTTAGTTTTACACTTCTGCTCACACAAACCCAGGAGTTCATGTGATTCCAAGTCCTTACTCAGCTGTGCTTCATGCTGGGGGCTCTGGGAATGGCAGTTCTGAGATTTTCTGTAAATCATTTCTCCAGCTTTCAGAGCCTGCTTGAAATATTTCTCAGCATCCACAATAGTTGTTGCTTCTTCCTCAGCCAGGAGGACATATGCAGTAGCACAACTGAAATAAGAGAAAAACCTACTAGTTATTTTGAGGGAGGAAGTTTATTATTTTTAGTACGTGTTAAAAGTATTAGAAATGGGCAAGATTCACTTATGTTTAAGATGTAAGCACTGACAATATTAAAATTCCAAAATACTGACTTAAGGGGGGAGTGACAGAAAAAAAAGAAACCTTTTCCATTTTATAGACAAATATACAGACACACACACACCCCCTCCCATTTGGAGAAAAAGCAAAAGAAAAAATTGTTAAAGCAAGTTAAATTATTTCTCTTGAAACTGTAAAAATGGCCTGTAATTGTCTGGAAAGGTTTTTCTTTGTTTGGTTTACTTTTTCAAAACCAGGAGGTTTTAAAACAACTTACACAAAAATAACAAGACAATATAACAAAGCGGATCAGAGTTGTGGGTGAAATTCTTTGGTTTATGCTACAGAGTATTTTTTAATCCTTTACAGGAGTGGCATCTGTGAATTCCAAATACACAATACCACCTCTGAAATACATGCTCTCATATTCAATTAAGACCATTTCATATCTGAATAACATTTCTCATTTGTTATTGCCAGTAATACAAGATTTAAGAAAAAAAGCAGCACAAAAGATGTTTTCAGTAGGACAGTTAAAAACTTCAGGGCAATTTACAGCCTCATGTGCAACTGCCAGTCCGAAGAGTCCCCCTTAAGCATTCAGAACTTTGCTGAAAGTGAATTACTAGATGAAGAAACTGATAGTGTGCTCAGTATCCTTCTACTTAATCCTTCACACTGGAAATATAGCAACTGAAGGAATAAACTTACTCATTGTTCAACTCCAGAGCCTGATACGCTGCTTTAATCCGGGCCTGCGGGTTCCTCTCCCGCCAGGCTTTCTGCATGACTGCAGGAAAAACATGGACAGGCTGGTGAGGGACAAGGACACCTGTGACACACCTGGGAGCCAGAGTAGGCATCCCTGGCTGCCTGCAGCCAGCTCTAATTCATACTCCCTCCCAGTCTGAAAATTCCTATTTGCTGTACGATTGTTATACTGAAGAACAAACAAGTGTTTCAATTTCAGCCTGTTCCTACCACAAGCATCAAATTCTCGCAACAGCTCATTACGCCCCAAATTTAGTTTAAGAAAGCAACACCAGCAGGAAGATTCCTCAGTGACCATTTCAGAACTCCTACACAGAGCACAGACACAGCTTACACAACCAGGCAGATGTACAATTTCTAAATTGCTACAGATTTTTGGAAACATTTCCCAGGATTTGTTGAAAGCTTGGCAGGAGCGATTGATAAACACAGGTTCTTGCATAGACCTGCACAGAACTTTAATATCAGCTTTCAAACAGAACTTCAAAGAAAACAGTGATGGACTAAGCAGTGTCTTGCACAGGTAGGGTTTTGTATTTAAACATTACGCTGCAGCTGTGGCTGCCCCTGGAACTCTGGCAGCGCCCAAGGCGAGGCTGGACACTGGAGCTGGAGCAGCCTGGGACAGTGGGAGGTGTCCCTGCCATGGCAGGGGGCAGCTGGATGAGCTTTAAGTTCCTTCCAACCCAAACCATCCTGGGATTCTGTTCCAGGATTATTTTTAGACAACTGTCAGATCATAAAGGGTTAATTTGAGTGGCATCACGTGGCAAAGCCAATTCAAGATGTACACTTATCAGCTTATTAGAAAGCGCTCTAGGAACAAGTAAAAAGGGTGAAATCTATTCAGAAGTATCCTTTGAACTACAACTTGAATTCAAAATTACTTCAATGCAATGACTCTAAATCCCTCCCCACATGCTTCCATTTGGCAAAACTGGAAAACACAAAGTGAAAACCAACTTCTAGGAAAACAACACTCTTAGAGCTCCCATTTCTATGCAGGATTATTAACTTTCACATTAAAAACCAGTTCTTTCAGAACTCCAAAACCTTAGATTCATGGAGTTCTATATCTGGCCTATCTCAAGGACGATAAGAAAACTGAAGAATCTATACATGTTTCTTTTGGAACAAAACCTCCTGCTGTCCAACAAGAATAACGTGGAAAAATATTTGAGTTTTCTTTCGGAAACAAAATATTAGTCTTGGCTCAGCAAGCGAGACAATTCACTCCCTTTTGTGAAATAAAAACACATCTTTCATATCAAACATGTCACAGCCAGCTGACAAGGAACACCTCCGGAATGTGACAAATTGACAATAATTCACACCCACACTGACAATAACCAGGTAAAGAGCATTTTCTGCACTAAACATGTGGAACACAAGGAAAAAAATCTGGAGACTGCGCTATTCATTACTAAGGTTTCAACGAGACCACATTTTGGCTGTTGAGAACATAATCCAGGTTTTCAATATTGTGTTAATTATTTGAAATGTGTGAGAATTTAAAAAATGTCAGGACCCTGACAGCACTAAAGTTGTAGAGAATGCACAACATAAAACACCATCTTTCTACAAAATTTCACCAAACACTAAATTTCAAGGCCAGGTTGGAGGGGGCTTGCAGCAGCCTGGGACAGTGGAAGGTGTCCTTGCCCATGGCAGGGATGGAACCAGTTTTGTCCAGCCCAAACCACTCTATGATGCTCTACATCCATTAAACCTCTTCAGTGGCTGAGAAAGGCCACAGTTTCACAAAGTATTTGACACAATAACCTGCACTGCTTTGAAGTTCACTAAAGGCACACACCTGACACAGACACCAGTACCTGTGTCTGAAGGACGAAGCACATCCGTGTCACACGTGAAAAACGTCTGATGATCTTGAGCAGACAAATTCATGTCATAGTAAGTAAGAGGCTCCTTCCCAGTCACCCACATGTACCTAAAACAGCAGAAATTTCTTTAAGAGGCATTCCTAGAAATTAGCAATGCTGATACCAAGGAGATATCTGATGTGCCTAGTGCAGAAAATCTGTAATAAAATACTAAAGTAATAAAATACTACGAAGTTTCGAGTACCACTGTTCAATAATCTGTAAAGTTCTGAACTGCCTGGGAACTGGCTTCCTAGAAAGCTACTTTTGCCATGAAGTAACACCAGAAGACTTACAATAGTCTAAAAAAGAGACTTTAGATTGAGAATCACTGTCTCAACCTCTGAACAGTTTTTTTCCTACTTTAGTCTCAAAAAGCCCTGATGTTAAAGTAATATTTATGTTCTTAACATCGAAACTGCCAAAGGTTGGCTTGGTGCCTTTTGAACCCAGGATTGGTATCAATCACCCCTATAATCTTACAGGCCTGAAGCTGTCTCCTGACATTACCAGAGCAAGCTCTGTGAAGAAGTCATGTGCATGCCCCTGATAAAATTTAAAAATACGCAGTGGAAAGCAAGATAATTAATACCTGCTATACTCTGCCCCTCTGAAAAGGTTGAGAGGATTTCGCCACACTTTGCACTCTGAGGAATTAAAAAAAAAAAAAAAAAGTTGTTTTTAAATCAAAAGCATGGGAAGTATTAGCTTGAAGTTAAAACGCAGTAATGCAAAACCAGTTATGCTTTTACAAGCTGTTTTAATTTTATTATTATGCAATCATCATCTTCATAAACTTCTGCTATTCCATAAATATTTTTGCTCCCCAACATTTCTGGAGTACAAAAGCACAGCGTGGGAAGATTAAGGATGCATGTACACTCATGCAATATTTACCTTGCACATATTTAGAACAGTAAATAACTAATATTACTGAAACAGTTTTAGCTAAATGTTTAACATTTGCTAAATCATATTTTTAACAATGAATGGTTGAGAGTAAAAAACCATTATTATTTAATTTTTACCCTGCTAACATAATAGTGTAAGATGTAAGCTTTGTCCATTTTTCAGAAGCACCAATGCAGAGCCAAAGCCACTAAAAGGCACTTGGAAGCTCAAGGGAAGCTCCTGGGACCCATCAAGAATCACCTGGCATGTTCTGCCTGCTGCTCTCATTGTCCCCTGCCGAGAAAGCCGCTGGGGCTGGGGGGCTGCTCTCTGCACCCCCGATAAGGGGCCGCAGGTGGCTCACTGAAACCTGCTCAATGAAAGATGTGCCGTATTTTCGGAAGTGCCACCACTCAAACACCTGTCACCAGAGAAAAAAAGCACCAGAAATTGCCTTAGGTGACACCTCCCAGAAAACATGAAGGATGAAGAATGATCACAGCGAGTACATCTCCTTGCAAATCATCAGGGATGGGACTTATCTCCACAGAGCAACACTAATGACCTGGTTTGGCTTGCCTTGTCATGCAGGATCACTCACAGAATATGAAAGAAACTGGAAAAAAACCAGCAAAATTTCAGTCAAATGTTATATTCCTCCCTGCCCAGGTCATTAGGGTAACTCATAAACCCTTTCAGAAGTGCTTGTATAGAGGAACTGAGAACGGAGGTAAAAAACAATTATATCCTCTTTTTCTGGTGAGGATAATTCAAACTGTATCCCTACTCATAGTACCAAATTTGAAGTATTCAACACAGGTTGTTTTTTTATTTCACAAAAATAATCTAAAAGAATAAAGGCTAAAACAACCCATTAAACTGAGATGTCCTGCAAACCAGAAAGAGAAAGGCTAACAGAGAGTTAACAGCAATGACAACCAGCAGAAATTTTGGGTCACAAATATTACCATCTCTTTTTAAAGCCGTTAAAAATACCTGCATACCACACCCTCAAGGAGTACAGCAAACTGTCAGCCCTGGACCACCATGGGTCCTGTGCCTGGATCAGGTCCTGGTCCCTTCTCTCTGCTGACCAGTGACAGCACCCAAGGGAGCAGCTGGAGCTGAGTCGGGGCAGTAAACCATTCTGGCATTCTGTACACGTTATTTTCTCATTCATACAACACAGCACAGTATACAACACAGCAAAAGAGCTGCAAAGATACATTAGAGAAACTCCTTCCCAGCACAAAGGCACCCTCTAGAGTCAGATATTCAATCCCTTTACCCCTCAAAGTCATCTGAGAGGTGCTAAAGTTGTTTAAAAAAAAAAAAAAAAAAAAAAAGTGGACTACTTACAAATATCAGTCCAGATATAAAAGATGAAGTTACTGTGAGGGCAAAGTAGAATTTTGGAGTCAAAGTGCTTAAGAACACAGTCACTGTTAAGAGAAACAAAACCAAAGACTTAATAAGTAGAACTGAAAAACAAATATAGCTTGTCTATTAAAGAATATCAAATAGCATGCAAATATACAGTACATTATAGCCCGAGTAGCTTTATAATGCTACACTGTTAGTTTGTTTGTATCTACCTATGACAGTCAAATTTTATATCCAACCAAAACAAACAAAAAAGCACTATACGTTTCTAGTCAAAGCATCTTATGGTTTCACCCATACAGTGGCTGGAGGACCACAACAAGCCAACATAATTTATTATTTCACTTTAAACAAAATCATCCTGTTTTGATGCAAAATTATATTGTGCTATGACAGGTTTTCCACAGAGTTCTCCCTCCTGCTATGGAGAGCACAATGCACGGAATGTAGTTATCTACTGGTGCTCTGCCCATGGTTTGGGCTCAAATCGCACATCAGCCTCAACACCTGCCCCCAGCACAGGCTGGACAGGGACAGTGGGGAGCAGGCCAGGGCTCCAGAGGACAGACAAACAGCCCCGGGGGGAGCACGGGGCAGTGCCAGTCCCCAGCCGTGTCCTAACCCTAGGGTTAGGTGACAGCTCAGTGTGTTACGGAGTGAAGGGAGGGTGCCCAACCAGCCCCAGCTCCCTCAGCGCTCCCGGTGCCCCAGCCCTTCCCCAGCCCTGTTTTCCTCTCTGGACACGCTCCAGCCCCGCAGCGCTCCTGCCAGCCCAGAGCTGGACACAGCACCCGGCACAGCGGGGCCATCCCTGCCCCGCTCCCGCTGGACACATCTCCCAACACAGCCCAGCATGCTGCGGCCGGCCGGGCCTGCTCCACAGGCAGGGGCCGCCTCCCCCGGCGCCATCCGCCCCTGCCGCCCTCACCGGCCGCCAGGCCGTCCCGGAGCCGCACCGGCACCCGCAGCGCCGCGTACACGAGCCCGAGCCCGGCGGCCACGGCCAGGAGCCCGCGGGCCCAGGGCGTCGCAGCCCGCCGCCGCAGCTGCTCCCAGCGCCGGAACGCCGCGGGCGGCCCCGGCCACCGCCGCCGCCGCTACCCTCCGCCATCACCGCCGCCGGGGCACGCCGGGACAGGGGCGGGACAAGCACCGGGGCGGGGCTCCGCCAGCGTGGGCTGCCCGTTCACACACCCCATCACTGCTGCTCCAGGGCGAAGCGCGGACCGATCGCCCACCACACCACAGCCGGGATCCCCGGAGGCTCCAGGACACGGCAGGTTCGCCACCGCCCTGTTGCCGGTAGCGAAAAACTTGCCCGTTCCTATGATGGTGGCAGCACGGCGTCTGCCCGCAGCTAAGATGGCGACGGCCGCACTTCCGGTCTACAGCTCCCGGCTGGGACAGGGCCGGCACGACCCTGCAGGGCGGGGCTCCTGCAGCGTGGGCAGCCTGCTCGTCGAGTCTATCACCGCTGCTCTATCCGACCATATCCCACACAATGACCGGGAGCCCCGACGACTCCGGGAGGCGGCCGTTCTGTCAGCCGGTCCCGCGAGAACACACCCGTTCCTATGATGGCGGCTGCGCGATGTCTGCCCGCAGTTAATATGACGCCGCCAGCGCTTTGGGGCGCCGCCCGGGGCTCCCGGCATGCACTGCGCGGGCCGGGCACACAGCTGCCAAGATGGCGGACCTGGAGGAGAGGGTGTCGGATGAGGAGAAGGTAAAGGAACGGGGTGGCCGCCCCTCCACTGTGGGTCGGTGCTGCTGCCCCCGGAGAGGCAGTGGGTGGGAGATGCGGGCAAGCTCGCCTGGTGCCGGTGTGCCGGCCTGCGAGTGCCTCGGGGTGGGCCGGCCCCCGAGACCACCGGGCCGCCGCCGCCCGGCGAAGGACCGGAGCAGAGCAGCATTTCCTTAAGCATGTTCCTTACCAGAGCAGCATTTTGTCTTCCGATTTCCTCATTGCCTTCCGATTTCCTCATTGCCTCAGTGCAGCTGAGGCGTCTCGGCCGGTCATTGTGCATGAAGATGGACATAATCTTAGCCTAAGCCAGAGGAGGTTTAGGTTGGACTTCAGGAGGAGCTTCTTAGCAGAAAGGGCGATTAGACATTGCATTGGCAGAGTCCCCATCTCTGGGTATGGTCAAGGAAGGGTTGGACGTGCTCTGGTCTTGTTGACAAGGTGGGAATCAGTCACAGATGGATCACTTGGTGATCTCGAAGGTCTCTCCCAACCAAAATGATTTTGCGAAAATGTCTTTTCAGCGCTGCTTTTCCCAAATCAGCAAAGTAACCAGCGTGTCTGTAAGGTGCTTTGCAACCTCTTCACTTCCCAAATCCTCTGAGTGTGTCGTTTTCTGCTCATCCCAGCTGCTGACAGGAACTTCGATGTAGATCCTACAAATTATACTGGATGGAAAGGACTAAGTAGGAGCAAATAGAGCCATAATTATTTTAGGAAAGGGGGAAACGAGCAGTTTGTTCCTCTTGTGTAGGAATGGGAAAGTTACAGACTGCAAGTTCTCTGCGAGGTAATACACTGCTGTCTACACACAGTAGTTTGAAAGTACACTGTTACTCTTCCTTATCTCTAAGAAGTGTTACACTTAGCGCTTGCTTTGTTTCTTAACTTTCTGGAGGAGTTGTCCAGGCTCGTGGATCTTCAAGGATCCTACAAGTCCAGGGGTTGCTTTCATTTTTCACTTAAACTGCAATTTCAGTTTAGTTTCAGTGACATCATTTGTGAAACAAGCAGAGCTTTAGAGGTGCAATTAATCTGTTAGTATTTTAGGTGATGTTGTTTGAAATAAGTCTTCCAGAGCAGAATTGATATGGCCTTTAGAGCACTTCATTTCAACTAACTCCATGCCTCACACAGGCAGAGAAGGATAAGCTTAAGGGAGGATCTGAAAGAGAAACATGCAGCAAAGATTTACTGTAGTAGGTGACTATTCAGATGAGTCTAAAACGTTGTGAATGTTAAATTTTAAAGTCTAATTTTACTGGTACTTTAAAGCTAAAAACCCAAAAACATCAATTGAGCAACAAAATTAATTTATTGCATCCTCCAGGCTTCACTCCTGTATTCTCTATGGGTGTATTATATTATAGGTAAGAGATTAATTTCTCAGACAGGCTGGGAGAGGTGGGGGCATCCAGTCCAGGGAAGAGAAGGCTCCAGGGAGACCTTAGATCCCCTTCCACACCTAAAGAGAGCTGGAGAGGGACTGGGAACAAGGGCCTGGAGTGACAGGACAAGGGGGAATGGCTTCCCACTGCCAGAGGGCAGGGTTGGATGGGATTTTGGGAAGGGATTCCTGGCTGTGAGGGTGCTGAGGCCCTGGCACAGGGTGCCCAGAGCAGCTCTGGCTGCCCCTGGATCCCTGGAAACGTTCAAGGCCAGGTTGGACATTGGGGCTTGGAGCAGCCTGGGGCAGTGGAAGGTGTCCCTGGGCATGGCAGGGGTATGGGACTGGATGAGCTTTAAGGTCCCTTCCAACCCAACCGGTCTCTAATTCTGTGATTTTCTTTTAAGTTCCTCTGAAATCTTCCCTGTTTTGCTCAAGTTCATTCTGCAGCTCTTTTACCAGTTTAAGCTAACGGCTGAGCAGCTTCCCTTCCCCTCAGACACTTTCCCCATTTTAGAAGCAGGAAGTTGATGCTGCAGAGCTGAAATGACACCTGAAATGGCCCCGTGAGCCAGGAAATGGGGCAAGCTGCAGAAAGTCCTATTTTGGTATTTCTGCAGAGAAGCATCCTGACACTGCCCTCTAAGAAAATAGCTCTGAAAACCTGCATCATATCAATTACACAAGATACTGTCTTTTTAATGCTTTCTTCATATTGCTTAATTACTTCAGGCATACAGAATGTATATCTTTTTGTGTAAACCATTGCTCATTTGGAAGACAATCTATTTTTATCTGAAGCTCAATCCAGTTAAGGCAGAATTGTTACTCGATCCTGTTGGAATAAGGCAATTACCTCTTGTTTGGAAAAGTGCTTATTTCTTTTCATGGCTTGCTTTAAATAACTACATGACAAGCAATACAAACAATTTCTAATTAAAACAGGGAAGACTGTTGAGAGGAGCGAGTTATTTCCAGCTCTGGTGATAACTCAGGTGAAGCAGTTGTATATATATATATATATATATACACACATTTCTTTGTTTTGCTGCTCAAAATGAGAAGTAGAAAGCAATCAGAGTTGTAATGAGCAATTCTGCAGTCACTTTCAATAAATATCTTGTTAGACCAGAGAGACTCATTGGTCAGCTTTGTTAGCTGGGCTTATCAGTGGAAATGGGACATTTTTATTATTCTAAAGAAGAGGTTTAATTTTGTGACATTTCCTCTTGCATTTCTTCCAAGATCTTTCTATTCCCTTTGGTCCTGTAAAAGCCATAAAAGATTTGATAATGAAAACCATAAACTCTTACTAACTCAAACAGAATCAATACCTGGACCACCTAAATTCTAACAGTGCAAGACATGTATATTGGGTTTCAGAACATGTGTCAGTTTTATTACACTTTTAGAAGAGACAGGGTTTTTCTTTTCCAATTCAGAGTTTCTGCACATTGAGAATTGGCCTTTTCAGTTACTGATGCCTTCATCTCCACAGTTCCACGAGCCCTTGGGTTGAAAGGGACCTTGAAGATCATCCAGTTGCACCCCTTGCCATGGGCAAGGATACTTCCACGAGAGCAGGCTGCTCCTGCAAGCCCTGTCCAGCCCTGCTTTGAACAGTCTTACAAGGCTGTTTCTGTCTTTACAATGCATGCCTGGATTTCTCCCTAAACCTGCCACTTTCTGTCACTTCAGAGTTGGTTTTGTTGATGAATTGCTTCAGTATGTATGAACTCAGTAAATTATCCTTTGTCTTTAATTACTTTTCTGCTTTGTTGTAGGTGCGTATAGCTGCAAAATTCATCACTCATGCACCCCCTGGAGAGTTCAATGAAGTGTTCAATGGTAAGCAGTTACGGAAAAAATTATCTGTGGTGTTTTCTTCTCATTTTATCTGTTATAAAAATCTAAGGCTGTGTCACACCATCCTGCTTTTAAGGTTAAGTGGCTAGGGAAAGCATGCAGTCCCTCTGAACTACTTCTGCTTAATGAAACTATTTAATCATTTTAATGTTTGTGTTTGTACAGTTGAAAATAAACTGCATAAAGAGAAACATTTGATCAAAAAATGCAGTAACACACCTGAACCCTTTCTTCTCCAGATGTCCGGTTATTGCTTAACAATGACAATCTTCTCAGGGAAGGAGCAGCACAGTAAGTACTGAGATTTCAAACACAAGTCAAATTACCATCAGAGATACTTCTGTTTCCTTACAGCCATCATTCTGTGACAGAGAAAACCATTTGCTGTATTCAGAGCAATCTTCTGTAACTTCCTACCCCACCTAACAAAATATATAATGAAAGGTGTGGATGATTCTTATTAAAAGCTCTGAATTGGAATTTGTACTCTATAAAACTGACAGGAAGGCATTCTGCCAAACAGTTTAACTCTGCAGCAGCAGGAATGTCTGATCATGTTGAATCATCTGATTTATAAAGTAAGTGAAGCCTGCAATATTGATTAATCCATAGCCTAAGTCTGGAAAAAGAACTGCTCTCAATAAAAAGTTTTCAAAATTTGTTGTTTGCTTTCATAGCTTGATCAGAAGGTGCTTAAAGATTACACATTTTGATGCTAAGATCTATTTCAAGCTAGGTGATGTGTCAGTCAGCAAGTCTTCATATAAGAAAATTGTTGTAAATATTCATCTATTCACTTGTTTATCTTGCTGCTGCCTAAATTGTAGCTGAAGTGTTCCTGTTTTGCCTTGGCTTGCTCACATTTCCCCAGGCTACCTGCTGTTCTACTTTTGAACTCTGTATTTTTCTAGTCATCACTAAACAAACCTGCTTTTAGACCTGGGGTTTATAACTCTACAGTAAAAGGTATTGGAAATCCTTTAACAGTGGTTGTGTGTATTATTTGCCCGATTAAGTTGATGTTTGCTGTAATTTAATCACACAGCAGACTTGTCAAAATAAATGTGCGTGTACAGCTAAAGTTCATGTTCTTCTGATCTTCACAGTGCATTTGCACAGTACAACATGGATCAGTTCACTCCGGTGAAGATAGAAGGGTACGATGATCAGGTGAGAGGAAACTTTGTACACCTGAGGTTTTTATCACTGCACTGTGGAATAGCAATAAAAACGTGATTTTGTCAGGATGTTGGCTCAAAAGTCAACATCACCATCCGCTGACTCATTCATTCTGCTCACAGGGTGCCACCCCTGCTCCTTCCCCCACACATCATTATCATGACAAACGTTCTTCTATAAGAACAAAGCAGAAGCAAGATATTCTCTTAAAGTTCTGTGTCGTTCTACTTAATAAATCCAATTCATTGCTCCTTAAAGCTCCATGCTGAAGTCACTGGAATTTTACTTAAGAGTGTGAATGATTAAAGATTACTGTCTATTTAAAGCTCACTTATAAATCCTTATGTTGCCACCTGCTTACAATTTCTACTGACAACTGATAGTAGATTCTTAATTATTTGTTTGGTTTATTTTCTGCAATTTAAACCCATTCCCAGCTACCCTAAAAAACATATATTTGTTGATACAGAATCATTGATTTGGTGTAGTGATTATACCTAATACTATCCAGTCTATGCCAGCAAAACAAGTCTTTTCAGGGTTTTTTTTTTAACTTTATTTTAGAACAAACAGCAAGTTGTGGAGAAGCCAGAAAGCTGCCTGGCCATCTGCTCTGTTCTCTGACCCAGCTTTTCTGGTGTCCCAGATATGTTTGTGGGAGGCATGTATTAGGAGAGGTGTTCATAGAAATAGCTTTGATGAGAAAGTTACAGTACAATCTGCAAAAGAAAAAAACCCAGCCCAATAAAGTCAATATTTGGGAAGCCAAAGAATTAAGGTGAAAAAGAAAAAAGAAGGGAATGTGTAATGCTGCTTTGCTGTCTGCTTTGGTTGGTGCACTTTAGAAGTAGTCACATTTATGTACCATTCTTGCCCAGAAGTAGAGCTCATGGAACATGACAATAAATGGTAGAGTCCAGAGTAAAAGTCTCTGTTTCCGTTAGAAACGAAGAAGGAAAACTAAAATAATTTTAAAGGCGAAGCAGCCTGCTTCTATCATAAGGATACCAAATTTTAAGCCAAATATATACATTATTATAGTTCAGCCTTTTCTGGGACAGAAGTCTAAGTGCAGTATTACTGTGGAGAGCAGAGTTACCTTCAGCCTCACAACAATTACTAATTTAAATTATTACTGAAAATACTTGGTTTTCTTTATGTGATCTTATAGCTCAATGAAAGAACCTGCTGTAGCACTGATATGCAAGGAGGGAAAAATGCAAAGTAACACATCTATAGCAGTCTAAATGTATCATCATTTCATCTTCTTCTGCAGGTCTTAATCACAGAGCATGGTGATCTGGGCAATGGCAGGTTCTTAGACCCAAGAAACAAGGTTTCCTTTAAGTTTGATCACTTGAGGAAAGAAGCGAGCGATGCGCAGCCCGAGGACACAGAGTGGGCTCTGAAGCCCTGGAGAGATGCCTGTGACAGTGCCCTGAGAGCCTATGTCAAGGACCACTACCCCAATGGCTTCTGCACTGTGAGTGTCCCCTTGCTCCCACCCAGAGCAGGCTCTGCTGGCCACAGCTGGGCACTTTTCCATCCTCACTGGCCTTTTGGCTAACTTTGGAATGACAGGTTCCAAAGGGGTGCAATTGTCTTGGTGTGCACTGGAGGTAAAGGTGGATTAGACCTTCTTGAGTGGTGTGACTGCCAAGCACCTTCACACGTAGCAGTAATGAAATACCTGCCAGGGGAGGTGTTGGACAATGTAACTCATGGTGCATGTTCCCAGTGAGGTACCACCACAGCAGCCTGCACCCTGCTGCCAAGAACAGACATTAAGAATGGCTTTCCTTAGCTCTTGGGCCTTTTTAACTCTTTTTCTAAATACAGGTTTATGGTAAATCTATAGATGGACAGCAGACAATTATTGCCTGTATTGAGAGCCACCAGTTTCAGCCCAAAAACTTCTGGTAAGACTCTTTCAACACAGTGTGTTTTCTTCCTTTGCCTGATTCCTCACATCTGCCCATCCTCTAGCTCTGACATGGTCTGAAGGACAGGGAGTTTTGGGCATTCTTTTCCTTCTGTAGTCTGTTTTCCTTGCAATCCCCTTGGCACTCACCAAAGCTCTTCCTGTGACCTCTCCAGAGGAGAAGGCATTAGCAGAGCTGGGTAGATACTCCTTTACATCTCTGGAGCTTCTTTGTACTGAGGCTGCATTATGTTCAGCTGGGCTGCAGGAATTTAACTCCATGCCATCTAAATCACTAAATCCCATGTGATTTTGGTGAAACATCAGAAACAACTTACTTGTTAATTTGGTTCTTTATCCTGTTAGAACTTCTTGGAAATAGCTTTTCATACATTGATTGCTTTTAGGAACGGGCGTTGGAGATCAGAATGGAAGTTTACAATCACACCACCAACAGCTCAAGTGGCTGCAGTGCTCAAAATCCAAGTGAGTTATTTTTCCTGGCAGTAATCAGAGAAGCTGCATTGTGCTTCTCTTATACAAATGCATTTGGCTCAGAATGAGATACTGAAATGCAGCAGAGATGTCCTTCTCAAGTCAATTAAGCTAAACAATTCAAGATATAAATTCTTAAATCTACTATTTCAGGAATAGTCTCAGATCTGGCCTGTGGTTTATTATTTAGCATTACTCTATAGGCCTCCACTTTGCTTCACTTTATAGGGCTAAAACCTCTACCTTGAGTCTTTTATAATTTCTCCTATCTCAGCTCTAGGCATTTACTGATTAACATAATCTTCAACAGTCTTGACAAAGAATGAAACCTTTTAGAAAATCCATCCTGCTTCTAGTCTCCATGTAAGCAGAGAAGACTGGCACAATGCTCTGTCGGGCCATTTGGGGGCTCAGGAATTCTAGAGTGAGTAGTGGTGATAAAAGCTGCATGCTGTCTTTTTGTCCAGGTCCATTACTATGAAGATGGCAACGTCCAGCTGGTTAGTCACAAAGACATTCAGGATTCTGTACAGGTGTCAGTAAGTATGCTAAAAGATCTTTATGATAAGCAGCTTTTTTATTCCTTAAACAGCTCATGAAGCATGCACTGCTATGACTGCATTCTCTTGACTTTGAATTGATTTTAGGGTGAACAGTCAATGTGGTGTTTAGAGTCACGTAGGAGTCCCAGATTCCCAATTGCTTAAAATTCAATCTTATAGAAAGTCTTTATTGGAAAGCTTCTCTAGGAAGTTTGGGTTAAAGAGGACAGAATATGCTTTGCTATCTCTGTGCAAGGGAAAGAACAGTTAGAGACATACACCAAAGGAAATTAAGAAACCCTCTAATATGGTAGAGGGAGCAATAGCTGCAGAATGACTCATTTTACCATGAAGGTTCCTTTTTGCTCACTAGGGTGCAGCCCTGTTCCAGTTTGGAGCACATGCTCTACCCAGTGTGTAGTAAGTGAAAGGAGGGAGCCCAGCTACAGCCATGAGGCACAAGCTGATGCTGTTGCCTACTTTATCTGTACTCAGCCTATCACTTGACAAGAAATCTGTGGTGTAGCTCATGTAAGTTGCTCTTAAACATACAGACATTTTTTTTCTCCTTTGCAGAGTGATGTCCAAACTGCTAAGGAGTTTATAAAGATCATAGAAAATGCAGAAAACGAGTACCAGGTAAGATCACTGGTAGTTAAATAAACCATAGAATCATATCAGTCTCCATTTGCATTAGTAGAAACATGGAAAACTGACTTCTGGTTCTATACCTGGCTGAATCTGGCATTTATTGTAAGAATTACTTAGGAAGGGACAGTAGTATTAAAACAATATAGTTACAAAGCTGTGTTGTAATTAACTATCAGGTTTGCTGTATGGTTTTTTTGAAGGATTACAAATGATTCCTAGAACAAGCATGGGAGGGGAGTGGGTGAGTCAATGTATTTTCCTCTGACAGTTAAAAATACTGAGTAGGAAATTTGTGCAACAGCTTTTACATAGTCCCAGCCTGCATGCAAGGAGACTGAAAAGAGATAAATCAGTGCAAGACCTAAGGAGAAGCTGCTGCATTACAGGGGAGGTGAATAAAAGGCCTTTTACTTGCACACACTGGTGGCAGCATTACTCATTTAGTTAATAGTGTGCCTTACACCTTACAGAAAGGAGTTCATGGCTTTAACACTAAGTTGAGCTTTCTCACAGTGTTGTATGAGTGCCCTAACCCAACCTGCTTGCCCTTGCAGACAGCAATCAGTGAAAACTACCAGACTATGTCAGACACCACTTTCAAAGCCTTACGCCGGCAGCTGCCCGTCACCCGCACCAAGATTGACTGGAACAAAATCCTCAGCTACAAGATTGGCAAAGAAATGCAGAACGCTTAATGCAGAAACAAGGAGGTGTATGAAACATTCGTGTGCAAAAAAACAAATGTGGTCCTATGCCAAGTAGATGGTTTCTAAACCAGAGCAGCATTTTTTAGGGCTTTCAAAGTTAACAGGTTTTCTGGCCTGAGAGGGAACCGTGGAACAAATAGTTGTCTTTGTGTTTTGTGTTTCCTGCCACATAAACTTCCTGTTGTAGCTGCATTTAATAGGTCATTGAAATTCAGCCATTCATGGCTCAGAAGTATAGCTGTTTTCAGTCTCTGGCTGGAAAACTTCCTAGCTGGAAAAGCCCTAATATTACCCCAGGAGAGGGTGCAGAGCGTTCCCTTCACCTGTATCCAGTACGATTGTCAAACCTGCCAAGAGCTCACAGCACTGCAAGACTCAGTGAGTGCAAGACAGTGAGTCCTCGTGTCTCCTTGTTCCCAGCCTCCACAAAGCAGATGCCTGCAGGTTTAGATTTTACTGTAGAAAAAGAGTTTACAGGATCCTTTACAGAATTCCCTACTGACCCAGCTCTTCCAGGGACATAACTTTTTTTTAATCTGAAGATTTGAGCCATGTTCCCGAAAAGTGAACATCTTTGTTCTCCCCTCCCTCGTGTACGTACGGTTACCAGACATCTGCATTTTTACAGAACTACAAGATGAGTCACTGCTGATCCACAAGGGCTGGATGGTGATTTAAAATGCAAATGTCTACAGAATAATAGGTATGTTGTGCTTTAATGCTTTGTGGCAGGTTCATAGATTTGTATCACAGGTGTACGGATGGATAGTGTACAAAATAAATAAACTTGCACCAAAGTGAAAGAAAAATCCTTTCCATTTGTGTCAGTTGTGGACAGTTTCTTGTCATGCTTAGAGGGGATTTTGGAATAAATCTCTTCTGCATGCTTGCTGTGCATTACTATTTTCCCTCTAACATCAAAATTAGCAGTCATAACAGCTTCTCTGAAGGGCAGGATGAAGAGATACACATACTCCTTTCTCAGATCTTGGAACATGGATTCACTACAAAGGGAACCTCCTTTGGTGAACTCCCTTTGTTTGCACTTGGTTATCACTGGGTGCCTTGCAGGTTCTGGTTTTTGAACTGGCTCATGTCTTCTTGTTTATAAATACACAAAGCAAGAAAGGTTGGGAAGAGAGCAGTGGGGTTGCCTGCGCACTACACAGTAACACCACAAAATAAGTGTTTATCCTTTGTGAGTTTTATCGAAATAAAATATATTTGTATTTGCTGCTGAGACTGACAGTTCATCCCTCAGGCATCCTCTGTATCAACTAGTCTAGTGCAAATACACCAGTCTTTGTTTAAAGCCATTTGTGTCTGCTCTTTCATGGTCTCACTCCTGTTCATTCCTCTAGGAAGTGTTGGAGTCACCATCCCTGAAAGTGTTCAAAAACGTGAATGTGGCACTTGAGGACATGGTTCAGTGCTGGGTTCATGGTTGGACTTTAATGATCTCAAAGGTCTATTCCAGCCTCAACAACTCCATGATTAGGCAGGGGTGGCATAACTCCAAACCCATGGGTGATGCTCCCACCCTGGTACAGCAGCATCAGACATGGGAACTCCAAGTTAAAATAAAAAAATGACAGAGCTTTAATGCAGCTCCTTACCCTGGGAAAAAAAGCAGCAAGAAGATAATTCCACTCATCCTCGGTGTCTTACTGTGACACCTGCCTGAGACACTCCTGCTCGTGTCCTACCGGGCCAGAGCAGGGATTTTGGAGGGTGCAGAGCGCTGTGCACGGAGCTGCCCACGGGCAGTTCGGTGAGAGGCTCTCGCTGCACCCAGAGGAGCTGAAAGCTGCGTGCCCCAGGTGCTGTGGGCTGCGGCTCTGCATCCAGGAAATCACCGCAGCGATTCCAAGAATGTGCAGCTGAAGCAGGGCCCAAGATAAGACTGCACACAACACAGCTTTTATCTGCCTCAAGGCTAGTCTGCTCCTGGGTTACACTGGAAGCACTTCACCGCCGGGCTCCAGCCTTAAGAGCGTTTCTATCTCTTTGTCCTTCTCCAAATCTTTAGCTAATCATCCTTCAGGCTGACTCGCTCCCTGCCTGCCTCCTGGCCCTTCTCCCCTACCATCCTTCTCTGCAGCCCCGTTATCTCCCCCCGAGCCCCAGGATCCCTCCCGAGCCGGGCTGGCCCCGGGCCGCTCCCCCTTTCGCTTTCGTTTCTCCGTGCTCGACCAGCCCGGCTCAGCCCAGCCCAGCCCAGCCCAGCCTGACCCAGCCCAGCCCAGCCCGGCTTAACCTGGCATTCCTCGACGCGGCACCATCTCGGCTCGGCTCGGCTCGGCTCGGCTCAACCATGCCGAAGTTCACCGTGGCGGAGGCCAGTTTTTGGGGGTGTCAGTTCTTGCAGTTCCTGCGGGACACGGACCGGGAGCAGGAGAGCCTGCGGGAAACGCTGCGGACCATCTACAACCAGGAGTTCCGGGCCAGGTGAGACCCGGGCCAACATCTCCCAGTCCCGGGCCAGCATCCCCGGTGCCTGGCCAGCACCGCTGGGGTTCCCAAGCTTGTGTGTCTCACCTTGCTGGGACGATCCCCAGTCCCGTGGGCACCCAGCAACTGCCTGGGGATGGCCTCGGACACACCCTGGCCACCACACTGCCCCACCTCACCCTTCTGACACCGACCTCACCGGCTTTTGTGCAATATGAGCACTGTTAATCATTGGCAAAGCCAGGGCTCAGTGCATTGGTGGGACTGGGAGGAGGTACCCGGGGAGCCATCCCTGCTGGGAGCACAGCAGTGCTGGCCCTTAGCAGAGCCAGCACCTGTGCCAGCTCAGCTCCTGAGCACGGGCTTGCACAGGCACTGCACGCTGCCAGGGCTGTGAGGGCTGGAATGGCTGTGCCATAGCTGGCACAACAATGGCACAGCACAGAATTGCTGGAGCAGCCAGCAGGGATGTAAGATTTGCACAGGCCAGTCCTTCTTCCTCTCCTGGAGCAGAGGGGACTGCTGAGACGCCCCTCACTGCAGCCTCAGTGTCCTGCTTCATGTTCCTGCTTGGCTCACCTCTGCCCATGGCAGCTGAGCCACACTCCCACACAGCCCCTCTCCCCTGGCTCTGCAGGACTGATGCAAGGACACCCAGTTTTTCCAGCATCCTGTATGCGCTAAGGACAACCCACCAGGTTCAGGTGCGCAGAGAGGTGGTGAAATTCAAGGTGAGCTTGTGCTGGGGCTGTGCCCACTGGGACTGGCTCCTCAGGAGCCCCCTGCACACAGTCAGAGTCCACGCTGACTCTGGCTGCTCCTCGCAGGTGGAGAGGCGTGTGGTTGTGGCAGACCAGTACCCGAGATCCAGAAGGACTGCACTGAATTCCCCGTCCACTTCTGCCTCAGGACAGCAGCTCAGCTCTGTTCCACAAATGCCCCAGACCTATGCCAAGCACTGGTATGACCGGCAGCACTGCCTTGGTGTGGCCCCTGGGGCCCCCACCCTGGCTGGGAAACCTGACCCTCCCTCCCCACAGGGCTGAGCTTGTTCGTGGGAAGCACGGGGTGGAGATTGTCTCCGACTATGACCAGGGCAATGGCAGCATCCGCTTCCCAGTGGTGCCAGGGGAGCCCCGCACCATCACTGTCCAGGTGCAGAACTGTGGCACCCAGGTGGTGACACTGCAGCGCTTCCAGCCACGCCAGCAGTCACCAGAGCTGTCCTTCACCGATGAGCAGGGGGCAGTGCAGGGCCAGTCCCTACTGTTACACCCAGGTAGGGTCCAATCCCATTATCCCATCCCATTATCCCATCCAATTATCCCATCCCATTATCCCATCCCATCCCATCCCATCCCATCCCATCCCATCCCATCCCATCCCTGCCCTGCAGAGATGATGCAGGACCCAATCTCACACTTCACCACACAGGTGGCCTGTACCCCATCCAGGTGCGCTGCCTCACCACCTGCAATGGGCACTTCAGTGCTGTGCTGCTCTTCGAGTTCACCAAGGAGCTGGACGAGCCCTTCAGCATCTCCCGCTATGTGGCTGCCGTTGCCGAGAGCCAGCTGGCCAAGGACCTGGGGCCCTCGGCACTTTTCCAGCCCTACACGGCCAGCCTCCCACGCCTTGTCACCGTCATCACCGAGGATGGCATCCCCCCTGACAGGTATGTGGGGAAGTCACCTGCTGCCATCCTGAGCAGAGGGGCCCAGTCTGTTCTCCAGCCAGGACAAGGCTCAGCTCCTTGACTGAGCACCACAAGACAGTGCTTCAACCCTGTGTGATGGCTGTGACAGTGGGGCTGGGGACACTGTGTACTCACTGCATCACTGCTGTCCCGTCCACCCAGCTCCCTGAAAAACAAACTGGAGAGGGAAATCCCTCTGGGCACCTACCACTACCCAAAGAGCCTCAAGGACACGATCCTGCTCGGACCCAACAGCGCCAGCTCCAGCTGGGCTGCCATGCGGTGAGTGCTAAGGGCTGAGAGCAATGCTGAGGTTCCTTGAGTGCCAGACTGTCCCTGGGACACACTGAAATTGCTGCTGCCCTCAGCTCGCTGCTGGAAGCACCTCTGCAGGCTGAGAACTACTACCAGAAATTCCAGCTGCTGCTGCACCTGGAGGAGATCCAGATGGAGGTGGACATCCGGCGCTACGACCTGCAGGACGTGACCATGGAGCAGGACAGGGCACTGCTGGTTCTGCACGTGCGTAGGGGCTGGGGGCTGGCAGGGGTGCTGGCACTGCCAGGGTGCCTGGCATCACTCTGGCCCTTTGGCACAGGTGCCTGGCGTGGCCGAGAGCCGCCCATCCGTGCTGAGGGGGGATCACCTCTTCGCCCAGCTGAGCAGCGAGCGGGAGCGCTCCCCGCTCGTGCGCTACAAGGGCTACGTGCACAGCGTGGAGCTGGACAGGGTCAGGCTGGGCTTCTCCTCCAAGTGAGTGATGTCTGTTCCCGGAGATGCCAAAGGCCAGCAGCGGGCTGGAAAGGGCCAGGAGGGATGGCAGAGTGTCCCCTGCGCTGCTCACACCATTCCTTCCCAGGCTGCAGAAGAAGTTTGTGAAAAACCTGAAGTTCGACGTGACCTTCACCTTCAGCCGGCTGCCCCTGCAGGTGCAGCACCGGGCTACGTTCCTGGCCGTGCGCCACAGGCTCTCCAGCCTCCTCTTCCCCTCTGCCTCCTGCCACGAGTCCCTGTGCCCGGGCCCCTTCCAGCCCCGGTGAGTGCAGCTCTGCACCGTGTGAGATGAGGGTTTTGGGGGTGGAGGTTTGGGGCTCTGGCAGCGCAGCCTCTGCTCCCACAGGTGGTTTAACCGTGAGCTGGAGACCAATGAGGAGCAGTGCAAAGCCGTGGCCCACATTGTGACAGGGATGTCCCGGCCAGCCCCATACCTCATCTTTGGTCCCCCTGGCACCGGCAAGACGGTCACTATGGTGGAGGCCATCAAGCAGGTGAGTGGCCAGTACTCAATTCCAGCCCTGAGTGTTGCTGCCCACTCTCGTCCATGGGGCTCAATGTTGTCACCTCCTCCTCCTCCCACCCAGGTGTGGACACGCTTCAAGGATGCCCGTATCTTGGTCTGTGCCCCCTCCAACAGTGCCACAGACCTGCTGTGCCAGTGCCTCATCAAGGACATTGCCCCTAAGAACGTCTACAGGCTCATTGCCAGCTCCCGGAACTTCAGGGAGGTGCCCACCGATATCGTGGTAGGTCCCTGCCCCTCCACCCTGAAATCCTGACAGCACACCTGGGCTGGTGTCCCCCAGGATAGTGGGACCTCACCCAGAGCCTGTGCTCCAGCCCTGCTGCAACTGGGATGAGGAGCAGAGCAGCTACGTGTACCCAAGCAAGGAGAGCCTGAAGCAGTACCGGATTATCATCACCACGCTGGTGACAGCAGGAAGGTCAGAGAGCTGGGATTGTCCCCAGCATCCATGGCAGGTGGATCCAGGGCTGCCCTGCAGCCAGGCTGTGAAATCCCTCTGGGATTGAGCTGGGAGGGGTTGGAGGGGGGCAGGCAGCAGGGGGGGAAATCACTCCTCTGTGGGAGGATGAGGATGAAGGGTAGGAGAGGAAGGATGGCCAGGTGGGGCAGGATGCTGAGACAGCCTCATTCCATCTCTCCTCCAGGCTGGTGTCAGCCAATTTCCCCCCGGGGTTTTTCTCCCATGTCTTCATCGACGAGTGTGGCCGTGCGGTGGAGCCGGAGAGCGTGGTTGCCATCGCGGGTGAGTGCTGCCCAGCTCCTGGCACAAGGACCAGCACCTCTCCGTGGCCTGGGCTCCCTCCCCGGCCCCACTGAGCTCTCCCTGTTCCCAGGGCTCCTGGCTCCCATGGATCAGAAGACCAACCCCAATGGGGGGCAGCTGGTGCTGGCAGGGGACCCCAAGCAGCTGGGCCCTGTCCTCACCTCACCACTGGCCATCCAGCACGGTTTGGGTGAGTAGGGAGAGGGCTGGCAGTGCTGCAAGCACCCCACGGGGGCTGAGTGGCCTTGTGGGGAGCCACAGGATGTCACTGGGCACAGGCACCTCGCTGCTGGAGAGGCTGATGCTGCACAACCCCCTGTACAAGAAGTCAGGTGGAGGATACAACCCACAGTTCATCACCAAGCTGCTCTGGAACTACAGGTGTGGGAGGGATGGTGCAGGGAGGGATGGAGCCAGGCAGGGATTGGTGAGCCTGGCTCTCCAGGACCTGTCCCCCAGGTGTGGCCGTGGGAGTGCACCTCTGCCCTGGGAGCCCGAGAGGGTTCTGGACCCCGTGGCACCCACCCTGGGCACTGTCCTGCCTCTGCCAGGTCCCACGAGGCCATTCTCAGGATTCCCAATGAGCTCTTCTATGACAACGAGCTGAAAGTGTGCAGGAGCAACGGGCCTGACATCCGCAATGTGTATTGCACCTGGGAGGAGCTTCCCAAAAAAGTGAGGGCCGCAGGAGGGACTGACCCAGGGGGATCCCCGAGGCAAAGACAGAGCAGAGCCAAATGTTCTCCATCCCCAGGGCTTCCCCATCATCTTCCATGGGGTTTGTGGGGAAGATCAGAGAGAGGCCAGGAGCCCCTCATTCTTCAACACAGCCGAAATTGAGGTCCTGGTGCACTACCTCAAGAAGCTGCTGCTGAGCCGGGGCAAGGGGAGCTGCCCCACTGTGTCCCCCAAGGAGATCGGCATCATTTCCCCCTACAGGAAGCAGGTGAGGCACTGCTCTGCAGGCAGGGCATGGGCAGAGGGCTCCCCGAGGGATAGGGAGGGATGGGCAGCCCCAGGGCTGGCACAGGGATGGCCCCGTGGTGGCTGGACAGCCCTGGGGTGGCTGGGTGACCCCGTGGTGGTTGGGTGGCCCCATGGTGGCTGGGTGGCCCCATGGTGGCTGGGTTCTGCCACGTGCCCCCACTCAGGTAGAGAAGATCCGGAGAGCCATCACCTGCCTGGACCCTGACCTGCAGCGTTTGCCGGACATCGGGCACCTGAAGGTACGTCCTGAGCACGGGACAGAGGAGCACACCCTGCACGGCAGGAGGGAGCCCTGCCAGCCCCAGCCCAGGTGCTGCTGGCCCCTCAGCTGTGTCCCTGCCCCAGGTGGGCTCTGTGGAGGAGTTCCAGGGCCAGGAGCGGCTCGTGATCCTCATCTCCACCGTGCGCAGCTGCAGCACCTACCTCCAGCTGGATCAGACCTTCAGGCTGGGCTTCCTCAAGAACCCCAAGGTACCCGTGCCCCCAGCAGCCCGTTCCTCCTTGGCTTCCCCTTCTTCCCTCTGGTTCTCAGTCTGTGGGGCTGCTCTGGGTGCTCCCAGAGCTGCCTGCCCAGGAGGGGCTACAGCCAGGTAAAGCCCTCCTGCTTGTCTCCTCAGAGGTTTAACGTGGCCATCACCAGGGCCAAGGCTCTGCTGATCGTGGTGGGCAACCCAACCGTGCTCAGCAAGGACCAGCACTGGCACAGGTGAGCTCTCCTGGCCCTGCCCCAGGCCCTGCTCACAGCCCCTGCCCCTCCTGTGCCAGCACCTGGTGCCCCCTCGCACCCCTGCTCTGCACCTGCAGGTTCCTCAGGTACTGCCAGGAGCAGGGGGGCTGCACAGGATACCCCCTGGAGGTCGGGAGCACAGCTGAGGACAGCATCACTGAGGAGCTCCGCTCGCTGCAGCTCGGTGTTTAGCAGCCAGGTGGGCAGAGCTGGGGCTGGCCATGTCCTGACAGCAGCAGGGCCAGGGGTACAGGGGCGAGGCTTCTCCTGCCCCAAACGCAACAGGGCTCACCACAGGGTTTTGCTTAGGGCTTCCATCTCAAAGTCAGGAGCCAGCACTGCCATGAGGTTTCTCTGCAGGAAACGCACCTGGGAAGGGAGGAGAAGCCCCATGAAGCTGCATCCCTCAGCCTGTCCCTGGCCTGCAGCAGCTCCTGCTCCTTCTGTCTCAGCCCTGCTCTCCAGGACTCTCTCATGCTCTCCACACATCCCTGTGGAGATGGGGCTGAACCCACCAGACCAGAAGTTGTTGCCAGCCTTTGCTGCCAGCCACAAAGCCCAAACCAGCACCAGACTGGGACAACTCTCCATTTTAATCATTTTTTGACATGGCTGTGACAAAACAATTCTCTGTAACCGGCCTGACCATTCAGTGAAAGGTTTAAGCCTGGAGGCTCTGGCCTCTAAAGAGCACCCCTGGGTGCACAGGGGAGCTCACTGCTGCTGTGCTGGGTGACTGGGGAGGGCAGAGACCTGGCCTGGGACAGGCTGGCTCAGCTCTCCCCTGGGCAGCTGCCTGGCCTGAGAGCTGGCATGGCTGTGCAGGCCGTTTCTATTTCCCTTGAATAAATGTTTAGAGAAAAGCAGTGTATTGTGGAGTGCTAGGTGGGCCTTGTTTACACAGACAGGGCTTTGGAGCAGCACCAGGCTCACTGCAGCCCTGCCCTGCCCTGCTCCAGAGGCAGGATGGCTCCAGCAGTGATGGCAGTGCCCATCACCCAGGGTCTGGCTACAGCTAGGAAGCTCCTACTGGCCCATCCCAAGTGAACTGCAGCCTGGCTCTTTGGCAAGCACAGGGTCCTGAGCCCTGATCCTCCAGCAGCTGAGGGAAGAGGGGCTGGGAGCCAGGCAAGTGCCCACCCTGCAGCCCCAAGCCCCAAGCAGGAGCCTGGAGCAGCGAGGGGCACGAAGGAGAGCCAGAAGAAGAGCACACCAGCAAAGTTACAATTACCAAAATAACGGTTTGCATTTATTCTCCCAATTATGCAGTTGGGTTCAGTGCTGCCAAGTCCTCGACCGAGGCAGACTCGGAGGCGGCAGAGCTGGGCACACGTCCCGGGAGGAGGGAGAGCTGCTGGCAGCAGCTGAGCCCAGCTCTGCTCACGAGCAGGGCTAAGGCTGCCCAGGCAAGTCTGTGACACCGTGTGTGCTGCCTGCACGGCCAGGGAGAGAGGCAGAGCCACCAAGGCCTGGCAGAGCCACACATGAGCTGTAAGCGGCACCTCCTGCCCCTGTGGAACCTGCCCCGAGCCGGGGAAGGAGAGCAAACAGCACAGCAATGCCCAGGGAGGGCAGAACCAGGGAGCTCAGTCCAAACCAGGGCAGCCACAGCAACACCTGGCACACAGGGAGCAGCGGGCTCTGAGGGCACCGGCCCCAAACGGCCCCAAACGGAGCAGGGACAGCCTGGGGGCAGCTCTGGGGCCAAGGGCTCGGGCAGGCAGTGCCCCACCAGCTCCTGGGGGCTGTGCTAGTGCAGGGCAGGGCAGGCAGGATGGGCAGGGCAGGGCAGGGAGGGCAGGCAGGCAAGGCAGGATGGGCAGGGCAGGGCTCACAGCAGTGGGCAGGCAGGGCAGGCAGGGGTGTCACAGCTCCCAGGGCAGGCAGGCAGGGCAGGGGTGTCACAGCTCCCAGGGCAGGCAGGCAGGGCAGGCAGGGGTGTCACAGCTCCCAGGGCAGGCAGGCAGGGCAGGCAGGGCTCACAGCAGCGGGCAGCCCCGGCGCCTCCGGCTCTTGCGCACCTGCAGGCCGGCCCGCGTGGCCATCTCGAACACCTCCCGCACCCCCTCCTTCGTCTTGGCCGAGCACTCGAGGTAGCCAAAGGCATTGATCCTGTTGGCCATGTCCCTCCCCTCCTCTGGCTTCACCGGCTCCTGGGAAGCAGCAAAAACAGCGTTTGGAAACATTGCCAGAAACCAACAGCAGCTGTCCTTGGGGCACGAAGCCCTTCCAGGCAGGACCTGGGGTGGGCAGACCTGCATTGCTGCCTGGGCACCCAGGGCTGCATTGCTGCTGGGCACCCAGGGCTGCATTGCTGCCTGGGCACCCAGGGCTGCATTGCTGCCGGGGCACCCAGGGCTGCATTGCTGCCTGGGCACCCAGGGCTGCATTGCTGCCTGGGCACCCAGGGCTGCATTACTGCTGCTGGGCACCCAGGGCTGCATTGCTGCCGGGGCACCCAGGGCTGCATTGCTGCTGGGCACCCAGGGCTGCATTGCTGCTGGGCACCCAGGGCTGCATTGCTGCTGGGGCACCCAGGGCTGCCCCACCTGCTTCATCTTGGCCAGCTCCCGCCGCGTGTGCTCGTCGTTCCGCAGGTCCTTCTTGTTCCCCACCAGGATGATGGGTACGCTGGGGCAGAAGTGCTTCACCTCCGGCGTCCACTTCTCAGGGATGTTCTCTACGAGCACACAGGGAACCCTGTGAGCTGGGGGGCTGCTGCCCCACAACCTCCTCGCAGCAACCAGCCCCAAGTCCTTCCCGCTGGGGCAGGGGGAGCTCACCCTGCAGCATCCTCCTCTCCCAGCCCCTCCCAGCATCTCCCTGAAGCACACACACACAGTCAGGGGTGAAGGGACAGCTCTGGCACCCTCGAGGGGCAGCATTGGGGCTCCCCAGGCCCCGGGGGGCTCAGCAGCAGCACCAGCCCCGTGGCAGCCCCCGGCCCTACCGAGGCTGTCCGGGCTGTCAATGGAAAAGCACATGAGGATCACGTCCGTGTCCGGGTACGAGAGCGGCCGCAGCCTGTCGTAGTCCTCCTGTCCTGCTGTGTCCCACAGGGCCAGCTCAACCTGACAGTGCACAAGGACATGGCTCAGTGGCTCTGCAGGCCACGAGGGACACATTTATCTTCCTCTGGTATAGCTGTCTCTTCCCCAAACTGGGGCAGGCTGAGGGTGACCCAGAAATGCCGGAGCCATGGGGCACCCGAGCGCACAGAGCAGTCCTGGCAGCAGCACTGGGATGGCACTGCCAGCCTGGCACCACGGGATGGCAACAGCCACAGCCTCACCTGCTTCCCATCCACCTCTATGTCAGCAATGTAGTTCTCGAACACGGTGGGCACGTACACCTCGGGGAACTGGTCCTTGCTGAACACGATCAGCAGGCACGTCTTTCCACAGGCACCATCTCCCACGATCACCAGCTTCTTCCTGATGGCTGCCATCGCTGTGGGGACACCAGCAGGTCAGCAGGACGCAGCAGCACGGGCAGCTCACGCTCCTGGCCCCCCAAATTCCTGTGCACATCGGCCTGGGAGATGCCAGACACACCCGGGCACATCCCACTGTGAGCAGCCAGGGACAGACAGGACAGAGGCTCCCCCAGCCCTCTGCCAGACTCCCCTCCAGCTCCCACACACATCAGCTCAGGGGCACCACAGACTGGCCTGACTGGGACTATTTACACCCAGCACTGCTGCTGTGGCTGGGAGAACCATCCCAGCTGTGGTCAGGGCTGGTGGCTGCAGGCAGGGACCTTGTGGGAGGTGACAAAACCCTCTGCCTTCCCCAGACATCCAACCCTCCCTGGCTTCGCTGTGCCACCTGGTTACCACCCAGGTAACCAGGATTTTAGACAACCTCAGAGTTGCACGCACATGCTGGGTTTATTTTAAACTATAAATTCTTCAGGGCAGAAACTGTGGTCTGGGTTTCACCCCAGCACTCTCACCAGACCCCAAATAATCTGACCAGCAGTTGGAACACGCCAAGCCAAGCTCCTGGAGGTCTGGGCAAGCAGGACGTGTGTGTCTGGCACCAGCACTGGGCTGGCCCCATCCCAGCCTGTCTGAACAAGGAGCCTTTGCCACGGAACCCAGGGAGCCACGCTGGCACGGGCATCACTCAGCAAACAGGGCTGAAACCCCACCACAAAGCAGGAGGCTTTCTGCCTCCAGGGAAAACGGTGCAGCTCTGCAAGGAAAACTGTGCCTTTGCATCCCCCGCTTTCAAAAGGGGTTTGCAGCTGAACCAGCCAGGACAATGCCACAAAAGGCCTGGCACAGGCTCTGAATGAGCCATGAGAAAATCAGCCATGGTGGGATCACATCCCTCCACAACCCTGTGATCAAAATCTCTTTTCCATCCCCAGATTCCCAGTTCAAAGAGCCTGACCCACTCCTTGCATGCCTTCAGCACAACATCAGCTCCCTGTTCCTGCAGAGATCCCAGGAATGGCACAGGGCTTAACCCCTGAAAATTCACACTGCTTTGGGGGAAATTACAGGTGAACAAGAAACCTCTCCTGAAGGCAGGGATGTTCCACGCTTTCCCCCTCAGCTGCATCCCTCTCCAAAGCCCTGCCCAGGCAGCAGGATGGGAAGGAGCCATTCACGCTGGGGAATGGCCATTCACAGGAATGAACCCTGTGGGAACACACACACACTAGTGTTGATGCACTGAGCTGCAAGCAGTGAGAGTGGATCATGCTGAAATCACTCCAGCATCACTGGGACCACCTTGGGAAGGCCAGAATATCACAGGCCTGGCCTTTAACTAGAGCACTCAAACTGAGCCTTAACAAAGGCCAGGAATCTGTCCCTGCCCCAGTGATCCCACCCTCACCCTGTGCCAACAGAAAAGGGAGGAAAAGGGTAAAACAGGAGTCCAGCTGTATCACATTTAGCTGCAAGTGAAGGATTAAGAAATGAGCCTGAATGGCTGACTCACATTCCAAAGGCAGGCTGCAGACCCACTTGTCTCATGGAGGTCACCCCTGCCACACAAACTCCCAAGTCTCACAATCAAACTGCCCAAGGCAGGACAGTGGGCAGCACAGCTCCTTCCCACGGCCTGACCCGGCCCCGAGCCCGGCATGGTGCCCGGTGGTGACTCAGAGGGCAGAGCCACTGTCCCCACCCAAAATCTCAGCACAGTCCATTCCATTACTCAGGAGAGCCATCCAGAAATAGCCCATTACTAACGCAGAGCTGGTGTGCAGCAGTGAGCAGAGCAAGGAGGCTGAAGGGCTGTGAGCCCCAGGGGCCTGTGGCTGCCCCAGCTGTGCCCTGGCCCCAGCAGCTGGCACAGCACCAGCACCAGATGCCAGCAGCTCCCTGCTCCAGGAGAGATGAGCTTCTTGGCCAGGGGATGCTCTGCTGCTCCAGAGCATGAGGCCAGTCCCCAGGACAAGGATTCTTTGCACTGTTGCCAGATCATGAGCAGATAAAAAGAGTGGGAAACATGAAGACAGTTTCACCAAGAACAAGCAGGGGAATGCCAAGTACAAACACGGAAGAATGAAGTGAGAGCAGAGCTGAGAGGAAGGACTCGGGGGTGCTGGTGGATGAGAAGCTCAACATGACACAGCAGCGTTCACTGGCAGCCCAGAGCCCCCCTGTGCTGGGCTGATCCCCAGGGCAGGGGGTTCTGCCCCTGTGCCCCACTCAGCTGACACCCCACCAGCCCTGGGGAACAGCCCAGGGAGAACACAGAGCTGCTGCACCCCTCTGCTCTGGGAGAGCTGGGGGTGTGCAGCCTGCAGAAGAGGAGGCTCCAGGAGACCTCAGAGCCCCTTCCAGAAGAAATGATTCCCTGAGAGGATGGTGAGGCCCTGGCACAAGCTGCCCAGAGAAGCTGTGACTGCCCCATCTTTGGAAGTGTCAAGGCCAGGCTGGACAGGACTTGGAGCCACCTGGGACAGTGGAAAAGGTTCCTGCCCAGGGCAGGGGGTGGAACAAAATCATCTTTAAGGTCCCTTCCAACCCAAAACATTTTGGGATTCTATGATAATCCGAGTTCAGCTTTACTACAACTGCCATCAGGCCAAATTATTAAAAGCATACAGTCATCCACAACAGACATGAAAATTGAGATTTTAAACCCTGCTAACCACCCCAAATTACAGCCAGTGCTGCCCAGCCCACGCTGGCAATCCAAGCTGGCAGCTCTGGGGTGTGAGCAGCAGTGCTGGCCCCGCTGGAGATGCCTCCTGCTCATCCATGGAGATAACAAAAGGGAGCAGGGACTGTGTGCCAGCATTTCCCACTGCCAAACCTACAGGGCTGCCGTGCCCACCCCAGCTGCTGCTGCTGCAGGGGATGGCTGTGGGTTTAATCTGTGCCACCACTGCCAGCATCAGCCAAATCCTGAGCAGGCACCTCCTTCAGCTCACCAAAAAGCTGCAACATGACCCCAAATTGCTCTGTTCTACTTTCCAAGCAACTATTCTAAAGCCATCACCATAAAATCAGCCAGGCTCCAGGGCAGCCCTTGTGTTGCTGGTCTCTCCCAGCTTTGTGCCTCAAATTGTGAAGTTCCTGCTGAGCAGGATATGGGGAATTCCTCTGGCAGCAGGATGTGTCCATCATCCAGTGTCTGCTACAGGGGCTCAGGAATAGCAGAGAAAGATGTTAATGCTTTGAAGGACTCCAACCAGGGACAGAAATCTTTCAATGAACCTCCCTGGTCAGACTCGACTTCCAAGAGCAACAGAGGGGTTTTGTTCTACAGCAGAAATTCCCCAGCAGTGCTGAGGGCCCCACCCCGGTCAGACCGGTCACACAGGGATCAGCCCTGGCCAGAGGCACAGCTCTGAAACCTGGGGAAGAGCTGTGCTTGGAGCAGCCCCTTGGCAGGGACACCCCCACAGGGATACCCCAGTGCTGGGGGCCTGGTGTGACCACACAGAAATGGTTTTAGCAGTTTGGACTCACTGGTACAATGATAGAGTAAATAAATTTCCAAATTACAACCCCACAGGAATGCCCCCTGAGGGGATTTGCCATGGCCAAGGCAGGACAGGATGAGTCTGAGCCACTGCTGCAAACACCAGAGGGACTCTCACTGCAGAATCACAGAATCATTATGGTTGAAAGGCAGAAAAATTTCCAAAAAGGGCTGGAAGCAAACAGCGATTCTAAGGGGAAATGCAATGGGCAGGGCAGAGCCTGGGCTCCTGGGCAGACTGTAGCTCCAGACCATCCAATGCTGGCTCTGGCAAAGCAGAATCTGTCATTTCCTGCCCAGGCAGCCCCCAGGCTGAGCAGCACACACCAGCCCTCAGCCCTGACACCCAGGGCTGACCCTCACCCACCAGTGCCCACCACCCCAGCCTCCTGCTTGCTGCCAGAACCACCCAGCACAAGGAGAACGGCTGTGTCCCCACTCAGGGAGCTGCCTGGAACCTTCCTTAGACCTCCAGACCTGCTACATCCAAACAACAAGTGAGCCTCAAAACAGGAGCACAACCCAGTGCTCCAGTTTAGACCTCACCCATGTTTTTGGAGATGTTCTTTGGGCACAGCCAGGCAGGATGGGCTTAACACACACTCGAGGCAAAGGGCAACTGTCCAGACCCAGACCCAGAGTAGAGTGTCCAGGCTGGTTCATTTTCATTGCTAAATCCCACAAAAACCATCCACAAGCAAAACAGAGAAAGGAACTTGGAACAGAAGAATTTGAAAGCTTAAACAAAGCTCAGCCCACAAGTGTCTGAGCATTGTGGGAAAAGCTGCCTGCCCTTACCTCCTTTTCCAAAGGACATCATGCCATGTTCTTATTTTACCTCCTGCAGCAGTGACAGCCTTCCCAGCCTCAGGGCAGTGCAAGGGTTGTGCTGGAAGCTCCAAACACCACAGCACAATCCCAGCAGATGCCTGGACTCGTGCAATGCCCGCCCCAGCGCCGATCAATACTCGCTAATACAATTCCTGACTCTTCATGTCAGTGCCTCTCCAGGGCAAACGGCAAGGTGGGAGGTGAGCCTGGTTACACGCCCCTGATAACCTGTTGGAAGACAAGGACTTGGCTTATTTTCCACTTGTGTTTTCCCCGGAGAAGCTGTAGCTGTCAGGAGCCTGGATGCAAGAGAAAGTCCACAAAATCTAATGCAGAGTGTCTACCTGAGCTGAGGAGGAGGAGCTGGACATAAACTGAAACTGTTTGGACACCAAGAGCACCGGGCAAAAGAGAAACAAAATGCAACTGGTCCCCATGAGACACGGCCAGGCAATCCACCGCTGCCAGCCCACAGCTCCTGACTGGAAAATCTCCCGGGGTGTCAGCCTGGGGGGCTCAGCCAGGCCCTGCCCCAGCCCAGGGATCACACTCCCCTTCTCCTGGGGCTCCCGGGAGCCTGGGCTGGCTTTAGGGAGGCTGGCGGCCACTGAGCCTTGGCTGCCAGACTGCTCGTGCTGGAAAAGGCCACGCAGTCATGCTTTTGGAATGCTCCCCTGCTCCTAAGACATTACACAATTATTTCCCCTCCCCGCAAGCCCCCCTAATATAAATGTTTAAGAATGAGCTCAGCAGTAAGGAAAGGGAACTTTTTTTTTCCTTTTTCTGAAGAAAACAGAGAGCGGTCACTCCATGAGCAAGGCTGTACATGGGGACACTGCTGGCGTGGGGGCTGTGGGAGGGATGTGGGATGTGGCAGCAGCCCCCAGGCTCATCCCTGCTCAAACACTGCCCGGGGGACAACCGGGACTTGGGACCCTCAGGGGCGACAGCCCGCAGTAACCGCGGCCAGCCGAGCCACCCCCTCACCACACCCAGGCTCCCCCACCCACCCCGGCACACCCACCCCACCCGGCAGCGGCCGGGCCCATCCCCACCCTGCACTGACCCCACACCTGACCAGAACCAGTGACCCCACACCCCACGAGTAACCCCACATCTCAGTCCCTCCAAACCCGACGAGTGATCCCTGATCCCAGTTCCCCCAGGCACCCCCAGTGCCTGTTTCTCCAGACTCCGCCACTAACTTAGACCCAAACACAACCAGCGATCCAGACCTCATTTCCCCCAGATCCAGCTCTGGCCCCAGGCCCCACCAGTGCCCCCCTCCAGCCCGGACCCCGATCCCCCCGCCCCGCTCGGCTCCCCCAGACCCCGCACCTCTCTCCGCCGCTGCCCCGTCCCGCTCCGGAGCCCGTTCCGTGCCCCAGAGCCCGATCCCCGCCCTGCCCCGGCCCCGCCGCCCGGCTCCGGGCACCGCCCCGAGCGGGGCCGTGCCGAGGGCGGAGCGGGAGCGCGGGGCTGTGCCGAGCCGTGCGGGGCCGTGCCGAGGGCGGGTGAGCGCGCGGGGCTGTGCCGGGCTGTGCCGAGCCGTGCAGTGCCGAGCCGTGCCGGGCCGTGCCGAGGGCGAAGCGGAGCGCGGGGCTGTGCCGGGCTGTGCCGAGCCGTGCCGTGCTGTGCCGTGCCGGGCTGTGCTGAGCCGTGCCGGGCTGTGCCGAGCCGTGCCGAGCCGTGCGGAGCCGTGCCGAGGGCGGAGTGGGAGCGCGGGGCTGTGCCGGGCCGTCCCGGGCTGTGCCGAGCCGAGCCGAGCCGTGCTGGGCTGTGCCGGGCTGTGCCGAGCCGTACCGGGCCGGGCCGTGCCGGACTGTGCAGAGGGCGGAGCGGGACCGCGGGGCTGTGCCGAGCCGTCCCGGGCTGTGCCGAGCCGAGCCGTCCCGTGCCGAGCCCTCCCAGCGCTGCCCCCGCCCGGCTCCGGGACCCCCGGGACCCTCCCGGTGTTTCCCGGAGCCCCGGACGCCCCCGGGGCGTTCTGCCGGCTCGGGTTGCCTGTTCCGGGCGGGGAGGGGGCGGCCCCGGCTACCCCAAAGCGCCTGTGCCGGTCAGGGCAGAGCCCCCTCCCACCGTGCCACGCTCGGGGACCCGCCGTGTCCCCAGGGTCCCCTGCCCAGGGGCCGTGCCGTGCCGTGCCGTGCCCGCACTGCGGTGGCCCCGGGCCCTCGGGAGGGAGCCCCGGGCTGTGCTCGCCCGGCACATCCAGCTGCAGGCAGCGCTCCTGTGCCTCAGCCAGGGAAAGGAAAGGCAGCCCCAGGAGCTTGGCCCAGCCCCAGCCTCATAAACCGCTGCTATTTTAAGGGCTCGCAGACAATTTTTCTTAATTTATCAAGCCCCAGGCCAGGAGTTTGTTCCAAAGGAAATGTTTCCTTAGTAAAAAAGGGAACCACAGAGGAAGCTTTAAATGCAGCAGCTGCTGCCTCCGTGCCTTACCCAGCAGCCAGGCAGTGACCTGGAAAAGCAGAGCCGGTTCTCAGCCACCAGCACGAACAGGAATGTGCTGGGGCAACAGGGCTGTGCAAACAAGTGTGAGGAGAGCATCGGGGGTGTCAGGGTACCAGGTGTCCTCCAGAGGGACGTGGGACAGCCCACCCTGCTGCTGGGGATCGCTCATTCCTCACAGCCACAGCCTGCCCCACTCCCTCCCCTACCCACAGAAAAACCATTTTCTCCCCCCATTCCCTGAGTAATGTTCCAGTTCCCACCAGAGGCCATTGCTGACAAGAGCCAGGGGCCCAAGACCCCCCTGCTGAGGCTGGCAGCACACCAGTGGCTCCCAGTGCCCGTGGATGGACACTCCATGGGCTCTCACGAGCCAAGGGCAGATGGACTGCTCACATGGCTCTGCTCAGGCCTGTTTGCCTGCCTACATAAATTAATCAGAACTAATTGGCTTTTCGGTAAGTCCTCTTTGCAGGAGCTCTACAAAGGAGGACTGAAGTAGGACTACGAGTGGCAAAATCTTTATTTAAACACACAGTGCTACACAAGGACAAGCTCCCAGTCCCAGCACCACTCCCTGCTCCCTTCAGCATGGATGCCAACAGGTTCAAATCTCCTGCGTCACTTTCACTTTCCATTATGTGTACCCAGTTTATTTGCATCTCACTGGTTACAGGAGACAAACAACCTTCACCAGAGGTGACACTTGACAAGAGCCGGCTGCACCCAGTGACAGGACACAAACTACTGGTGCCACGGAGCCTTTCCCAAACGAGGGACCATGGCCCAGCTGTCCCCATCCCCACCCCCAGGATGGCACAATCCCTCACAGTTTAGGATGCAACACTCAGAGGTCACGGATGCTCCAGGTCAGAGATGTGTGATGCAAAAACCCTGTGCAGAGATGGATTGCTCCAGCAGCTCTGAGATCACTGAGAAGAACATGGACACTGCCTTTCCCTGCCCTGGTCACACCAAGCTGCTTTTGCTGTGGGTTCCCAGCCCTGTGCTAAGCAGATCCAGGGCAGCTAAGCTGTTAAGCTCACCTGAATAGGGCTGCTCTGTGTGAGGCTGCGAATTCAGAGCCACTCCAAAATACAGACATACACTCATAGACTCCACACCAAGAAAGGATTTAGACATCTTCCAGCTCAGCTCTCAGTTAATAAATCGTTGGCTCCAGAAGCACTGCAGTGATCCAAGGCATGAAAGGAAGGGGACAGAACCTGTGGCACAGCCAGGGCCAGTGCAGTGGCTTGTCTCTCCTCAGGGTGCACAGCAGAGCTGGGTCACTGCTCCAGGCTGGAGACTGATACAAGGTCCGTAACAGAATGAAGGTGTGAGGGGCTGAAAACTGGGAGCACAAGGCTGGGATGGCCATTGTGGGGCCACAACAGGACTTGTACCAAGCACGGGACTTCACTCCCTGTCACATCCCGTGTGAGCCCAGCTCCCACCTCCAGCAGCAGCTTCAGTGTCAGTGGCCAAAGCATCACAGGGCAGGAGCTGGGGGTGACTGCAGCAGGTATGAGCACCCCAGCAGCCCCAGGGCTGCCACACAGGGCTGCAGTCAGCACAGCTGTGGCAGGAGGCAAAGGATGTGCTGAGGAGCCAGGGAGCCTTCAGGCTTCTCACAGCATTGAGAAAGTAGCAGCATAAAAACATCCCTCAAGCCCAGTGTCCACTCTGTCCAAGGCCTCTCTGTCCCCACCTGGGACTGGGATGCAAGCAGGTGGAGGGGGATGCTCTGGACAGACTGAGGCCCCAGGTTTCTCATTCTTCTTGCAGTTGGCTCAAAAGACAAGCGCCTAGAGGAGGGGTGGCCCCAGTGTCCCAGTGTCCCCACGCAGGCTCGGCGAGCCCCGCTGCCCCAGGCTCATTCAGCATCACGTGTAGTTGCCGGGGCCACCCAGGGGGATCACAAAAACAGAGATGTCGTCACCAGAGCCCAGCTTGTCGTTGGGCAGCCGCCAGCCCCGCTCCTTCAGCACCCCCCGGGATCGCAGCACCAGCTCCTGGGCCACCATGGTGTACCTGGGGCACAGCAGAGAGTGACTCAGCAGTGACCAGAGCCCCTGCTGCAGCAGCCTGGCAAGGAGGGAGCAGCTGGAGCAGCTAGGGGTGGAGGAAGGGTCCCTTGGAGAGATCCAGGCTCAGACAGGCACATCCAGGGGAGCAGTGCTGTGGAGCCCAGGATGAGTGGCCACAGCCCTGCTCTGGGGAGCCAAGCCAGGGGAGCTCGCCCGGCCCCCTGCCCACCTCAGCTCACCTGCAGGGGTCGTTGGGCTCGTAGCTGGTCAGCACCTCCATCACCACAGCAGCCACCTCCTGGTCGTTGGTGACATCCCAGAGCCCGTCCGTGCCCAGCACCAGGACATCATCAGGGCAGTGCTCGTACTGCGTGAGGTCATAAACCCTGACCTGGCAGCAGCAGGGCAGGGGCACGGTGAGGGCAGAGAAGGCTCCTGTGCCCTGGGCACATCATGGGGCTGGTCCTGACAAGTGGCTCTGGCCACTCAGGAGCCCCTGGAAGGCAGGCTTACCTCTGGGAAGCAGGACAGGAAAGGCTTGATGTGGATGTTGGAGCTGAACACTTTGAGGTCATGGTCTCCCAGGCCTCTCGTGACCCCAATTGTGGCCATCATCCGAGCCTGGAGAATGGGGGAATCAAAACAGAACTTTAAACAGCTTTATCTCCAGCTCCATTCCCAGCTGAGAACTGGTGATGACAACACTACCAAAAATGGGCTGAAATCCCCCAAAACAGTGGGAGCAGGCAGGAAACAACCCCTGCCAAACTTCTATCACAGTACTTTACCTTTTTGCCTTCCCCAAAGATAAGTGGAAACTTCAGGTCATCCTCTTCTATCTTTTTGTAAGCCCTGGTTAAAATAAGCCAGAGACAAGGTGTCAGCAGGTGAAGGCTTCCAGCACCTCTGCTGACCACCTGGGACCTGGGTACAGTGTCCCAGAGCCCCCTGCCCAGTGGGATTGGGTGCCAGCGATGAGCAGCCACCACAGCAGGACCCCAGTGCTCCGTGGGTTGGGGGTTACCAGCCATTCATGCTCTGGTCCCTGTAGAGCATCTTCTTGCCCAGCTCCTTGGGCTGGACCCTGCGGGGGAACTCGAGGGGGGTGAACTCCTTCCCCAGCAGCTCGGGCCGCAGCAGTGCCTGCAGGGAGAGGTGTCAGCTCAGCCACGGGGCTGGGAGAGCGAGATCTGGGGATGCAGCCCTGCCCAGAGCAGGATCCACATCCACCGGGGCTTTGGCTACAGCATTCCGTGCTGGGATAGCATTGGCTGCTCTGGAGCAGCTGCTGGTAAAGCAGCTTCAAAGCACCCACCTGTGCCAAGCCAGAGGGGAAACTGGAGCTGAGGACAGCCATGCCAGCACTCAGCAAGAAGGTGAAGCTTTTGCAAAGAGGGTTTTGGGAAGTAAAGATCTCCAAAAAGGATCAAACAATCAAACCCCAGCAAATTCCAGAAGAAGCTGGAATTTACCCAGAAGGACTCATGGCTGCAAACCCCCCAGGACCAGTGCAGGGCACAGCACTCACCCAGGGGAAAGAGTGATGGGTTTTTTCTGAAACAGTGTCCAGCTGTGAGCGTGCCAAGGGATGAGCAGCAGCACAGAGCCCTCCCCAGGGCAGCCCCAGCCCCAGGGAGCACAGTGTGGAGGGGACCAGGAACAGGGAGTGCTGGAGAGTGCTGAAGGGGAAAGAGAAGCAGGAAGAGAAGAGGAGATCCTTTGGCAGGATGGGGTTGGTGCAGAGGCAGGGAGACCCCCAGCCCACTCTGGGGGAGCCCTGAGCACAGCCTCAGCACCGTGGCAGAGCAGCGTGTGCCTGTCCCAGCCTGTCCCTGCCCCTTGCAGCCAGCTGAAGAGGATTCTGATCACAGCATTTCCTCCTCTTGGGCTTTCAAAAACAGATTCAAGGAAAAACGCCTCAGTGTTTTTCCAAGTACGTTGCAAGCCAGGAAATTTCATCCAGCAAGACCTTCTCCAAAACAAGCTCCTCCTCCCCTGTGTTGCCCTTGGAGAGGTCTTTATAACCTCAAAGAGTCTCCCTGGGTGGCACCAGGGGGTTCATCCAGGAGAGGGACAGGGAGCTTTCAGGGTGAAAGACAGAAACCCATTGGCACATATCAGCTCAAACTCTCCAGGGAACAGCCAGGGAGGAAACCAGGACTCAGCAGGGGCACTGCAGTGACTCTGACAGAAAGGGAGCACGGTGGATGGAGACCCACACTTCTCCAGGTCACAGCAGCCCAGGCAGGGGATGCTCCCTGTTCTCTGAACAGCAGCAGGACAAGATGGACCAAACTGGCTCCATGCAGACGTGTCAGTCCAGCCCCATGCCAGCAGCCTGGGCTCTCCGTGTCCTGTCTGTGCCAGGCTCGCAGTCACAGACCCTCACACTGAGCCCACAGCAAACCAGGGCTCTGCCAGACACAAGATGCCCCCATGCCAGCTCTCTGCATCTCAGTGCCTCTTCCCATCCCAGGCAGTGTGGGATGGACAAGTGCCAACAGCAGGTCCCAGCCATGGGGCTGCCCTCAGGTCCAGAACCTCAGCAGGCAGCACAGGGGACTGGGAAGAGGCCAGGAGGTGTTTCAGCAGGAATGAGGTTAGAAGAAAAGTCTTTCTTACTAAAAACTGCAGCCTCTGCCTCTCTGTCTCTGGAGTAAACTCCCTGGACATTGGAATGATTTCCCCATTACGGATGATAATGGCCCTGCAATGAAACATGGAAGGATGAGATTAGAGAGAAGGAGACTTGGCAGAGGAGCTGAGCCTGGATCTCCAGAGATGATTCCCAAGATTGGTGAAACCCTTTCCCCCTTTTCCCAGCCTGAGGCGGGGGCTGCCTCCTGGATTCACTGCCCCAGGGCAGGGCAGGGCACACCTGCCTCCTGTGCAGGAAGGAAGGGAAATGGGAGAGAAGCGTGGGGCAGAGGGAATGGAGCAGATCAAATCCAAGGACAAGGTATGGTTAGAAAAGGAGTAGCACAAAGGTGGGACACTCTCCTTTAGAGGGGAGCTGCACACAGCAGGGCAGAAATTGCCTGCAGCAGGACACAGGTGCACGTGCCCATCCCACACCAGCACTGTCACTTGCTGCTGGGGCTGCTCTTAGAATTTAATGTCTCAAAAAACATAAAGGTCTGACTATGAGATGTTCCTGGATGCCATGGGAAGCCCAAGGATCTCCAGCACTGGTGGCTCCAATGATGCAAGGCTAGGCTTGCAGAGTTCAGCTCTGGCAGTGTCTGATGCCCGGGAGGCAGCACAGATTGTTACCCGAGGCACAGTCACAGCCCCAGGACCCTCCCTGCATGCTGACATCCTGCACAGCCACTGCTGCCATGGGGGGGACCTGCACCCAGAAGCAGAGGTATCAGGGATCTCCTTCTTCTCTGTCCCAAAGGTGGAAGCACATCCAGCCTCAGAAAATTGGCCAGAGCCTGTATTGGCTGGTCTGACATTGCTGAGAACAAGGTAACCTGCAGCAAATACCCAGAGAAGCTGCAGCTGCCCCATTCTTGGAAATGTTCAAGGCCAGGTCAGACAGGGCTTGGAACAACCTGGTCTAGTGGAATGTGTCTGCAAATAACAGGGGGAGAACAAGATGAGCTTTGAGGTCCTTTCCTACCCAAACCATTCTTTGATCCAGTGATAAAAACAGGACAGTTCAAACCAGCTTCACCTGCAGTAACACCTTTAGTGTAAGGTGGACCTGCCCTTCTGCCATTGCCTGGGGGTGTGGGCACACACACGGGCAGTTACCTCAGCCCACCCCTGGAAACACATATGGCAATTTAAATTCTTGGGCTCCAAGCTCCCACTGCACTTGTCTGCACATAGATTTGTGTCCTTCTCCTGAAACAGGTCACTGGTATGAAGTGTACTCTAAAATGACTTAATGCACATTTTTGAAAGCTCTGCTGAGTGCAATTTTCACTCTCCAACCTGCAGCCCAGGCCGGTGCCAGCAGCAGGGACCAGGGTGTGATCCAGAGACATCTGGATAGCAGAGATGATGCTGTTAGGAGGGAATGGGGCACGTCCCAGATTTTGGGAAGCAATTCTACAGCCTCATCCGTGCACCTGGCAAACACAGAGATCAGAGCAGGGTACATTGTCCCCGGGGCATGGAGCAGGCAGGGGATGACTCTGCCCAGTTCTGCCACCTTCACCCTCGGTATCCCTCCCCAGCCATCCCTCTGACAGCACTCCACCCTGCTGGGGTGTTCCCAGCCACTGAGCAGAAGGCTGGGGGTACCCTGTGGGGCTGTACCTGCTGTCCCCAGCGTTGGCCACGTAGAACTTGCCCATGAGGTAGATGGCAGCCAGGGCACAGCATCCCCCGGGCAGGTGCTGGGACGCCCGCTCCTGCTCAATCTGGTCATCCTGGGGAGACAGAGAGGCTGCAGGGTAGGAGGGCAGCCCCAAAAAGCACCTGGTGCTCCAGCAGCACCTCAGCTCCAGGTGGGCAGCAGGGACCAGCCGGGGCACCTTTCCCCACGCAGCCCTGGATTGGCTGTAGGGCTTGGAGGGCCAGGGCTCTTGTGGGGCAGCCAGGGATGTGGCTTCACTGGGACAGTGGGACAAGCAGGAAAGGGCAAGGCAGGAGGGGAGCAGGGTGACCTCCTGGAACAAAGTGTAGCAAAGCTTTCTGCACCCACACAGGCCTGGAGCCCAAAGCCTCTGCAGTCTGAAAGCTCAAAATGCAGAGCATCACGGAGCCCTCTCAGATCATCACGCTCGGACGATGCCCCCTCCTTGCTGCAGAGCTGCCTTTTGCCACCGGGGTCAAGCTGGTGCAGACACAGAGAGCAAAGAGATGCCCCAGGGGTGGCCCAGGTGATCCCCAGGCAGAGCATCCTCACCATGTGCTTGAAGGCGTTCTCAATGGCCCCGATCACCAGGCTCTCATGGGACACTGCCTTCTCCAGGTGGAACCGTGGCACGGCGTCGTTCGGGACCTCCCCGCACTCCTCCGTGCAGGACACTAGGCTGGGATCTGCCGAGCCGGGCTCGGTGCGGTGCGGGAGGCACACGGGGGGCGGGGAGGGGTCCTGCAGGATCGCCACCAGGTCCCGCAGCTGCTCGCAGATGTGCAGGTGCAGCCTCGCGGCGGCCAGCACAGCGGCGCCGCTGCCCGCATGGCCATCGAACAGGGCCCAGTAGTGGAAACAAAAACCTTTCCTGCCCTGCAGGGAGGAGAGGGGAGGTTACATGAGCCTGCAGGGAAGCGGATGGGGCGGGAATTCAGAGCAGCTGAGGACAGTGACACGGGTGTCACAGGTCTCAGTGCAGGCAGGAGCAAGGTGGGAGTTGCCAAGGGTGTCTGCACACAGCTGATCCCTGGCTGGAGCCCAGCCCTGCGCCAGACACCTCGTGCCTCCAGCGGCCTCCGAAGGGGAGGCACCATGGCACCAGCACTGCAGCCACCTCTGCAGCCTCCCAGGGCACGGGGGCCACTGGTCCCGCTGGGCCAGCCAGCCCTGGGGTGTCACGGGGGACGGAGGGTGGGAGGAGCCGGCAGAGAGAAGGGCCACGAACCGAGGGAATCCCCAGTGGGCACACACTGCCATGCGTCCCATCTCCTGCCCTGCTGCTGGGCATCTCCTCTGCCGTGTCCCCGCTCGTGACCCACCACAGCTCTCACCCCATCCAGCTCCCCGCTGCCCCCCGGGCTGGGCCTCTGCTCCACAAACACCACCTCACAGCACGCCTGGTCCTCGTTGTGCTGGCTCTTCCCTGCATTTATCACCCTGCCAGGAGGAAAAAAGGTGTAAAGGCCCTTTCTTTCACATGATGTTCCAGCAAACGCCATCTGGCAGCACCTTTTCCCCCCACCCCCAACCCTCCACTCCATGTCCCCAGGTCCCCAGGGATACCCTGCACAGGTGCTCCTGTCCTGTCCCTGCTGTCCCAGACCAGTTGTGTGGGTTGACCTGGGGCCAGGAGCAGCACTGAATGCCACCCACAGCTGGGTCCAGGGCGGAGCAGTTGTCCACACACCTACCAAGGCAGGTGACCAGAAATAAACTGTGTTTGCCAAAGGTGCCTAGCACTGCCCCGGGATGAATAATTGCTCCAAAACCTGCATCAGCCTCAAATCCCCCGAGGGACACAGAGAGAATCATAGCCTCAGCCCTGTCCCATCACCTCTTGGGGGGAGCAGGGGGCTCGGGGAAGGAGGGAGAAGGTGATGATGATGAGACCGGCAGAACTTTTGTGAAAATATTCACACTGACTTTTCCCAGCCTGTGCTGACACAGCAGATTTCAGGTCTAGATTGCAGAACCTGCTCACAGGAAGAAGCTGTAAACACATCAGGGTGATTTTTCTTCGGGCATACTTTCCAAGTGGTTTGCAGAAAGAACTCTTAGGACACGGAAGAGAGGATTTTTTCACTCTGTGTACTCCTACCCCACTATCTCCAGGGCCAAATCAACATCTCATAAAGCTCTCTGAGATATCGGGAAGATCAGCTCCAGGAAGGGATGGGGGAGTGGGCTGGCAGCACTAAGCAGCAAAAGCCTTCAAAGCAAAAACCTTCCTGCCCGCTTTCAGTTAGGGCTGAAACTCGCAGCTAGTGAAAGAAGAAGACAATCAGGTCCTTGAAGGGGAAGTCTCAAGCAGTCTCACTGCCAAGAAAGCCCCAGCTCCCTGCTTCCCCCCGAGTGCTGCCAGAGGTGCCGCAGCTCCTTCCCCCTCGGAACCCATCGGGAGTTGTGCAGAGAACAAAATGCACAGAAGAGCCTAAACCGCTCGTGGATCGGTAAGGGCACAGCCCCTCGCTGATGCTCTCCCGTCACGGGCATCCACCGCGCCCGCTCCTCGCTGCTGCTGCTGGAAAAGGGACAGACGCAGCTCACCGCCCGCCGCGACCCACTTTCGTCCTCAAGGTCCCCGCGTCAGCGCCGAGCGGTGCCATCCTGCCCTCCCCGGGCTGCAAAACTCTGCCCCGCTCCTGCCCCGCTCCAGCCCCGCTCCAGCCCCGTTCCAATCCCGCTCCTGCCCCGTCCGGCTCTCTCACTCTGCGTAGCCCGTGCTCCAGGGCAGGCGGCCGCGGCTGTCGCGGGGGCTCTGCACCGCCCGCCCAGTGTGGTCATCGGCGCGGCGCAGCTCCTCGGGGGTCAGCTGCAGGAAGGCCGGCCGGCAGAAGGCGGCTGGCGGCGGCGATCCCCGGCCGGGCCCGCACCCGGCCCCGCAGCCCCGCTGTTCTGCGGGGGCTGCGCGCCCAGCCCGCCGCCAGCTGCGCCACGGCAGCGCGCACCCGCAGCAGCATCCCGAGCCCGGCAAACCGAGCGGGGCCAAACCGAGCCAAGCCGAGCCGAGCCGAGCCGAGCCGAGCCGAGCCGAGCCGAGCCCCGCCTCCCGCCCCGCCGCGGTGCGGGCTGGGGGGGGGAACCAGGCGCGGCAGCTGAGCGCCGCAGCGCGTCCGCGCATCGCCCGCCGCTGTCCCGCAGCAGGGGCAGAATGAGCCCTCCCGGGTCAGGAACCCCGCCGCTATCCCGCAGCAGGGGCAGAACGAGCCCTCCCGGTCAGGAACCCCGCCGCTATCCCGCAGCAGGGGCAGAACGAGCCCTCCCGGGTCAGGAACCCCGCCGCTGTCCCGCAGCAGGGGCAGAATGAGCCCTCCCGGGTCAGGAACCCCGCCGCTGTCCCGCAGCCGGGCGGAGCCATCCCGGCCAGAAGATGCTTTGGGAAAATATTCCCGACAGGTGAGTTTCCCAACTGGATCGCCCCAAGGCTCCAGCAGAGCCACCGACCCTGGGACAGCATCCCCGTTCAGCGCCAGGCGCTCTGTCACCCCCCCGCTCTCATCAGCCCACGCGCGGCCGTTCCGGGCTATTAATAACCAGCAAGGACGGACCGTGAGAGGGCTGAAAGCCGAACCTCTCCCTCCCTCTCACCCAGGATGCTGCGCTCCAGCGTGAGCAGGATGTGGATTTAGCTGATCTCAGCAGCACATCCTCCCTGGCTGGGAGGGGAAAAGTTGTCGTAAATATCATCTCTTGCACGGCCTGACCTCAGCACCTCCCTGCCTCTGGGCTCCTGTGGCAGGAAAAAAACTCATGAAAGAAACACGGTACTTGCCTACTGCAAAGGAAAATTGAGGTTGTTTCTTAAAATTTGTTCCCCAGTGCCTTAGTTTCACAGAGGAACCAGTGATTCCTGTCAACACGGGCCTTTTGCATTGAAAGTTTCAAGCAGAAGCAGGACTGAGAAGCCCTCCAGGCTTTAGCCATCTTCACCCAGAGATCTTCAAATTGTACCAGATTATTAGGATCACAGTATAGAAGTGACTCAGTGGTACCTGATTCCCACCTTCTAATCTCAAGATTTAAGGTCTTCAGTACCATTAAAGCTCATTCAGTACCCTTCAGGACCCGATCTACTGGGCAGCATCCCTGCCCACGGTGGGGGGTTAGAAGGAGATTGTCTTTAAGGTCCCTTCCTGAGGGGTTGGAAATAGGTGATTTTTAAGGTCCCTTCCAGCCTGAGGCCAGCACCCCTCTGGCTCCTCTCCTCAGCTCCTGATGCTTTCCCTCACAGCACCCCTGTCCAGCCACTGGTCACACATGGGGTGCTCTTGGATGTTCTGAGTGCAATATCATCGTGTTATTAAGGCTGAAAATTCTCCAGCGGATGTGTCTCCATGCTGTGGGACTGCCAGTCTGCCCCGTACTGCTGAGTCACCAGGATGCTCTCCTTGGAAAGAAGGAAATGGCAATTTCCAGACTGACTTCTGTGACCCTGCTTGACATTTGTTATTTCCGTTGTGTTGAGCACAGCGTGGAAAGAATGGCCTGACAAATAAACACATTCCTGCAGGAATGGTCCCTGAAACAATGTGGTGCTAAAGACTGTTTTCCAAGAAAGAGGGCTGCATTTCCCCCAATTCATCCTCCCAGACAGATCCATGTAAAGTTTTCTCCTTATCTACCAGGCTGGTGTTCCTCTTCACTCTACCTGGCACAAGGCCTGGGGATGCAGATGCTGTGGACTGAGTCAGACTAATAGCTGAGGGGAGGCCAACACTAGTAAACAGCCACTTCAGATGCCAGCAGCTCTGCCCTTCACTCTTCCCATCCCTCTGAGAGTCCTGCCCGAGATGCTCACACTTTCCCTGGCCCCCATCTCACCCAAAGCGCCCTCCAGCATGCTGCCATGATAAACAGTGACTTAAAAAATAGTAACACAGGAATTCATCTTAAATCATGCTATTTTAGTTAATTTCTCATGCAACTGTTCAGCATTGAAAAAGCCTTTTTAAGTTTCATCTTTCATCTATGTGGCTGAGCCCCAGAGGAGGCAGGACAGAGCTAGGGATATTTCTTTGTGAAAGAGTGACATGTTGGTGGCATTTAAGCCAGAACAGAAGTAAATTAAACATCTAAATCATAAAAGTACCAGAGGATGTTTTAAAACAGGCTGCAGCACAGCATTAGTTGACTGTAGAGCCCGTGTAATGAGGAATACATTAATTTATAATTAGCATAATACAGTGAAGCTCAGCAAGCAGCTCTGTGCACTCTGGATAATTCATCAACAGAAGAAGTGGTTCTTAATGGTTTCCAAGGTTTGTGTGTCCCCTGTAATTGGGAACTTCAGCATTTATTGTTATTTCTTTGAAGGGATAATTTTTATTCCCTTATTCCCATCTTTATTCCCTGCCTGTTTCTGCTAGAGTGCAGAGCTGCCTTTGGAGCACCGCTGCTCTGGGTGTGTCTGTGACCTCTCTGCAGGTGAGCACATCAGTGCTTGGCAGAGCAGATGAGCTGGATTTGGTGTAGATTCCCAGCTGGTTGCTGCCTGTTCCAAGACAAGCCATGCAAGCTCTCCTGGGGGCACCAGGAGAGGTTTTCTGCACAAGCCTGGAGCTGCCTCAGGGGAAGAGCTGGCCCAGGTTGGAGTTATGGTCCCCGGCGTTGGAATCTCCTGTGTCAGGGAGAGTCTCCTGCAGAGCCTGATCCAGGCTGGTGATGCTATTTCAGTTCCAGGAAAGCTGAGTTTTGGTGGTTTAACACCAAAGACAGACTCAGGTTTGGAGGAGAAGAGGGCTGCAGGAGTGGATCCATCTGTCTGTCTGTCTGTCCATCCCCACACCATTCAGCACCCCTCTGTGCTTGCAGAACCATCACACCTTTTTTGGAGGGGGAAATTAGTTTTTGGGTAAATTAGCTCTTACGAGGCTCATCCTTTGAGGAGGAGAATGCCAGGGCCCGCAATCAGCCTGGCTGGCTGCCCGTTCATCCATCCCATCACCATTGCATATCTCTGCCCGTTCCTCCTCCCCGGCCGCCTTGACGGGCACCGGGGCTCACCGCGGCGGGGTGGCTCGGTGCGCAGCCGGTGCCGGTGTCGGTGCCGGTGCCAGCCCGGATCGCGGTGCCGGTGCCCGGGCCGTGGCAGCAGCAGCAGGCGGCGCTGCTCCCCTTCGTGCCGCCCCGGCTCCGCGGGCTCCGCTCGCCCCGCGCTGCCGCTGCCGCCCCGCCCAGCCCCGCGCCCGGCGCTGTCCGCGGCCCCGGCGGCGCCGAGCGGAGCGGAGCGGAGCGGAGCGGCCCGGCCATGGGCAGCGGCGGCCCCGGCCGCACCGAGGCCTCTGGCAGGTACGTGCGGAAAGTTCGGCGGGGAAACGAGGCGGCGCCCCGGGGAGAGTCCCGCGGCGGTTCCGAGCGCCGGCCCCGCGCCGCTCCGGGGACGCTGAGTCCCGGCGAGGGCCGGGCAGCCGGGCTGGGGACCGCCGGGATCGGGACCGCCGGGATCGGGACCGCCGGGATCGGGACCGCCGGGCTGGGGACCGCCGGGCTCGGGCGGCGCAGCGAGCACCGGAGGCACCGGGATGCCGGTCCAGGACTCCGCCGCGGGGTCCAGCGCTCCCGGCTCCGCCGGCCACCGCACGTCGCTGCCCGGCCCCGCGTGTCCCGGTCCCCTCCGCCCTCCGGTGCTCCCCGGTGCTGGTGCAGTGAGTTTCTCGGGGCCGGCTCTGCCCTGCGCCCCGTTACCGGCGAGTCCGGCAGCAGCGGCGCCCACGGTCCCTGCCCGCCCGGGGCTGTGCGGGGATTCGGACCCGCTGGGGCCCTGTTCGGCCACCGGCCCTGGGGCTGGGCTCGTCACGGACGCTGTTTTGCCGGCACTGCGAAGCTACTGGAGAGATCCCAGGCTCTGCAGCCAAGGATGCTCCTTTACTCTGGAAAGGGCCAAGGATCCCAACTGCTGCTGCCTTCAGCATCTGTGTCCCTGCACCGAAGCCTTGAGCAGGACAGGATGGGATGCGGGCTTTAATCTTCCTCTGCTCCCTCCCTCTCTGCTGTAGCTCCTCCAGCCAGGATGGGTTTGCCTCTGGCCAGCACCAGGCTGGCGTGGGGCAGTGGCACCGAGAGCCACTGCCCACTGGGGTGGCTCGAGGGGCACAGGACGAGCGTGGGTCAGATGCCCCAGTAGAGGCTCGGTGCCCAGAGGAGAGCTGAGCTGTACCAGTCCCATTCTGGAGCCAGGAGTTTGTCCATGCTGGGTGCCCAGGCAGGGAAGCAGGAGGCTCCTGCTGCTCACCAGCCACTCCTCTTGCTGCAGGGAGAGGCCTGGGGGCTGGTCAGCATGCAGGTGCCCTTTACCTGGAAGAGCTCACCTGTGCTGGGACACCACACCCCAGCAAAGAGCCTGCACTGGTGAGATGCTGTATCCCTTGGGAAACAATCCTGCACTGGATGAGGTTTGGACTGCTGGCAGAGCTGACCTTCAAAATGCCAATGGCAGTGGGGTCCACCTGTGAGTGAGCAGGAACAGGCCCGTGCTTGGGTGGAATTAAAAACTCTCCTGCTCATTTTGGCTGGGAAGGAAAAGCTGCAGATGCTGGAGGAACGAGCAAGAAGCTGGAAATAAATTGGTGTAGAGAAGAGGATGAAGGAGCATGCTTGGGGGAAGGAGTCCTTTGTGTTTCTCTGTGCCCCCAGGCCACCTCTTTGCCTGTTTGCTTCATGCTGCCCTCATGAGCACATCTTTGAGCCTGGACCACTGTGGTTATGTCTTGATTAAGAGCTAAAATGAAGTGTGCAAAAGGACACTGGTTGCAACTGGGATTGATGGTCTCAGATTGGGGAACTTGACAGTTCCTTCAGGTCTCAGCTCAGACCCAAAAGGCAAAAGCAGCTAAAAAACATTAGTGAAAAAATCTGCACAAAATTCCAAACAGCGCAAAACAGAATGGAGAATCCTGAGATTTTCCATCAAAATTAAGTGTTTTGACATGCCAGAATACCACTCTTCATTTCACTGAAGGCTGAAAAATCTCAAGTGAGACCAAACATTTGTGGTTGTATTCTCACGACACTGGAGGTTGGTAACTGTCAAAACAGCAATTTCTGCAGAGCCGTTTTTTCTGCTGGGAGTTTGGGCATGAGTAGGAGCTCTGAGTGCCTCTGCTAGCGTGGAGCACTGGAGGCACCTTGTCCTCGTGCTGCCCTGAACCACATGTGCTCTCCTGGCCACCAGAGTGGCTCCTGCTCAGCTCAGTGGTTTCCCTTTGGAGTGTGGCATGGACAGTGTGGATTGCATTATTGATAACACCGTGATTTATTTATGCTTCCCTGGCTATGGCAAACAGCTCAGCCTTTCTGAGCTAAATATCCTTTGCACTGGGAGCGTGTTGCTGTCCTCTGTGGATGGAGCAGCCAGTGGAGTGCTGGCTTTTGGTCCAGCTGAGAGGTTTAGGGATGTCTGCTGGAAACTCACATGGCCTGGAGGATCCCGTGGAGATGGGCTGCTCCAGAGGGACTCTGGTGTGTGCTCTGGGGCTGGGCCTGGTGCCTGGGATAGAGCAGCAGCCTGGAGGAACCAGGGTGTCCTGGTGGGGACCTGGCTGCTCTGCTGGAAGGCGTGTGGGGGTTCATTGGCACGGGGGACTCCCTGCTGCAAAAATTGCCCTGGCATTGGTGCTGTCCTCACAGCTGGCTGCTGGGTGTGCCTATCCTGGGGCAGGACAGCTGTGTGCCTGTCACACAGCTCCTGGGGGTGGGGCAGGGGTGACCCCGCAGCAGGGCACGGCTGGGGCAGGGTGAGGCACACGCTGCCTCTAGGCTGGGGTGAGGGACTGAGCAGCTCTGGGAGAGCTGTTTGCTCTGGCAGTGAGCACACAGTGCGTGCTTTGAGCTGACATCAGTATTTACACACTGGGCTCTCACCTCTCCAAAGGGAGCCCAACAGTTCTGGCTCCCTGGCTTGTTTGATCCTCCTCTGAGAAGCCTCGTGCAGAGCATATTCTGTGGGTTTGCAGGACAGAGTCTCAGTCCCATCACATCACCTCGAGCAGCAGGGGTTTTCTTGCACATTGAGCCATACTGGATTCTTTCTGGTGATGGAGGGGCTGGAGCAGGAGCAGCCCTGCCTCTCCCAGTGGGCAGGGATGGAGTCAGGACAGCAAGTGGGGTGCTCCAGCCACTCTTCAGTCTGATCCTGGCCAAGCTGACCTTCCCACAGCAGTAATTAGAAGTATTTCCTTACTCTAAATTCTTTTTCAGCATAAAATATGTGGGTTTGTCAATACACCTTTGTTTTTTTCCTGGGCAAATGTCAACACTTTTGGTGACATTTTCTGATTTTTGTTTTCCAGATGGGAGAATCAAAGTGTAAAATATCACTTTAAATCACCACTTCAGAATGAAGCACTTTTCATTTTGAAATGTCAGTTTAAAACAGGAAAATTCATTTTTAAATGCTTCAAAACAAGAAATGTCCTTTTTACCACTTCAAATCACTTTGTTTCGATTAAAAATGTCAGCATGTTGTGTCCTGGATCTTCATTAGAGAAGTCAGTGGTTTCACTGTCTTGTGGTCCAGAGCAGATAGAAATTTCAAACATGGTTGAAAAGTGAAGATTTCTTCTCTGGGAGGTGTGGGTTTGCCCAGTGCACTGCTGGAGCTCTGCACTGCCCTGGAGGGGACTGTGGGGGCAAGGCTGGCACAGGGCAGGGGTACCCTGGCAGCTGCTGCTGGTCCTGGCAGCGCTCCCCAGCCTCAGTGTCATCACCACTCATCTTTGGGGCACCTGTCAGTAAGTTATGATCCAGCACTAAGATTTTATGGGGGAATGGCAGTTTGCTGGAGCTGTTAGACCCCAGAGGGGATGTGGAGGCTGGGAGGTCACTGTGTCCTGGCAGGAGCCAAGATATGAGGTTGCTGTTGGTGCTGCTGCCTGCAGAGCTGCTCCCACCTGGAGGGCTGCTGCTGTAAATAGTGAAGAGAACACATCTAAAGAACTCAGCAGTAGAATACAAAACCTTTTGGGATTTATATTTTTCCTTAGGGGCTCTAAATGATATAGAGCTTGGCTTCTTCCCAGCATGTGCTGGCTGGAGCTGGAGCTGTGCCAGGAGAGGTTTTTGATGCCTCCAGGGGTAGCCAATGCATTTTGGGTGTGGGACTGCACAAACTTGGCTTCTGTGCTGGAAGGAGGAGCAGCCCAGGAGAAGGTGATGCCCTGGGAGAGTGGGCTGCAGGTCCTGGCGGGTCCTGGCGGGTCCTGGCAGTGCCATGGGCTCTGTGTGTCCCACTGGCCATCAGCTGCCCCGTTCCTGTGGGGTGCTGGCTCCAGGACACCCAGCAGCATCAGCCTATCCTTCTCTCTGTCAGCGAGTGGTTTGCAAACGCCAAATCTGCAAGGGACTCAGTGGCACAGGGACAGCAACAGCACCTAACTGTGCACAGAAAAGGCAGAACCTGAAATCACTCTCTGCCGATCAGCTGTGGCACTTCCCACACACACTGGGTGTACATTTAGTGTTTGTCATCTGCTTTAATAGGCTGCTCTAAAGGAGCTGGTTTTGTGCTCTCAGCAGTAGGAATGAGGAGCAGCTCTGCAGGTGCTGCTGTTCAGAGGCTGAGCAGGGTTATGGGCTGAGCTCCTGCACAGGTTCCAGGGCTGGGATGGGCACATGCTCATGCACCCGGGAGTGTGTCCTGAATTGGGGCTGGTGGGATTCCCAGGTGTCCCCAGCCACTCCCAGGGACACAGTGGCTCACACTGGTGGCAGGCATCCCTGCCCATGTCCTTTTTCTCCTTTCAGGTGTGCTGATGTCTGCTCCTCGCAAAGCCCTGACCCACCTGAGGCTGGCAGATGCACAGATGTGGGCGTGAATCCCCAGTGAAAGGTAACCCTCACTCACCTCTACCACTGCTGTGGGATCTCTTTCTGTCCTGCTGAGATGGCCTGTGCTGCTGAAGTCTGAGGTCATCTGAGGGTGGTGGGTGAATCACTCCATCTCCCAGGGCTGTGTCCCACAGCCAGGACACCCCAGTGCTCACAGCGTTCAGGAGTCATTCCTCTGCCTGCAGAAGCATTGGTGAGTGGATCTGCACCTCCCAGCCCTCCTCAGTCCCTCTTCCTCCACATATCTCTTCTTCTTTTTGGTAGAATGAGTGAGAGAGATGCACAAAGCCTGAGCAGATGGGTTTTGGTGCTCAGTCTCTGCCTTTCCACGCTGTGGGGACGACTGACGCTGGCCGCCACGCAGCATCACAGGAGCCATTCAGGTAGGGGAGCAAGGTGCCACCACATGCTTGTGCAATTGGTTGGGTCCCCATGAGAGTGGCAGCACTTGTGCCCCTGTGCCCCTGTGCCACTGTGCCCCTGTGCCAGCTGTTGGATTGGTGTCTGCAGTGTCCCTGTGTGCAGGAAACTCCCAGGACTGCTGCTTTGAGATGGGCAGGAACAGGCAGCCAGAGGGCTGCAAAGCTGCTCCTTGGGGTTAGGAGTTGGGAATACTCATCATGGGGCATTTAAAACCAGTGGCTTGGTGAGTTGGGATGGTCTGGGGAGTTAAAGAAGGAATTTCTTCGTGTCTTTAGCAAAATATGAGACACATATCATGATCCATATATACATCAGATACATCTGTGAATCTATTACTGCAGTAGTTCTTGCTCTGTGGGCAGTGGATGTAAATCTTTCCCCCCAAGTTGCTGTGAGTATCACAAACCCCATCTGTTATGTGGTGGACACTCTCTAGGTTTTCATTAGAAATAAAAATTGTCATCCCCCTGGCTGCAAAGATCATCTACAAAGATGGAACAAATGTAAAGTGATGTAGAACTGAAAGTCTTGCTGAAAAACACCACTGTGGCTCTGAGATGTTCTTTTGTTCTTACTAGCTGTGAATTTGAGATTTCCTCTCTGAGCATTGGGATGCTGCTTTGTGGCAGCTTTGTGGATGCTTTGTGATTTTTTGGAGGGGTTATGTGAGCCCATGGTTGAAGTTTGTGTCTGGAGTAGAGAAGCATCTGAGTTGTGCTCAGCCCTTTGTGCCCATCCTGGTGGTACTGGTGGTACTGGTGGTGCTGGTGGTGCTGGTGGTACTGGTGTTGCTGAAGTTACTGGGCAGAGCTGTGCACCTGGCAGCACAGGCAAACACTCCCATCCTGCTGCCTGCTCCATGTGCCTCTGCTTGGAAAGGGCATTTATGGGTTAATTTGAAACCATTCGTGCTCTTGATTGACCCCACACTGGACCCTGTCCTATTTCTGTTGTTTTTGCCTGACAGTTAAAGCAGTTCTAATCCTGTAATCCCCACCAGCATTGCTTAAAACCAAACCACATCTCCTGGAGTGGCTCCCTCACCCCACCAGCCAGCAGCCACCTGCCTTTCCCCTGCCCTAACCCTGACACCCATCCCTGGAAGTGTCCCAGGCCAGGCTGGACAGGGCTCTGGGCAGCCTGCTCTAGTGGAAGGTGGCCCTGGCAATGGCAGGGAGTGCAGCAAGGTGAACTCTGAGCTTGCGGAGTTCATGGACTTTACTCTCCTGCTGTTGCTACATTTGGGACAGTTTTTGGTGAAGGTTATGTTTGAAACATCATGCTGCATGATAATGCTGCTTTCATAATGCTGCATTCTCAGTGGCAGTGACATTTGTGTCCGAGGAAGCTGCAGTTATGTGTCTGTGTGGAGCTGAACAGGGAAAACTGTGTCCCTGGTGCCTGGAAACCCCAGAACCAGAGATACTGAGGGACAGATGCATCCAGAGCTTTCATCCCATTAAAGAACTGTGTTTATTCACAGGTAAAACCACCTAAAAATGATCAATAGCAGAGGAAGATCTTTAATTGTGATCTCAAACTTACATATATTTTGAAGAGAGAGTCCACATGCAAACCCTCTGTTTGCTGTCCAGGGACACATCTGACTGTGGCAACCAGATCTGATAATAGAATTACAGAATATCTTGAGTTGGAGGAGACCCACGAGGATCATTGTCTCCAACACAAATTATACCCTGTGCTGAGATCCCTTTGTGCCCACCCAGCTCGTGGAGATGCTGCTCTGTCCAAGGAAAGCGCTGCTTCCTGCACAATGTGTTGGATTTAAAGAGCCCCGTGAATCAAGTACAGTCCTTTGGAAACAGAATAGGAGACTCCTTGGTGAGGAATGGTTCACCAGCAGTTTAATCCCCTGTGTAACGTGGTGAGGTCTCCATGATGAGCAAGACCTGGAATGTCTGGATCCAACTCCCACCAAGGTGGCCCCAGCACCTTCTAATGCTGATAATCAAAGGGCTGTCTTTGCATTTATTTATGTTCATCACTCAACCTGAAGCAGAAGTAAAAGAGATTTAAGTCAGCTGGGATTTTTTCTTTTGGGAAATGAGGTTCTCTGGGCATTGCCTGGCACTTGCATCCAACTTCTCTTCCACCAGCTCTCCACCACAAACAGTATTTTACACTGAACATGTGGAGTTGTGCCCACACTCCCTGAGACACTCAAAATGTGTCATTTCAGGTTATGCCATAAAAACTCCATATTCTGCTGCTCATTTAAAGGTCAACCAGAGTAGGACAGCATTTTTATTTTATTTTTGCATGCAGGATTCAAAAGCCTTTTGCTCTTAAAATTCTTTTATGGCTCCACGAGATAAGCTGTGTCATTTTAAAAAGGGTTCCAGTGGGGAAATACCACTTAAATGGGCGGGAGAAGCATGCCAGAAGCTCTGGAACTTATCCCAGGCTCCCGGGAGGTTTCCTGCTGTCGGTGTTAAACACACCATCCATCTGACTCGCATTTTGTTCCAAGTTTCCTGCTGCTCAGCTAAAGCAGAGGCAGCTGCAGGGAGCTCTGAGCTGGTTTTCGAGGGCTCAGCCTCCCTGCTCGCGTTTCCCAGGCTGGGACAGGAGAGCTCTGGGCACTGCTCTCCTGCTGGATCCCTCCTGGGGATGCTCATCTCCTCTGACTGCTGGGAATCGCCACACCTGAGGCAGAGGGATTTCTGTGCTCAGTTACAGCCCCCACACTCCTGTGCCTGCTGGGGTCTGGCACGGCTCACACTGCCCATGGGAAGATGGGTGACCCTGGTGTGCTGGAGCTGAGGTGCTTTGTGCCAGCTGGGATGGCCCTTGCCCCGTGGGCATGTCCCCTTGCTCCAGTGCCATGGGAAGGGGATGCTCTGTGCCCTGCTGCCAGGGCTGCGCTGCCACTGGAGGGGCAAATCTCCAGTGGCAGCGTGTCCTAGGGCAGGGTGCCAGATGGTCACAAGGCAATGCAATGGGGAATGGCTTTAAACTGGCAGGAGACAGGTTTTGATTAGATGTTCAGAAGAAATCCTTCCCTGTGAGGGTGGGGAGCCCTGGCACCAGGTTCCCTTGAGCACATCCCTGGAAATGTCCAGGGCCAGGCTGGATGGGGCTTGGAGCAACCTGGTCTAGTGGAAGGTGTCCCTGCCATGGCAGGGCATGGAACAAGGTGACCTTTAAAGTGATTCATGGAACAAGGTGATTCTTTCCAATCCAAACCAGTCTCTGATTCCACAGTTGTACGACCTTTAGTCAAATGGCAGTATTTTGTGAGAGCAGGATAGGTCCTGGGGCTGCGTGCTTCTCCTTCAGCTCTGCCATCAGAAGGGCAGGGTGCCAGGGGCTGTGCCAGGGCTGTGCCAGGGCTGTGCCAGGGCTGTGCCAGGGCTCTGGGGCTGTGCCAGGGCTCTGGGGCTGTCCCAGGGCACTGGGGTACCTGCCCCACGGGCAGCTCTCCCGGGCAGGGCTCTGAGGCTGCGGGTCCAGCACCGCAGTGCCCACACTCAGCTGCTGCAGTAAGGCAGAGGGAATCAAATTTCTGTTTATCTCTGAGCTGCACCTTTCTGAGCAAATTAAAAGGGCTTTGACACGTTAGCAAACTGCTATTGCATGGTTGTAATGAGCGATTTCTCAGTTCTGCCTGGCTCTCCCCCGGCTGAACCTTTTAAAACTAGCGGAGAATGAGCAGGAATGCAAGGGAGCGGCGGGGCTGCCTGGGCAGCCCCCCGGGAAGAGCTCTGCTAATGAAGCTTTTCTGAAAATGAGTCAAAACCATAACGACGTGTTAACACTGAGACTTGAGGGTGTGAAATTCCCTCGTGAGATGCACGGGGCGGGTGAGTGACTCCTTGTGGCCCTGGACCACAGTGGGACAGCAATGTGGGCTCTTAGGCAGCTAAAGCCAAGGATCTCTACTTCTTTCCTCAGTTTATCTGAAAAATCCCACGAAGCATAAAGAAAGGGCAGAACATGTTTGTTCTGCAAAGAGTTGCTTTCCTTTTGATTTTTACTGAAGTCTACCATTTCTTTATACAAAAAGAATGGAATTTATTATTAAAGCTGAATTATTATGGCATTTCAAATGGAAGATAAAATTTGTGGCCAGAGATGCTATTACAAAATATTCCATATAATAATTGTGTAATTATTACATACAGAAATGAAAGTAAGGGTTCATTAAAGGAAAATGACCATGAAATAGCAATAAATAAAGTAAATTAAATACATGGTGATTGTGCAGCCCGTTGTGCATTGTGTGGTGGGTGCAGGGCTGTGTCCTGGCAGCCCCTCACACCCTGCTCTGTCTCTGGCTGGAGCTTCCCTGCAGCTTTCCTGGTCTCTGCCCAGCTTGGTTCCTGTTGGCTGGGGAATAAAAGCCTGCTCCTGGCGACCCAGGGCATGCCCAGGTGTGGCTCTGCACTGCTCCTCAGTGCTCATTAAGCAGGACCTGCAGGGATCTCTGGGGTCAGGGCAGTGAATTCTCTCAGCCCTTTTTGGCTGATCTGTACTGTGCTTGTGTGGCCATTACCCAGCCCAAGCACTGATTTGAGATGCTGACCAGCTCTAAACTCTGATCCCAGAGGTGATCAGCCAACACAGTAGTTTTCTATTTTCCTTAATATTTTAGTGGCACTGGGAGGGGGAGCAGCAGAGCAGCTTGGATTGCTGATGAGCACTGTGACATTTCTGTGCCACTGCAGGGTGGAAACCCATCCCAATCCTTCCTCCTGCAGGCACAGGCAGTGATGGCAGGGTGGAGGCACTGACTGTAGCTGGGGTCGGAGGTGGTGCTCTGCTTGAAAAGCAGCATAAGGCACCGTCCCCTTTTATAGCAAAGAGCATCTCATTATCAGCTGCAATTAGCTAATGCGCTCATTAGTTTCAATGAAGCTCTTGGCTTGGCCGAGGCAGGAGGGGCTGGATTTTGGAGGGTGGTATGGGTGTGAGGGCTGCTAGGAGCAGGAGCTCAGGTGCAGGAGGTGTGGAGCAGGAGTCACTGCTTTTCCTTACAGGTGGTCTGGGAAGATGCTGTGCCAGAGCACTGGATGTGTCCAGCAGCCCTGGGGCTCATTCCTGGGGCACAGCCCAACTCTCCTGTGCCTTGGGCACAGCTCACAGCACAGCGTGGCCCAGGGAGTGCCAGCAGTGCTCTGGGGTCCCTCTCAAGGCTCTGGGGGTCTCTCTCAAGGCTCTGGGGGTCTCTCTCAAGGCTCTGGGGTCTCCTCTCAAGGCACTGGGGTCCCTCTCACGGCTCTGGGCTCTCTCTCGAGGCTCTGGGGGTCTCTCTCTTGGCTCTGGGCTCTCTGAGCTCTGGCAGCAGTGCTCTGGGCTCTCTGGGCTCTGATGGAGGCCGTTTCTCTGCTGCAGCCCAGGTGGAGCCCGGCACATGTGAAGTCGTCGCCGCCCACCGCTGCTGCAACAGGAACCGGATCGAGGAGCGCTCGCAGACGGTGAAGTGCTCCTGTCTCCCGGGACAGGTGGCAGGGACGACACGGGCAGCTCCCTCCTGCGTGGACGGTGAGTGCCCCGTGTGCAGCCCGTCCTTTCCAAGCCCTGGCCTCACCTGTACAGCTGCTGTGAGCTGCTGTGGGGTCCGTGCCCCTGGCACTGACAGAGGAGACCTGCCCGGGGATCCTGCAGCAGGGCAGGGGGGAAGGGGCACGTTTTAGGGACACTCTCTCACTGGACACTCCCACAGTCGGTGTGGCTGTGATACTCTGCTCTCAGCAGCCCTGGGCTGTGTGCTGTGGGTCCCAGCATCACCGTGCTGGGGTGGGGTCTGCAGCACTGATCCCTGCGCGTCCCCTCGCCCTGCAGCCACAGCTGCAAGCAGGAATGTGATTCCAGCCATGCAGCACCTTTGCCTGTGAGCAGCACCAAGCAAAACTCAAACTCTGTATGTTTTATTGAATGCCATCACGTTCCACGACCAAAGAGCCACTGGGAGCACCCCAGCCCCTGCCAGTGTGGTATTGATTTGCTTGGCAGCCAGTGCCCTGGGGCTGCAGTTCTCTGCAGCACTAAGGAATGCCAGAATGAATTGTCAGCAAAGGCTCTTGTTGTCCCCAGCTGCTCAGGTCATATTGTTCCCAAATAAAAGGGAGCCCACTCTGGTTGCCCAAACTGGAGGAATGAATCACAAGACCCTGATGGTGGTAGGAGGCAATCAGTCCCTTTTCTCTGCGAGTGAGCCTGACACAGGTTGTTGAACTGCACTGCTCTCCTGCTCTGGCTGGGAGCGGGGACATTGGGTTCTTCTGCTGGGGTAGTGAGAGAAAACGGGATGTTCTGGAGCAGCTGGAGCAGGTGAGGCCGGGCAGGTGAGGAGCAGCTCCTCGGCCAGGGCTCCTTGGTGTGAGCTGTGCCAGGATGCCACAGCCCGGCTGAGCCCTGCCCTCCTCTCCCCAGCCTCCATCGTGCTGCAGAAGTGGTGGTGCCAGATGGAGCCGTGTCTCCAAGGGGAGGAATGCAGAGTGCTGCCTGACCTCTCGGGGTGGAGCTGCAGCAGCGGCAACAAAGTGAAGACAACCAAGGTGCGTCCCGGCAGGTGATGGGGGAGCCCAGCTGTGCCCTCCCTAGCCTGGGGCAGGCAGAACCCGGCAGAACACACAGTTCTGTGGGGAAGGAGAGAGCTCCAGCTCCTTCAGGAGCAGCTTACCACTGTCTGAAAAGGACTCACTGAAGCAGAGCAGAGGGTCTGGGCTGTGCACTTGTCACTGGTGCTGGAGGGGCTGGCAGGTGTGACACAGCCCTGAGTGGGTGCCACAGCTTTCCCAGTTGATAATTCTTTTGTGGTTTTCTGTTGGATGGCTCAGCCCCTGAGCACACATCCCAGGTGTGTCTCTGGGACATCCCAGGGTGTCCGGGCTGCTTCCCAGGGGCAGCAGGTTGCCCTTCCCCACCCATGGCACAGCCCTGAATGTGTCCCTGTCCCCTGCCTGAGGCAATCATTTGTGACAGAGCGCTACACGATTATTATTTTCATGGCTTGCTGAATGCCCCAAAGAACAAGGTGTAATTAAAATTTTATCAAACTAATTAGTAATTACATATATGCCATGGTTAATCAGTTGCATAATTTTGTAATCATTGTTCATACTGTTGAGTGTAATTATTCCTTATGCTTTCATTTTCCTCGCCCCACATCCCCCACCACAAAATTACTGTATTAAGCTATGTCAGGATTTTTTTTCATTGCTGCTATTATTTTTGTGCACAGAAAGCACTTTGATGCTGAAATGTTTTTGTGGACATCCAAAAAGGTTCCTCCTGCCCTAAGCATCCATCACTGACCAGTAACTGCAGCATCACATTGAGCTGGTTGTCTTTTTTCCTTTTAGTGTTGTTTGGTTGCTTTCCCCCAGCTACTGACTTAGCCCAAACCCTCTGCTCTGGCTTTGCTGCCTTGAATTCTCACTGGGGCCATTTCCACCTGGAATGGGGGTCAGACTCCGGGAGCTTCTGCTCTCCTGCCCATCCAGACCCCTCCATGGCCAACCTCCTTCTGGGTGCTGTGGCCTCCTTGGGGAGGTGGCAGTTTGGAAACACTGACCCATGTTTTTAAGGGGACTTCTGGTAACTCTGGGTGACTTTAGTGACTTTGGAATGGAGCCAAAAGGCTGGATTTGATCTCAGTCCCCTGTGCAGACAGAGGTCAGTGGGAGTTGCAGCCAGGGCACAGAAATCACAAACCATTTGGAATGGCCACTCCCTTAAATGAAAGTAAAGAGCAAATCTTATTAGCACCTCTGGAGTCTGTTTGCTGCTAATCCATGGATGGGAATCAGCTGGATGCATTGATAACTTCTGCTCTCCCCTGCAGGTTACTTGATAGCCTCTGTGTGAGCAGCCCTGGCGTGGGTGCTGGTGCTCCCCTGAGCACAGGATGTGCCTGCAGAGCTGGGGGCTGCCAGGGCTGCAGGACTGACACAGCTGCTGTACTGGAGCATTGGCTGAGCCCCTCCCTGGGGGCTGCAGCAGGACCCCAGTGCAGTGCCAGAACCCCTCACTCCACGGCTCTCTCCTTCTCTGTGGGCACCTTCACCAACCAAGAAATGGGCTTGTTCTCCAATCCTCCTACATGAAATACTCCCACTGTGTAAGAGCTGTTGACAATGGAGAGACAGGCAGGCAGCAGGCCCCAGAAGGGGCTTTATCTGAATGGCTGAAATCACTGCTGTGAGTGGCCTTTCCCTGTCTCCTGAGATGCTGAATCCACGTTGCAGTGAGGAATCAGGAGGTCAGTGGTTCTGTGAAATCCTTCCCCATGTGGCTGCTGGCCCTGGGGTTCCTCAGAGCAGCTGCTGAGCTCCAGCCTGACCCTGAGTCCCTGGGGCTGCTCTGCCCTTGGAGCACGGGGCTCTCTCTGCCCCACCTGCAGCAGGTGTGCAGCATGGTCCCAGGGTGTGACACTGCTGACCCCAGGGATGGGCAGATATCCCATTGTGCATGCTGCTGCTTCCTCCTTCCTCAGTAATTGCATTAATAAGGTTGCAAATTTAATATTTTCCACCATGCAAGTCCCAGGCACTGAGTTTCTGCTTGTGTTTGCAATTGAATTTCAGAGCTGTATGAGGGGATCTCTCTCTCTGCGGCTCTGGGGTGTCTGGGGCATGCAGATGCCCAGACAGAGCCTCAGACTGAGCCAGATTTTGTTGCAGTAAGGCAAAATAAAGGAAAATGTTCCAGTTCCTGGCCCTGAGCTCATGACCTTCTCCAGGACACACCATTACACCATTACCTGGGTGCAGCAGCTCAGGGTAGGGGAGGATGTGAGCTCTGTGCCACCATGTCAGAGTTGCTTGGGACCCTGGGGCTGTGGCACCAACGTCTGCAGCCCTGCCCTGGGACTGCTCTGGGAGCCTGCAGGGATGTGCTGGTGCAGGAGGGGCTGCAGAGGATGGGGGGCCATGGCACTGGGGGGGGTCACTGGTGTTTGCTGCCTCCTGCCCTGGCTCCCGCCACAGGACTCATTATTGAGACGTTTTTGTAATGGGGTATGAAATACCCTCTTCAGATGTGATATAAATACCAGACTGTGAAATAATAAAGTAATTTTAATCTCTGCAAAAGATCTTTTCACTCAGCAGCCAAGGGAGGCTCTGGGAGTGTTTCTCATGCTGCTGAATCTGGGGTGAAGGGGCTGGGGACTCTGCCCTGGCCATCCCAATCCCAACCAGCTTGTTCAGTGGTAGCTCTGGACAGAGCTGAAAGCCTGCTGTGGCCAGAAAAGGCTGATTAGCTCATAATGATCCTAAAGAAAAGTGTGTTAATTTCTACAGGATGCTTTGCTGAGAGCTTCTCTTGCCCTATCCCTCCACCTTGGTGTGGCAGCTCCCACTGCTGCAGTGCCATGTCCCCACAGATGCTGCCCCTACTCACCCAGACTGTGATTGTTTGGTCCCCACCTGGGGTCCTGTCCCCTCTGGGAGCCCAGGCTGTCCAACACAGAATGGGAATCTCTTATCTCTTATTTCCAGTGGCAAACACCAGGCTGTAGATGGGAACATCCCTGCTTGGCTGAGCATTTTCATAGTTGGCTCATGATGTGAACGATCCACTCTGCAGAAGTGTTGGGGTTGACACCTACATTGGTATAAAAACATTTTATTGTCTGCATAATAGGCACCCTTAAAGCTTATTTTTCATTTACTGCAGTGCACAGTTTAGTGAGGAAATAGCCCCTTGGTGTCTCTGCTGAGTGCTGGCCTCGCTGCTCTCACACCATCAGAGTGCACAAATACTGCAAATTGCTGCTTCTCTCCTGGCAGGTGAAAGTGTTTCCAAGGAGAACGCTGCAGCCTGCAGGACTGCTGATGTGATTTCTGACTCCTCAGTAGCCAGGGAAGGATGTTCCTGCCACAACTTCTGGCCCTCTGCCCTTCTTCCTCTCACTGCATTTTCAGTGCTTTCCTTTGGCCAAGCAGACAAACGGTCCCAGCAGGAGCAATAAACCAAGGAGGAGGGTGATGGTGATGGTGGTGATGGTGGTGGTGGTGATGGTGATGGTGGTGGTGGTGGTGATGGTGGTGGTGGTGATGGTGGTGGTGGTGATGGTGGTGGTGGTGATGGTGGTGGTGGTGGTGATGGTGATGGTGGTGGTGGTGATGGTGATGGTGGTGGTGGTGATGGTGGTGATGGTGGTGGTGGTGATGGTGGTGGTGGTGATGGTGGTGGTGATGGTGATGGGAACATCTCCTGGCTGAGGCAAGGGCTTTGCTGCCCTGTCTCTTGGCTGCCTCAGTGGGACAGTGCTGTCTGCATGGTCCCCAGACACCCCAATTCCTTCTCTACATGCACCCTGAAGGACAAATCAGGCCCTGCAGCTTGGACACCCCAGGGTCTCACACAGGGCCCCAGGTCCACCCTGCCCAAGTCCCCATCTCAGAGTTCTGCCTTGGCAAATCTGTGCAGCAGCTGGCTGGGAGCTGGCACAGACAAGATTTGAAGTTGCCTGAGGGGTGATTAGTTAGAGGAAACTGTCACAGTTAACGTACTTTCAATATCATCTCCCTGGGTATTATAATTACATCCCATTCAATTAGTCTTCAGGGGGAAAAAAGGTCTTTTGTATTAAGATTTGGTGGAGAATTATTAGAGAGAGAATTAAAAGACAAGGATTCCATTTTACCTACAAATACTAAAAGCATAATGCATAAAATACCCCCAAATTACAAGCTGACTAAATTTAGAGCTGTGCTAGGAGGTGAAATGAAAGGTAAAACGAAACCCTTTGAGCAGTACAAGGTGCAGTATTATCAGAGAAATAAGATGGAAACATAATTTACCACCCAGCATTATGTTGAAAGATGGCAAGTTGAAATGGGAGGTGAAATTAGGTGAAATTGCAGAGCAGGCTCATTTATTTCCACTTTATAAATTAGTGTTACCTGTCAGCAGTGATGCCAAGCCATCCCAGAACAGGAGTTCTCCAAGGGATGCTGTTCAGGGGCCTCACCTTGTCCAGCTTGGGGCTGCTGTGCTGAACTCACTGCAGAGCAGGTGATGCTTCCAAGGATCACATCTCTGTCCTTCACCCAGCCATGGTGCATTCAGGCCATATCTGGCCTGTCCTCTTCCACAAAAGCTGGCTCCCTTTCCTGGTGCTTTGCTGCTCTAACTGCTCTAACTTCTGATTTTTGCAGGTGTTGCTCCTCTGGTATCTCACAGGGAACCTCCCGTCTGTGGCCTCTTGCACCAATGACCTGAGGTCCAGTTTAGGGCTGGAGGAACATTTTCTTTAACTGTGCTAAATTTCCTCTTCTCAGGCTTAATTGGCTCCCATTCCCTACAACCTCTGCCCCCTGCACCCTCCTGCCATTGCCCTGTTGCTGCTCTCTGCCCATTTGCTTTATTGCTGCTTTTCAATTAATTCAAACAGGAAAAGAATTGTCTTTTCCAGAAGTGGGAAGATTTTTGTTAGAATCACCTCAGCTATGCAAAAACATCCCTGTGTATCTCCCATGCTGTGCTCAGGAATGGAGAAACCTGGAATTGGCTTAACTGACGAGAAGCAGAATCTGTCTTGTGCAGCTTACAGGATTCACAGAGGTGGCAGGTGCACATGGCTGTTCTGGCACTCGTGTGCCATGAGCATGTGGGTCAGGTTTTTTCCTACTTTGCCAATGCCTTTCACTAAGAAACTCTTTCTTTTTTTTTTTTTTTTTTTTTTTTTTTTTTCGTCTGTGTCTTGTGTGTAAGTAGACATATCCCTGTTTTGGGGATGTGAAGCAAGTGGCTTGAGCACCCAGACGTGCTGCCCCAGCCCCATCCCTCCAGCACTCAGGGCAGAAGCCAACAGCAGCCACAGCCCCAGTGCCAGATGTGGCCTCATGTGGCTGTAGGGACATGGGGCTGTGGGACCTTCCCCATTGCCCTGTGTGCCATGGGACCCCATTAGAATCACCAAGATAAAAATACAACAGCACAGTTTTTTCTCTGGTTAATACATTGTGATGGGGCTGTTTGAAGCATTAGATGGCTCTTCCAAAAATGCATCCTCATGTTTTATTCAAATGTGCATTTGTGGAGATGTTCTTAAGGGAACGAATAAAATATTCATTCAGATGCTGCTGTGCAGCAAAGGCAGTGAGGGCAGAAATCACAGTGCTGGGCCAGGGCAGAGCTGGCCCTCCTGCAGGCAGCCTGGCTCCTGATGGCCTAGGAGCATCCCTGGGGCTCACAGAATCACAGAATGTCCTCAGCTGGAGGGACCCCCAAGGATCATTCAGGACAGGACATCCCCAAGAGCCCCACCATTTCCCGGCTGTGGATGAGGGATGCTGCCCTTGCTGTCACCTGCCTGGGATACCCCAGCCCTGCCCAGGGCTGTGGCACAGCCCTCCATGCAGAACTCCTGGATCCACCTGGCCCTGGAGCAGCCACTGCTTAACGGGATGTGAGACACTGGCACAGGCTGTCCAGAGCAGCTGTGACTGCCCCATCCCTGGGATTGTTCCAGGCAACATTGGACTGGCCTTGAAGCAAGCTGGTCTGGTAGAAGATGTCCCTTCCTTTAAGGTTCCTTCCAATCCAAATCATCCCAGGGTTCCACTATTCTGCTGCTGCATATTTTCTTCTGTCCAGGGTCAGTCTGTCTGTTCCACACTGAGGCAGGTGACTTGGGACAGCCTGGGGACATCTGCAGAGGTGGCACTGCCCCATGGAGCAGTGCCCATGTCCCACCTTGCTGCAGCCAAAACCCCATGCCTGACTCCCATCCCAAGCTGGCAGGAAAAGTCAGGAGTCCCGAGCACCATCTGTCTTTTCTGTCCTCCTCCACATCTGGATCCCTGCATGCTTGGCAAAGCCAGATCATGGAATCATTGAACCATAGAATCACAGAATCACAGAATCACAGAGTGATGCTCTCCCCTCCCCAGGAGAAGGGCATATGGAGATGAGGGGCTGCACGGACCTGGGTTCATCCTGGGCAGACTCTGCTTACTACCTGGATCAGGTATTAAACAGAGGTTCATTTTTATTAAGGGATTTCTAGACTTGCTTTCCTGCTGGGGCAGCTGCAGTGGCCACAGTAGAAAAAGAGCCATTGGCTGGGGCAGAGCAGAGAGGGAGGATGCAATTTAATTTGTGCATTTCCCAGCTTGTTAATCTCCTGATTTACTGCTGGTATTTGATTTCCCTAGCATTGCTTCATAATGAAGGGATTAGCCTGGACCTTAGGTCTGCTCTGATGCTCATCCGCTAGGGATTACTGAGAAATTTTGCAGTTAGTTAATGGGTCAAATAGGTAGAAATGAAAATATGTGTATGGGTTTGTTGACATTTGCAGGAACATTCGGCCTGTGATCTAGCACTGGCTCTCCTGACCCATTCAGCATCCCCTGCTCCCTGTGTCATGGGGCTCCTGATCCCCTGTTCCCTGTTCCACAGGGTTCCCAAAACCCTGGTCCTTATTTCAGAGGGGTCCCACTCTTCTGCTCCCCATCACAGGATAGTTTCAATCCCCTCTTCTCTGTCTCATGAGCCTCTCAGTGCCCTGTTCCCAGTCCTCTGCTGTGGGGCCCAGAGCCCCAGAGCATCAGCATCTCTCCACTGTCAGGGTGATGGATGCTGTGATGGCAATCCATGGTGCCTGCAGCTGAGAGGGGCCTTGGGCAGTGTGTAAAATCCCTGTGAATTTGTTTGAATTTTTCCTGTGCATGTCAGTGGCACTGGAGGTTAATGTATTAGCAGACTGACCTGGATATGAGCAAGTCAGACATTCCTAATAAATGCCTGCTAACTGAAAACACAGACAAATTAGCACATGCTCCATTTCCTTCCAATAATGTGCTTTACTCTGGTCTCAGCTTCCCCATGGGTGTCAGGAGCCAGCTGTGCCTGGAGTCCTGTGGAGCAGGACTGGCCACATTCCTTGTGTCACCTTCTCTGCCATGCTCCCAGCCCAGCCTGGTCCTCTGAGCCACCTGCAGTGAGATCCCGCAGGCAGAGAGATGCATAATTGATTTATTGGTAATGTGATATAGTGCACGGAGGCAGGATTAAGTAATGATCCTATTAAACACTCCTGGGTGCATTCATATTAGTAAGCTCTAAGTCAATCAATTATTTAAATACAATAATACTTAAATACACTGGGAATCGTGTGATTATTACAGGGGCTGAGACCATGTTCATTAACAGCGATAATAAAGGTTGTGGATACTCAGTTCTGTAAGGACTTTATCCTATGAGTTGTGAAAACTGTGCAGGAACTGCAAGGCTGGGAGGACATGAGTATGGATCAGCAGGATTATTACATACACCAGCACCAAGGGACAAAATTAATGTTTAAAATTCCCTGCAAAGACAAAATATAAAATATGAAAACTTTTGCAATCAGTCATAATAATGAAATTTTGATTAGAAAGCCAGGATCATGCATAAGTTACTGAATCCACCCACCAGGCCAAACAGTGTGTTGAATTCATGAGGCTGGTTGAGAATATTTTGGCTTTGAAGAGAATTTTGGCTTTGCAGTGGACACAGAGGTGCCTGAACCATCCAGGGTGCAGCTGGATCATGGGCCTGAGTGCAGGGCTCTGGACACACAGAATTAACTGACCTGATCTGGAGGAGGACAAAGAGGAAGAGGAGGAGGAGGAGGAGATAGTGAGTGCCTGGTGAGAGGTGTTTTTCTGAAACACCCTCCCTTGCATACGTGCATGGTCATGCTGAGGATAGCAATCTTCCTTCAGGTTTTCTGCTCTTACATAACAGGGAAATAAGAATGTAAATCATTTAAGCAGGCAGAACATAATTAACTCTAAATAATCTGGACTCTGCCCAGGTTATAGCTCTGCAACAGCATTAATCTCACTAATTACTTAATCTTACAAACACAGTTTTCAGTGAGTTCAACAACGCGTTCAGTAAATCCAGCATTGAGCAATAGATGTAAAGCGATGGATTCTGAGTTGGAAAGCCTTGTGGGACTGCAAATCTGACCATTTTATTAATCAAGTTATCACTTTCATGGCATCGAAGAAGTCTCAGGTAATTTTTTTTCATTGGAATCATGGGTTATTCTGGGGTTGCATTACAGGGAGTTCTTTCAGAAACATTAAGAAAGAAGAAATTAGACTAACAGGTTCTCTGGTAAACAGTTTTTTAAATTATGGGGTGAGCACTGAGGTTAAAAGCCTGGTTTTGATTGAGGAATTGCAGCTTGTGTCTGCCCACCTAAGGGTTTGGGCAGGATTCCATTCTATTCCATTCCATTCCATTCCATTCCATTCCATTCCATTCCATTCCATTCCATTCCATTCCATTCCATGCTGGGAACGAGCACTGGGCAAAGATTTCCATCCCTCTGCTCATCCTCAGCCTCTGTTTGGTGACGTGTGGGCTGACAGGAGTTTCTGTGCCTCAGCACCATGGCTGTGGGGTGCAGCTCCCACTGGCACTGGGCTGGAGCTGTGCCACACAGAAGGGAGGTGGCACTGAATCCACTCCCTGTAAACACCAACCAACGTTTCTGAAACCACCAGATCAGCCCAGCCCATTATTTTCCAGTCATTCTGCCGTGCAAGTCACAGGAACCTAGGGAAATTAAAAGGTGAGAACACGTTATTGATTAATTACTTAGTCATCTCCAAATGCTTATTGAGCCCAGATGTGACTTTGACAAATTACTCTTTAATTTTTGTGACTGATTCATGATTTGATTAATGCAGTTTTGCCCTACTCCTGTCAGAGGGTGACACAGAGTCTGATTCCAGTGCTTGGCAAAAGGCAATGGTGTCATGTTCCCCATATCTTGTAGCATTTGCAAATGGTCAGCCAAGACGTAACTAAGCAATGTGATATTTTGTTTGAAAGGAACAGAGGGTTCATAAATGGAGCGTAAGGCAGAATATCAGCGTTGTGTGGTCAGACTGACACTGGTCACTGGGAGCTGGTGCCATCCTGGCTGTTTCCTGATTCCCATCCTGGCTGTTCTTCACTCCCACCCCCTGGGGCAATGGGCAGGGTGGGTGCTGGGGGTCCCAGCTCTGCTGCTCAGGCAGGTCGGTCTGTGTCTGCCAGGACACAGCTGATGATTGATGCCACAGTCACCACTTCCAAATCAACATTTCTTGAAATGTCCATCACTCATAGCCCACCCAGTGATTCTGCTTGCTTTGTCTCCACAATAATCAATAATTTGCTTTTTAAACAAACTGGCTTTTTCTCCTTTGAGAACCCAGTTCCCCTCAGAGCTACACATGTGTTTAACAAGTGCCATGCTCTGCGCTTTTCCTACAGAGCTCACGTGCAGGGGGTTTTTCCTGCTGCTTGTGCTCCCTGCAGGGCTGCTGATGAGGTGTTGGTGCAGCCACTCATTCCAGTGTGAGCTGCTTCTGCACCTTCATCTCTCCTATTCCATTTGAGACCTCATCTGGAAAGCTCATGCCTGGAGCAAAGAATCCAGGACTCTTAAAGGCAGCAAGGCTATTAGTTAATATTTTAACTGCTTTGCTGGAATAAATTCAGCTTTAATGAAATAAAATTAAACCAGTGGCCTGGTGCAAAAATGAGCACAAGGATGGAGCTCATGTCATATTGTTGTGTCCCAGTGGTGAGTTTTTAAAGAGAAGCTGCATTTCAAGCACAGCTCTGGCTGTTAAATGGTTTTCCCTGTATCACTTCCAAATGCAGTACAGCTGCCTTGGAGCCAGGAGCTGGAGATGTGCCACCAGATGTTAAGAATTAAAGAAAACAAACAAATCTGTGTCTCAAAAAAGAATCCACTGTTATTTGGGATGGGGCCATGGGAGTTGACATCAGGTTCCCTCTTCCATTAATCAGCATTTGTGTTGGATTTAATCCGTTTTGATTGCAGTTTACACATGTAAATGTGTCTCTGATGGCATCTCCCTCACCTCCTGGGAATATGGAATGAGTGTTTAGTGTAACAGCATTGGAGCAATGCACAGGAAGGAAAACAAACAGAAGAGCTTCATGTGCATCCTCAGAGTTTCTGCTGGTCTCCACCTCGGTCTGTGGCAACAAACAGAAAAGGGAGAAGATCCTCCAAAGGAGAAGGGCAAGGAGAAAGGAGCCCCATCCCAGGGATACTCCTGCTCTGAGGAAAGGTCAAGAACTGTCCCTGTGCCCCAATCTGTGCTCCTCAGGAGCAGTCACAGCTGGGCAGGAGGAAAGTGTCCCACAGCAGCCCAGTAGGGAACCTTGCATTCAGCTGCAAGGGCTCTCACGTCTGTCAGATGAAGAAAGAATTTCTCACCAGGAAGTTAATGTGCTTGATTCACCCCCCACAGGAGTATGATCTTTCTTATTAGTGTTTGCCATTTTATAGTTTAATTAAGGTTACCCAGTGAGCCTGTAAATGACAACTTAATTAATAACCTGCAATATCTGCCAGCGCCAGTCAGGCTTTCTGTGGATCTGGGGCTTCAGGAGGAGAGTGAGGAGATGTAGGGCACAGCTGGAGCTCTGCCCCTGCTAGGAGAGGATGTTGGTGCTGGCTGCAGCGAGCTTCTGGCTGGGACAGGAGCTGCCTGTCCCCAAGGAAGGGGCTATTTGACACTGGCATCCCAGATTTACACTTTGGCATTTATTCCCAAACCATGAGGCAGAGCAGAGGCCACCTCAGCAGCCCATAAATCGGGATGTGTGTGATCTAACCTGCCTGTGACTCAGCGAAGTGCTCACATCCATCTCTTGTGATTTACGATGCAGCTTGGTGACTTATTTCGAGTCAGTCAAGTTCAGAGACAGCCTATAACTCAGACCCATCACATATTCATCAGTGACACAGGACTTGGATAACTTGAGGATAACTTCAGAATTAATTGTGTTACTTATTAAGTTGCTGACATAACTAATCAATTGCCACATGGCAAATAAATCAGCGAGACACCTGAGAAATTCATCATCTCTTTTTTTCCAGTTAGAAACTTCACATGCCTTATAAATCAGACATTGGAATAGTTTGTTTTGCATCAAATCCACACTTTTGGGGAGAATATATATTATGGGATATCTGTCCTGAACTGATTAAAGGAGTTAAAGAAAATGCAAGGGCGTGGGTTGAAGGTTTTATTTTACAATCATCTGTGTGCAAGCAATGAACGAAGAACTTGCCACAGCCATGGCTCAGTGGTTGGGGTCAGTGCAGGGCATGGGGCTGTGTCCAGAGCAGAGCTGAGCCACCCCCCTATCCCCACAATCTCCATCACCCCATCCCAGCCCTGAGCTCTGCTTCACCCCTGGGCTCTGCCCTAGATGTGCTGAGCTGACCTCAGAGCAGCTGCCCCACGGGAAGGTGTCCCTGCCCAGGACAGCGGGGGGAACCAGGTGATTTTTAAGGCCCCTCCCAACCCAAACTATTCTGGGATTCTGTGGCACTTCCCGGGTTGCACACAGAACATCCTTTCCCTGGAGCTCAGCAGTGCTGCTGCTGTTCTGTCAGCCCCTGTTCACCAAGAGAAGCAGATCTGCTCTTAATGATAATAATCAATGCATTCAATGAAGAAGCAGATTTTATTTAACGTGCAATTCACTTAGAGTCTGACACGTCTAGATTTATTAAAGCAATTCTTGTACATTGATGTGGTACAGATTGATTCCTTGAAATGCATTTTAGGGGGATTTAAAATCCCAACAACATAGACATTTTCTATATCTTGCATTTAAACTGCTACAAATGCAGCATGTTCTTATCAGTAGGTGTCCCTTTAGAATACAGAATCACCTCTCTTTTGTTCTGTATATAAAATGTATGGAAGAGATTGTTCAGGATGTATTTAAAGGATGATTTTTAAAATTAATCTGTAGGCAATTTGCCATAAATTACAGATGGAAATATAAAATCTAATCAAACTAGTTGCAAACTATAAGTAAATCTAACCAAACTGTAAGCAAAGCCAGATGTGCAGGAGTTCCACTCCTGGAGGAAAAAAAAAAAAAGCATTGGAGATTATTTGAATATGTAAAGTAAAATTTTAAAGTACTTCCTTAAGAAACTCAGCTTGCACAAAGTGGACCAATATTGGTGCCAATAGGCAAAAAAACATCCCTGGCTTTACCCTCTCTTGTCTCTCCTCTCTTTCTCGCCTTGTCTGCAGCTGGGATAGGTGAATGAGATGGGAATGCTGACACAAACTGCAGCTCCTGAGCTCCCCAGGTGCTGCCAGGGGATCCCTGGCTGCTGAGGCAGAGTGGCTGTCCCAGCTTAAACAGCTTGGCTTTCTGAGGATGGAATACAGCTCTGATGGGAACTTGGAAAGCCCCAGCAGCCCAGTCTGGAGTGATGAGCTGCTCAGTTTCTACGGGAACAGGCTGAGCTGGTGACTGGAATCCCACACCAGGAGAGGCAAGAGGACAGAGTGGGGCTGCGGATGCAGAGATTAATTGGTGTGATGCAGGCTGGGCTCTTCTGTAATTTGCAGCCATCCCAAAAGGTGCCTGGGCACAGGAGTTGGAATGCAATGAGGAGGAGTTTGTAGAACAATCTCACCACTTGTTTAAATCATTGTAGCGCCTACTCAAAAAAAAGAAAAAACCAAAAAAACCCAACTAACCAAACAAAAAAAAACCACGAAGGAAATGGGTGATTTATTTTAGTCTGCTAGTTTCTAAATCACCTTTAACTTAGAGCCATGGAATCATTAAGGTTGGAAAAGTCCTCCAGGATCATCGAGTCCAGCATTAACCCAGCGCTGCCAGGTCCACCACTAAACTGTGTCCCTCAATATCACATCTGCATGGTTTTTGAACACTTTCAGGAAAGTGATTCCACCACTTCCCTGGTCAGCCTGTTCCAATGCTTGACCACCCCTCCAGCAAAGAGATTTTCCCTGCTATCCAATCTAAACCCACTGGTAAAGTCCCTGCTCAGGCATGAGGAGCTGCTGCTGGTGGAAAGGCGAGAGGCTGCTCTTCCCCTCCCCTTGACACCACCAGTATCCGTCACAGGGTAAAAATGGATTTTTTTTTTCCATTTGGGAGATTATGGGAAGGAACAAATGAAGCCATAGGACAGCTGAGCCTCAATCCTGACAGTGCATCACACACCACAAACCAGCAATCTCTCCTAAAAATGATCCCTAAAAGCCTAAAGGGAGCTAAAAGCCTCCCTCCTGTGGGCCTGGAGCTTGGACGTGCCCCACACTGGGCAGTTGCTGGCACAGGCCCTTCAGGAAGGCAAAGCTGCTGCCAAAGCCCATGTCCATGTTCTCCCAGCCCCTTTGGTACTTTTGGATGCATTTTTCAGGATGGTGCATGAACTGGGACAGCAGTGGAATAATTGTAAAGCATGTAGAACATGTTCCACTTCAGCCATTCAGAAATGACAAGTAGAGCTACATGCTCGCTTGAAAATGGACCATGTTTGGAAACCAAAATTAGATGCAAAGCTGAAAGATAAAGTCTGTTGTAAGCACTTGTAAGAAAGAGTTTAAGAAAGAGATTAAAAAGGATTAGTTGAGCCTCTGAGACAGAGAAGCTCCATCAGTAAATCTGATTATCAGCACTCAGTGATTTAAAACACCAAAAGGCTGATGCTGGAAATAAGGTGGATTTGGAGAGGTGGGCTCCCCTCCCTGCCACAGTGGCCACGTGTGGCTAGCACTGAACGGGGTGATGGTCCCAAAATTCTCTCCATCGGGTGGGGACTCCCTGGGACCAGGACATGGCGCTCCCCTCCTGCCCACAGAAGGATGTGTTGTGCTGCCAGGTCCTGGACAAGAAAAGGAAGCAGCTTTATCATCAAACCATGGCATGGTTTGGAACAGAAGGGCCCTTAGAGCTCGCCCAGCTCCCCCCTCCCACCGGAGCAGGTTTCCCCAGCCCTGCCCAGCCTGGCCTGGGACACTCCAGAGATGCAGAGTCAGCTCAGGCAGATGAGGTTTCCATCCTCACCTAATGAATGATGCTCAATGCAAATCAGGAGATGTCACTCGTGTCAGTGGCTGTTGAATTATTCAGTGGTGAGAAGCCACCAGGGATCAGGCAGAGGAAAGCAGAATAAGCAGTTAACTGCTTTCATTGGTGCTGCTTCTTGCTTCCATGGAGTCAGTAATTTTTCCAAGAGCTGCATTTGGGAGGGAGCACAGTGCACAAGCCGTGGGTACCTTCTGCTGGTGTTTTCCAGAGAGTGCAGGAAGGTTTTTGCCTGCCCCTGCCTGTCTTTCTTCAGTTCTTTGGTTTGGTTTTCTGGCAGTGGTGGTAGAGGCTCATCCCTTTGTGGTTCCCAGTCCCTGCTTGTTTATTTTTTTTTTTTTCATTTTCACAAAGATAAAACCTTCTAATGAGCTGGTTTAAACATTGAAAACAGTTTCATTAAATTTACATACAAAAAAATTGGTTGCAATTACAAGAATGAGCTAGCCAAGGAAATTGGGTGTGCGGAGAACACATAAAAATGTTCCTGCAAGACAAGGACAGAAAATTCACATTCACACTTATGGAAATAATCTATAATTTGTCACTTTGACTTCAGTCCTGTATTTTAACGTGTGCTTTACACCCCAAGGCTTCAGCTCACTTGTTGAATGATGCCACATATGCATATACTTGTAGGATAAAAAATAATTGATGTTTCAAGAATTGTCTCAAGTCCCTGCTTTTGACAGTTGTGTTTCTGACCCTTTAACCTTCTGCTTCACCCTTTGTTGAGGAGTACCAATGCTTGTTGTACAATACATTGAGTAGCAATGTATTGTTGTACAATAATTGAGACATCTTGCAGAGCTGAAATACTCCTGGGTATTTAATCTCATTTAATTATGAGAAAACAGATTTTTTTTTTTTTTATTTAGGATCTGAAAAGAAAGGGAAAATGAGAATAATCCAGGGTGGTGTGGCAAATGGAAAGAGAGGAGGGAGGCAGGAGAAGGTAAATACATGGATTTTTCTTGGTCTATTGATACAAAGGACAGCCACAGAACCCCAGAATGGTTTGGGTTGGAATCAACCTTAAAGCCCAGCTCATCCCACCCCAGCCTTGAGCAGGGACCTTCCACTGTCCCAGGCTGCTCCAGCCCCAGTGTCCAGCCTGGCCTTGGGCACTGCCAGGGATCCAGGGGCAGCCACAGCTGCTCTGGGAACCTGTGCCAGCCCTGCCCACCTTGCCAGGAAGGAATTTCTTCCCAATATCTAATCTACACCTGCTCTCTGCCAATATGAAGCTATTCCCCCTTGTCCTCTTGGTTCCTCTACCTATCAATTAAAAACTGGATTCATCATCTGCTATTAAGATGAATAAAATGATACATCCACTTCCATCTCTGCCTGTTCTCATCCCCTGCCTCACTTTCCTTATAACTATTGTAGAGTTATAAGTGCAGCCCATCTTGAGCATCCCTGCTCAGAGCAGCCCATCTGAGCTCTGCAGCCTCCTGCTCTCACACTCTGCCTTCAGTGCAGTCACACAGTAATTAGGGGTTACATTTCGTTCACAACAACTGTAGCCTGAAGAAAATTACTCTTACAAAATGCAAATGAGCTGCAGTTCCTTTTCACTTTCCATCTTTAACAGCATTTACTCTGTCACTGGTGGATTTATGGCATTTGGCTGAAGGCTTTAATTGCTGTTTGCATGCACAGCAGTGCCACAGCCAAGCACTAAATGTGCATTTCCATTTTATATCCAAATGTGAGCCACTGCAGAAAAATAATCAGTGTGTGTGTGTTATCATATCAGCTGCATCATAATTTAGATTTAACTTAGAGCTGCTGAGGAGAAGGGATGAAGTATATTTGGTTTGTTTTGAGCTCTTTGTAAAACACCCAATGAAGCAGAAGGGAAACCAATCCCACAGCAGAGGCCACACAGGGTGTCTGTGTGACTTTGGCAATGGAAGGAAAAAAAATAAAGCTTGTGTTACTCCAGTGGGATGGGGTGAAGAGCTGGAGGGGTGCAGGGACGTGTCCCTGCTTGGGCTGCTGCCACCAAGCCTCGGGGACAGTGTGGTGGCCCTGGGAACCCTGTGACCCCTCCGGTGTGTCACCCACTCCCAGGCAGAGGTGATTCATTTCCAGGTCACACACCATCCTTCTTTTTCTTTCACCTTTTTTTTTCACCTTCTTTTTTCTTTATTCTTTTTCCACTCTGTCTTATTCCCCGGTTGATCAATTATTTAATACATTTCATCCCAGTGCAGAGCTTCCTGAAGTGAGTTGTTTTAAATTAAATATATTTCTCTTTGAATCAACTGGAGTCCCTGAGAAATTTTTAGCTCTGAAATGAGCTCATTAGAATTTTGGAAGTGTACCTGGATCTCTCTTTTGTGTTTTTCTTTATTTTTATTATTTCAAATCTCGTTCCACTTTGTTCCAGGTTCAATCATTTCCCTACAGCAGTGCCCTATGCACTGACTGAACAGAATAATTTCAAAAGGAGCAAATTAAAGGGCCCAACATGAAATTTCCTTGGAGAATTGATGTGGGTTAACTGTCTGTATCTTATTGTGCTGCCTTGTTTGGAAAGCTTCTAGCAACCATCCATTATATTTATAAGGCTGAGTGATGACTACAGCTACACTGGAAAAAAATGGGAAAGAAAAAAATAAAAGAAAAGCATTTCCTATGAATAATAGCACCATGGTATTTAAAGCACTTGGCTGCACACTTTTCAGGCAGCAGGTGCTGAAAAATGCATTTCTCCCTTAATAACCTTTAAATCCCTTGTATGATGTGGGTTTTCTCTAATCCTCTAAATATGTTCAGAGGAGACAACAAAAATATGCACATGACAGATTGTGGCTCCCAGGCTGGAAAACACTTCTGCATCTCCCCAGGCACAGAGAGAGCCCTCACTCCAGCTGTGCTGAAGCAGAGAGAGCTCTCTCTCATTCCAGCTGTGGCACCAGAACAGTTCTGGAATACCCCAGGCACAGAGCTCTCATTCCAGCTGTGGCACCAGAGCAGCTCTGCAGCCCCCCAGGCACAGAGCTCACTCCAGCTGTGCAGAGCTCTCTCTCCAGCTGTGGTACCAGAGCAGCTCTGCAGCCCCCCAGGCACAGAGCTCTCACTCCAGCTGTGCTGAAGCAGAGAGAGCTCTCTCTCCAGCTGTGGCACCAGAGCAGCTCTGCAGCCCCCCAGGCACAGAGCTCTCTCTCCAGCTGTGCTGAAGCAGAGAGAGCTCTCTCTCCAGCTATGGTACCAGAGCAGCTCTGCAGCCCCCCAGGCACAGCCACACCTCAGTGTGGGCAGTGCCAGCCCTGGGCTTGTCCCAGGAGCTCTCAGCCAGGCTGGCAGAGCTGCCAGGCTCTGGGCTGGGTGCAAGGGCACAGGGAGTGAAGGGGGCACTGGGGGCACTGGGGGCACAAGGGGAGCCCGGCTGGGCCCACAGCTCTGAGAACTGCTTGGCAGCAAAGGCATTTATTTGCAGCCCCAGCTCCACAGCATCCATGTTCCTTTTTTCTCCCTTTTCCACCTGGGGAGAGCTGGAATGGAGCTGAAGGGAGCACACACTGACCTGCAGGGTCAGGTCCCAAACCCTGCCAGGATGGGAAACCACCCAGGGCAGGGGAGCTGTGAGCCCTGTGCCACCAGCAGTGCTGAATTACAGCAGTAAGCCCATGAGCTGAGGAGGAGCCTGTTTTTTCCACTGTCTGCTTTTGTATCACATCTCAAGGCAAATTTTTCCCAGGCATTTGCTCCTGGTTTTTACAGGACACCAGAAGCCAAATAGTCTGCCTGAAGCTCTGCTGCTCCCTTTCCCTCAGCCAAAGAAATCCAAGGGTTAGGAAAAGCCAAGCCAGGCACATCTACACTGATTTCCCCCTGCAGACTCCAAAAAAAAGCTGCAAAAATGCCATGAATAAATTTCTTCCTGTTTGGCTTTGGTTCCAGTGTTAAATGGAGCATTCTGTGCTCTGGTGGCCCAGCAGGGAGAGGCTGCAGGTCTGTCTGGCAGAGGCAGCTCAGCCTGTCTCTGCTGTGCTGCAATTCCATTTTCACCATGACTAGTCTAAAGACCAAATAATCACAGATAAGCCTGAGTGAACTCTTGTTAAAGACACCAGGCTTTAACCAGCCCAGCCCAGGGACCCCACTGAGGCTGGGAATTGCTTCTGCCACTCCACTGCCTGCAGCCATCAAGGACAAGCAGCTTCTGATCCACCAGCACTCAAAACCAAACTGTCCAATTGGAAATTTCCAACAGGCTCGTTTCTTTTAAATAGAATAATTTGCAGTCTGCTCAGAGTTTTTAAGCCAAGCTCTTTCCCTGCTTACTTTCTGAATTTTCTGTTTAGATGAAAGACTTTCCTCCTCTCCTCAGCAGCAGCTCTGGGCTTACTGCTGCAGCTTCCTTGACAGGAAGAATGTCCAAAAAATCAGAAAAATATCCCAAATGCCTCCAAAGAGAGTCACACCTCCACCCCTGGGTCTGGTGGATGTGTGACTGCCCCATGAGAACAGAGGAGAACAAAGCTATTGGAATTAAAAGGAAACTGTTTGGGCTGTCTCATCTCTGCCTCACAATGCTACCAGAACAAGAAGGGGATGAGCAAGAGCCCTTTCTCAGCCATGCTGATCGTCTGGTTCATTTTGAGGCCCCAACAGACTCTGTGCCAGGGCCTCAGCACCCTCACAGGAAGAGTTTCCTGCTAATATCCAATTTAATCTGCTCTTGGTCAGTTTAGTCCTTTCCCCTTTCCCTGAATCCACATCCAGGCTCCTCCACCCCAGGACAGGCTGTAACCATCCCATTGGAGCCAGGTGTGCTTCTTTCCAGCTGTGAGACTGGGTGCTGTCCCCACAGGTTGGGGTCAGAACCTCCTGGTCACTGCAGTGTGTGAAGGCACACGTTCCATTTATCATTTTAACCATTAAAAGCCATGTTTTTCTTCAAACACAGTCTTATAAACCATTAATTTTCATTTGCTCCATCCTTGAAGGTGAGTTTAATACCATTCATACATTTTCATTTATAAATTTGTCAGTAATAAGAGAGTTGGCACATGGGAAAGAGTAACTGCATAATTGCAGCTTACACGCCTGTCTTACTGAAAAACTGCTGGCTCAGGATTGGCTGTGCTGGGCATCATGCATGAAATTGCAAATAGAATTTAATTTGCCCTTGTATCCTGTAGGATCAGCTTAAAATGATTAATGCAGGAGAAAACGTTGTCAAGATTTTATTCATTACAATCTCCAAGGACTGCAGTGCAAAGCCATCATGTATAACATGACAATGTGTAATGTGCAGCTTTCTGAACTGCTTTCCTGTGGCAAACAATCACATTTCTGCTCCTTAATTCCAGTGCTGAGGTAAGCAAGATTCATCCCATGCATATTGCTGTGATCTCCCTGGCAGGTGGAAATGTAATTTGTTTAAATTTAGGACATACAGGGCTGATGTCTGGAGCAGGAGGCAGTGCAGGCTGTGGGGGCTGTTGGACCTGCAGGAGGGTGATGGGACCTGCTGCATCACCAGCTGGGAGCAGATCAAGCTCTGACATCAGGCCAAATATTTGCAGTTCAGGTGTCTCAGTCCTCTGTGAGCTCAGCTGTCTCTCACCCTTCCCCTTCCCTCCACTGGGTGCAGAAACAGGAGGGAAACCCTCCAGCTAAACTGAAAAGGACAGCCAGGGCAGAACTGAGAGGCTGGAGAAATGGCTCAATCTTACAAAAAAGCCTCTGAAGAGACAGATGTTCTTCCCCTGAAACTTCTCTTTCCACTACTGATGAGCAGCCAGTAAGAAAAATCCCTTCTGCTCCGTAGCCACTGGCTAATTGGCTTAACATGGTGAGAGAAATCATGGGATTGTTCTCTTTTTAGGCTTAGAAATTGTTCTCATCAGAATTCTAATTGAGGAATGAAATAGAGGTTGTGATTACGTTACTGAAATGGATTGTCTGATAATTATATTAATACAACAGAATTACTGTAGATCCCATGTAAACTGCAGCTGGGAGCATTCCTGTCTCAGAGGAGCAGTCCCTCCTGCCCCTGAGTTAATCACTGCCTTGTGAGGATGAGAAATGGCTCTCCCAGTCCCCTGAGTTAGACAAACAGCCTTTTTCCTTGGCCTGAAATCCATTTTACCTTTTTATTTCTTGTTGGCTGTTGAAACAAAAGCAATGAGAGCCCTGCCCTTTCCCCTGCCAGTGATCTCAGTCCCTCCTGATGCACAGGGATGCAGAGTTTACTCCCTGAGTGCACAGTTTACTCCCTGAGTGCCGAGTTTGCTCCCTGAGTGCACACTGTACTCCCTGAAGCCCCCAGCTAGGGAATGCTCCTGCAGCAGGTTGTGCTGCTGGAACTGCAGAGGTTTTTTGCCTCTTTGGGCATTCAGAGCACGGCAGGGACACCTCAGGCTCGCATCTGCAGCTACTCTGCTGCCTAGGCTGTGCTGGGGACAGAGCAGGGCTGGGGCTGGCAGAGCTCACTCAGACTTCCCCGTGTCCAGGGCAGAGTTCATCCCAAAACCACATTTTCAGTGGAGGAGCAGGGTGTGCATCAGGGAGCTGGATGATGGCAGCTCGATGCTGCAGTGAAAGGCAGGGCAAGCTCAGACCATCAGGGTGCTGGGCAGGCACTGATGGCTCCAGGGCACAGGCTGCACACAGCTCTGCTGACCCACCTGAGTGGGTGCCCAGAGCAGCTCTGACTCTCCTGGATCCCTGGCAGTGCCCAAGGCCAGGCTGGACTCAGCTTAGAGCAACAGTGGGAGGTGCCCCTGCCCATAACGGGAGCTGGAAGGAGATGAGCCTTAAGGTTGCTTCCAACCCAGACTATTCTGGGATTCTATGATGATTTGGCAGGGTGGATGTCCTTGTCCAGCCTGCTCCTGCCAGTGTGAGCACATTTAAAAGCATCTTAGCTTGATAGGTTCCATTTTTGCATTAATTTAGAAAGGTGCTGCAAGTAGTAATTCTGCCAAACCCCCTTTGCAAATCTTATGCCAGTTTTTGTAATTAATTATTAGCAAAGAGAAACATGTCAGGTTTGAAGAAGCCCACTGGGCCTCCTGGCAGGAGCACACGGACTAACACCTTATTGGTTTAGCTGCCAGTTAAAACGAGACAAATCAATGCAAGTTTCATTGTATTATAACAGTATTGATTCCCTATTAAACAGAAGACAAAGCGGGTTATGGCTTTAGGAAAGCCATTAGGAGTTAAAGAATGTTTTTTTCCTTCAGAATAAATGGGAAAGTAGTGTTTAACACTGGAGAGTCAAAGAGGGAGGAAGGTGTGTGGGAGGTTAAGGGGGGTGAAGGCACAGCCAAGCCAAGAAATGGAATGCACAGATCTCTTAGGAGAAAGCAGTGCAGTAATGGATGGGGGATGAGGGAATAGCAGGTTTGGCACAGGGATGTTCCAGTCCCCTCCAGAGTGGGATCACATCCCCTGCCAGAGAGGCACCACTCACCTCAGCCCAGTGCTGTGGGTCAGCACAGCACAAAATCCCTACGGAATTCCACCATGGAGAAAACCCCCCCCAGGAAGCCAGGCAGAGGCCTCCGTAACCAAAGGGTTAAACCAACAGCAGCCACAGGCCTGGGATTAAGAGAAATAATTTTTAACTGAATCAATAGTGATAACACAGCCAAATCTGGGAGCTTATTGACTCCTGGAGTCACTTTTAATGCTTCTTTACACAGTGAACTCCACACCATCTCTCACCCATGTGAGTGCACAGCATAGACAAAAATTCCTGACACCACAGAAACTTCTCTGCACCAGAGGACAATAAAATGAGGAAATAGAAGCAGTAATTTACACTCTTAATTACCAATGACAAAGTAAAAATCAATTCAAACTCTTGTAAAGGAACATGCAAAAGAAAAACCATTTGATTGCCTCGATCCAATACTTAAATCTATTTACGCTGTAGATAGGCCAATAAAATAACCTTTGGATACTATTTACTGAGTGGCAGGATGAAGGCTGGGATGCTGCCATAGTCCCACCAGGATCAGCCCCAGGATGGGCTTATTGTCAGTGTGGAAAATGGGAGGTGAGCTGACACAGCAGAACCAAGAGCAGCTGCACTCATAAAGGGAAGATTTGGTTTAACCTGGTGCCATTTTCTTCGCAACTAAGTTCAGAGTTGGGTTAAGAACATGACTTGGATATGCCCCAGCTCTGCAGCCCCATGGCTGGCTCAAAACCTCGTGAATGATGAGAGGACGGAGGGGGATTCCTGTGGGATGAAGAGGGCAGAGCACCCCAAAGAGTTTCAGCTCAATCCACTCTGCAAGGAAGTGGATGAAGATTACCTGAATCAGGGATCACAGCCAAATATCCTGTGTTACACTGAGCTGCAGCCCAGCACAATGCCAAAACAGCCTGCAGCAGCCCAAAGGACCTCAGATTGAAATAATTCAATTTAGGGAAACCAAAAGTATGACTCACAAAATACCAGCTGTGGCTACAGCACATAGGTAGGAACGAACAGGAGCAGTGTTGGCTGGGTGATAAAACCAGCCTGGCTGGGTGAGAAAACCAGCCTGGCAGCAGCTGGAACAGGATGCTGACAAAGCTGTCACCTTTATCAATTTACAAAAAAGTGGTTATAAAAGCTGGGCTTCAAGGCAATATGGGCAGTTCTTGGGAGGATGTTTGAGCTGAGCGTTCTCTGAGTGCAGCTCAGAGGTGTCAGGACAGGGCTGCTCCTCCTCCCCTGGCCCTGCTCAGGCTCCTGCTGCTCAGCTCAGGTCTCTGTGCTCGTGGTGCTTTTCAAACACCAGGGGCTTGGGCTGATTAAGCCTCTTCCAGGGGTGACAACAGAAATTCACAGCTGGACTGAAGAGGTTTGGCACTTCTGGGAGTGTCACGCCCCAAACCAATACTGCCTGCCCAGCCCAGTAAGGACTGGGGGTGAGCCAGGGGGAGAACAAGGCTTGGGGCTGGGAGCTGCATCTTCCCCCAGCTGCTCTCCAGCCTCCCCTGCAGCCTTGGCAGAACAAGCCAGGCTGGTTTCCAGCACCACCAGACACTCCCCTTTGGATTTCTGGGGCAAAACCTCTGCCCGTGGTGCCCTGGAGCAGCAGGTTTGGTGCCTTCAGGATTCGTGGGATGTCACTGCCAGAAAATAGAGGTCAAGGCAGCAGTGATGTAGTAAAAATGCCATAGTCTCTCTAGGTTAATTATTTGTCTGAAGATTACATAATGCATAAAGCTCTGTGTTATTCAGAGATTAGCAAGGGATTTAAAAAAAAAAATCAAAAGAAGGATGAGGAGTAGACACAAAAGCTGGAAAGACTATAACAGAGCAGGGAATGAAATGGGAAGACAAAAGATCTAATTACAAATTACATTATTTGCATTCTCATCAACTTGATTCAATTTTGTTTTCTTATTGCTTTAATCTTGGAGCTTAATTCAGTGGAACACCGTGGATGAAGGAGGCAATGAGAGCTGTGCATGGTTTGCTGGGGGCAGAGTGTGAAGGTGGGTGCAGGCAGCCCCAGCTTCATTTTTCCATGGGCTGGATATGTCAGGCTGTTCCTCAGGTTATATATCTCCAGATATACCTAGATGTTTCAATTCAAAACATTAAGGCAATAAAAATTCAACATTCCTCTCCCTGCTTGTGTGAAATGGGATCTGAAACAGCTTCAGCTTTGATTGGATACCCAGCGTGACCTGACATTTAATTGAGGATAGAAAAGCACAGGTATCTTAAAGAACAGGATGGAAATAATTCTGACATTGTGCTTTTGATGAGAAAACAGCATTTTCACATCACATCGGGCATTACATTGCATTTCAGATACTGAGGGTGATGCAAGTGATGCTCAGACAGAAACCCATTTGGATTCCCAGAGGGAGCTTGTGATTCTTTGAGGGTTCACGTGAATTTTAAATTAAATTATTAAGCAAAAATCTGACCCAAATCTCAAGGACTATATTGTGTATCAGATTTTTAAAATTGTTTGAAATTGTTGAATTGTGTAGGCATGCTGTCATCAGGAAGAAGTAACTAGTTTGAAACAAATTAAGTGGTCTAAATTGCTCAAGCAACCAAACATGGGCAAAGCTGCTCATGGAAAATAATTCACCCAAAAGCCAAACCAGTTCTGTGTCTCCACATCTTTGCAGTATAAGGAACAACCAGCCTGTGGGTGAGCTAATTGCCAATTCAGATGCTCTGAAGTTGGTTTACCCAGCTGACACGTCCTTCCCATCAGCTCCTGGGTGTGTTGCTGTTTATGGAGTCATGGAACGGTTTGGGTGGGGAGGGGTCTTGCTCCTCCAGCTCCACCCCTGCCTTGGGCAGGGACACCTTGCACTACCCCAGGCTGCTCAGACTCTGATTGCTGATAACAGCTTTGTGGAATTCATAGAAAACACTACAAACAGTACAAAGGTTTTTTAATGGTAATTACTAAGTTTTCTTTCCTGAGGATGAATTGTAATTATTCTTTCAGTTTCACAAGGCATGTCATGCACTGCTGAAAGGGCAGAGGACACTGAAACAGGCTTCAATTTATTGTACATTACATATTAAGTCACTTCTCATGAATATTGAGTGGATGAACAGCTATAGTTTTGAAAACAAAAGGCTCCATGATTAATTTTCCTGTATTTTCCCTCTCTCTTAGAGCAGCAACTCTTCCCCCAGCAGAAATCTCTGGGCTTGAGGCTGTGGGTCAGGCTCTACACGGCGCTTCCCTGCCTGCTCTTTCCCCAGTGGCCTGAAAAAAGACTTCAAAGGGAAACTTCAGACCAGGAATCTGACTCGCTGTCAGAATTTTTTAACCTTGAAGACATAACCCCACTGACGTGTGCCAGAATGCCAACAAGGGCTGGGAGGGCGAGGCACTGAAATGAGGGAGTTCAGGAAATTCTCCATCAAGCTTCAGAAACAAGCCCTGGAGGGCACAAAAACTTGAAGATGGCAAATGTGAATTAAACCACAGGAGAAATTAATAGGACAGGGATCAGGAATTCCAGCACTGCAGAGATTTCTCTGGGTGAAGGCCACAGATGAGGGGAGAACAAACCCTGAGGCCCCATCCCAGGTTCAAGGCAGGGCTGGACCAGGGCAGGGACTGGAACGAGGTGATTTTAACATCCTCTCCAACCCAAATCATTCCACGATTCAGTGACCTTGTTACTATTTCCTAAAGTGATTTCTGTCCAACTTCAACACCAAACACCCCCAGACAGGGAAATCCTCAGAGGCCAAGTGCTACGGAGAACTGAGATTATTTTCTCTTGGGAAAATATTCTCTCATCCCAAACCACATTGGGATTGTGTTGGAAGCTGTTGGCACTTGCTTAGCCTGCAGTTTCCTGCAGGAAGAGGTTATTTTTCATATTCAACATGAGCTTCTGAACTAAATACAGCAGTGCTTGGAGAGAGAAGTTGGAGCTCAATGTAAGAGGGAGCTTAATTTAATTTTGGAGGGATCTGAGGTGAGCAGTCACAAAGCTGATCCTCCTCCCAGATCAGAGCACAGGACAAGCGAACAGATCTCCAGGCAAACCATTTACTTCTGTTCTTCCTGAAAATAAGAAATTTTCATAATAGCCAAATGCAAATTAAATTGTCCTAATAAAAAGCAAATAGAGTTTTCCACTGCCAACACTAAGTCTCTAGATAGGCTGTCCTAATAATAAAATCTATGCACAGCCATTACAAAAGCTACTGCCTCTTAAAAGAGAAAAATTCCCAGGAATTTTTACCATCTTTTTCCCAAAGCTGCCTAACTTTTTGAGCTCCTCACCACTGTTCTGGTACAAAACACTTTATCTGACTTGCACACCAGGGCTGTCTGTGGGCTGAGGGAGGCAGGAGAGGTGTTGCTTCTCTGGGGCTCATTTATTCAACACTCACAGTCAAACCCTGGCTGAATTGGGCTTCTCTGGAACTGAGCCTCAGCCAAGGGCAGGTCAGGTTGGTTATGAGCTGCTGGAGGCACCTGCTGGTACAGACCAAGGCATTGCCAAGCCCTTGGACTCGTCTGTCCTGCTTGGCTGCTCCTTAGAGCAGCACCAGTGCAAGCACAGGTTACAATGCAAGGTGTCCCAGCAAAGGTGGGTGACAGCAGCACCCCGCAGCCTGTCCTCATTGAAATGAGTTTTGGTCACAGCTTACCAGCCTCTGCTGCTGCACGTCACACTCAGACACCCCTGCATTTGTGGTCCTGGGGAACTCGAGTTCACAAATAACATTTTCCCATGGTTTTACAAAGTTCTGCAGAGCTTCCTCCAGCTCCTCAGAAGAGCGTGTAGAAGTTCAGAGCCTTTGGGAAGCAGTGTTGAGCTTCCTCCTTTCCATGAGATGCTCTCGACCTGGCCTTTGGCAAACTATATCCCAGGCACAGCATTTCTCACTCTGTTTCCATCTCCTGCTGTAATTTGTTACCGGATTCCTCCCCCTCCCTCAGCCTCAGCCAGTGGTTTCACACACCGTGCATGGCCCTGGGGTCTGTAAATGAACACAGTGACGTTCCCGGGTAGACAAAAGTGAAAATTGATGTCGCATTCCCGACTTCATTTCACTGTGGCACAATTCATTGGTGCCATCTGTCTTAGTCCTTTTCAAATGGCAGCTCTTCTTGAGTTGATTGACAAGTGAATAGATTTTCTGCCACAAAGTTTTGAGGTCAATCAATCACTCATGTGTATTAATTATTAAGATCTTGAAGCTGCAGTGGGCAAGTTTTTTACTTCAATGAGCTACCATACAGAATTGCTTAAACTTATTCTTAAACAGCTTATTTTTCACTTTTGGCCAAAACTCTGGGCTGACAGGCTAAAAAACAAAGGATTGGCAGCTCCTGAAAGCAAACTTTGTGATTTCAGTGCACATGAGCGTCGGGCTGTATCAGTGATGGCACAGCAGGAGTCTGAGGACACAGAAAGCCACATCTCCCTCCAGATAAGGAAAAAACCCAGTTCCTTCGGCAGTTAAAGGTTTTATAGAATCCTTAAATGGTTTGGGTGGGAAGGGTCCTTAAAGCTCATCTCATTCCAGCCCCTGCCACTGGATCAGTGTCTTCCAAGCCCCCTCCAACCTGGCCTGGAACACTTCCAGGAGTACTGTGGGCTCGATTGCTCATGCCTGCTGATCCATCACTGTGGGCTCGATTGCTCAATCCTATTGAGTCATCGCTCTGTGCTCGATTGCTCATTCCTATTAATCCATTGTTCTGGGCTCGATTGCTCATGCTTGCCAATCCACCTCTCTGGGCTCTATTGCTAATGCCTGCCAATCCATGACACTGGGCTCCATTGCTAATGCCTGCTGATTCATTGCTCTGGGCTTGGTTGCTCAGGCCTGCAGATCCGTCCCTCTGGGCTCGATTGCTTATGCCTGCCTGATCGATTGCTCTGGTCTCCATTGCTCATGCCTGCCTATCTATAATTATTTCCTCATTAATTAAATGCAGCAGCTGATCACCTTGGTTTTGAGGCACAGGGGAGGATGGCTGCGGGGGCAGCTCCTGATGAGACAGCGTGACCACCTGCTCACTATGACCTTCTGGGTCACCTTTATTGGCAAAATCTAGAAATAAAATCGTTTTGACCTCAGCTTCATACTTCTCAGCTTAATGTGTATAATTGCTTTGCCAGCCATTTATTCCTGTCAGCATTTCCAGTCGGGGCAGTGGGGTGGGGAGGTTGGGTGTGTGCAATAATGAAGAGCTGTTTACAATTGCATATTAATCACAGATACAGACCTGGGGCGTCCCCAGTCACCAAAGGCTCGCAGAGGTGTTGGAGGGGGAAACTTTGCTGCCTCCCATTGCTGCCTTGCCCTTGCTCTGCCTGCTGCAAGCTTCTCTCCTTCCAGAGGCGCTCCAAGGCAGGTACTTCCAACATAATGAATACTTGATCAGCAGATAATAGGAGTAGCTTTATTTCTAATGGCTGAATTGCTTATTGATCGGCTTCACACGCAGAGAGTGGGAGAACTGAACATTCTCCACATTATTGCCACTGCACCCTTGTGTAATTAACACCCCCCTCGTGTAATTAACACCCCTCTGGGGTGTGTGCTGGAGAGGAGCCTCCATTACCTGGAGCTGTCTCTGTCTCTGCTCTTTCTTCTCCATCCCCACGTGCCTCTCATCCTCAGCCACCCCGAGTCCTCCTCAGATGTGGCTGCACCTTCCCCCTTCCCCTGGCACGGGGTCCAGGCTGCTCTGTTTGGGGCAGAAGGGCATTCTGCAGCCCGTGGCTGCCCTTTCCCCCTGTCTGGGATCCACCAAGTACAGCCGAGGAGTTTGGAGCTGATGAAAGGAGCAGTGAGGACTCACAATGACCAAGTCCCGATGGAGAGGGTTCTGGCACATTTTCAAACTGATTTTAAACAGGAACTCCCTTTAATCCTCCTCCCTTATCTCATTCCCCACCTGACTGATTCCTCATCAAACAGTTTAATTTGAGCCTGCTGTTTCTCTGCCCCTCATTTATGAATTTTAAATCAACTTGTTAACAACCTATTTAGTTGCATAATTTCCCTATAATAATCCCTGCCCCTGGCCTATTGTGCGTTAATTCTGGAGACAGCACACTGAGCAGCCAACAGCACAGCTGTGCTCACACTGCCAACAGTGGCTGCAGTGACAGGAAAATGAGTTTATACAGACCAGCAGTCCAGTGGCCACTGGAATTCAGGTACCAGTGCTTTGCTTCCAGCTGTGCCCACTGCTCTCCAGTGCAGACCCTGCACAGCACTCTGCTGTAGGCAGGAGTGGGGGATCTGTGGCCTGGTGCTGCACAGGGACACTGGGGCACAGGGCAGCTTCATTGGGGCATGGGACAACTTCGCTGCCAGGCAGGCAGCTCTGCTGTCCTCTGGCCCTTCCCCACCATCTCTGTCCAACCTCCCAGCCCAGAGGCTCTGGAGCCATTTGTGATGCTGACAGGTACCATTTCCAAGATGGAAACTGTAGAAAAAAAATCTATAAATCATTTCCTAAGGGTGATAATAGTGGATTATGGATTAATAGGAAAGGATAGAGAAAACATAGGAAGCACTGGAGGCCATAAATCCTCTCAGTGAAGTAACTGTGTGTCAAATGATGCTGGCTGTGTGCTCAGGTCCTTGTGTGGCAGCAGATGGATTTTCTGCCCTGAGGAAGTTTCAATTCTCACCAGTATCAAGGCTAGGCACCTGCCCTCAGCTTCCCAGGAAAGAAAATCCTGTGGGTTTCCTCTAGGCTTCACAGTGAAGGTCGTTTCAGTGAGATGCTCTGAGTTCCATCTTTGTGAAGTTTAATTCCCCTCCCACGCTTTGCTTTTATTCCTTCTTTCTTGTTTCTCTGAAGCCACTGAGAGCAGCACTTCTTTATTCAACCCTGCTGTGCATTTATCCTGCTTGTTCTACTTGCACAGAGACGTTCTGAGAGTGCTGGTACTTATTTTTCCCACATTTTGTTGTTTTGGTTAGTTTGATTTTTTAGAGTTCAAGGCCAAAGAAAGCTGTAGTGGAACAGAAATTATAGAATCATAGAATCATCAGTGTTGGAAGAGAACTTTACAATCATCCAGTCCAACCATCAACCCAGCATTGCCACTCTAACCCCTAAACCACTAAAACACGTCACCCAGTGCCAGATCCAGACACCTGGGAACATTTCCAGAGATGATGGCTCCACACTCTCCCAAGGGGTTTCAATGCCAGACCACTCTTAGCAGGGAAAAAAAATGTTGTGTCTAATCTGAATCTCCCCTTTCTTAGTTTAAGGCCATTTCCCCCGGAGCTCTCACGGTGGTAGAAGAGACCCCCAAGGCACTACAGCCTCCTGTGAGTGGCAGGGTGCCCCGAGGCTGTGCAGCACCTCTGACACAGCCCAGCCAGAGCAGCAGCACAGCTGTGCAGGTGTGCCAGCTGCAGAGCATGCCCCAGGCTCCAGGGAGAGCCCAGAGCCCCTGCCAGTGCCTAAGGGGGCTGGAGAGGGACTGGGGACAAAAGCTCGGAGTGGCAGGACAAGGGGGAAGGGTGTCACACTGTTAGAGGGCAGGGTTAGGTGGGATTTTTGGGGATTGGTGGGACACTGGGGGATGTCTGGACTCTGGTGATTTTTGGGACACTGGGGGGGATTTTTGGGACCCGGGGATGTTCGGGTGCCCATCCCGGGAATGATTCGAGGGCTCCCTCTGGCGGCCGCTCCCCAGCGCTGCCCCCCGCCCTCGGCCCTTCCCGCTCGTCCCCCCGGACCCCCCGAGCACCCCGCACCGGCAGGACCCGCAGGACCTTTGGTGCCACGCGTGGGGGGATCCCCCACGCCGATGCACGGATGCTCCCTTTGGTGTCAGTGTGGCCATGGCATCACCAAGTTTTTTTGGGGAGCTGCATGTCCCTGCTGCCCTCTGACCCTCAGCACCGTGCAATTCTTCTGTGCCCACCAGCCCCGAGCCCTCCCTTCTGGGGGGCACCCAGAGTCCCCTCTATGATTTGTGTGATTTGTGCGATTTGTGCTCCCCGGGTCTGGGGAGGGGCAGGGGATGCTCTGGGGACCCAAAGCTCTGGACCCTGCCCGGGGCCAGCCCGGGGAGTGTTGGGGAGGGTCCGCAGCCACAGTGGCTCCATGCCAGCCCCACTGCCCGTGGCAGTGGCACCAACACCCACGGGATGCCTGCTTTGCCCAGGAATCTTGCCCAAAACTGCTGCAGTTCTCCCATGAATGCACACACTTCCCAAAAACCAACAGCCCCTGGCACACATGTCCAGAGGGGCCAGAACTGCCCTGTCCCACCCTTGCCTGTCCCCGGGAATGGGGGACACCCCTCTTTGGGAAGCTGTGGGAGCACAGCCAACACCCCGATGCATCACCAGGAGCCAAAGCCATCACTGCCAGTGGTCCTGGCAGAGCAGGATTGTCTGACCCTGCAGGATTCTTAACCAAGGCAACCCTAACTCCTGGGAAAAACAGTGTCTGGAGCTGCCTGTGGTGACTGCCACTGCCCTGTTCAGCAGATTACAATGTGCATTCAGAAATCATTATAAATAGTTAGTGAGCTGCTGTTCCAGGGCAATAGCCATAACTAAACAGAATGATTTCTTGGTGTTTGGCTGAGCAAGAACCAGACCTTTCCAGCTAATGGCTTGCTTTGCCTTTTATTTGGCAGCTCTTAGATCCCCATATGGGCTCCAAAGCAGTTATTAGCAAAGTGTCCTTTTTAATTAGCTTTGTTCTGACTTGTATGCTACTCATTATGTACTTAGCTTTCAGCTAACGGGAGGCCTTGGCCATTTTGATAGAAGATGTGACACAGCTGCCCAGTATCTGCCACCTGCCTGGACAAGGCCATGTTGTGGTGGCACAGCACAGGCCCCACACTGCCGCAGAAAAGGGTTCACAAGCAGCACTGCTCCTTCCAAGGCAAAAGTTTCAAGGCTAAGGCCTAAAAAAAGCATCCGCTGATCTGAACTGCATCCTGATGGTGAAGCTAAGCAGCCCTGGCTGACACACTGATCTGTATTTGCAAACAATTAAACCGATGAAAACAGGCTCATTCTTATGTACAACATGCAGCCTTCAACTACATTTCAAACCTGTTTCATTTTCTATCTTTTCCCCCTTAATTTTCCATAGGAGGTAATTAGCAATCTTTCTTTCTGTGGGTATACAGTTAATTAATACTTTGTTAATTGTGGTCAGGATAATACTGGCTTAATTTACCCAGTTTTAGTCTTTTCCTAGTGCAGTTACTCCCAGCTGTCATGCCCAGAGTCACAGGTGCAGGAGTCTGGAATAAATCTGCCCACAGCCCCTGCAGAATCCTGTCCTGGCTCCTTAAATTCATCAGTGTCCCCCAGGCCATGTCCGTGTGCTCCCACCTCAGCTTCCCCCGGGGAGCACAGCCAGCAGTCACAGCCGGGTGTTGGAGCTGCCGGGCTGCCCCAGCCGGGCTCTGGCAGGGATGGGGTGGCTGCCACGAGAGGGTGCTCCTGGAGCTGGAGCCGGCTCTGGGATGGCTCTGCAGCCTCCTGCCTGCAAACTGCTCCCCAGTGTGGGTCACTGATGCTCTGCCCCAGCCCAGTTTTACCAGTGACCGGCTGCTCTGGCTGTAAATCCTGGTGGAGCTCTACAAGCCACCAGCAGAGCCCCTTCTGATGATTAATGGTAATAATTATATTCATAACCAAGCCACAGAAAAACATCACAGGGCAGCACAGCAATAAAAGCTGCTGTTGAGACACTGGCAGCCCAAGGGTGAGCAGATGATGCTCTGTGGCCCCAGGCTTTGCTGATTTACAGGGGATAAGTTATGGAATCAAGGAATATCCTGAGCAGGAAGGGATCCACAAGGATCAAGTCCAGCTCCTGGCCCTACACAGGATGATCTCAACAATCCCACCCTGTGCATGAGAGCTCAAGTGATCCTTGAGCTTTGGTAGCCTTGGGGACATGACCAATGTCCTGGGCAGCCTGTTCCTGCTCTGTTCACCCCTTGGGGGAAGAACCTTTTCCTAATATCCAACCTAAACCTCCCAACACAGTTCCAGCTGTTCCCTCGGGTCCTATTACTGGTCGCCAGATAGAAGAAATCGGTGCCTGTCCCAATAAGCATCTCCTTCTCTCCCCAGACTGCAGGGCAGGCAGAGGAGTGGGCACAGATGGGCATTTGGCTGAGCCTCAGCTGTTCAGGCCCTTCCCCTGTGCATGCATTGTAAAAAGCCTGGGATGCTCAGGGTGTGCCTGGGCCCATTGTGGGGCCAGTCCAGCCCCCAGCACAAACAGGACCAGTCTGCCCCCTAAGTGCCTCCAAACAGCTTCTCCTCCTTTAACTCATGGCCCAGACCACCCCTAGCTCTCTGTGGGGACATGGCACCAACATCCCAGCCCTGCCTGGACATCACCACACAGCCCAGACTGCAGGGCTGTTCCCTAAAGCTGCACCTCAGCAATGTGGGGACGCCAAAATCTCTGCCTGAAGCAGAGCAAAGGTCCTGGGTCCTCCCAAGGGAAAAGCCTGAGCAAAGTGCAGCAGAGGTTGTCCTTGGCAGTGTTTGCAGTGAACACAGCCTGTGCCCCACCACCACGTGGCATTGGGGCACCCCTCATGCCCACTGGAACAGCTGCATGAGGGGGTGTCCCCCAGTGCCCCCTCCCAGACCAGCTCTGTGCCAGTGGGGCATTGCTCCAGCCCCCACCCTAACACAGCAAAGGGCTCTCATTAACAGAATATGATGTCCACTGAAAAGAATTGATAATAATCCTGCAGCCATTGATTCTCTGTCTCCCGTAATTCTGCTGTACTTCTGTTAAAGGGCTGTTGTTCTTCCTCACAGAGCCCAGCCCAGCAGCAAAGGCTGAGCTGTGACCCTCTCTCTGCCCCTCCTGCACACCCCTCCCTGTGCCATCCTGCCAGGCCAGGGGCAGGGCTCTCCAGACTCAGGCTGCTCATTGCACAAGGGCGTTTTGTTGGTGCCAGGGCACAAACCTGGACACACCCCTGACCCACAGGCAGCCCAAGGAGGAAGAAGAGAAGGAGGAAGGCTTCCCCACGGGCCAGGAGCTCCTCATAAAGGTTCCTTCTGCTCCTCAGCTGCAAGCAGGGTGGTTTGAGTGATGCTGGAGGAAGCATCTCTGCAGCCATGGCTCATCTCAAAGCCTTTGTGGGAGCCAGGATGGGCACAGCTGCACGCACCTGCAGCAGGAAGGTGGCAGCCAGCAGCAGCAATATGATCACCCTGCCATTTCTTGGAAGTGTTCAAGGCCAGGCTGATGGGGCTTGGAGCAACCTGGTCCAGTGGAAAATGCACCTGCCCATGTAATGGAATGGAAGGAAAGGAGCTTTAAGGTCCCTTCCAACCCACATGATCCCCTGATTCTGTAATTCTCTCTACCCCTGGCCCAGGTAGGGCCTTTCCCAGCAGCCACTTGCCTTGCCCAGCCCAGCCCCAGGCAGCAGCTGGGAACAGCAGCATTTGTTTGCAGAGCAGCAGCCCAGAGTGCTTGGACAGAGCTGCACACTCAGCACAACCCAAATCTCCCAAAAGAACTGAATAAAGTCCCTGGGCAGAGCAGGGGCAGGCAGGGACCCAGATCTCCTTCTCATGCTTGTCACATGAATGAGCTCTGCAGCCGGGCTCCCCGCGCCCCAGGAAGGGATTGTGCTGCCTTCTGGGGAGGATTAGGCTGTTTCAGGAGGTTAGGAATGGCTGTGGGGCTGCCTGGCCTCTCACACTACCACAGGCACCACAGACCAGGGAAAATGGGCTCAAGGCAGCCATGGGGTTGGGGTGCATTTGGGCACCTCCAAGGAGGCGAGGGGGGATGGCCCAACACCACAGCAGAGGCAGCAGCAGCTTCCAGCCCATAACCACTGCATCCAGAGCTCACTGGTGAACTGCCCCCAAACTCCCCAACAGAGAGAAGAAAGGAAAGGAGGGAGGACAGCTGGGGATTGCTGCCTCATCCCAGCTCCCACCAGCAGCAGGTCTGGCTGCCAGCAGCAGGCAGCAGCTGGAGCACCTCCTGCTCCTCTAGCAGCCCCCAAACCCTCCCAAGCTGCTGCTGAGCATTTCTGGCCAGCAACTTCAGATGTTTGGGAAAACAAACTGCAGGGGAACTAGCTCCCAAGTATTTCCTCAATTCTGCCTGCTATGAAGAGAATTTTATTTTGCTGTCCTGGAGGAAGGAAGGCAATGTGGCTGGGTGCATAGAGGAAACCTGTGGAAGAAGGGGGGAATCTGGCCAGCAATGCTTCCACTACCCCCAGTTCCTGGCCTGGAGAGCAGGGAAGCACACATGTCCCCATGGATGCACTGTGGTCCTTTGCTAAAGGACCACATCCAGCAGATTTCCACCTCCTCCAGTTGGGGAGTGCATCCCTGGAACACAAGGGCTGCTTTGAGCTCCACTGCCCACTCACCCAGCACCATGGTTAAAGCCAGGGCTCCCACCTGCTTTTGGAGCCCTGAGCCCGATTCCAGTTCCTGTTTTACAGGTACACCTAACAGTGAGAGAGGCTCTGGGAGCCCAGGTCATGTACTTCCCAGCACTGCAGATAACTTTGCTTGCAGAAATAACATGACTAAATATAGCTCTGCTGCTGCTGAGAGCTGAGCTGGGAGCAGACACAGGGACAGCCCCTGCCCAGTGGGAGAGGCTGGCCCGGGGCAGAGTCCATGCCCTGGAGGGGTGCCATGCCTGCCAGAGCAAGGACTGTGCCCTACCCCAGTCAGGGCACCTAGCAGTTAACAGCCCAACACAGGGCAAGAGTAGTTTCTCCTCCCAATCTAAACAGACACCTTCCTCTCTCACCTGCATTTCCAGTGTTGGATCACAGGAACAAGTCCCACAGGAGATCCTGGAACAAGGACAGGGCTGACACCCAGCTCCAGATGGGGCATAGAGGGCATCGGTAGAGAAGGACCAGGATTTAAAGTGCTCCCAGCCAGCCACATCCAAGCAGGAAATTATTTAAACACTCTTTTCCTTAGAAGCAGGGTTGGCTTTCTGCCCTGGCTGTGTGAGCCTCTCCCAGCAGCGCTGGCTGCAGGAACACCCATGTCAGAGGTGGACACAGCCCAGACAGGACCCCAATGCCCACAAGGGGTAAGGACCAGCAGAGCAGGGCTGAACACATCCTGCCTGGCAGGGGACAGATGCTTTTCTCAATAGGCATCAGCAATGCTTGCTATGGCAGTAAAGGCCAGACCCTCCTGCAGCCCTGAGTCCCACCAGAGACCATCAGACACAGAGAAAGGGCCTTGTCTCTATCTACAAGAACTTGGGTAATGGGCAGCTTCCCAGGTGTTGATCATTGTGACATGAGCCCATCTCTGTGGTCCACCAGACACCCCAGCCATGAAAACAGAATTACCTGGCTTTACCTGTACAACATCCTCTTGTACAAAATACTCCCCTGGCTTTATAATCTTCAGTAATAACAAAAAAAAAAAAAAAAAAAAAAAACAACAATCCAGGCTACTTTATGAGGTATTTAGACAAAAAAAAAAAAAGGCAAAAGAGGCCTTGCAGAAGGAGGCAGACAGCAAGAGCATCTGTGCATCACTCAGACTTTTAAGAGCATGTCCCTCCCTCTCACAGTCAAGGGAGCTCTCAAGGGTTTTCCCAGGTTTCTAAAACCAGAGTGCATGAGGACACCATGCTGTAGCCATCCCAACTGCTAACCAAAGCCTCTTCCAGCTGAAAAGGAGCATCTCAGCCTCTCAGTATGTGCCCAATGCGCCCAGCTTTCACAGGCTGCTGGAGCAGCAGCCAGGCCCAGCCACAGCCCTACTCACCCTCTCCCCAAAACTGACCCTAAATCTACGTGATGTGGCATGTAGAAATTACACTTCTAAGAAAGAAGTTCAACATTTGATGGGTAAATTGTAAAAAAACAAGTTTATTTGAAAAAACTCAGCCTCTTAACATTAATTCTGATCAACATTTACTGGAACTTGAGAGCCATTAACCTGCTCCACGTACGTTGAGATATTTTCCAACACTAAAAAATAAAAAATAAATACATACAAATTCTTTCCTCCCCCTTACGTGTCCTAGATGTGAGAGGTTCAGCATCCATCGCCTTAAGATCTCAGTTGAACAGAAGCAAGTAAAAGAGGTTTCTCTAACAGATAAAAGAGCAAAAGCAGAAAAAGTCTCAGGGATGTACCATCTCCACCCATCTCATCACTCTGCCCAAGGTCAGGCCCCCAGACCACTTGGCTGGAGGGGATGCTCTGGTGGAATCCCACCGCACGGGCAGGATGGGGAAGCACAGCCAACAGAAGTGTGAATGCCAGCACCACAACCTGAGCCCATTTCACATCCCCCAGCACTAGGCTGAGAAGACGCACTATTGAGGCAGAGTGGGGAGGCAGGGGGGACCCCAACACTCCCCAAGGAAGGCTTGGGCAAGCAGGACTGCCACAGCCCTGGAGTGGGTGACACTGCCCAACAAGAACTGCAGTCATCTTTCTTCAACCTGAATATCCCATGAGAGAACAGCTACAAAAACAGGGATTTTAAAGAACTACAGTAGCTAAAGTGTTTTCAAAACATACCTAAAGACCACCTAGAGAGCCAGGAGGCACTGGGCACGGGGTTCGAGGAGCACCTCACCCTGTACCTGTGTCTCCCCCGCAGAGGGCCTGCAGTAAGAAGCGTGTGAAGCAGTATTCATCCAGGGCCGGCCCTGAAGCCCATCATGCTTCAACAAATCCAGTATCCTGCTTTTTATGGCTTTCTAACAACAGAACTCCCCAAAACACACACGTATTCCCCCACCCCCAAACCCCAAGCAGAATACAGAGCTAAAGCACAGTTTAAGAGTTAAGGCTTGTTCAGATTCAGCTAGATATGGAGACTGTAAGGCACATATTAGTACGTTCATGTTACTGTTAAAAAGCCAGACTATAAAAGCCCCCCTGCCCCTGGCCACATGAGGATACTGCATGTGTAGTCCTGTTACCTTTGTTTAACACAGATGGAAAGACAACTCAGAGCCTGTTTAAAAATGAACACTCGGTTTAAACACTTCTTACGGCCGCCCAGCGCCAGCGGAGCTCTGCCCCGGCCGCCGCACCAGGGCAGCAGCGCTTCCCCGACACCCAGGATTAACTCTGGTCCCTCACATGCGGCTCTCCTCCTCTTTGACACCATCCTCCACGTTCTTCTGAGGTGAGGGGGCCACATCATTGTTTGCCCCTTTCTGCTTCTCAGCCTCATCAACATTGGTCTCTTCCTCCTTCCCTTCACTCTTGGCTTTCTCCTCCGCCTTCTGCTCCTTTGCCACCAGACGATAGTTGATGCCCATCCCAATGAAGAGGTAGATCCCAGAGATGATCAGGACAACACCACAGGCCCAGTACGTATACTTGTAGTCACCATACATGTCATTGAGCTTCCCTAAGAGACAAGAGAGGGGATAGTTCAGCAAGATGTCCCCAGAGCAGCTCCAGGTCATGGAGATGCTCCCAAGAGCAGCCCAAACCCACCACCCTCACCTTCAGGCAAGGACCTGTCCCACACTGCTTTATTCCCTGCTCCCCCTACCCTGTGCCAGGGGTTCAGATCCCACTTCCTTGGCCATTCCTCAAACACTGGGGTGGTCTCCTGACTGCTGCCCCAGTGCCAAGGGCTGCCCATGGCTCAAGGGAACCCAGCACCACTCAGCACATCCAGGCAGAACAGCCCAAGTCAAAGAATGATAGAATCGTTAAGGTTGGGAAAGACCTTTAAGATCATCAAGTTCAATCACCAATCCAGCACCACCCCACTAAAACCATGTCCTCAAGTGAGCTCCCTGGGCATAGCACACCTACCTAGCATAGGGGGTCCCAGAAGCACAGGGCAGCACTCCACAATGGTCACCAGGCCAACAGCGCTGGAGAACCGCTGAGCTCCCACCAGGTCCATCAGGGTCTCAAACAGGATTGAGCTCAGCCAGCCAAAGGCAAAGCCAAAGAAGCCAGCATAAATGCAAAAACCAGCATAGCTGGTGGACATGGGGGCCAAGAGGTGGCAAACCCCATTATAAATAATAGAGATGGCAAAGAAATACTGGATGCGGGGTCTGATCCACTTGGTGTTTGCCACTAGTCCCATGGAAGGTCTGGCCACCATGTCCACGAAGGCCAGTATGGAGAGCAGGAAGGCTGCAGAGTCACTAGGAATCTTCTTGCTCTTTGCGTAATTGCTGAGGAAAACCAAGGGAGCGAACAACCCGAAGAACATGATCACATTGCCTGACAGATAGAGCAGGAAGCCCCTGTGCGTGAATAGAGATAGGTCCAAGAATTTGTTGATCGTCTGGAATAATGAGGTCTTCTCTTTCTTAGCCTTTCCATCAATGAGGTCTGTGCTGGTGTCACCATCATCCTTTTTCCGTGCCTTCCCAGCCTCCTGCTGCACTTCCTTAGTGGCCTCTTTCTTCAGCTGATCTGGCTTGGGACCTATGGGCCGCATCAGGGATCCAGCCACGCAGCAGTTCAGCAGGAGGCCACCCAGGATGAGGAAGCTGCCACGCCAGCCAAATATGCCAAAAAAGAGCTGGTTGACTGGTGCCAGGGTAGAGAGGAAGACGGGGCTGCCCGCCATCGCCAGCCCATTGGCCAGGGGACGCTTCTTAAAGAAGTACTTGCCGATCATGGTTAAGGCAGGGTTCAGGTTGAAGGCAAGTCCAAGGCCTGCAGGAGAGAGATAAGGGGCTCAGGGCTGGGACACCCCCAGCAGCATTGGCAGAAGGGCTGGCGGGACAAACAGCATTTCAGTTCTGGGGCGTTCACAGCTCCATTTACAATCATCTATTTTAGAATCATGTAGGTTGGAAAAGCCCTCTAAGAACAGAGTCCAACCATTGTCCCTAGTGCTGCCAGGTCCACCATTAACCCATGTCCCCAGGTGTGACATCCACAGGCTTTTTAAACACTTCCAGGGATGGCGACTCCACCAGTGTCCCAGACAGTCCATTCCAACACCTGACACACCCACTTCCCAGCTGCAGGAGCAGGAGTCAGCCCCTGCTGCCAGTTAAAGCTGAGGCGCCCCGGCAGCGACAGGAACAAGAATTTTATGCAAATTTATTTCAGACATCAACTAATCATGACTGGGCTGAAGTTGCTCCTTTCAGTGCTGCACTAGGGCAGAGGTAGCACTCACCCCCAATGACCCCCACGCAGAAGTAGAGCTCCTCCACCGTGTTGCAGAAGGAGGCTGCGATCAGCCCGCAGCCGGACAGGCAGCCGCCTGCGATCATGATGGGCCGGCTGCCATACTTGTTCACCAGGATGCTGCTGATGGGACCTGGGCAAACAAAGGAAATGCATCCAGAGAGGAGTGATCTTGGCACAAGAGACTAAACACACACATGCTAGCACAGTGCAGCTTTACTGCCAGAGGGTTCCAGCTTTCACACAGTGTTGCCTCTCCCAGTGAGGGAATTCGGGTAAGGGGAAAGGGCAGGAGGTTCAGAGGCAGGTGGAGATAAGAGAATCACAACACGGTATGGGCCAAAACGGACCTTAAAAATCATCTTGTCTGCTAGAACAGGTTGCTGCAAGCCCCATCCAACCCAGCCTTGAACATTTCCAGGGATGGGGCAGACACAGCTTCTCTAGGTTTCTTTGTGCCAGGGCCTCATCACACCTGAGGGAAGAATTTCTTCCTAGATATCTAATCTAAACCAACCATAAGAGAGAAAGAATTGTTGAAGCACAGAAACTTTTGACTTCTCTGAGCATGCTGCCTTCTGTGGGCTGAAATAGAAGCTGCCCAGCCACCAGCTGCCCTCAGAGACAGGGATCTGAGACAGGCTGAAGCCACCTGCCCCATGCTGTGCTGTGGGCCCTGCCCTACTTGTGGCCACCCACCCACCACAGGCTGGAGTCAGCCACAAAGCAACTACACATCTGCCAGAGGTTTCTAATCAAGACCAGACAACGCTGTGAGGAAACACCTTCTCTGGGTGCAGGTGAAGCTCCACAGGGCAGAAGCAGCACTGCCTCAGGAGAAGGGGTGCTTCTGTTTTCACTGCTACTCCTAAGGTAGGCAGGGTCCAATTGCCCTTTTAAGTGTTTCACTATCAGGAGCTTTAATCCAAAGCAAACAGTGATTAGACACTGCCAAGCATGCTCTACAGACACTAAAATGTATTTAAATACACTGAATGAACAGCCATTGAATATTAACAGACCCTGCTTTGCCATTAACAGACAGAGAGGCTGTCAACATGTTATTCATGGGTCCTTGGATGGTACTTGACCTTTTTGCCCAGTTTAAACAAAGCCTGGAGCAGGTTACAGAAGCCTTGGTGCTGCAGAGGCAGCCCCCTGCCCCACAGCACTCTGCTCTCTGCTACCAGAGGCTCCAAGCAATGCCACCAGGAATGGGCCACAGCTCTGGTCCTGTGAGAGGCAGCAGCAGCACCTGGGAGCTGCCAGAGCACAAGGCCCACAGAGCACTCAGCACTTCGCAAAACCTGGACCTTGAACCCAGCAAATGTGATGCCCCTGAACAGAGTCTAAAGGCAGCCACAGCCTTTCCTCTAGGAAGTCCACCTGGAAACAGCATGCTCCAAAGGGCAATCAGCAGGAAGCCACCCAGCTGGGCAGTACCAGGTACTGTAGGGGCAATTCCCCCATCCTCCCCCTTTTTTAAAGGAAAATAATTCACACCCACTCCTATCTTCTAGATTGGCAGCAAGTGTTTTTGACTAAACATTACCTGATCTATCTTAATTGCTCAAGCTGCCAAGAACATGTATGGAACATGTAATGGAATCTAATCCAAACATGGAGCTCACAAGGGGCATTTGACACTGTAACATCCATGCTGGATGTAACATCCTGATGGTGACTGCACAAGGCAGCTGTAGGGAAATGTGCTGCTTCCTCACATCTAGCCCTGCCCAGCACAGGAGCTGCCCCAGCTCCGTGAGAGTCCATCAGCCCAGAAGGTTCCTTGAGAGGATAAACTACTTTTCCAGCCTCCAAGGAAGCAGATGTCCAAGGAGATAGAGAAAATGGGATGCACACAAGGACTGCTCCAGCGCAATTCAGACTCTGTAAAGGGTTGGGTTTCAGGCAGGAATGAGTGGGGCAGCAGCAATTCCCATGTTTTAGCAGCCGGGGGATGAATTATAAAAAACTCCTGAGATGGAAGTGATGATCATCAAGGATCAAGTCCAACTCCTGGCTCTGCACAGGACAACCCCAACAATCCCGTGTTCTGCCTGAGAGCATTGTCCAAAATGTTCCTTGAGCTCTGGCAGCCTTAGGGCTGTGACCACTGCTCTGGGAAGCTCGTTCAGTACCTGATCACCTTCTGGAGGGAAGAAAAAAAAAAAAAATGCACCCAGGTAGATCTGGGGTACTTTCAGCACACCTGCCACCAGCATATAGGCAAGCAGCTCAAGACCAGCAGCTGCTAGAATTTAATGGCAACAGTTCAGTGGAAGCAGGAAAGACAGTATCACCATGGAGAGAGTGGGATATGGGGACAACCACAACTCCTGTACTGGAGGAGGGAGCTCTTAGCCCTGCTGGCAGGCAGCTCCAGACAGTGCCCCCAGAAGAACCAGCTCTGAGCTATTGGGAGAGGAGGAATGGCCCAGATTGGTCTCATTAAGGCAGTTACACGGTTTACAAGCTTGTTACAACATTGGAGCAGGGAAATGTGCTGGTCGCTTCGCTAGCTGAGCCAGGACAAAGCAGAGCCTGTTCCCTGCAAAGGAAAAGCGTCGTGGCTCAGCTGGGAGCTGACGTCAGCTCCTTTGGATGCACAAACCCAACAAGACTGCAGGCAACTCGCCAGCAGGGACAAGCTCCCATTTGCCTCTGAAGTGGCCACAACAGCAGGCTCACAGTGTTTCTTTCAGCCCAGCAGGCTGTGCCTGTGTTTGCAGGCACATATAAGACCCCAGGGTCTGGAGACCAAGAACACTCTGCACGCTTTTCACCCATTAAAAACATGCATAAAGTACTCACCTTGGGAATTAAAAGCCTTCAAAAGGCAGCCTCTGAAGGATAGGGGAGGGAGGGGAGCTGTTTTAGTTTAGGTGGGTTTGCCTTAGTCTGCTCATGTCTGTACTTCCAGGGCACACTCCTCAAACAGCACAAGCTGCCTACAGCACTGCTTGGCACCAGCAAGCAGTAACATGTGGCACAAGGCTTCAGAGCACTCCAGCACAACTACGCTGACAAGAAACAGGGGACAGATCCCTAGATACACCCACAATTGAAAAAAAAAAAAAAAAAAATTAAAAATCAATGTCTTATCTGAAAGAAAGTGCCACTGAGAGCAGGGCTCCCACATGTGGCACAGCAGCTCCCTGGCCTTCAGGAGGATGCTGGGAGCAGACACAGCACCTGCAGCCCACTGTAACAAGAACAAGGGCAGAATTACACAAGTTGTAATTCCCCGGAAAGACTTTACAGCTTTGCAGAGGAGGACAGATTAACCCAGATTTTGCATTCTGGGCATTAAATGGAACTTTTTGAGCAACCTCGTTTAAGAAAACTCATTAAGGGAGGTTTTGCTCTCACATAAGGAGAGAATTTAGAGTTTTAGCAAAATTTTGGTTGATGTCGCTACAGCCAGGTGGGAATCACCAGCCCCCCAGCAGGAGACCAGCATCTTGTGCTTGATGCAGAAGCACATGTACCACTGCCTCCAGCCCACTTACCTCCTGCATACATAACGGCCAGCATGATGGAGGAGATCCAGGAGACTTTGCTGCTGGACGCATTGAAGATGACCTCAATCTCTTTGAAGAACACTGTGATAGATTTGGGGAAGGCATAGGAGAAGCCGATGGAGATGAAGGCTCCGATGACCACAGCCCAACCCCATCCTCCTTCGGGAGGAGTGTATCCTACAGGGCCTCCAATGGCCGGTGGCATCTTGGATCAAGTCGGCGATGACTCTGTTGGGGATCAAAGACCTGCAAAGGACAAAGTGTTGTCTCAGCCAAAAGCAGAATCCCTGTTCCTGGCATACAACTGCATTGCTCAAGCTTTATTTGCAAGGCTGGCACTGCACCAGTGCCCCCATCACCACAAGGAAAGCTGATCTGTGAGGTGAGAGCACCCAAGGATCACAGGCACAGTGGGCCACCCCAAAGCACACGCTCAGATTGCAGCTGGCCTTTAAGAGCCCCAGTCAGCACACACTTGTAAGTGACAAATTTAAGACACGACACCCTGAACTAAGCTGGAAAGGGCAGGCAGTGTCTCTGAGAGCAGCCAGGGCCCATCTACATGGGGAGAGCTCCCACAGCATCTCCAGAGTATAACACCAGCACTGCAAAATCCCAAGCAGCCCCAGGCCACCTAGAGCAGGACCTGCATACCACAGCTATTAAATGCAGACACACTGAGGGGAAGTAAGTCCCCATGCATAAGCCAAACAGGACACCCCAAATTCTGCTGATAAAGGGCAGTCAGGTGTCACAGCACACCCACCATCCCTAAAGGTCAGGGGCTGTGGCTAAACTTAGCCTGAGCAGTGACTAAGGAAGGCTCCCATATGCCAGCAGGGAAGGGGGAGGTGGATCCACACAGAGCAGAGCCTGGTTCCCCTGGGATTTGGCCCTGGCAGGGCACCTCCTGACCCAACTGCATCCAAAGCCTCCTCCTCGATTAAAAAGGCTACGGCAGGTTTCACAAAGCACCCAAGTATAGAAACAATTCACCTAAAGAGCTCAAAACCAGAAGTGACTAGAAAACAAAATAAACAGGAAAATGTCATTCAGGCTTGCTGCAGTGTGGAATCCCCTTGGAGAGGTCGATTGGGAGTGATCCAGAGGGAGCAGGCTCAGGCTCATGCATGGGCTCACGCTGCAGCAGAACTAGATCACACTCCAGAGCTGCTGTCACTCCAAATGAGGGCTGGTCCAGGCAGCAGAGAGCAGCACAAGGCATTCGCAGCATGGAACTCTTAACAAGGGCAGCTGCTCACAAACAAGGGTCACAACATGCAAAGCAACAGAAATCACTACCAGCCCCAAAAATCCTGCGCACCTCCAGGCACTTCAGAAGGCATTTTCTGATGGGCTGCAGCCATACCTAACCTCACAGCCAGAGACATCCCCCACCTCACCCACCCATATTAAGCGGCACTAGCCAATGGGCAACACCAGTCTCCTTCAGCAGAGCCCACCCCTCGCCCACAGCTCTCTGCTGCTCAGGTCTGCACTCGAGGAAAAGCCACTTTTGAGCAGGAGAGCCTTTTCCAGAGCTCCTGAGGCCATACCAGGCAGAGTGACAACTTCAAAGCAGCGTGGTGCTGGCTCAGAGGTGCAGCCTCCTATTTATAGCCTGTATCCGCCCCAGCTCACAGCGATTACCATCTCCTCCGTGGCTGCTGACATGCCAGCATCTACCAGGCACATCCCTACAGCACACACTACAGGACTGCGGGCTCCTGCCTTTCCACTCACTCCGTGTCACCTGGTGCACATCCAGGGCTGGGATCCCCGTGTCCTGGTCGAAGCACAGCTGGTGATCCAGAATCACGGGGAGATCCTGCTCCTTCCTACCTGGCACTGGCGGTATTGGCAGCAGTTATCTGATACAGCACCAGCTTTGCCAGAGCCACCTGACACCTGGCCGTGGTACTGCCTACCAGGCAATGCCCCAGACCCACACGGGGCAAGAGCAAGAAAAGCATGGGAGGTCACTTTCTCTAAGCTGCTAAGACTGGTTTAGTGTGACCCAGACAATGATTTTTCCCTGGCAGGGTATTTTCCTGCATCCTGGCCAGTGCAACACATGACCATCACGAGCAGCTCCAAGCCACCCGCCACCCCAACAAAGGAATCATTGACAAGACGCTGCCTCTGGCACGTCCACAGCTGAACTATGCCCAGGAGCCAGAGTCTGTTTCTTCTGATTTCCCCTCTGGGACTCATCAGGATGAGCCCCTGTCTATGGTCTCAGGCTGCAGGCAGATCCCTGGGCCAACACACATCTGTGGACACCCACCCGGGACCAGCAGCCGCTGAGGGAACCGCCAGGCTCCACAGAGACTCCCAATGCAGTCTGCTCTCTTGGAACACAGAGCAGCCCACCCACCCACCACGAGCACTGGGAACTGCTGAACATGCCCTCCCCACACAAGCTGCACACTGGAGTTTCCATCACCTCTAGCTTTGAGTCACACAAAGCTTTCACAGCCTTCAGTGAACCCTAAAGCATCATGCAACCACACTGATTTATCCAAAACATTTTTGAAAGCTGAAACTACCAGGTGTTGGCTATAAAAGCTCCCAGCAAGGAATATAATCTACTTATGAGCACTAATTAAAATTATAGGCAATAAAAGCCATCCAAAGCAAAGGCTGAGGGGGTTCAGATGAGGTGTTGGGGATTTTTCCCTCTTGTTCCTGATATATATACACCGGTTTAATTCTTCTACTGCTCCCAAGGAGCTCAACTCCTTCAAAATTACTGTGGCTTGGTTTATTTATTTTTTCTTCCCCTACAAGCAGCATTCCTCCTCCTGCGGGTGCTGAGGTGGCATCTCTCTGTAAAATAAAAGGCTTCTGGCAGGTTAGACATGACCTCTCTTGCATTGCTGAAGCACACTGAAAAAACCTCAGGCTGAACAAGGTTATGAGACCAAAGATTCCCAAAGTCTGACACCAGAGAGTTTATACGAGGAGTTCTGCATGCCACAACACTTTTCCCTGACTCACTGAAAATCCTTATTAAGAAAGACCAGTTTTAGAAAGCTCATCCTTCAACCACATTAGGCTTCTTGACTATTTACTCCTTACCCTGACACAGAGGTAGTTTCAAACGAGCAAGAAAAAAACAAATAAAGCACATGTAAAACAGCCAGCCCAACTGGAAAGATTCCTTCATTTTGCAAAAAGGGAAATTAAAAAAAAGAAACCAAAACAGAACACATAGTTATGACACTGTCAGCTCTGTGAAATTCTTCAGTTTTGGAAGAGCTGCAACACGTAAGATGTGATTAGAAATCAAATTCACAGCTGCTAGGCAGCCAGCTACAGTTTGCCCTATTAGGAAATAGAATAACCATATTTGCAGTAACTAAGACTGAGGAGACCAAGTAATGACTGAGTATCACAACTGCTCCCTATAAAAGTCCTGACTAATCTGCAAGAATGGGTAGGTAGCCTACAGCCACCCTCCTCAGCAATAATGAGAGCAGGAATTGAGGTAATGAGGATAGTATCACCTCAAAACAGATTCCCCAGGAGACTAAAGCCCTGCCTTCTCCTAGGTCCCACCGACAAGCAGTTATCCTTTCTCCAAAGGGGCCCAGAAGTATTTCAATAGTATTTCAATACTTTTAGTTACATAATGCAGTAAATTGCTGCGCTTTTGAAAGCTCAGATTGGCAGGACTCCAGCACAGAAAGACAGAGGCTCACATTTATAAAGAGCTGCAAATGCCCCCAGGTATTTCTGGGGTAAAGCCTTTATTAAAGTGGCTCACACTGCTCCTTTTTGGGGTCAGAGGAAGAGGGACATTCCCCCAACCAAGCAGAGGCCCTGGCCAGGCACAACACACCTCTGCCTCTACTCACACATGCCTCCAGCTCAAGGCTTCCCTACACGGGGCATACACTCAGCTGCACCTGCTGCCCTGGGAGCTCACAAAACCTTTCCCCTGGAGCAGGGCAGGCAGGGAGCCCCCTATCTTTCTCCCACAGCCCATCATCAGCCTACTGCCCACACAGGCTTGTGCTGCTGCCAGCAGAGGTTCATCTGGCATCTCAGGTGAAATCCACAGTGGCTCATCCCAGCCCTGCTGTCTTTGCTTCCTGCTTGCTGCTCCTCCTGTGCTCCCCCAGTTTCTGAGATGGACATAGCATTATCCAGAGCAGGATCTCCACAGCAAAAAGATGTCCAGGGATGTCCCAGCTATTCAACAGCCATTTGGGTCCCTCGTGCCTTTGTCAGCTGGACCCCGCCTTTGGCCTGGGAATGTCAACACTGAAACACCTTGGCGAGGTAGGAGGAGCACAAAGCTGTCCCTTGCTAGCAGCACAGATCGCACTCCCCAAGGGAGCTCTTCCCTCTAGCCCCCAGCAGAAAGGGGATGCTGTTACCCAGGAGCCCGTTCCCATCAGCCCAGCCCAAAGAATTCACCCAAGCATTAGCCACATCCACCCCTCCCAGCACTGAAGCACAAAACAGCACAACCTCCCAAGCTCAGCTCACCACAAGAGGCTCTTCCAGTGCTCAGCACAGGGCCATAAACATCCATGGGACATTTGCCCAACACGGGGAGCTGGCAGGCCCTCAACATCCCTTCTAATCCCTGAAACCAAACTGAGATCTCTTGCTGGGGAAATGAAGGGCCGGCAATCACCAGCCGTTCACAGCCAGTAACACTCTATAGCTTCAAGTTCGGCCTTTTTCTGGCCTGAAGTGAATGAAATGGAGATTGTCATGAGGTGAGATACCACTTTCACTAGTTTTAAGCAGGTTTAGAGCATTATGCACAGAACTCTAATCTCAGCAGGCACCCACATCCCAGGTTTAACCTGGCAGCACATGGCCTACGTGACTCCCCAGCGCTTCCAAGGGCTCTGCACCAGGACAATAGTCAATTGAGGCCCTGCTCAGCCCCAGCCTTTGCTGCCAGGGTGAGCCAAGGTCAGCAGCACAGGCAGGGCTCACTCAAGGCCAGCAGCCCGCACAGGCAAGCTCAGAGTTTTGGCCAGAAGCAGCCCAGCCCACTCAGTGCCTCTTCCCACCAGGGATGGCCAACGCACTCGCAGACATGCCCCGGTCTGCCGGCCCGGTTTGCCAGCACCAGCGTGCAGACAGACAGACAGACGCCAGGGGCACAGCACTGGCAGCTGCCCTCCGCCAGCACGAGCCCCAGCCCGCAGAGGTACACATCATCCTGCTCACCCCACGGGCACGACCACGGATTTCCCCTGACACTCACAACTGGTCCCTCTGGCAGACACAACCCCTCAGCCCCCAAAACGCTCCCAGCACGGCACAGGGCACAAAAGTCTACAAGCTGCCCTGCAAAGTGAGATGTTGGGATAGTTTGTTGGCAGCTTTGGGGGAAGCCAAACAACCAGAGAGATGAGCAGCCCTGATCTGGGGCTGCTATGCCTGGTTGCTAACATCAGCAATGCTCAGTAAGGACCGTGCATCTTACTGGTGTGAGAAAGCATGAAGTCAAGCTTAAGCAAGCCCAAGGGAGAAAGCCTGGCTTATTTCTACACCAGAGCCTTGCTGCGGTCATGGCTCTTCTAGAGCCCTCTAACCCAAAACCCTGCAGCCAGAGGGTTTGGCAGAGCAGTTACAAGAATGTTACATGAAGCAAGCAACTCTTGCATGTCGTGTGGGCTCACATCAGCTTCAGCCCCCAGCACAGCACCTAGAGTGCCCTCTCTACCTGTCCCCCCATCCCTAGTGAAAGGGATTCTCACAGCACCAGCTGCCAGCCAAGCCCCTGCCCGAGGAAGGGACAGGGAGTGCTCAAGCCCCTGTGCAGGGTTTCCCAGTCACACCCTGAGCACAAGCCATGCTCTGCCAGGACACGGAGTTGATCCTCCCCGCACCAGCAGTGCTCGGGAACGCTCCCAGAACACCCTGTGCCCGGACGGAAATCCTCAGAATGAGAAAAATGTAGTATGGAATAGCACCGGCATTCTTTCATTAGAGGCCCACGATGCCAGCCAGAAACAGCTCTGGGTGTCTTGGCAAAGCAGGGGGCTGCAAAATCACAAAAAGTTCACAGTGGTCACCATCAAACAGAACTGGCTGTCCCTTCCCTAAGAGCAGGAGTCTGACTTTTGATCCCAACCACTACCACATTATTGCCACCTTCAAGCCCTCAAACCACAGATGAGTAAGCACCAGGATGGAGGTGGGACGTGCACACCAAGGACCTAAAAGCACAAGGATGGAGGTGGGAGAGGAGATCACACCAAGGACCCAGGAGTACACAGATGGAAGTGGGACACTTACACCGAGGACCCAGCCCTAAAACCTGGACCAAGGCAGCACTGGGACAGAGGCAGGAGAGGAAGTCACACCAAGGGCCCAGCAGTACTCCAATGATTGTGGTTTCAGTAATTAACTACAGCCCCACGTGGATTTTCCTTGGCTACAGAACAACTACTCTGCAGCAGCTCTAAGGACACAGTGAGTCATACCGATACCACCGGTGAGAGGCTCCCACTTTAAGAGTCTGGTATAGGCTGATTCCAGAGGAGGAAATGGGAAAAGCCATAAAAGTGCAACAGTAGATTTGCACCACAGGGCTTAATGGGATGCACCTCCCGATCCTACGTGCAGCTTTTCAACTCCTCATAAAGGAGATATGAAATGACAGCATGAAAGTCACTGGGTATTTTCCACCTTAGCTGCCAGATAAATCAGGCCAACTGTGCCAAATAGGAGCCAAAAGAAAGCACACGCGACCATTCAAGCCTTTTCCAGATAACACCTCCAGGAAGGGAACAATGTTTCACACCTTCCCAAGGGGCTAGGCCAGCCACAGGCACTCACAGCACTTTGGGGCAGGGGGATTTGCTATATGCTAGCAGAACTTGTTTGTAATTAGGAAGTCCATCACCAGGGGGTTCATCTAAGACCAATAAAATTCCTCCCCTATAAAGGCACTATCAGGAGCTTGGGGAGTTTCTTTACACCCAGCACACCGCAGCTGTTCCCTGCCCTGGCCCATTTCTCAGCACTGCTCCTTTCCTTCCAGACATAGCCAAGGAAACCTCAGTGCAAAGACACCTAGGAGAATCCAACAGCACTAAATTACCTCACTTAGCATGAGAATGGGATGCCTGTGCACCACAAAAAGACTTAAGGTTCACAGAAAGGCACAAAATCAGAATCGCTATACCTGCTTCCACCTTTTTTTCCTCAAAAGAAACTTAAAGCCGGACAACGTGAGTAACCACCATGCAAAAGGTCCACTCTTAAAGGCCAGGGTGTGAGCACGCAGGCCATTTACAAACCCCACCTCTCCTGCTACAGATATAATTCACAATTTCCTTCAGATCCTCCTGCTCACACTCATCCCTCTTCCTGAGTTACCTTTGAAACCCTCCAGCATTGTTCACTTTTATGATGCATTTGTGCACTCTTCAGCTGAAGGACTCCTGTCCGACCTGCAACACTCACTGCAGCAGCATGTCCAGAGCCCAGTCCCACTGAGCTCCCCAAGCATCTCACCCTGGGGCCAGCAATCACCTGCTAGAGGCCACCAGGCTTCAAGCAGAGCAGACCCCAGGACCAGAGCTGGTAGGTGCTGGCTCTAGGAGTATTCTGACAGCCCGTTGCTGCCCAGAGAGTGTAAGCTACCACCGGCCACCAGTAAACTCCAGCAGGCCCAGCCTTTTGCTGCTGGTCACCACAACGCCTCGCCGACTGAATGATCCGCACACTGGAGGGTGGATGCACGCCCCAAACATGTATGGGGCCATCGAGACCTTACCATCGCCTACTCCCTGAGCAAGGCAGAAACCAGTGCTAAAGGCGCCTTTCCTGGAGCCAGAGCACGGTTCCACAGTCCATCGTGGAATCGCAGCCAGCAGGGGATCACGGTGCTGAAGGACTCGGGTGAATGGGCACCGGAGCAGCCTCGAATGCCCGAGGCCCAGCTCTGAGCACCTGCCGAGAGGAATCGCCTGAAGGCCGGTACGAGCGGCACTGCGATGTAGTGACCCCCACACCGGAGAACTACTGCCAGGACATGGTTCCCACGCAGCTCCCTGCCTTTATCAAGAGCCAAACACACAGAGCGATCACCTCTTCCCTGCACCCCAGCGTTTATCAAGCGCCCTCAGATGGTGCGGAGATTCCCCCGCAGGCCCCACAAAAACACTGGGGGAGCGGCCTGAGGGGCCGGGCACGGGGAACAAGGAGCTCCCCGGGACAGGGAACCCCCACCTCGGGGCAACTGGGCTACCCGGGCCCCCCGAGGCCAGCACCGCTCATCGTCACCGCTCGCCAGGAGGAGGCCGGGGAAACCCCAAGCCCAGAGCGCTACTGCCGGCGAGAGAGGGCCGAGGCTGGCGGGGCAGGGTGCTGTGGGTTCCTCACCACGCGGCCGTACTGGAGCGGGAACAAAACATGGCTCCCCCTTAGCTCGGGGGCAGGGGAGACCGAATCAGCGGCTCCAACACACCCAGAAATGCCGGTGTGGAATCAACAGGCCACCGAACAGAGCGGCTCAGCGACCGGCCACGGGGGCGGACCCCAGCCTAAGAACGGCCCAGGACCATCACCGGCTCCAGGAGCTCTCAAGCCGAACCGGGAGCAGCGGCCCCGGGTAGCGCAGAGCCGCCGAAGTGCGGGGGCGCCCCAGAGCCGGGGACCTGACCCCGAGCCCCCCTCCTCGGTCGGTCGGTCGCCCGCCCGTCCCGCCGCGCCACGTGCGCCGCCCGCACCTACCCGCCGGTGCCGCCGCCGCCGAGTGCGGCTGCCCCCGCCCCCCGCTGCTATAAGGGCGGAGGGCCTCGGAGGGCGGGGCGTTCCCGGCCGAGCCCCGCCCCGCCCCGCCCCGCCCCGCCCGCGCCGGGCCCCGACCCCGCCCGCTGCCGAGCCCCGCGGGCCCGGGCCGGCCGTGCGCCTCAGCACGTACGGCCCGGCGGGACTGGGCTCGGGCCGCCCGGGCCGTGAGGCCGCGCCGGATGACGCTGCCCGGCGCAGCGGCAGCGCGGGACTACCCTCAGCTTGTCCCGCGGAGTGACTCGGCGCGGGAGTTCCCCTCGCTGGGCAGGAACAGGGGGTCCCCTTGCCCCGCGCTGCCGGGCCCTCCTCCCTCCTGGGGCTCCTGGACACGCTCCCGAGAGTCCTGACCGCACTCGTGCGATTCCTGGCCCTGCTCCCGGGGGCCCTGACCCCACTCCCGGCAGTCCTGGCCCCATTCCTGGCATACCTGGCCCTGCCCCCGGTGGTCCTGGACCCCTTCAGGTGCAGAATGCTGCACAGTGCCTGTATTAAAACCCGTCACCACTAAAAAATCGATTAAAATTAAAATCCATTGCCTGACGATTTTGCTTTTCTGTTGCCCACAGCATTTCTTAGCGTCGCCAGCCCTCGCCAGCAGCTGAGCTCCGGTGAAGATAAGGACACTCTGCCGGGGGGGACGTTTCAGGATGATCGCAGTTATTTCAGCTGGGCCTTTGTGCCCAGGGCTGTGAAGGAGCTGGGTACCCTCACCATTTCACTCACAGTTTGGTTCTGCAGGGTGAAACAGCCCCGGGCTCTGTGTGCCAAAGACCTCGGTGTGTGGGAGAGGCGCTTGCTGGTAGCATGTTCCCATCCCCAGCAGAGCTCCTTATCTCTGGATGCAAACCAGCCTGTGGCAGCCGTGCATCCCCACATGTCCCAAGGCCAGCACAACTGACTGTTACCTGGGAGTGTTTTTCTCCAGCTGCTGTCTCCCAAAGCCTAATCATGCTACTCGACTCTGGATCGCATGTCTAATGCTCTAATTTTTTTTTACAGCTGAAAGAAGTGTAGTTCAACTGTGAGTCAAAGAAGGAAAAGAAGGGAGTAAACAGTGACACTCCACAGATGGAGATAGAGCAGCTGTGAGGAGGTGCGAGCACTTCCATATCAAAGGAACCACTGCTCTTCCATCAGAGCAAGCATGGTCACGGGTGTACTCTGTGCGTGTTGAGGCAGTGAATGGACCAGGTGCACTCAATAAAAGGCCAGGGACTACAAGCAACTCTTTCACCCACTTCTGAGGTGAGACACCATAACCCAAAAAGTGAGTGGGTGGGAGGATCTCTTGATCCATCTGTTCCTGTGTGACTGAGCAGGGAGAGGCCTGCGCTCTGTTTTGCTTAGACTACAAGATAAATAATTTTGGATCAAACTCGAAGTGCCACTTGGCTCTGCTGTTAAGATCCTACCTAGGTTCAAGTGCTCTGCTCTGCTGGAGATGAGCAGTTGGAAGTGCTGTGGAGAATCCCAGGTGGGACATGGTCTTCCAGTTTCCTTTGAGAAGACTCCATGCTGCTGGGATGAATGAAGCCCGAGAGCATGTCCTTCATCTGGTACTGATATGCAATGCCTTAGTGTGTGGGTTTTAGAGTAATGTGCAAAACAAGAGGCTAGGGATGGCAGAGCTCAAGTGAGCAGGGAGCTGCCAGAGCAGTGATGGGCTGGAAGGGCAGGCGAGAAGCTGCAGGACATCTCTGCTGTACCTGTTCCTGCTGTTCCTGCTGCTCCTGCTGCTTCTCCATCTTACTGAAAATGGGAAGGAGTTCTCCCTCCTCTGTGCTGCTGCATTTTTGTCTCCTTTAAAAGACGGATTTAATATTAATCCTATTAGGAATTTTTTTCTTGTGAGGAAAACAGGATATTGTTTCAGGATATTGGGCAACAAAGCTGTCCTTGAAAAGCAACACTAAGCAGCCTCTCAGTCCTGCTTTTGACTGCATTTGTGGTGGACACTAATCAAGGTCAGCATCCGGGATAGCCAAACCATTTCATTTCCAGAATGTGCGAGAGGCCCCAGCAGAGCAGTACAAACTCAGGTTTTCTATGTTCCACTGTAAACACTAAGGACCTCTAGTAATCTCAAAACATAATCATTAGTTCTAATTTCTGTTGGAATTAATGTCTCTAGCAGATGTAGAAGTCTAGTCCTCATCTGTCATGAATTCACATGTCCTGCTTGATAAGAGAAGTAACAACATGAGTCCAAATCCAGGAATTATTGGAAATCTCTTGGGAAGGTCTGTTCTATTGAGATATCCATCCTAGTTTCCTGACTAGGCTTTGGAAAAGGGTTTTCTGAACTTTTGGATTGATGTTTGACTGCAACAAAGCTTCCAGGCTCTGAGTTTACCCCAGTACAAGGCAGCGGAGTAGAAGGCACCAGATCACTGTCCTCACAGAATGTGCAAGTTCTCCTCCATGGATGATAGAGGTATGACATTGTTCAGGGGTATATTGGTGTAACAGCCTCTGTCATTGTTTAGAAAATAATCTGCCTTAGAAAGAAAGGGCCTGCTAAGATGTTCAAAATGGCCACTAACACCATGGGAGACTTCTGTGGTTGTGTTCATTTTTATGCTCATTTAGATCAACACTTTTAACCTGTCTGGGCTCCCATTGCTGCTCTGTTGCCACCTGTGTCAGGCTCACACACACATGTCCCCCAGTGATGCACTTAACAAAGTTGTGTGTCCCCAAAGATCCCCCTTGGATCCTGACACTTGTGGCCATGTCAGAGAAACCTGCATTTGCCAGTATGAAGAGCTCCATACTTGTTGCCTAGTGACAGTGGAGATAATTCCTTACCAAAATTGGCTGTTGGGGCACTGTGTGACAAGTGAGTGGTGAGACAGACAGTGATTTGGGTCATGAGATGATGTGAGGCCAGCAGAAAGAGGATAATCTCATGTGGTCTTTCTCAGGAGCCCTGACCAAAAGGGACTGCCACCTCCTGTGAGATCCAGGGGAGAAGGAGTGAGGAGGATGCTGTGGGGTGGTGGCAGTCAGAGACAAGTGGCAACAAGTCAGCTGGTCCTGCTGTTCCAAATGGGAAGAGGGTAACTGTGCCCTATAGAGAGCTTTGCCTGCTGCATTTGCTTTGAACTGGCTTTGCTGCATCCTGCCTAAGAAAGAGAAGGCTGTGCTGGCTCCAGCTGCATCCTGGCAGCTGCCACTCCTTCTCTTTGCTGCCAGAAGAAGCATCCTCTCCTTGGAGAGCTTGCCTAGAAATAAGGGATCCTTGACCACATGGAGACCATATGGCAAAAATTGAGATTTGAGTTGCTGTAGTCCCCCCCTTGTTCCTTGCACTGTGCCTCTTCCTCATGCTCTAGGGTAAGAGCTCCCTGGTTCTGTTCAATAGGCCCCTCATGCTGCAGCCTGCACAAGCACATCGCCTTTTGCAAGGAGCTTACCTGGCACAAGAAATAGTATCTCTGTTCCTCCTACCCCTCCGTTCCTGGGCCAGAGGAAAGTGAGGGTGTTCAACGTCCTTTTTCCAATAACAATTCAATGCTCTGTGAGGACTCACTCATGAGGGTCTCTGCTTTCTCTTCAAGGACTGTGTGGGCTGCTGTCCTTCACATATGATTGCTATCCCATATGTTCCCAGTGCAGTGACTTGTTCTTTCCACTTTCTCCTTCCTGCTTTCCCAAGTTCTGGCTGCCTGACAAGCATGTCTTGGCAGCACCAGTCTTCACTCAAGCAGGCAACTCATCCTTTCGGGTCTGTAGCCAGTGCTGCCAGTGCATCCATGCAGGTAGGGGAAGGGGCTGGTGTTTCTTCTAGCACAAGGAGTTTGATGGGTGAATATCACCCCAGGGAGTGACAGCCCACTGGAATGGAGCATCACCATGGAGGAGACACAGAGGGGATGCTGCTGGATGAACACCTAACTGCATCGCAGCCACACCGTTGCTGTCTTCTAGCTGGGGTCCCCCAAACCAGTCTGACCAGCACAAGATCCTGTTCTGCTACATACACCAGATGCTGGGATCATCTTTATCCCACAGCTTTCTGGCAGAGCTGGAGACCCCTGAGGGAAGAGGCGAGGGTACTGGGTCAGGCCACAGTGGTGGGTGTACTTCTTGCTGTGTCCAGCTCTCCCGTGGGATCTCCACTGTCCCAGAACATGCTGTTTTAATGACTCTATTCCTGTTCTTGGGGTGGGGAGGAAAAGGTGGGGGCTCGGCAAATAATTTAACCATATCCTGCACCAAATAACTTCATATGTCAATAATGCTAATTTGAAATGCTCACCTGCATTTCATTCTCCATTGTATCCCTGCCCAGAGAGGCTGTTTCCTCCTGGTTTCAGCCTGCCCTGTATGATCCCTGGCTGTCAAGAGGTTGGTGGCATTCCTAGCCATGTCTCTTGATCTCCAAACAGGCTTCAGCACCTCTCCCTCTCCACACAACTCATCTTTAGGATCAGTTTCCACTGCTGATGGGTTTGTTGACTGAGCTGCTTCTGAGAGGATGCTCCCTTCAGTGAGCTCGGGGTAGTATCACCATGGGGATGAGCTGGAACTCTGTGCTGTTCTCCAGTTCTGTTTCTCCTTTGCAGCATCTATAGCAGCTGTTTTCTTGGGATATTGCACAAAGCCAGGCTTCTCTCTGTAGTACTTGACATTTTTGGTCCTGCATCATCTCAGGGGAGCTTGGCCATCAGTAACGGAAAGAGAGAGAAAGGTGGTACCTGCACCCCACTGCCAGCAACGCCCCAGTCTGTGCAGCTGCCTGTCTCTTCAATTGCCCAGCCCCTAGCCCATCAGGCTGCATGGAGGTGAGCAGGGGAGACAGGAGAGCCAGCAGGGGCAGTTTCTTGGTGGCTGAGTGTGTCACTGTTTCCATCTTCCCCTTGCTGGCAGGGTCCAGTGGCAGGATGGCCACAGTGTCTCCCATCCCACACTGTGAGCGCACAATCTATTGTGTGCATGTGTAAATACATATTTGTGCTGCCTTTTTCCAAAAGCCATCTTATTCTCTTCCCAAAGAGCCTGAACTGACAATGTCAGGAAAACCTCTGTCTCCCTGGCTTTGTTTGGCCGTGCTTGTTTGGAGGAAAGATCCCCAGAGAGGAGCTCACTGCTGCCCTGACAAGGGGCATGCCCCGACCCAGGCTTGCTGCAGACAGGCAGTGGGCCCCAGCTCTGAGCAGCGAGAGCACCCTGCAGGCTCTACTCCCTCTAGGGCCCAGCCCAGCATCATTTCTGACCCTGGGCAAAAGGGAGCAAGGAGCAGTGCCCATGGCTGGCTCACTTGGAGGCAGCTCTTTCTGAAGTGGGTCAGGTGCCCTCCCTGCATAAACACAGGCCTAAGTCCAGCACTACCAAAGTACACTGACACTGAAGGCAGCCCTTGCCCCAGAACAGGTTTTGGGGACTTTGCCTTTTGCTACCACAGAGATGGGATTTCATGCCCTGCCAGTAGCGAAGCTCAGGTCAAGATGCAGCTGGCTTGTCCTTGGGAAGCTGCTTCTTCACTGCCACATCCACCACTTTTCAGCACCTTCCTCCCACTCTATCTCACTAGCATGGTCTACCCACTCTGCCCACCCACCCTACTTGCTCTGCCCATTCTGCAGGTCATCACAGAATCATAGAAAGATTCCGGTTGGAAGGGGCCTTACACATAATTTCATTCCCACACCTCCCCACAACAGGCAGAGATGCCACACACTAGATCAGGTCCTACTCTTCTCTCTGAAATAGTGTCCACAGTGGTGAGCAGAAAAAAGGTTGTTTTGGGGAAGAAAATGTATTTACAGAGCCTGAGTCCTGCCTTCCAAGTCAGCGTTACTGGAGATAAGGTTTGGGCACTGTGAAGTGTCCATCAAAACTAGCTCTCACTGGCAAATTCAGTCCTGCCTTCTCCACATGCTGTTTTGTCTTGGGTTTACACACACACTGGTGACTGAGCTCTACAGGTAGGAGGAGTTACATAAAGCAATTTAATGAGTCTTTTGTTCAAGCCATAACTTCTTCAACTGGACAAGTGCCTCATGAACTGACTTTTGACCCATCATGGTGGCACAACCACCCATGGCTCGACAGCTACATAGGCACAGGGTGGGTGCACAGTGCTGCCTCCAAAAACCCTCGGCTGAAAATAGTTGCAACAACCCCAGTTAAAAATCCCTGATATTCCATAATCAGAGAAGAGGGTTAAATGTGCCTAATAAACTCATTCTAAACTGCCACTACCTCTCAAATAATAGCTGATAAGCCAGTCTTTTGTGGGACAACAAACATTTCTGTTATTCCCCAAGCCCAGCTTGGGGCTAAATAAAGCCAGCTCTTGTTTTGAAGCAGGAGGTCACACTTCATCTTAGGATAAAGGCACTACTGCCCTTTTCCTGGTTTACAGGCTTAAAGGAACAAAATTGAGCGATACAAAATGTCAAAGAAAATTAGATTTTAGAGGAGCAGCTAAAGACAAGTCAGACAGACTGGCACTGAGCTCCCTCCACATGTGTGTTTAGCAGATAATTTGTTATCATCCCAGTTCAAAGTTAACCTGCTGGAAGGCTGCTGTGGGAGAGTTAGTTGATCTGCAGTGTTTCAGATTTCCATGTTCCAGTTGGGCGCAAACAAAAAAACCTCAAAAAGCTTGTTTTTGATTAAGCCTGTTGCTGCTGGGTACAAATACCTTCTGGGTGCAAGTTCATTAGGGCACAAGCACCAAATATGATTAATCACACAGTGCCCAGTGCCATAGCTTGGATGGTGGCAGTTCTCCGTGCTGCCCTGAGATTTTCACTTCCTTGTCCTGAGCTGGAGAGATGAGGGAGGAGGAGGATGACAGGATTTCCTTACACCCCTCTGCCTTTGGGGATTCAGGCACCAGCCCGGGTGGGCCAAGGTCTCAGAGCTCTGCACCAGCCACCGTCCTCTCCGAGCAGTCCCTGTTTGGCTCCAAATGCCCCATGCAGAGACACACGGACTCCTTCAGCCCCATCTGCTTGGGCCTGTGGCAGGAAGCTGTGGTCAAGGCTGTTTGCCTGTCCTGGCTCATCTGCTATTCTTACAGACCTCGCGGGGGTGAGCTGTATTTTCACTGTCTCACAGACGGGATTTGCCTCTGTTATGCTTTGGAAAAGCAGCCAACTGTGGTGCAGGGAGCGGGAGGGGAGGCACATGGTCTGGGCTCACGGCAGATATTTGTCATAGGGCTGGTGGCAGCTGCAGACACTGCTTCCAGGTATCCTGCAGCATCCCAGCCCCCTTGCCCTTTTGGGATGTCCTGACCACACTCCCCTAGAATGCCTGGGGCTCAAGTCTCCCAGGATGGAGAATTTCCCTCTAAGTGTCTGAGTTCTGTCAGAACCAACCCAGCACCTCTGCTGCATTCCAAGCTGCGTGGTTGCCTCTTGCCTCTCCCCCATGCTGGGGGCAAGAACCTCAGCCCCAGTACCACCAGGGCAGGAATGGCCACGCTGCCACCTGCCAGTGTTCCCCGGGGGCTCAGCTCTCTGCCACAAAGCCACAGCACCCTGTCCCAGCCTCTTGTGTGTCTTGGAAAATCCCAGGTCCCAGCTGTCACCAGCCACCCATGACTAAACGACCCCTCCTCTGCTGTGTGGTCTCAGACCAAGCCTCAGCAAACATACATCCTGGGCAGGTCCTCTTGTGCCACCAGCCATGGCCCCGGTGGGGCTGCACATGTACACGGCTGTGTAATGCCATAACGAGATTACACTGTGACATGATGGTTGTGAAATAATCCACAGTATCATTCAGTAAATCCCAGGATCCAATTACCTTTTCACATGACACCCCTTCCTGGGCATGGGGAGGCCAAGGGGCTGCAGCCCAGTGCCTTGCCCTTCCGTCAGCCTCCTACTTGGCTCCTCCAGTCCCCTACACCTCTCTGCCTCCTTGTCATTTAGGATTATCAAGGTTTGTGTTTCTCTGCAGGAGTCCCAACCCTCTGCCAGGCTCTGCTGTGTTTTCACAGTCGCCTGTTTGCCGCCCAGCACCACACTCACGGCCCTGCCCAGCCAGCCCTGGCTCCCTCACCGCCCCAGCAGCCCCTGTCCTGGCTGAGCTGCTGCTCAGGCAGCGATCCCAGCCTGCCCAGGGCACGGCCAAGGGCCAGTCCGGCTGCCCGCGGGCCCCCAGCACGTGGGAGTGCTGAGCACCCTGCGGTGTTGAACCCAGAGCGCTCTGGCGTGCACCCTGCCTCCCACAGCAGCAGTGTTGTTTGCAAACATTTTTTTTTTTCTCCAGGTCATTTTCCTTGTCCTGGCAGAGCTGCTCCCAGGAGCCAGAAGATCCCTTTCTGAGAGCAGAAAGGCCGGGGCGCAGGTACAGGCGCTGGGCGGCCCCGCAGCGGTGCCAGGGCACGCACGGTGCCCACAGCCAGCTCGGTGCGCTCCGCCGCGGGCGCCACCGCCGCTCCTGGCCCTGGCAGCTGTTCAGACACCAGCGCTGCTGCCAAGGCAGACAGGGAGTGTGGCCAGCTGCAAATTTCAGCTTCGTTTTTGGAGCCTTTGAATCACTGGCCAGCTGCCAGAGTTGTTATTTGTTAGTCTAAGTATTTTTTTCCCAAGTGAATTTCAAGCTGGCGAGAGGAGCCAGGGAGAGGAACTTGGCAGAGGGGCCTTCGGTATCCTCAGTGTGGAGGCAGTGGAAGTGAGGGCAGGATAGTGTGGGATGGTCTGCCAGGCCCCAGCAGCAGGATAGGAGGCTGCACCAGTGCTGGCAGAGCCTTCACACCACTAAATCTTTAGTTTCACTTCCTTCGTTGGGGAACTCAGACAAAACTCCCACTTACAGGGCAGAATCCATGGACCAGCCTGTTTGGAGCAGAGTCTGCACCTCAGTACATCCCTAGTGTTGCATGGGTCTCCGTGAGCTTTCAGAAGCTGTGTGACCCCAGGCATGCATCCCTGGGGTGAGCAGAGGATTACTGTTACCCATTTCTGTCTGAAGAGAACCAGAATCCCCCCTGAGCCAGAGCTGAGGCCCTGCTGGGGCTGGGGCTGTGTCCCATCTGGATACTGGAGCCCAGGAAACCTAACTCTGGCCCTGCTCTCTACAGCTATGCTGTCCCACCGACCCTCTGAGCTGCAGCTTTGTGCTTGGCCAGCTTGCATTTGCTGAGCCCAGGGTGCAGGCAGCTCCCCGGGAGAGGCACCTGGCTCCCACCCCCGTCCGTGTGAAGGTTTGGGCAGAGCTTACAGGGGGCTCACACTCACAGGGGTGGCCCTGGGTGCCAGGGAGAGCCACCACAGCACTTGTGAGCTGCCCCAGGGGCAGCTGTGTGAGAAAAGACAGGAAACAAAACAGAACAGGGGCAATTTGCAGGGGACAAAATTGCTTTTCTTTTGGAAACCTGAGCCTCAGATCCACTGGCTTCCAGGGACAGGAAACAAAGACTTTGGGAGGGAAGGGCTGGCAGGTCCCTGGGAGAGCAGAGAGCTGTGGGGCAGGGAGCTGTGGGGCAGGGAGCCACGGGGCCAGAGGTGAGAATGTGGCCCGAGGGAAGTGCCAGCAGGAGGAAGCCTGCCAGATCTGCCAGGATCTGCTGGGATTGGAGAGTGTCCTGTCTTTCCCCCCATCTCTCCATCACCTTTCCAGCCATTGTTCAGCAGCCCCGGGGCCGAGGCACAGCATGGAGAGAGGCTGTTCTCCCTTCCTGCCCCTCTACCTCTGCTCCCACCCCACCATCTTGCAGGTGATGTCTGAGCCCTACCACCAGGTTTAAGAATGTGGGTCTGGGGCACCCTGTGCTCTTGCCCACCCCACCACCATGGGGAACAGCAGCTGGCTTATCCCAGGACAGTGTGGCAGCAACCAGCACCTCCCCAGGAGCCAGTCCCTGGCCAGGAGCAGGGCCAGGATCCAGCTCCACACAGCCAAAGACACCCGCAGCAGTTAGAGAGGCTCCAGGACCCCTCTGTTTAGATGGATAAATCTTCCATGATCCCATCTCCAGGCAAAGCCATTTTAGTCATATTGCGTCATTCTCCTGACATTACTGTGATGGATTTTGTAATTTCTGCCGAATTGTCTGAGTCTTTTCTCACTGGCCACTGCAGCCACATCAACCCGTCTCTCCCAAAGGCAATCGCAGCCCACCTGATGGCAGATTGAAAAGCTGCTCTTGCTGACAGAGTGGGAAAAATGTCAGTGCCCACCCAGTACATGGCACAGTGGCCTGCAGCTCTGTGCTGGGGGGACACTCCAGATCCCTGGAGATCCCTTTGTGTGCAGGGACCCCGCTGACATTTCCCAGCACAGAGCTGGCAGCCCATGAAGCCTCATAGACAGCACAGGGGGCACGTAGGAGCCCGCAGTGCCACAGCTGCAAGTCCCACACGAGCCTGAAAGATTAATGACCTTTTCCCAGTGTTTGCTTTAGGCAGACGCTCGTGCTCCAGGGCTTTGCTCAGATAACAGTCTGGTATGAGAATAAGCTCCCCTGGTGAGGTGCAATTTGGAGAACTTGAATGGGGGGCTACAAAACTAGTTGCAAATAAAGAGATTAAGATCAGTATTTGTCCTTTTCTTTTCCTTTTTCCTTCCTGGCGGAGCAAAAATATTCCTGTTTATTGCTATAAACCCTTGGGGGCTGTGTGGTAAACTCCCAGTGGGAATTACTGTCTCAAGAGATCAGAGATCCCGAGAACATGCCCTTGCCAAATTTACAGTTATCATTAGTTCTAATTAGCCTTGTTTATCTCTCCCTGCGGTGGTATTTGGGAAACTAGCTCAGGTCAAACATGGGGCAGTTCCCTTATTGTTACCAGATATCCAAAATCTCCCTTCAGGCCGCACCAAACTGTCACACTTGTGGACACCTTCCTCGGGCCTCTCCCGGACCTGGCTCTGGACTCCTGCATGTCTGCGAGGAGGAGTGAATGGCTGCTGGGAGAAGGCCAGGAGAGGAACAGAGCCTGTTATCAGACCCCCAGCACGGCTCCTGCAGCCCCCAGCCACCCCAGCTCCCCCACCTCCCCCAGCCACCCCAGTTCCCCCAGCCACCCCAGCCACCCAGTCACCCCAGCTCCCCCAGCCACCCCAGCCGCTCAGCTGCGGTGCCTGTGCACTCACACCCTCCCTGCTCTATATTCTTCCTAAGAAAATAAAGCATCACTGTCCTATTAATTATGTGAGTTCTGGAGCAATATTTTTCCCAGAGTCACCTACTGGTTCACATATTCATTTTCCAGGCAGCTTAGCCAGTAGCCTGGCAACACGGTGACCTTATGCTCTGCTCAGCTTTGAGCATTTTATTAGCCACACTGGACTCTCTCCACTGCTCCATATTGCTGAGCCCCTCATTAGTACAATTAATAAGCCGCTTCTGTCAATTCAATCAAATGCCAGGCTCGACAGCAGGAGAAAGCTTTGGCAGATCAAGTAGGGGAGATTCTGGGTAGCACTGGGAAATTGTAGGAAACCTTTCATCTTCCCCAAGGAGCTGAACAAGAATGGAATTGTGGGATTGGGATTCTCTCAGGTCATGTTTATTTATCGCTGGCTCGTTAGTATAATAAATCAGGTCCCCTGTCACTTTGAATGAACTCATAGGTTTGCTGGAAGGAACTTGGCAGAACACCTTGATATTATTAGTGATGGTGTGGACAAAGCCCCCTGAAAGGCGATGCCTGGCTGGGGTGCGTGGGCACCTCACACGCACCCACTGAGCCCTGCACACTGCCAGGAGTGGCGCGGTCATGCCAGGGAACCAGGATTGTCTCAGGACGCACCACATAGCATGTCCCAGGTACTCAGCAGCCGCAGGAATGGATGATTCTCCCTGTTCCTGTGCATGGTGGGACACATCCCCTTGGCCCCACATGAGCAGAGCACTGGGCAAGTGCTGCGGGCCACGGCCTGCGCTGGCGGTCACGGGGATCAGGCCCATGTGAGAGCACTTTGCCTTTCACACCTCCCAGCGTCCTGCCAGACTTTGTCCTGGCTCTGACATCCGTGTGCTCTTTGGATCCCATGCTGGCTCCCGGAGCTCCTGCCACAGCAGGACTGCAGGTGCTGTGGCTGCAGGGCGGAGGGGAGGCAGGCGAAAGGCTCGTGCTCACGCCGCTGCTCACTTGCTGCATGGCTGTGGCTCCTGAGCCTGATCCCTGTGTCCTCTGAGCGGGACCTACCAGCACCAAGGGATCAGCAAGTGGCTTTTGCATTTCACCTCCCCCTCAACTGGGCACACCCAGTGGTCTGTGAGAGATGCTGGAGAGCTCACAGTCTCCTTGCCTCCATCGGGCATTTTTCCACACCAGAGAACAGATGCGCAGGTTGGTTCCTGCATTGGAAATAATGCTGAGTGACAAAAAAGCGAGAGTTATGATTGATGTCGTAGTCTGAGCACCCCAATAGAGCAGCATCACAAGTGTATGTCCCAAAAACCTTCCTCATATAAATTCCCCAGGAAATCTCTTGATCTGGTCTGATGGTGAGAACATAACTTGAATATAACTTAAAGGTTACAAAATAACCCTTCTGTTTTATTGTTTAATATAACACAGCGTTTAATATTAAACTGTTCCTAATCTTCTTTTCATAGACCTTCTCTATGAAGACTTGCACCTTTCACTTTCACTGCAAGTCAACTCCATCATCTCTGAACTGGCCCTGCACCACCCTTGAAATGCAGGGATTCCCTAATCAGCTGTGTGCTGTTGGAGCATTCCCCATCTCCATCCCAGCTTGTCACTAGTCCATAAGAGCCTGGGAAGTTCCTGGGGCTATGCTCCCAGTCATTAGCTCTCTTGACTCCAGCTGACCTATAAACGTTGAAGGAAACAAAACAAACTGCTGGGAGGGAGAGGAAGGGCTCTAGGTGTTGCCGACATGTCAGTGGAGCTAAGCCAGGCTTCAGCTGAAGATGCTATTGTGTCTCAGTGATTTCCCTGGAAAAACAGGCCTGGAGATCTCCTTACTGTTCCTGGGAAGAACTTGATGACTCGGAGGGTGTGGATTCATGGTCCCCGGAAGGCTGTGGGGGTGTTGGAGGCTTTTGACAACACTGTGAATGTGACCCTGAGCAGACACGATTACAAACCTGCAGGACTGGACAAAACACCAGAGCCCAGCACACATGGCTGGAAGAGCCAAGGCTCAGCTCTGGCTTTGCAGACAGTGGGTGTCTGCAAAGGGGGTGTCTACACTTGGAGAGGTCCAGAACACAGGCACAGCAGCTCCTCTGCTGCTGCCCACCAGCAGCTGCAGGGTGGTGGTCCATTGGCCACCAAACCCGCAGACTAGGAGCCAGGAGGGAGATTGTGGCAGTGAGAGTGTCTCCTGTGTGTGCTCCAAGCAAGACCTGTGAGCCCTGGCCAGGCCCACGGCTGCTGATCTTTGGGCTTTGTCACCCCTTTCAAAGGCAAAGTTCAAAGTTCAGTCCTGGTTTGTTTGCTGTGGGATGTGGGGAGGTTAGTGTCCTGCTCCTGGAGCAGGTGCACAGCAAACTGCTGCACCCCGGGGCTGTCTGGGAGAGGCAGCAGCGCCTATTTCCAGGGAGTGCAGTGCCTGGTTACTGGGGCCATGGCAGACACAGCCACGATTGCCCATCAGGGCTCTGGGTGCAGACACCCTGGGAACGGACCGGAGGACACAGGAACATTCTAAGAACCCCAGCCAGAGCCCGGTCATCTCTGTGCCGTAAGGAGGGTCTGTGGGTGATGGAGTTTCCCCACAGTGCCAGTCCTCTCCAAAGCTTCACAGGCAAATCACTTCCATTGTTTTAAACATCTGGCTTAAACCATCACCTGAGCATCCCATACATCCCCAGTCACTGCCCACACTCAGCATGGTACATGGAAAGCTGTCTGGGGACACAATGCTGTCCCTTTCCTGCGCCACAGGGGAACCTGCTGCATCCGCCACCCCTGGACAGTCCGTAAATGCCCCCTCCCTCCTTATCTTTCCCTGAGCAGCAGGAGTCTTGGCATCTCCTTAGCCCCTGTTTCCTCTCGCAGCTCCTGTTGACACAGTAGCCGTGGGAGAACAATGGGGCCAAGGGTAGCAGAGAGACAACCTGTCTGCTGCTCTGGCTGTCCACTCACTTTCCTGGGCACAGCCGGGCCACAGGGCCCTGCGGCACAGCTGATGGGGTGGCAGCACCAGGGAGAAGCTGGGGCAGGCTGACTCCACAGCCTGAGCAGTCTGGCACTGCCCCATACCAGCACTGCAGCACTGGGCATCCCACAGCAGGAGGCCACCCTGCATTGTGTGGGTGCTGGTGCAGATGTCCCAGTGAGGAAAGGGATGCAAAGGTACCTCTGTGCTGATGAGAACAGGGCTGAGAGGGCAACAGGGGCAGATAGAAAAGTAGCTGTTCAGGGATTTGGGGGAGAGAAGAGTTTTTATTGAGGGTTATTGACCAGGCTGGCACCCTCTGCCCTCCAGCAGTGCCATTGGCATAAAGAACGATATTAAATAAAGAGCTCGTTTCAGGCCGTGCTCGTCAAGGCCAGCAGGTTTAAAAGCCTCCCTGAATTTGCAGCCTGCGAGGAGCGAGGGGGTGAGCTCACCCTTATCTGGAGGGAGTGCTGGTCGGGAAAACTGCGCTCCCGAGGAGCGCCGGACGCGCTCCGGAGGTGCCTGGAGGCCAGCACCGCCAGGGCCGAGGGAGCAGGGCCGAGGGGCTGCGAGCCCCGGGAGCGCCTGCCAGCCCCTCCGGCACCCCGCACCTCTCGGCAGCCCCGGCAGCCCCAGCCCGCCGCCGAGGCTCGCTCAGCACTCCGCGGCCACCCCGGCTCCTCTGGTGCGGCTCGTGTGCCATCCAGCGGCGAGGACAGCTCCAGCACATCCTGAGCCTTCCCACGCTGCGGCTCAGCCCCGGGAAGCAGGTAATCGTGCTGGGCTGGAGCCTGCGAAGCATCTCGCCGTGGAGGCTGCAAAAAGCAGTGGGATGCGCTGAATCTCCATCGCCACCCAGCCGGGGAGGCATGCCCAGGCCGACGATGCTCCTGGCAGGGCCGGGGGTCTCCTGCTGCTGTAGCAGGATCCCGGGCTTCCCCTCGGAATGCTCAGGGAAGCAGTCCAGGTGCTGGGAGAGGAGAGCGCCCCGAGGGGATGATCAGGGCTGGGCTGCAGCAAAGCCTCCTTCACCTACCCTAGGGGTCTGGGACCGGCCTGTGCTGGGGAACGGGGAGATTCCTCATCTCAAGGAGCTGTTCAAGTCCTTCCATGGCAAGTCCCAGACCACTCCATCCGTCTTGTCCCAGCCAGGGAAAGGAAAGGGATCGAGGACCTCCTCCACACGGACACTGCTGGCTGGGCTGGAATTACCTCCAGCAGGGTCATTCCAGCTGTTACCCCGGGCATGTCTCTGCTACCTGCTCTGCCAGGGCTTGTGCCCACTTTAGCACGGTCAGCAGGGCTGGGCTTTGAAACACCTGTAGGCAATCCTGGGCACACGGGAGGTGTTCTGTGTATAGCACTAGTACTGCCTGGGCAAATGAGTTCCAGAGCCTCCCCGTCCCCTGTGTGGGGACACAAAATGAGTCAGCTTGGAAGGCACAACAGTGGGTCATCTGACCCCTCCCATTGACAGAACAATTGTTATTGGGACTGGGTGGGGCTTGCGCTCACCCCACCCTCTCCCGGCCCTGCCCCTGACACCTTCAGGCTGAAGGTGGGGGAGGGGCTTGTGGTGGCACCGCCCGCTCTTCTCCCTGCAGGCCGAGGGTGTGATCCGGGGTGGTGGCCGTGTCTCTGCCCCTACTTGCCCTGGCTAGCCCTGGCTAGCCCTGGCTAGCCCTGCGCCCGAGAGAACCCCGCGCTGCCTCCGGGGCGGGGCGGGGCTGGGGGTGGTGCCTCCCTCCCCTGACTCCGCCCCTCGCTCACCCGACTCCGCCCCTCGCTGCCTCCCAGCCGATTCTCCGCCCCGCGCGCCCCCGCCCGTCTGACCCCGCCTGCGGCCGGCGTGGCCCCGCCCCTTGCCGCCTGCGCGCTGCGGTGGCTCCGGGCGGGGCGGCGCGGCGGGGCCGGCCGTGCGGGCCGCCCGCGGGGCGCTGCCGTGGGCCCAGCCGCTGGTGTTGCTGCTGGCGGCGGCGGCAGCGCTGTGTGCGCGGGCGGGCGGTGCCGAGCCCTGCGCCGCGCCCTGCTCGTGCCGCCGCGGCCTGCTGGACTGCAGCCGACAGCGCCTGCCCAGCGGGCCGGGCCCGCGGAGGATTCCCGCCGCTGCCCGCCGGCACCACGGGGCTGTGAGTGAGCGCGGCGGGGCTGCGGGCCGGGCGGGCGGCGCGCAGGGCTCGGCCGGGCGGGGGCCGCGGGCCCGGGGCCGGCGGCGGGGCGGTGCAGGCCCGGGCTGAGCGGGCTCGGGGCTCTCACCTCTCTCTGCACCTCCCTGACAGGAGGGTGCAGCCAGGTGGCGGTCGGGCTCTAGTCCCAGGTAACAAGCGATAAGACAAGAGGACATAGTCTTCAGCTGTGCCGGGGGGGTTCAGGTTCGATATCTGGAGGAATTCCTTCACAGAAAGGGTGATGAGACATTGGAAGGGGCTGCCTAGGGAGGTGGTGAGTCCCAGGCCATGGAGGTGTTCAGGAATCACTGGACGTGGCACTCAATGCCGTGGTGTGATTGACAAGGTGGTGTTTGGTCATAGGTTGGACTCAAGGGTCTTGGAGGTCTTTTCCAACCCCATTGATTCCGTGAGTTTGTGCGCGGGATGTTCGCACGGAGCCTGGAGCGGTGCCTGGCTCTCGGGGGCAGCGCCCTGGAGAGAAAGAGGGTCTGGCCCCGAAGGCTCCGTGTGCCGGGGTCCCAGGGCGCAGTTTCATGCTTGCCTTGCCCTACTCTGTGATGGCAACGAGTGAGGGGAGGGTGGAGCACGGGCAGGTTGGAGTTAGTAAGTCACTTATTAATGCCATTCAGTCCAGAACTTGAAGTTGTTTCAAGTTAGGCTTTAGGACATTATCTTTTAGGACTGTGCTTGGAAGTGTTCCTTCAAGCACCTGCCTCAGCTGTGTTGTGGTACTTACAGTTGCTTCTGGTTTCCTCTGCATCCCACTGCTGCTGTGCACCTCAGTGATACTCTCCTTTTCCTTCGTTGTGGACTCCCGTGACATTTGCTGCCATTGTTTTTCTAAAGAAATCCCAAAAGGAACTCAGAGCCACCCTTAGTCTCTGCTCCGAGTGTTCAGTAAGACAATGCGCTAAATAGTGTTCACACAGGTCGAGCCTTTGTCCTTCCTTGACTTCTGCTGTCACAGTCACCGTTGCTTTTGTCGCCTTTGGCCACAGCATATTTGGGAGGAAGAGGTGCTAGGATATGAGGGAGATCAAAACTTGCTTCTGTGCACGGAGTTCTTAGTCCCTTTGGAATTCTCAGTCTTCTTAGTTGATAAAAATGACATTATTCCAGACCAAGAGAAAATTAAGCCTGTTGGGAAGGTACTATAAATGTACAGATCACTGGAGTTAGATCCAGGAATTCCTTTAGCAGGACTCAAGAGTCTGATCTGTGTTAAAAAAATATTTTCCTATGCTTTCAGAATTAAAATCTTAATTTCTAACTCAGCAATTAGACAATAGGCTTCTGGGGGGGATAGCTGGATGTTAACATGTCCTGATCACTCAGGTCCTATGGCTGTCAGTGTTTAAGAGAAATTTGGACGGTGTCCTGAATCATTTTAACTTTTGGTCAGTTCTAATGTGGTCAGGCAGGTGGACTAGAAGGTTGTTGTAGGTTCCCTACCCAGGTAAAGTATTTTATTATATTATTCCTGAAAGCCTTAGAAAACTCAAGTTTCAGTTTTCTTTGCGTATTAATCTTGCTTCCAAGATCTTCATCAGTGCTTGCTAGCTGTGTCTGACACACAGGTTGATCTGGCTCAGAACCCACGGCCTGGTTTTGCTCAGCAGTGGAGTATCTGCACACCTGGAGGGATGCATTGTTTGTTGTCTGCACACTTGGAGGGAAGTGCTGTTATCTGCACACCTGGATGGATGTGTTGTTTGTTATCTGCACACCTGGAGGGGTGTGTTATTTGTTATCTGCACACCTGGAGGGATATGCTGTTATCTGCACACCTGGAGGAGTGTGTTATTTGTTATCTGCACACCTGGAGGGATGTGCTGTTATCTTCCGTGTCCGTTGTCTCCTTCCCCATCCCGGTTCCTTGGGAGCAGCCTGGCCCAGTGCTTCCCGCTCTGCTTAAAGCACTGCTCCAAGGTGAGACTGCTCAGCACTGGCTGGGTACCTGCGTGCTTGAGGAATGCAGGGAAGTCTGTTGCTGGGGTTTGGGGTCGTGTGTCCCTCCAGCTGTCTGTGCCAGACTCCTGTGGATGCGCAGAGGCTGGGGCTGAGCTGGCTCTGGGCAATCTGGGCAGCTGCAGAGAGCGTCTCGAGCATTCAGCCCCCTGAGGTGGGAAGCCTGCTGAGGAGCAGCTCGTACTTCATTGTTTTTGTGTTTTTCTGAGTGTTTGGGGCTGCTTTAATTACCACGTGTACTGAGGAAGCAGAGCTGCAGAATAGTTCGGCAATTGGCTGCAGTTGTTCTTTTCACCAAGTTCTCTTGGTTCTATTTTTCAATTGTTTCCAAACCCACACTGCTCTATCTGTATAATTTGCATCTTGGTATAATTGGCAGAATACATTAACAACTGCCTGCATTGCTGTGACACCCAGGGTTTTAATAATTCATAGTTAGAACGGAATCTTTACGCTGAACCTGAATGAAAGTTAAGAACTGTAACTGTACTGTAGTCTGTCAGTTGTCAGTCTGTGTTGTCTCTTAGTAGGGTTTTTGGTCTTACAGATCAAAACTCATCTGCCGGAGCTCAAGGAGTGTTTGGACAACACTGTCAGGCATGTGGTAGAATTTTGGAGTTGACCTGTTCTGGGCCAGGAATTGGGCTTGTTGATTTTTGTAGGATCAAGTTTGGCCCTCGGTGCATTTGAAGTCAAGCACAGGCCCAAAGCTGTTGCAGGAACAGAGGAGTGTGTGGGTGCTGTGCCTTGTCCAAACCTGGTTGTCAATGGAAATATTTTGAACTATACTAATTTACATTTTAATATTAATGTTTTTTGATTGAAACAGAGAAATAGAACTGTTTAGACTTTTGTTGTCAGTGACCACTAGAACAAGCGCCTTTCTTAAGTGAAGGAGCAATTGTATAAAATACATAAATACAGTTTCAAACTTGAGATTGCATAAAGTATACATGGTTTGGATTTGTTGAGGGTTTTTTATTATCATTCCAAGAGCTAAATAACTTTTTTCTCTGTTTTCTAGGGATTTAAGTCATAATCATTTATTATCATCCAATTGGAGCATTGATTTGTCTGTCCATACTCTCCAAGAAGTGTAAGTTGTTTTTTATAAGGATAAAGTCTATCTTACCTAATTCTAATTACGTTTTATTGCATGTCAAGATACCTGGTCTGACTTGCAGAAGTATTCAGTGCAAGTTAGTTAAAAATGAATGCTCCATGTTGGCAGCACATTTTATGTATAAAACTGTTCTGTTCTGAGCAGAAGTCGTTCCCATGAAAGATCAGAAGACCAGTATTTTTAAAGAGAAACGAGGAGTAGTTGTTTTGACTATAGCTGATTTTAAGTGAAGGAGAAGTAATAGTATCCATGAAAATGAGAAAAGCTAGCATGTTTCACTGTTCAAATTATTAGTATTTAAGCTCTTGGGGAATCTTTTTTGTCAACTACTAAGTATTAATAATACGGTAAAATTATTAAATGCATCAATATGAATTATTTCTACTGTCAGAAGGATTTTTCTTCTCTTTGAAGTGTCAGTAATTTTTTTTGCCGTCTGTTTAAGGAAAATGAATTACAATGAGCTAAGTGAAATTCCGTATTTTGGAGAAACAACTTCCAATATAACTCTTCTCTCATTGTAAGTAATAGCTCATCTGCCTTTTTCTTGTTTAACAAACGGGAGAACCATGTTAGAGTTCTGCTCTCAAATTGTAGGAAAACATCTTTTTTCTTGAAATACTACTTGCGTAAAGAGCATCAGGGAATATGTAATCGCTCTTTAAAGAAACACAAATCAGACAATCCAATCACCCTAATTACCAATAAAATGCAGTCAGCCAAGGCAGGCAACTTTGCAGGGGTGGGATTCAATGCAGGGATGGCACTTCCCACAGGAGCAGCTCAGCTCTGGGCTTCCGAGTTTGAATCTGTTTGTATGTCATGGTGACAAATGGCTCTTGGGTTGCAGCATTGCTTTAGGAATTAATGCTTTTGGAAGCAGGTGGTGCATGTCCCATTCGTGATGCTCACTAGTACTGCTGATAATGCAGAATCCTGTTGCTGTTTCAGCTGTGCAACTGGAAGGATGAGATGTTGGGATAATCATATTTATTGCTGATCTTTTTCAGAGTGCACAATACCATTCCAGAAATAAATGCTGAGCAACTCCAGGTCTACCTTTCATTGGAAAATCTAGATCTTAGTTCTAATCTTATCTCAGAAATTAAAGCCTCTTCCTTTCCACGAATGCAACTGAAGTACCTGTAAGTATGAGTGATCTACTGGGATTCCTGGCTCTCCAATGATAATGTTGGAGACCTCATTTACTCTTGAATTAGTGTCTTAAAGTTGGCATCCTTACACAGCTTTGAACTGGCAGCAGTGCCTAATGGAGCTACAGATGTCCTTGAAATAAAATAGTTTTCTGACCAATCTGTATTGTATTTTTCCAAATGTAGACAGCAACAATTGCTGTTGTCAGAATGCAGGTACATCAGCCAGGGTATAATTTCTGCTCTCTTTGAGTAGATCACTGTGGACATTGTATTAACCACTTCTAACTGAAGCATGGATGTGCAGTAAAAATCAACTCCTCACACTGATTCCTTTGGGAAAAAGGATTTAGCTTGGTATCCCAGAATTCAGATTTCTCATGTGACTTCACAAGAGTCTTGGGTTCTGTTAATCAGTGGTTGCTCTGAGGTGCTTGTGCTATTGTGTTCATCAAATTTGCTATGTTCTGAAAGGCCTCACTCCTTCTTCTTTCCTTCCTTAGGAATCTGAGTAACAACAGAATAACTACTCTAGAAGCAGGTTGCCTTGATAACTTATCTAGCTCACTAATGGTGATAAAACTCAACAGAAATAGGATTAGTATGATTCCACCAAAGATCTTCAGATTGCCTCATGTGCAGTTTCTGTAAGTAACAGTCTTGAAAACATCAAAACAACATTTACAGCTGAGCTGTTAATCTCAGCATGTTCTTGACTTTCACACTGTGGTTCTTGTTGCAAGGAGTCTTAATGTTTGACTGTCATCTTTATGAAAGGGAACTGAAAAGGAACCGGATTAAAATAGTGGAAAGTCTTACATTCCAAGGATTGGAGTCCTTAAAATCCTTGAAAATGCAGCGCAATGGGATAAGCAGACTAATGGATGGAGCATTCTTTGGCCTGGGTAATATAGAGGAATTGTGAGTATGCCTGGTTGTGGAATTTTTTTAGCAAAAAGAAAATGGCTCTGGAGAGTTGTGTCCTGTATGGTTTCCCTTACATGAAGGCTGTGCTGAGATATTGACGAAATCATAGGAAAAGAGTATTTTCCCATTATTTTTATGTCACGCCTGGTTACTTTAGAAGTAGAAAGGTAAAATTCCTTATTCCTGGAAGTGTTCAAGTCCAGGTGGAATAAGGCTGAATGGGTCAAATAAAGCAACCTGGTCTAGTGGAAGGTGTCCCTGCCCATGGCAGGGAATTGGAATTGGATAATCTTTGAGATCTCTTCCAACACAAACCAGTTTTGTGATTCCTTATATTGGTCCTCTTTCCAGCTTCTTTCCTCATGGTGATCAAGAACATTTGCCTATGTAGCTGCTTTTTGCTGGTTTTCATTTGCAGTCCCATAACATGGGAATGTTCTTTCCTCTGTGACTTTGACGGTTTGAACACAAGGATGTATGATTCAATGTTAGCAAAAGACTTCTTTTTTAAAAAGTTATTTTTGAGAATAGAGATTATAGTTTTGTTTCTGCCACTGGATCCCTGAAGCTGGTTGCTCAGTTGGTTGAGTTACTCAGTTCTTCATATACCTTAGTTCATTTTTTAAATTTCAATGGAATTGAAAGAATCATGCATTTTGTATTGTCTAAGGCTTAAAGTTAGTAAATGATTTTGAGATCCACAAGGTGAAATTTTGTAAGTAGATGTTTCATTAATTATCTATTTGGCAAACGTCTTTCCTGTCTTAATTCATTAGAGAGCTGGAACACAATAACTTAACAGAAGTAAACAAGGGCTGGCTGTATGGGCTGCGGACACTGCAACAACTCTATGTTAGCCAGAATGCCATCACCAGGATCAGCCCAGATGCATGGGAATTCTGCCAAAGACTTGCTGAGCTGTAAGTCCTGGGCTGCTATTCACTGGGGACTTTTGGAATGTTGCTATGATTGATTGGCAAGAATGAATTACCAAAGGAAGTACTCCGTTTCCTTGCTAGGCCCATGGTAATGATGTATTTTAATTATAACTATTCTGTTAGAGAGATTAGAACACAATAGTTCATCTAGTCAGGTAGTATCTTAATAATTAATCCCCCTGCTTGCCTTTAAAGTGTGTGTTGAATGTTTCCAGAGACTTGTCATACAATCAGCTCACTCGCCTCAAGGAATCTGCCTTTGTGGGACTCGGCTTATTGGAAAAGCTAAACCTGGGTGACAATCGCATTAATCACATTGCTGATGGCGTCTTCAGAGGTCTGACGAATCTTCAAACCTTGTAAGTACAGAAAGGTTCTAACAGAAATTTCAGTTTAATGCAATTTCAGTTAAAGTGGAGCTTTTGGAAGTAGAGACAATGGATATTGCACCGTGGAAGCCTGAGATCATTGTTGGTGCTGTCCTGCCTACAGGCATGGCAGGACTGATAATCTTTTGGCTTGCTAAGGTGACAAAATTCCAGCCCAGCTAAAACAAGCCAACCACTTAATTTTAGAGGTGGTAAGAAACAGTGACTTAGTGATGCTGAGTGCTCAGATGTGTGTCCTGCCAGTTCTGAGAGGTATGGGGTACTTTGTATATCCACTTGTGGAGAAATCGCCTGGAGCTCCTTATTCTAGAGACTTCCTTAGGTTTGGAACCTCAGAAACCAAGGGTTGAACCCTTTTGTGTTGTAGAAGGTGTAGTTTAGCCCATCCTGCTCTTGTGCTGACCTCACAAACGTAACAGGGGGTGTAGAGTTGCTTCTTGCTGTTAAAGGCACAGCTTTGCACTTGCCAGGACCTTTTGTGGCAGATCTTTGATATTTCTGAAAAAAACCCAGTCCTGTCCCAAGTAGATCTGAACAGTTGTAATTATTCTAAACAACAGTACTTGAGAAAGGAGTGAAAATTTATAATCTCTCTGTCACTTCATTAAATAAATGCTTAAATAAGCAAACTCACCAGAGAGATTTATGTAAGCAGTCATATTCTGTTAACCTTAATGCAACCTTTTAATGAAATAATTACGCCTAATTTCTTAGATTTAGAGTAGCATGAAAAAAAACAAGAGCAGATTAATTAGTAGGCTTTCCTGGACTCTCAGGGGTGTCAACAGCGAGGGCCTGGCCCTTTGCTTTGGGACTGGAATGTGCAGGATGGGGAGCAGTGGTGATTAACAGGGCTCCATGCATTAGTGCCCAGCCAGGCATGAGGAGCCAGCTCCTCTCTCACACAATGAGGGGCTTTTCTTTTGGGCTGCTCGCTCATTTTGCTGAGTGGTCTGAGTAGTGGAGTGTAAAAAAACTTCAAAAACCAAGAGATCCCGTGTGGTTTTGGTTCCATTGTTGGTTGTGTGCTGGTTTGTTGGTGCTACAGCTGGTGCACATGTTTCTGTATGTTCAGCTCCTGCCACTCTGCAGTGTAGAAGAATAAACTGTAAAATGTACATTAACTGCAAGTTAGGATTACAGATGTATCTAAGAATAGCACTGAAGTTTTGAAGTTTTACATATTATCACATTATTTACTTCATAATATTGTGAGCAGTTTGGCATTTGTATTCTCCAGCACTCACGGTCTAACATTCTGAAGCAGATCTTGAGATAATTCTAGAAATGTGTTTTAAATCACAAGAATTATCAACTTGGAAATAAAATTGGCATATTACTGCTATAGTCTTTATTAGCTCAGCTCCATGTTGGGTACCTTAGCTTGAATAATTTTCAAAGAGGAAAAGATTTAATGTGAGCAAGTTTCAAGGCCATATTTGTTCAGACCTTGTAATGCATGAAATATGAAATTCTTTTCTTTTTGTCCTAAACTTGGAAGTGTGTAAATACAAATTGTGGAAGTGATTGCTGTGTGTGATTTTTAAAAAAGATTTCTATATTTCAAAGTAAGGAAAGTAAAAAAATTGTGTGTTACCACTGGTGTTATTCTGGATCCCAGTCTCTTCCACGAGGGTGTTCTACACAGTTCACAGTCTCATGTAATGGGAAAGTAGACACTTCATTTTCCCCTCATTAGCACAGGGACAGAGGTGTTGGTATGAGTGATATATCCGGCTGCCTGTGTGTGCAGCTAGTTTTGAGTCAGTTGACTCATTTGGATGCTTCATCTAGTGTTGCATAAAATATCTGGTAAAACACAGGGCAGACTTTTTTATTAGCATGATTTCCTTTAAATACACTCCTCTCTGTGCATGGTGCTATCAAAACATGCTCTTGGCTCAGTCCATGCCATTCAGGCTGAAAATGCAAGTGAATTTATTTCATCCTCTCTCTGAAGAGCATTTAAGCCTCTCCAAAGTGTATTGCTGTATTGCTTTTGCTGTCCAGACCTCTCTTCTCCGTGAGGGGCTGAAGTGCTGTGCTGAGATCAGTCAGAAATCCCATTAGCTGATAACGAGATTTGTGAGCAGAATATCAAGTTCATTTTGAAAATCCCCCACGGTGTGCCTGGCAGGCCCACACTGTAACCTGGGCGTAATCCCTGCATATGCTAATGTTGGTATAAGCCTGTTTCTTGTGAAGATTCATGCTGCTGGTGTGTTGGTGAATTCCCTTACATGAACCAACTTGCTTCAGGAGCCTCTCCCAGCTCTTGGCAAATAGCTCATCACGTGAAAAGCACTGCTCAGAGCAGGCTTTCCTTAAATGCCACATCAAGAAGTTGTGCTGCAGAATTTGTTTCTGCTGCTGACTGCAGCACTTACCATGAAGTTTTCCCTTTGGCCCCTCTGAAGTGAGAAATTAATCTCCTGACAAGCTTGAAAGATTTGTAAAAGATTTGAGGCCTTCCAGGTGATGCTGTGCCAGAGCCCCATACATGACCTGTCTTCCCCAGCTCAGCACTGGCCCTGGCCATGAAGATGTTCCAAGGCTTGTTTCTAAGGAATGTCTTCTCCTGCAGGGACTTGCGGAACAATGAGATCTCCTGGGCCATAGAAGATGCAAATGAAGCTTTTGTGGGACTCAGCAGGCTGGATAAACTGTAAGTATTACAAATGAAGGGAACAGCACTTCCCAGGCATGCAGGGAGGGAGAGTGCAAAATCCTAAGTAGTTGTAAATCAATGACATGGGGCAGAAAGCCTTTCTCACAGTGTGCCACAACCTCTGGATGTAGTCCTGAGTTCCTTGTTCAGGAGCACCAGATCCATGTAGCACTGCATTTCCTTACAGCACCAGTTTGGTGAGATTAAGCATAAGTATGTATGCATTTATTTCTGAATGCCCCCCTCCCTCTGTGTGATGCTTGTCATTTTTTTGCGCTTCTTTGGTCTGGGTAAAAGTTACTGTTTATCAAAAAAACAACCCCAAAACACAAAGTATTTTTGAGCAAATTTGAAACAGCACTACATTAACAAACTTCTTGATACTAACGCTGCGCACTTTTCATCCAGTACCATGTGCTTTGTGGGAAGCTCCATCCTGTGGAGTTACACAAATGTTACTTATAACAAATAGTTTGGTATGAGGTTTGGTATTAGGAAGTTATTGCTTCACTTCCAAGTTCTACTTATTGCTGTTTCAGTCTCCTGACTTAAATTATCTTCTGACACATTTCTAGCCCAAATCTCTTACGTTGAAAATAGAAATGAAGCCCTGTTCTCGGGAAAATTAGTTGAGCCTTTAAGCTAAGTCCTGTATCTCAGCTAGAATTAGGGAAAAAATGTAGTTAAGCATTATAGGGAACTTATTTTGGGTCTTGTTTGTGAACTCATATTGACATTCAGACTGATTTCTGGGCCTTTTTTTTCAGAATCTTGCAAGGAAACCAAATTAAGTCAATTACCAAAAAAGCATTCTCTGGTCTTGAAGGACTTGAACATCTGTAAGTATTTTAATTTGTAGAACTCCTAATTTGTCGACTTCAGTCTTGTGTTCCCTGTGAGATTTTCAAGAATTTAACTGAAGGCAGCATATGAAATCACACTGACTCATTATTGTGCTCTTTGCTTAACTTACAGAGATTTAAGCAACAATGCAATAATGTCCATCCAGGAAAATGCCTTTGCCCAGGCTCACCTGAAGGAGCTGTAAGTTCATGACAATTATTTAGAGATTCTTTACAAGCCCTACCTTGTAAAGAATTCTTCAGCCATTGTAGGCTTGTTTGAAGTTGTCTGAAGAGTGTCTGCTTTCATCATGAAACATTTGCAGCAATGCTGCAATTATCAATTCAAAGTTGGTAGCAGTATATTTAGATTTCAGGTTTGATTAAATCTTCACCTGCATTTTCATTTGCAGTTAGTAGGAGTTAACTTTTTCTTGCGGTACTGAACCATTAAACTTTTCCTATCCTGTGGTTTTGCAGCAAGTTCAGCGCTGCATGTAGGCAGTGAGCAAAACAAATAATTAATCAGGAATCTCCCAGGGGGATTAGCAAACCCTGTGTTTTCTATTTTTGGGGGCTAGGGAAAGGCTTTAAAATTCACAGCTAGACGAGATTTTGTATGTGCTCAGCAGTTGTTTAAGCTGATAGGGTCTCTTGTGGTCTTCAGACATCTGAAGTAATATAATGTGAAGTGACCTTCACACCCAAGAGTAATCCTACTGTAAAGCAGTCCTTTCTGTGAGATAGTCTCTGACTGTTGTAATCTGGTCTAAAACTGTTTTTCCATTAGTTAACCTTGGCGAGATGGACTTAGTCCGCAAGATCTGCCACTGTGAGGAGACAATTCCAGGTGTTGAAGACTTTTGTTGCCTTCTCTGATGTATTTTAGAAGTGATGAATCATATATACGTACGGGCAAAGAGCAGGATGGAATCCTGGCTTGTTTGGGGCCTCTTTTCTGCCATGGCTGCCTTCATCTTAGGGCAGATCACTTGTTAAATGCTGGACTGTCTCACATCAGTCATGCTCATCCTTGGAGTATGGCAAACAAAACTCAGCCCCCCATTCTCGAAGTCAGTTCAGAGGTGGCATCTGGAATGAGTAATAGTACTTGGGAACCTTTGAGAGCAGCTGGTAGGAAAGAAGAGACCCGTCATTGTTTCCTGTTGGTAGGTTTTCTGTGGAGCAGAGAAAACGAGCTGCAGTTGATACCTGTATGAAACAAATCACTTTTGGCCTTAAATATTTATCAGCTGGCATTAAAATGAGAGCTGAGCCTTCTGCTTATTTCATAATGGCAGTTGTGTTAAGTTTGAAAGCAGCTCTGCAATGTTATATCCTTTCAATTGCTTTAAAAAGGGATGAGGTAATTGTAAAGACAGGCCTAGTGGTTTTGGGATTGTTTTTTTTGGAAGTTGAAACTGAGTTTATATTCTCCAGGATTAAAATGAAATGTAAGGTTTTAATGCCGACATAGAGGGATTGATTCTAGCATAAATAGCTAAGATTTTATAATAAATACTCATACATATAAAATAATACTGTAAATTTGATGGTTTTGTATGTGTACGCTTGAAGTTCCTTTGCTGTGTGAAGTCCCATGTATGCATGTGAAATAAACTTCACTGACCCTTTTGTTTTGGCCCTATTGTTTCTGCAGAGTGTTGAACACAAGCAGTTTGCTCTGTGACTGCCAGCTGAAGTGGCTGCCCCAGTGGCTCCGTGAGAGCCGTTTGCTGCAGGCTGGCACTGTCAGCTGTGCCCACCCTGAGTGGCTGGCAGGACAGAACCTTCTCAGCGTGCACCCTGATGACTTTGTTTGTGGTTTGTATTTTTAGTGACTTTTGATACAGAAGCATGGTAACACAAGTCTTGTAGCTGAAATCAAGCTGTAGTGCTGGAGAGGTACTTGGTCCTGGCTGTGGTGCCCATGTACATCACAGAGTCTGCTGTGAGTTTGGGGTTTAATTCTGCATCTCTTCACTCTATTTTGTGGTGTTTGAGCGCTGAAGTTAACTTCAGGGAGTAGTGCTGTTGGGCATTGTTTTTTACTTAGCTTACTAGTAAAAATGGATTATGCTTCCATTCTCCCTGCTTAAGGCTACCTCTAGCTTTTTAAGGTCTGATGCTTTTTTCCTGGTTCTTTCCCATACCAGCAGAATATCACAGAAGCTTAAAATAGTTTGAGTTGGAAGGGACCTTAAAGATATCCAGTTCCACTTCCTGCCATAGACAGGGACACATTTCACGAGAAGAGATTGCTCCAAGCCCTGGCCAGTCTGGCCGTGAGCTCTCCCAGGGATGGGGCAGTCACAGGTTCTCTGGGCAAAAATTAGAGTAGTTCAGGCTCTGGCACATCTTCTGGTGCTCTATATCTGTGATGTTTATGGTGGTCTCAACTCTGCCCGGAGTCTGGGTCAAGTCTGTGGCAGGCTTGGAATTAGTCTGATGTTTCTTTTTCCTGGTGAGTAATCTTAAAGCAGTTATTTGTGCATACGCAATTCTTTCATTGCTTTGGTGGCAAAGGCTAGAGTAATGATCATGTAGGTGCACGCAGCCACTTCTCCACTCCAGTACCACCAGGGTGGGTGTCTATGAGTGTGTCTGCTGAAGTGATGGATGTGTCATCGAGTGGGATGAGATAGTGAACTGCCAGCTTCTTATGCTTTGTGCTTGTAGAGCTTCAAGGCTCTTCGGGATATTTAAACTATCTGAAAGTAAGTCTCACTCCTTCATAAAATGGTCTGGCTCTTCAGCTGAGCAGGATTTTTGAGTTTGATCTAAATATAGCAGGTTTCAGGCAGTTGCACAAAAGAAAGGGCTGCTCAGCACCGCACTTCCACACTGATTGTATTCAAAGCTGATTCTTCTGCCTCCTTCACAGCTTGATTTCCAGCTCAAAACAGCTGAATTTGTCAAGCAGGACATCTGTTCCCAAAGTTTTGGTTGTTCTTACATTGTCTTTTGAGTGAGTTTTCTTGCAATAATAATTCAAGTTTACCAGGAAAGTAGCTAATCTTGGTGCTTTTCTTTTCAGATAATTTCCCTAAACCACAGATCAGAGTCCACCCAGAGAGCACGGTGGCCCTGCGAGGCACAAACGTGACCCTGGTGTGCAGTGCTGTGAGCAGCAGTGATTCACCCATGGCCACGGCCTGGCGCAAGGACAGCGAGGTCCTCTATGATGCAGAGGTTGAGAATTTTGCCAGGTACCAGCAGCAAAGTGGGGAGGTGCTGGAATACACCACTGTCCTGCACCTCTCCAATGTGAATTTCACTGATGAAGGGAAATACCAATGCATTGTCACCAATCACTTTGGCTCCAATTATTCCAACAAAGCCAAGCTGACTGTCAATGGTAAGTAATCATGGTAAAAAAGGAGAAACACTCTGAACCTAAAACTTAATTTAAGTAGCTACAAGTCTGGCCCAAAATAGACTTGCAAACATCAATGGGATTTAGAAGTATCACACATCATTTTATAAAGCTGGAAATAAGTGATTTTTTTTTTTTTTTTTTTTTTTTTGTAAATGTAAAGCCTCTATTCACTTTTTTGGAAGTGGCAATTATCTCCTGTGCTTTATTAGAACACAATTAGTTGTTCATCTAGTTAATTGCAGGTGGAATTCTTTAAACTAAAAGTTCCCTCCACTGTCTCCTCTGAACTCAGCACCTTTCCCACATGTTTGTAAAACTGGGGAAGACTCATCTGAAAATAAGTGATAAAAACCCTGAAAAGTCAAAAGTAAAGTATTTTTTTATAGCCATCCTGATTATTTTTATTTTGAGGGAAAGGGAGGTAGGAAGACAATGTTCACATCAGTCAGCAGACCACTGATCCCCACAGTACCTCAGAGCAGAGGTGATGAGATGGAAGTTTACCTTCCCTTTTAGCAGGGAAGGAAAATGTGGCAAAGACTTTTTCCTGGATTCTTCCTGTGAGAAATCATCTTCACATCATCTTAGAGGAACTTAATGGCTTTAAACTGGAGTAGGCTTGCATTGGATATGAGGAAGAAATTTCTCCCCCTGAGGGTGGCAAGGCCCTGTTGCTGTGGCTGCCCCATCCCTGTAAGTGTTCAAGGCCAGGCTGGATGGGGCTTGGAGCACCCTGGGAGAGTGGGAGGTGTCCTTGCCCTTGGGCATGTATTGTCTTAAGGGTCCCTTCCAACCCAAAGCATTCCATAATTCTATGAACACTGTAGATATCATATTTAAATTTTGGGAGAAAGGCTCTTGGAAATAACCACTGAAAATTTGTGCAGTTCTTCAGAAGAATCTGTTCCTCTCTCTTATGGAATGTTTTGGACATGTTTTCAAAATTTCTCTCTGCTGTGGAGCGTTTGCTGCATTTGACCTGATACTGCAAGTGCTGAATCAATGTCCCCTTTGGTGCAGAGCTCCCTTCCTTCCTGAAAACTCCCATGGACCTCACAATCCGCACCGGGGCCATGGCCCGGCTGGAGTGTGCTGCCGAGGGCCACCCCCCGCCCCAGATCTCCTGGCAGAAGGATGGTGGCACAGACTTCCCTGCTGCCAGAGAGAGGAGGATGCACGTCATGCCCGAGGACGACGTGTTCTTCATTGCCAATGTGAAGATGGAAGACATGGGGATCTACAGCTGCATGGCCCAGAACGTGGCAGGGGGACTCTCAGCCAATGCCACCCTGACTGTGCTGGGTGAGTGTGGCGGGCCTGTGCTGGCAGAAGGATCCCTGCACATCTACACTGGAAGTGCAGCTTAGCTATAAGCAGCAATTTGAAATGGTGGAGAATGGAGTTAAAATGCAAAGGGTAATACAAGCATTGGTGTGACGTTTACACAGTGAAGCTCTAGAAGCTGAGTTGCAGAGCTGCCTGGTGGAGTTAGAGTCAGTATGATCTTTGCAGGGAGCTGAGGGGTGTATCTTAGTCCAGCAGTGAAGATTAGGCAAGTCATTTGTGTTGCCTTAGAGCAAATTTAGTCACAGGTAAGAAACTTGGCAGGAAGAAGACCAGAGGGCTCTTGGGATGCATGAGAGAGCATTGCCAGCAGGTCAGGGAGATGATCCTGCCCCTCTGCTCAGCCCTAGTGAGGCACATCTGGAGTGCTGTGTCCAGTTCTGGGCTCCTCAGGACGTGAGGGATGCAGAGTTCCTGGAGCCAGTCCAGCAGAGTCCCCTGATGAAGGGACTGGAGCATCACTCTCACAAGGGAATGGTGAATGGTCGGACTTGATTATCTCAGAGGCCTTTTCCAACCTAATTGGTTTCATGATTCTGTGAAAGGCTGAGGGAACTGGGCTTGACCAGTTTTTTCGGCCTTGAGAAGAGACAGCTGAGAGGGACCCTCATCAACGTGTGTCTGTGTCTGCAGGGAGGGCTCAGAGGGTGGACCTGGCTGTGCTTGGTGCTGCTCAGCAATGGAACAAGAGGCCATGGGCAGAAACTGATGCACAGCAAGTTCTACATTAATGTGAGGAAGAACTTCTTTACAGTGCTGGAACAGGCTGCCCAGAGAGGGGGTTGTGGAGTCTCCCTCACTAGAGATGTTCCAGAACTGTCTGGATGCAATCCTGTCCTGTGTACTCTGGGTCCTACCAGAGACGGGACCAGGTGACCCACTATGGCCCTTCCAAGCTGACCTATCCTGGGAACTGTGCTGACTAATAATGGAAGGTCAGTTCCTTCCAGGGTGCAGCATTTTTTTAAGACACTGACTTTTAACACTATGGCCAAATTTAAAATTGGATTGCCACAGGTTTCCCAGAGCAACTGTGGCTGCCCCATCCCTGGAAGTGCTTGAGGCGCTTGGATGGGGCTTGGAACAGCCTTATCTAGTGGAAGGTGTCCCTGTCTGTGGCAGGGGATGAGACAGGATGAGCTTTAAGGTCCCTTCCAACCTAAACCATTATAGGATTCCATGACTCTTTGAAGTTCTCTTACAATTCCACTTTTTGTCCCAGAAACTCCTTCCTTCATGAGGCCCCTGGAGGACAGGACAGTGACCCGAGGTGAAACTGCTGTCCTGCAGTGCATAGCTGGTGGCAGTCCTGCCCCTCGCCTCAACTGGACCAAGGACGACGGGCCCTTGGCAGTGACTGAGCGGCATTTCTTCGCTGCGGCGAACCAGCTCCTCATCATCGTGGACGCGGGGCTGGAAGATGCTGGGAAGTACACGTGCATCATGTCCAACACCCTGGGCACCGAGCGGGGCCACATTTACCTGACCGTGCTGGCTTCCCCCAGCTGCGACTCCTCGCAGAGCGCCCTTGTCCACGAGGAGGACGGCTGGACAACAGTCGGGATCGTCATCATTGTCGTCGTGTGCTGCGTGGTGGGAACGTCCTTGGTGTGGGTCATTGTCATCTATCACATGAGGAGGAAGAATGAAGATTACAGCATCACTAACACAGGTTAAGTGCAAAATCAGCAGTCTCTGGTCCTGTTTTTAATCCAAAACACTTGAAGTTTCTGGATTCGTTACAAATGGATAAGATTGAAGAACTGAAGATTTCCTTCTAAAATCCCTTCAGGGATTTGCTCAAATTCCTCCGTTTTAGAGGTTCTTTTAAATACCAGAAGTGTCCTAGTTCTATTCCTTATACATTAGGTTTGTCCTACATTGAGGGAAAACGGTAAAGTTTGGAAGTAAATATTTGAGTAAACTTAGAAATGTTTTCAGGGCCTGGAATAGTAGATGTAAATTTTCTTTCTGGCCCTGTCAGCGTTGAACTGGCCATCTGAAATTTTAATTACAGGGGTAGAAAAAAGATACCTACGTGCAAGTTGAAATTCTAGATATTCTTGTTAATGTGGGGAATAGGTCTGATAATGCCTTGAAATCCTCACACTGTTTAATGTTGTCAATGTTAATTCTGCCTTGCAGAGGAGATGAACCTACCTGCTGACATTCCCAGCTACCTGTCCTCCCAAGGAACACTGTCTGAGCCTCAGGAGGGCTACAGTAACTTGGAGGCAGGGAGCCATCAGCAGCTGATGCCTCCAGCTGGCAGCTACCTGCACAAAGGCACAGATGGTAAGCAAAGCCCTCAGGTATGCTGCAGGATGCCAATGCATAGTCTCATCCTCACAGCTTAAGTGTCAAGGTAGATCTTTATACTGTTTCTTTCCTTTGGCATCTCAAGAGCCCAGGCAGAAGAGTGGAAATAGATTTTGCTTGGAAGATGACTATCCGTGCCTCCTATCCTTGGTATAAAATTCCTGCCTGTGCCAGACACCTGGTTGGCTTGTTACAATCATAACTAAGGGGTCTGCACTATTTCCCTACCTTGTTTGGACAGTTTTCCAGACGTTCGTGTTATTGAGCTTACAGAGATGCTTTCTTTGCCATCGAAATGCTAAGGACGCATCACTCATTATATAGGCTGGCTTGAAAGCTGATCCTCAGTGTAAGCTTTTCACACCTGTCCATGATACCCCAGCCCAGTCCCACTGCACTGAGTCTCAATCAGGAAGGAGTTAAAAAGCAGCTCATCTAAGTGACCAGTTTATCATCAGCTCAGATGTGTGTGGGCATGCAGGGGCAAGTCAGGTCCAAGGTGGATGTGGGCAGGTATCCTGGTTTAATCCTGTTTAATGGTTAAATCTTGGTTTAAGGGTGTTTCACCGTGGTGCCCAAGCTGGCTGGACCATGGAACTTTTTGCTCATGAAATAGGGGAACATGTCCATGGTTCCCCTGGTCAGTTTCAGAAGGACACCTCTATAGAATTTGGATGGGGGAATCTGGGGGGTTTCTCATGTGACCTTTCAAGCTGAGTGCTCTGTTACTCCCTTCAATTTGTGCTGCTGTAATAAATGATCATACAGGACATGAAGCCTGTGGAAATCTGGCATCCTCATCCTTCTTGAGAGTATTTTATTTTTGCATTGTGTTCATCAGGTGGTGCAGCAGCATTAGTGATCTGCTCAGATTGTTATGACAATGCCAACGTGTACTCCCGGACCCGAGAGTACTGTCCCTACACCTTCATCACTGAGGAGGACTCCCTGGAGCAAACACTCCCCAGTCTCAGGGTGCAAGTGCCCAAGGAGATGTACACAGCACACACCCAGAATGAAACCAGTGCTCTGGGTAGTCTCTTAGCAGACACAGATGTGCCTGTCTTCCTTACCAACCATGACAAAAAAAGTGATAAGAAAATCTCTTCCCAGCAAATTTTTGGTGAGTGTCCACTTTTCGTTTTGTTGCTTTGTATTCCCTGATAACTTTGGCTTTCTTTATGCTGCCCTTCACTATTGCTACACAGCTAATCCTTCAGGTGCCAATAGTTTGTGGAATTACTCATGTTTATTAACCACTTGTTCTCCAAATGCTTGTGTTGCATCAGCAAACAGCTTGCATCCAGTACCTGAGATTGAAGAGGGTGATGTTAAAAAGATTAAACTTCTTAATTTGCAGGTTTAAGTTTGTGGAATGTGAGCCTTTGCTTATTTTTCAAGGACATGTATTAACCAAAAGTTTGAGCTTCACATAAGAAATTCAAATAGGCTTTCTGTCTGAGGTGGCCTGAAGTTCAAAGAACTCCCTAAATTGCTTGTTTTTCTGTTCACTTTCTTCCAGATCACCTTTTTAAAAATCTACACTGAAGCTCTGTGTCTTTCTGCTTACTGTAAGAGATTACTGGAAAAGGAGAGCATCTAGTAAAATATACTCTCAAAACCAGAGAAAATCAGCTCAGAATGACTGTAATTGCCGAGTCACAGAGCTTAAATCTATTTAAAATTTGAGTGTGATTGATCTCTGCTCTTTGTGAGCTGTGACAGCACCTGAGGGAAAGGGCTGGAGCTGTGTCAGGGATGGTTTGGATTAGGTATCAGGAAAAGGTTCTTCCTCCAGTGGGTGGTCAGGCACTGCCCAGGCTGCCTAGGGAATGCTCGTGGCCCCAAGGCTGCCGGAGCTCCAAGGGTGTTTGGACAGTGCTCTCAGGGACAGGGTGGGGTTGTTGTGGTGTCTGTGCAGGGCTGGGAGTTGGGCTCCATGATCCTTGAGGATTCCGTCCGACTTAGGATATTCCTTGATTCTGTGAACTTGCTCTTGTTCATCTTCTAATTTTTCTCCCTCAGAGCCCTTCCAGGTTCCTGTGTGGGGGGGCAGCAGAGCCCTGGCTTGCTCTCAGCCCCAGTTCCTGCCCCATCCGCTGGCCCCCGAGGCCCCGGAGTCGCTGCGGAGCGGCAGCGAGCGGGACCCGGCGTCGCCCCCGCCCTGCCCCGGGGAGAGCTCGGATTGGAGCAGGACACGGGGCAGCCACGGCCACAGTGCAGCCACGTAACACACTCACAGAGCCTTCAAAGCAAATCCAGACTGACTGTATTTACTACCTCAGCACTAACCCCAAGGCCAAAGATGTTCGTGTATGTGTCTGCAAGAACCTAACAGTCAGACTCCCTTGGAGGGAGTCTGGCACATGCCCTTTTTTCTGCAATTTCTCCACTGGAAAATGAGAATGTGCACCGGAGAACATGTGGATAATTAGTGCAGTCTACAAAAATAGCATTAAAACCTGGGTTCTGTGATGCTGGAAGCAGCCTTTGTGGTGGTGCATGCTTTGGGAAGCTCTCGAGAGCTTGTGCAGCAATTTCACAGTGCTGTGTCTGCTTGGAAACAGCCAGCAGGGCCTCCTCATGGGACTCCCCTGGAACTGGAAGTGTCAAACTCTTGGCCAGCTTTTCCTTCCTTAGACTCATGGCAGGTGTCTGTTGCCAGTCTAAGTTTGGGGCTTGTTTTCTTCTATGAATAATGGACCCTAGTTGTAAATAAACTCACATTTATAAATATTTTGTATACACTAAGCATATAAATGTATTGGCTGTAATGTAAATTATTTTTTATTATGCCAAAGTGTATATCATACTGTTCGTCTTGACAGCTGCATATCAAGCCATATGGGGGGACTTAGGTGGACTGAAAACTTGTTTCTAACGGAATAGAGCTGTCTTTGTTTTGAAAAGAAGTGCATTTACTTATAGATATGTGGTAGAACTGTGATACTGATGAATTTCATTGTTTCCAACAACTGTATGCCTGGCTGACCTGGCTGCAAGCTGATCCATTTCATGATATTAGCAGAATTTCAAGGTTTATCAAAGCTTTTATGTATAAAAACCCCCTTTGTACTGTGTCTATTGAGAGGATCTCCATATGTTTCCTAGCTGACGGTTAAGTGGACTTCTGAAAAGAATGTGATGATGAAAAACGTGAGGTAAATTGAGAGAGGACTTGATAAATACTTATTTCTTCTGCACAGCCAGAGGCATATGGAGTTTAAAACACTGGTCCATTTCTGTTGTAAAATATCTGGCTAAATTGTTGAGCTAATAGTTCCCTTAAACCTTAGTGTGGTCAAAATGTTTAAATATTTGACAGGTGAGAAATGATACAATGCAGGGAACACCTTGCTGCTGAAAAATCTTGCTCAGACTCGATAGTTCCTGTGAGATGTGCCTGACAAAATGAGGAAGAACCATGACATTATGAACACTTCCTGAAAAGTTATTGTTTGGGAGTAAAATGCCCCTTTTTGTAGAAGGTGCGGAGAGAGTCCTCAGGGCTGGGTTTTTAGCAGGTGCTCTGTGCTCTGTGCTCATGCTTTTAGAGTGTGGGGAATCCTTCCTGTCACTGCTGCCTGCTTTGGAGCCATGGGATTTGTACCCAGATAAAACCACCTGTGTGAGGTTTTTATAAAGATACAAACCTCTTTTTGACCCAGCTGAGTTGTAGGTATGTGAGAATTTCCACTGATCCATTCCTCGACTGAAGGGTCTGTGACTCAATTGTCAGGTCCAGTCATGCAGAATCATAGCTTAATTTAGAGATGTGGTGAATATTTGAGTAAATGAGTGGGGAAACACTGGGAATAATGATGCTTTTCCCATGGCTCTTTGGACAGGAATAATAGGCAAATCTTTGCAAATGAGCAAATATTTTCAAGGGCTCTTCCCATGCTCTCAAAGCCAGCATGGCTGTTTTGGTAGACAGCAGCTTTAGTGGGAAGGGGATCCAATTGTCCTTGACCTTTGGGTAAAATAGAGAGAAACACAGGTGTGTAGATTTTTGTATTCTGACAGGTGAAACGTTAAAAAAAAAAAAAAAAAATCTGAAGTTAATTTCTTTCTGGTTTTATTTCCTCCAGACTTTTACCTCCCAGACAGTATTTAAGGCACAGTGCTTATTCTGAATCGAAAGTGATCACTGCTGCAGGGACCAGCACTGTCAGTGTATAATCGAGATGAGAAAGGTCATGCCATGAAACTACAGCAGTGGCAAAGCCTTGTCCTCTTGGGCTGCTCCGACAGGCAGTCACTCAGGCTGCTGGGGCAGGGGGCTGTTGGCACGTGTGATTCCCAGGAGTGGGAGAACTCCTCCCTCTTGCTGCTCTCTCATCACCATTTGGCAAATGCTTGTTCCTATTTTTCATTCCTCTCTCTTGGCAGGAGTTGAGCTCACACAGATCTGTCTGTGCAGCTGGCGTTTTCCAGACCCTGGGACTGCTTGGGGTACAGCTCCCACAAGCAAGGGAATTCCCTTTTGGTAGGTGAGACCTGCTTCAGCTGGACCAGGGCTTTAAAATCCCTGCTGTCTGACAAGGAGTGTCAGAGACTGTCTGCTGGCTGTCAGAGAGCACAGCTAAAGCTGCTCTGACTTCTGTGAGAGAGCAGCCTATAAAAGCTGAATCCTGAATTAAGGCATTTACATCCTTCCATGAGCATTTAAAGTCCATAAGCTGGTTGTAAATAGCTGATGCTTGTAAGTAGGTGATGCTTCGCTGCACTGTGGAAAACTTCTTTTGTAGACTTGGAGGAGAAAATCAAATGCATCTTCTTTCCCCTTTGCAGAGGGGACAGAGTGGCCTTTCTTTCTTCAGTAAAAACAAGCAATTGTCTCAATCAATGCCAAAGCACTACCGGTACAGGAACTGAGGGGTCAGAAGCAGCAAAAGCAAAGCTGCTTCTGTTCCCTCTTGCTATTTCCTATTGTCTATTTATATTTTTTTCACATCAGAATGTATATTTTGTATAGCATATGTAATATATGTTTGTCCATTGTAACATATGTTCAGACAATAAAATGCTGTATACATTGAGTGTTTGGTGTAACTTTGTTAGTTTGCAAATCAAATAATTATATTTTGTCCTATGGTATTTAATTTTCATAGAGGGAAAAAATAGAGTAAACTTTGCCAACTGGCCATCGTCCTGGGACTCATGAGATTTGGACAAGGTGACCTCCAGAAGGTGTTCCATCTCAACCATTCTCTGATTCTGTGATTCTGATTTCAGTTTTTCTGCAGGAAGTCCCTGTGACCTTTTTGGGTTGGTTCTTCCATGGTGGCACTGACTCTGGGCCAGGAGCCTTGCAGGTCACCATCCTACCCACATTTTTCCCCTGCTTTTCCAATGCTGCCCTCCTGCAATCCTTGGATCCTCTGAAAAGGAGATTTTCTTTCCAGCAAGGAGCTGTCAGCACAAGTTGGTGGGAGCATCTCTCACGTGCTGGCTGCAGGAGGTAGGTGCTGCTGGCCCAATCCCTTCTGAAAACCAGCATGAGCTTTTTATTCCTTTGAAAAACTCCCTCTCTCTCCCTCACTGCATTCTGCTGGTTCATGTTCTGATAATTAATCACCTTTGTTCTGTCCTGCGTTCTCCACTCCTGTGCCTGTTCCCAGATCTCAGCTCCATGGAGCTTTGCCCAGGTTAACTCGAGCTCCTGCAGCTGCCTCATCGCTGCCCTTGCTGCCAGAGGCGTTTACGCCCAGGCAAAGGCTGAGAGCTGCTGCACCCTGTTCCCTCTGCCCTGGACACACCGACCTCCACGCTCATTCTGGAGAGGGACTGTGCACAGGGGCAGGGAGTGACAGGACAAGGGGCAAAGGCCTTAAGCTGATGAAGGAAGGCTTAGAGTGGATATTAGGAAGAAATTGTTCCCTCTAAGGGTGCTGAGGCCATGGTCAGGTTTTCCAGAGCAGCTGTGGCTGCCCCATCCCTTGGACTGTCTAAGGCCAGGTTGGGCAGGTCTTGGAGCAACCTGGTTTACTGGAAGGTGTCCCTGCTCATGGGCAGGGGGTGAAATAAGATAAGCTTTTAGGTTCCTTCCAACCTAAAACATTCTCTGATTCTGTGATTTATTGGCTCACACTCCTGGTAACCAGGGATTCTTCCAGCCTCTCCCCGGGCTAGGACGCTAGGACAGCAGAGTCACCTGCCACCGCAGGAGGACCCCCTTATATTTATAAACCATATTGGGGTTTCCCTGGAGCTGAAGCATACAGAGTATCCACAGCATGCCCCACATCCCATCTTTTTGTGTTCTCTTAAGTATTTTCAAGCCACCTCAATTGCAGGAGAATAGCCTCAATGATCCTAACCTGCTCCATAAGCCTTGATTTATCCAGGAGTGTTGTGGAACCCCACCCCGTGATCATTTCAACAAGATGCTCAGGAAAAACCAGCTACTGCCTTCCCTGGCAAGTTCAGCTCTCTCTAGCACAGTGTCAGAGCCAACAGCTATTGCAGATAAGATCATGAGTAGTTAATGTTCTCAGTTACCCTAGCATATTTAAAAATTAACACAAGCCTTGTGCTGATGAGAGTAAAAAACTGGGCCATTAAAGACAGGAAAAAAACCAGAAAACAATTGCATTTACCCCTGGGCTTCACTAATGACTGGGTTGTTGTAGAGGATCCTAGTCCTTCCTCTCTTTAATCCTTCAGTGGTTTAATACTGGATGCTTCATTAAAGCACCTTCCCTCTTGCCTACCAGGTTCTCCTCCCTGCCTTCCTTCACGAAGGAGTTTGTGACCCCTTTGGATGAGTCTCCAGGCTCAGATGTGATGCTCGGTGCCATGAGCATGAGCACAGCATTATCAGCACAGCATGGTGGGCAGGGGTCTGTGGCATGGGGAGGTGAGCAGGGGCAGGGGTCTGGGTGAAGTCCCCTCTGGGAGCAGCCCCAGGTGTCCCTGGGGTACATCCAGACACCCCCTTGGAAAAGTTACTCCCTCATTTCTGGGTTGATGTATTCACCTTCTGCTAAATTGAGCCCCAAGTCCCTCAGGTCTGGGCTTAGCAAGGGAATAAGCAAATTGCTGACTTGGAAGGAGGGGTCTATAGGGCTCCCAGCCTCGGGGGCTTTGGACCCCAATCCGAAGGCAGTCATGGCTGTCACCTGCACTGAGAGCCCCCTAAACTCTAGATTGCTGTTCCGTACATGTGGGAAGCTGGAAGACACAGAGGATCCTTTCTCAGAATGAACCCACATATTCATAGGTAGACAGGAGTACAGGGAACAAATAAACTCCAAATGATAGTTTTTATGGCTTTGGCCCTGAAGTGGCTCACTGGGAGCACCGGCACTGGAGGGTCAGCACCCCAGAGAGCATCAGCTGCCTCCAGCCAGGCATTGACAGCTGAGGAGCAGCAAGTGCCAAGCACAGGGGCAGATGATGGCAGAGATCACACAGAGGTGTCTGCTGCTGCAGGCAGCGATGGGCATGTGAACATGCTGTGAATGGTCCCCTGGGCTTCCCCACCTCAGAAAAGGAGTGGTCAGCACCCGTTGAGCATTGGAGACGAGATTTCCAACACTCTTTAGGAGGATGGGTGAGGTTGTGCCCTCTAGTTTATGGACACCAAGGGAGGAAGGGAACAGCCCCCTGGAGCCCTGGCACACACCAGGCCCTGGCCTTCCATCCAGTGCTTCTTTGTGTGTCTGACTTGGCTGGTTCTGGATCTGCTCTGAGCTGACCAGGATGGAAATGGGTTGAAACACAGCACAGCAGAGAAGGAGCAACCGCAGAGCATGTCCTTTAATCCAAGGGCCTTTTCCCTGCTGTGCCCAGAGGCAGCCCTGACTGGGGGTGCTATTTGGAGGCAATGGAGTGCTATTAATGCCACTGTTTATCTTGTTTTCTCCCAGTGAGTTGCCATTTATCTGCTCTTTGCAGGACATGGCACTGATCGAACTCTGAGTGGTTACTGATAGGCACGGCTGCAGGGTCACTCCTGCTCAGCCCTCTCCATCTCTTGGTGTTGTTTCACATCAGGATTTCTCTCACATGAGGCAGAGCTGGGCTGAGGGAAGGGTTAAAGCTCCATGCCAGGAGCCCCAGCCAGGGATCAGAGCATCCTGCCTCTTGGATCAGGGCTCTCATTCCACCTCATCTCTCTTGGCAAAGGCAAATCTTCTCTGAACAAGATCCTCTTGCACATAACTTGCACGTAGCACAGGATAACTGCTCTGCTTATCACTTGGAAGGTTTGATTTCACATTAGGTTTAATATATCTTCTGAAGACTTACCCATGTAATTCACCCTAGCAGCTGGAAACATCTCTGCTGTCCTTGCACAGATTTATCACTGACACCATTTGCCTGATGCTGGATGCTGCAGTTGCATCTATTGAGCAGAGTGCAGTGATTTGTTATTTGCCAAAGGGGATTTTGAGATGCAGAAATAAATGTGCTCTGCTCCATTAATAGCTAACAGCCTGCTGAGAGTGTCCCTGGCAGCATGCATGGCTTGGGAAAGGTCTGACTGAACTTGGTGAGGAGCTGTTATGTAGAACAGGACTGATCCTGTCCTGAAATATTTTAATTAAAATAAATGCCCAGGAAAAGGCCAACCATTTGTGCTGTTGCTTCCTGAGCCTCATCCCTGCTAATTAAGCAGTGTGTCAGTGCAAGTGACTTACAGCTAATGCAGCACCCAATTTGCTTTTAAATTAAAAATCATATTTTTAAAAGGTTTCATTAAGTCCTGTTTGTCTGTCTGCCCAGGCATACACATTAGCACATGCTTCACTGGTTTTTATTGACTGGCAGCAGCTCCAGGAGCCTGCATAACACAGGAGGTGTCCCCTCTCCCTCAGATGCTCCAACATGGCCAGATCCAGAGAAGTTTTGGCTGAGCCTCTGCTCTGCTTCCAGAGCTCTGGTGTTCATGTCCAGGCTGTAAAATCTCAGGACACTGCTCCTGACAGTGAGGGGTTCTCAGTGTCCTTCCAAGTGGGATGTCGTTTTTGCATCTGGTGTTTTTCCTCCCTGTGTTGGCACTGCCCAGAGCTGCAGAGGTCTGCAGCTCCTTGGTGCTGCTGGGGCCGTGCCAGCCACTTTCTGGAGAGGTTTTCCCTCTGCTGCTTCCCAGTGCAGCACCCGCCTGGACTGGCTGGGCTGCCCAAAGCAGCTGCAATATTTGTGAGTGGATTGCATAATGGGTGTCATGACCCCACAGTGACTTATGCTAAACCAAGAGCATCCAGCCTGGGAGAAATGAGCACAGGGCTCTGCAGGGACCTGGCTCCAGAGGGGACAGGGGCTTGCACAGTTGTTGCCTCCAGGTGGGGGGGAGAACCTCAGACAGACAGCAGGATGTGCTGTTCCTGTGTGGCTTCAAAATGGGGATTACAGGCTTCATGCAGGGTCCCCCAGTCCTTCACACTGTCTGCCTGCAGCACCCACCAGGCTGTCAGTCAGACCCCCATTCACGTGCTGGAGGATCCCCAAGGTCCTCAGTGAGAATCAGGGACACCCTCTCTGCAGGAGAAAGTCTTTGTGAGGGGATGGGATGGGATGGGATGTGGGATTGGGATGTGGGATGGGATGGGATGGGATGGGATGGGATGGGATGGGATGGGAGCATTTCTGGTTAGTGGGAATCCCTCACTCAGCAGAACCCAATAGCTCATTGAAACACTCCAGCAGCACTGCCTGTCTCCCAGGTAAGCCCTCTGAACCACACTTCAAGTCATGGTTCAGGTTCTTGTATTCATGTATTCGTGTATTCATGTATTCACATGTTCATGTGCTCATGTGTTCTTGTGGTTCACGACACACAGCGCGTATTCAAAAGTGGATCAGATCCTCACTCACTGGGAGGCCTCTCTTTCACACCCCCATTTTAAAATTTTAAGTATTGAGGCATAACAGAATCTTACTGAGATCCTGTCTGGGTCATGCCATGGTCTGCATGCTTGACACCAGCATTCCTACGGACTGGAGAGGTGCTGCTTGGCTCCTCTCTGGGGAGGACCTGGGAGCTTTGGCTGTGCTTGCTGAGCAAGTCTCTCCTTGGCAGCTCCATTGATGGGACTTGAATTTTGGTGAATTTCTGAACAGGGACTCAAATTACATGTGGAAGGCACATAAACACCCATAAGTTCAGTGCCCCTGTTAAGAGAAGTTCAGGCCAGCCTCATCCAGGCAGGTCTCTCAGTGGCTCAAGCCTGCTGTACTGTGGAATCAGCAGTGACATCTCCCTGCTCCTGGATTTGGGGGAAAGGAGGCTCTGGAGACTGCCCACAGCCCCAGTGCTGCATCCTGCTCGGGTCCCATGACTGTGCTGAGCTCCAAGGGCTGCCAGCGCTGCTGGCTAAAACACCTTTCCTCTTTCCCCAGTGTCACCAGAGCTGTCCCCATGGGGATGGGAGTCCCCTCTTGGCAGAAGGTGCCTGAATCCTTGCTCTGAGCTGCTGGGCTCCAGACCCCTGATTGCTGAGCTGCCATAACCTCATGGAGCCCAGCTTCTCTGGATACCTTTCAACTCTCTTAACACCACCAGACATCCTCTGCCTTGTTTTCATAGAGGCTGAAGCAGCAGCATCTTGCCTGGCTCCATCCCCCTCCTCAGCCAGCCTGCAGCAGCTATGCCAAATGCAACCTTGGTGCCTGGCTTCCCCCATGGCCTGTGTCTTCTGTGGGCTCTTGGCCCCAGGTCCTGCCCTGATGAATGTGGAACATTACTTGTGTCATTCACAGTGGTGCCTTTCTCTTCCCTGGGCTCTGTGGCCATGGAACTGGCAAGTTGCTGAGCTGGCTGAGGTGACAGTAGGGTCCTCTCACCCTCTCTGTGTCCACATCTCGAAGCTGAGATCCTGCAGTGGCTGGGATGCCCTATGACCAGTGGTAGCTGGCTCCTTGCTGCACTCCTGCACTCCCTTTCAGCCTCTGCTTGGGTCTGGCTGTTCTGTTTTCTTGCTCCTGGTTAAGGAACCCAAGGTTTTTGACAGATGCCTTTGCCATTATTCTTCCTGTAATGCTGTTGTTGTTTTCTGTTACTGTCAAATTGCATCCTCTTAAGTCCTTCCCATCCTGTCAGCTGCAGATGAGGTGCGTGAAGGCCTGAGTAATCTCTTGGCTCTGTCTGGGGAAATTGCCTTTTATTATTGATAAGGCAGCACTGCCTTTGGAGGACATGACTTGCTGTGAGCTGGAGCAGGAGCTGGGGAGCAGCACTCTGCCCTGCCAGTGCCTGTGGCTGCTCCCAGGGAGCTCAGTCTGCCCCTGGCCTGAGGGGATGGGGAAAAGAACCAAGCAATGCTGCAGCATGGTGAGTCTGACACTGGGAAACTTTTGTCAGGCACCTCTCCTAGAGGAGAAGTCTGCTGCAGGAAAGGGGCTGATCCTGCTTTGGGGCATCTCAGCTTCTCCTCCTGCACCTCACGGGAACAGGGCACCCATCTTCCCACTTTGTGCTTGTCCCCATTGCAGGTGAGTTGTGTGGCATGGAGGTGTGTGTCCACCTTGGCTGAAAGACAAGCCCTGTGAGGATGGGACACTGGCCAGGAAAATGTGCCATCCTGGCTGATTTGGGCTGGGGGCTGCTGTGGACAGAGGCGAGCCATGCATGTTCACATCCAAGCTCCCATTTCATTCAATCCCCTTGGGTCCTGATGGGGACTCAGGGGAAAATAAATCTGGGTCATGGCAAGAACTCCCTATCTGAACATTTAATATTTATGTGTATTTACAGCATGTTCCTGCACCTGGCTGCACAGGAGGGGCTGCAGTGCTCAGAGCAGTGAGTGTCCCCACACGTGTTGTGGAGTGAAGGCTTAGATGTGACAAAGTGGCCATGGGCCCCTTGGCTATGTGTGGCCTGGACATGACTGGCTCTGGTTCTGGCTCCTGTGCCCATGGCTCTGCTGCTGCTCTTGGTTTGCTCCCACTCAAGATTGGCACTGGCTAATGGCCAGTGGAGTACCTGGAGCTGGAGGAAAAGGGTAGAGGGTGCTGGCTGGGAGCGCACAGGGAAGGACACTGCTCCTCTGAGCACCAGTATCCCCTTTCCAAAGCGGATCTTGAGCCACCAAGGAGCTCCAGTTACACTTCACTCCATGAACAGTCCCACTTTTGCAAAGTGACTGGCACTTCCCATGATGTGCTAAAATGTCCTTGGCACCAGAACAGTTCCTGCAGTGTGGTTCAGCTTGTGTGAGCTGTTGCCACCCCTAAAGCTCTGTATAGAAGACGAGGCACTGCTGGGCTGATGCAGAACAAGAGGAGTAGGGCAGACCCCACTCCCAGGTGCGGGAAGAGGCGGCTCGGAGATCCATGAGGCACAGGGCAGCTGCTGCATTCCAGGGTGCAGTTCCCACGCACATTTGCCGTGCCACACAGGAGTGCCACACAGGAGTGTGGCCAATGCTCAGCTGCCCCTTTAGCCTTTCTGCCAGGCAGCCCACAGGGATCTGCCAACAGAGGGCACAGGAACGGCACCCCTGGTGACAGTGCTGCGTCCTGGGACGGAGGCTCCACAGGACCTGCTGCCACCACTGGTACAACGTGACAAACTGTGCTGACCCTGCTTTGTGGTGCTGTGGGGCAGGACAGACTGATGGTCTCTCGAGACAGCACCCAGCTGCCCAAACAGGATCCAGGCTCTTGAGGACGGAGTTCATTGTGCTTCCATGAAGGTCATACCCTTGGTGTGGGAAGGGGCTGAGGGTCCTGTGCCAGCGCCCTTTGGTGATGAACTGGGCCGAAAACTGCCAAGTCAACACAAATAGAGCAAAACACTCTTATTGGAAGCCACCATAGCAAGCTCTATTATTTTGCTGATAAATCTGATTTTTAAATGAGCTGCATGTCAAACTGGTAAATAATGCATCTTGTAAATGAAGAGAGCTGGAACCAGCAGGAACAAGCAGCTGGTGCTGCAGGTACAGCAAGTCCTGCACAGCAGGGAGAGCAGTGCCTGCAGTTCTTGGGAGCACATTCCCTGCACTGCTTCTCAAATTGCTCTTTAAAATCTTTAGTTCCCACAGCACATTCCATAGGCATTTCCCATAAGCATAAATCCAGGAGTAGCACCGATGGAACTAAAAGGTTTTCTATATATGAACTTCAGAGGACGATAGGGAAAGTGGGAGGCTCCTGAGGCAACAGCCCTTGGGAGACATGGATCTTGCCCATTTCAGGAGCATTTGCAGCCACAACAGAGCCATTCTGGTGGTCTTCTCTCTCCAGATCCTGGCAAACAGCTTTTCCTAGCCCCTTACCACCAAGACTTGAGTAGAATAAATTGTTAATTGCTGCTTCTGAAGGATCATGGAATCGCAGAACGGCTTGAGGTGGAAGCAACTATAAACTCATCTCTTTCCAGTCCTGCCATGAGCTGGGACACCTTCTTCTAGACCAGCCTGCTTCACCCTGGCCTTGAACACTACCAGAGATGGAGTGCTTCCAGGATGGCTGTTTGACTTCCTTTCCTTGCAATGGCAAAGGCCTTTTCTGGGGTTCCTGTGCTGAAATCACACCCTGACCAAACCCAACACCAACACCTCTGGGGCAAAGGTCTGGACTTGTGCCAGGCTGCCATCGGCTGAGCTCAGCCAGGAAACAGTGCCCAGCAAATGGCAACCAGGCATTGTGTTCAGAGGCCTCATTTATGGAGCTGCTGATGAGGCATCAGTGACTTTGATAATGTCAAGGACTAGAAAGTAAATGTTTCCACTATAAATCTTGTCTGCTTTAAAAGTAGGTTATACTTTCAAAGTGCTTTAGTTCTTAGGAATTTAATATTTCGATGTCAATTGTAAGACAAGTAATTGGATGGGGAGAAAGTTGTTACTGAAACCTGAGATTAAAGGTAGGATTTGAAATGCTGTGTTGTGTGCAGGTGGATGTTTTTGTTCACTGCAAATGTGACTCTGGAGGTTTAGCAAGCACCATTTGTGTTTGAAATCATGGAAGTATAGCACATCCTGAGCTGGAAGGGATCTGCATGGATCAGCTCCTGGCCCTGCACAAGAGAACCCCAAAATCCACCCTGTGCCTGAGAGAATTGTCCAAATGCCTCTTGAGCTCTGGCAGCCTTGGGGCCGTGACCATTCCCTGGGGACTCTGTTCCAATGCTCAACCACCCTCTGGGGGAAGAACCTTTACCCAATATCCAGCCTAAATCTCTCTGCACCCATGGAATGGCCCTGGACTACTCTCCCAGCGCTTGCCATGCCCAGGGTACTCATCCACAGAGTGGTGTGTCCATGGAGGGAGCGACTCCAGACCCGGGCTCAATCCTCCCTGGGAGTGGGTTATTTCAGTCTCACCGAGTTTACATTGAGGTTATCAAAAGCTCTTTCTCCCCATGCTGGGAGATAATTGGGCTGCTTCTAGCAAAAACTCTACCTCTTCCTGCCCTCATTCACCCCTTTCTGCCTAGGAAAGGAGTTTCCTACTTCCCATGAGCAAAACTTCCCTGCTCCATCCCTTTCCACATTGCAAGCTGCACTGCTGTGAGCTGGCATCAGACTCTGAGGTGAGTCCAAGCGCTCCCGTGGGGCTGCAGCACCATGGCCATGGATTTCTGAGGTGGGCTGAAGCAGTACTGGTGGAGATCCTGTGGCACTCCCTGGGGAATTGCTCTCCCTGTGCCGTGCTCTCACCCAAGGGATGCCAGAGCCGTGTCCCAGAGCGCCATGCCCAGCCTGCCTGAGCTGAGAGGAAAATGGGCTCAGTTTAATGACAAGACTTTGATATTCCAGCCTTAAACTTCCTGTAAACCAATGGCTGCTGGACAGGTGAGCTGGGCTCCTGTGCCTAATGTAGATTGATAGCAGATCAGATTTTCTGTCTTAATTTGTTTATGACCTAGAGAATTAGCAGCCAGGATCTGCTATCCTGCCAGTGCACTAATGACTCTGGCAAGAGAAGGGCTCCCCAGGGAAGCAGTGATATTTGCTAACCTTTTCCTGGTTTGCTTTACATAATAACACACTCCTCCAAATGTCCTCAGCATGACTGGCCATTCCCCTTCGCCTGCACCCACCTTGATATTTCAGTTTTTAAATTTCAAGACTATTGCACAGTAAGAAAATGTGCTGAATGTCTCATGTCATTCATTTTCCTTCTCCCTTCAGAGGCTATTCTTAGCCATTCCATCAGTTTAGCAATTTAAAGGGAGGTACTTTTCCTTCTCAAGGTCTCTAAAGATTTCCTGTATCCATATGTCCAGCTAGAAAAGAAAAACAATCTGAATCTGCCTGCCAGGCTGCCCTTCAGGTCACTGGTTTTCTCCAAAATGGGTTGCAAGTCTGGGAGCATACCAGAGACCCTCTCCAGGGGCATTTCCAAAGGTAGTGGGACAGCTGAGCACACAGCATGCTGAGGATCAGGCAGGACACTCCAATGACTCACCATTCCAATGAGTGTCACTGAAAAATATCATGGAATAGCCCTAGAGAAAAGGACCTATGGGTGCTGGTGGGTGAGATGCCCCAACCACATATGCTGGGACTCAGAAACCCCCCCGAGTGTTGGGCTGATCTGATTGCACAGCGTGGGCAGCAGGGGAGGGGAGATTCTGCCTTGCTCAGGTGAGACCCCACCTGCAGAGCTTCCTCCAGCTCTGCGAACCAACATCAGAAAGGTGTGGAGCTGCTGGAGCAAGTCCAGAGGAGACCACGGAGATGCTCCAAGGGCTGAGCTCAGTGCCCAGTGAGGAGGCACATGTTGCAGAAGGCAGCTGCCTGGACCCTGGGGCTGTGGGATCTTCTGCCCCAAGCACCGGATTCATCGGTGGAAGGGACGCAGATGATGGGCCTTCCTCAGAGCTGGGCCATGACAATCCTCCTTCAGGAATGCAGCAGTCACAGCTGTGCCATTCCAGGTAGGACAAAACAATGAGAAATTAATCAACTGATTAAATTAATTAACGAATTACAAACACACCAGCCAAGTTTCCTGCTCTCCTCACTCCCAAGCAGCCACTCTCCCCCATGTTCAGTACCCAGGGGTGGGAGGTGTACAAATGGAGATAATGAATGGAGTTTGTCCAAGCTGCCCAGTCCAAGTGCCAGTAGATGCAGCTACTGCTGTTACATGCTGCCATTTATGAGTGTTTTTATTTCTACAGATTCTTGACATTAGAAGCCCATAATTAAGATAATTAAAACAAAGACATTTGCTTTGTAAACAGCATATATTTCAATAGGATATTTTAATTTACAGGTGAAAGTTCTGAACTTACTATTTAAATAATATTATCTGTATTGACAGCATGCTATATAGATCTGACTTGTTTAGGGTATTTATGATATTTGTTTCTTTTTTAGTCCCTTTCAATTTGGTGAACACACATCATACCTCTAGGAAATGACAGAGTAGTTCCTCAGGGAAGCTAGGCAGAGCTGTGCTGGTGGTGGCTGGGATTGCCATGGGGAGGGTCTTTACAGAGCTATAGCTTGGTTGAGGCACTGCAGTGATCCTGGAATCATACAATACTGAACTGGAAGGGATCCAGAATAATCATCGAGTTCAACTCCTGGCCCTGCACAGAACAACCCCAAAATCCTCCCATCTGCCTGAGGGCATTGTCCAAAATGCTCCCTGAGTTCTGTCAGGCTTCGGGCTGTGACCGCTTCCCTGGGGAGCCTGTTCCAGTGTCCATGATACTCTACAGCATGAGTTTGTGTGGCCTCTGATCTCTCCAGAATACTCGAGAGATTCTGGCTCTGGGAAATAATTTCTCACTTTACTGTGTTAGTGAAAATAGCTGCTGTCAGCATCCAGGAATTCCTGTGTGCCAGCAGTGGGGTGAGAGGTTATAAGGGGCTGGTGCTCATCCTGCCAAGGGAGCTGAGTGTCTCCCATGTTCTCTGCTTTGCTTTCCATCCCTGGCCCCTGAGGCAGCCTCACAGGCAGCTATCCTTCCCTGCTCCAGCAGGTGCAGGAAACTTCTGCCTGCTTGTGCCTTCATCCCATCTGTGCCTCCATCCTGCCCACGCCTTCATCTCAGCCGTGTCTTCTTCCTGCCCATGTCTCACTCCTCCAGCTGTGCTCTTACAGAACAGGCAGCAGCAACAGCAGGCATTGCTCCTCCTCTAGACCCAGAGATTGCCTTTTCCCCTCAGCAATGTCTCTGGGAAGGTTTTTTTCAGTGACATTGTCCCTGTGAATTTTGGTGTCACCCCAGTAGCAGGTGCACGGACAGTGCCTGCAGCCAAGCTCCTGCCAAGGACAGGGATGGGGATGGTGCTGTCACCGATGTCCCCGTGCTGGCTCCTGGGTAACAAGTGTCTGCTCTGCTTCGCCTGACAGTGCTCCAGAACACAGTGCACCTTCCCTCAAGAGATAGCTGCAGCTGGTAGCCCTTCATCTCTCAGGCTTAAAAATAGTCACCAGCATTATAAACAACCTTGCATGGAACACAACAGAAAACTTGTTTTTCATTCTCTCCATTTTCCTTGTGGGAGCAAATGCTCTTATCTCCTTTCTGTGCTTGGTTGACTGCTCTGTGCAGGAGAGAGACATGAAGGATACAGCATAGTTTTGATGCACTGAGCTCACATGCCTAGAGACTCCAGCTCTGTCAGCTGGGCTGCCAGGTGATGGACAAGATGCTCTGCTCCTCTTATCTTGCTCGAGCTTGTCTCCCACCAATCCAGCCACTGCTGTTTTCCATCAGTCTGCATCTCTCAGCAAGAGGCTGTGCTGTGGGAAAAACCCCACTGCTGCGTTTATCCATGCAAGCCAATCCTCAGAACCATGGCACCAGGCAGCACTCAATGTGAACCTGCAGTTAATTACGCATTCTTGCTAAAATAACTGAGTAGCCTACATTCTGGTATTTGCATCCTAATGAATTTATGTGTCATCTTGTTACATGCAACCTTTGTGTTCTGTAAATACCAAATTAAGTTCATTGTTCAGTCTTGAGGTGCTTGAGGCACAAGTACTCCACAACTAACCTCCCAATTGGAGAAGGCTGGACTCGATGGTCTTGGAGGTCTTTTCCAAATGTAATTATTCTATTACTTTATTCTATAGTTATTCCAGGAACTCAGCTGGGGGAGGGCTCAGTGCCAGACCTTGCCAGGGACAGAGTTGGACTCTGCTGGGCAAACAGTGAGATGTGACTTCGGTGCCAGACCAGTGCTGGGTGCCCCCTGCCACCAGCCCCAGCTGCTGGAAAACACTGCTGATGTTCTGCATCATGAAAGGGGTTCCTGAAGAGTCAGAGAAGAAACTACAAAACCATAAATTAACCTGGAGAACAGAAAAGTGTAATCCTATCGACTTCAGTGAGAGTTAAAAACAAACAGTTCTGTTAACTATTAATTGTTATCATTGATCAGAAGCCCAACCTGTGCTCTATGAAGAATATTGAAGCTTCTACAAAAGTTACCAAAATGATGCCATGCTCCCTTTATGGCTCTTTACAGAACATTCCTTATTGTCAATGTTTTTCATGTTTGCTACCAAAATACAGATGATAGCTCCCTAAAAAACTGTGCATGTTAGTTAACCTCATTAAATCCTAAAGGATTAGTCAGCTGTTCCTCAAAGTTATGTGGCTTGGAAAGTGATTTTCTAATATGCAAACTTCAAAGGAAGTTTCAAATCCTGCAGTGTAAGTGAGACAGAAGAATGTTAATCCACTGGAGTGCAGCTTAATGTCCTGTTTAATTTTTTGTCTTGCTTGGTCTCTGTAAGCAGCTGGACATGAAGACTGCTTGCAATTCAGCCTCCCCTTGTACCACCCCACTCATGGAACACAGATTCCTCTTCCACATGGATGACTGTGCATGCAGGTATGACCATATTCCTGTGTCCTTTCCCTGACTTATATCTATGCACCGTCACAAACCTGACTAGGGAGGGACTCCCCAGGCCCACTGCTAGCTGATTACAGACTCTTAGAATGGTTTGAGCAGGAAGGGACCTAAAAGCTCACCTCATTCAAAGTCCCCTGCCATGGGCAGGAACCTCTACCACTATCCCTGGTTGTTCCAAGCCATGTACAACCTGGCCTTGGACATTTTCAGGGATGGGGCAGCCACAGCTTCTCTGGGCCACCTGGGCCAGGGCCTCAGCACCCTCACAGGGAAGAACTACTTCCTAATACCTACCCTAATTGTTGCCTGTTTTAGTTAGTGTTAGGGAGCACAGGGAGTCTGTGCCTTCCCAGCATATCATGTGGAATTGGGAACCATTGCACAGGCTTGGTGGGGACTACCCTGACTCAAATAAACAATGCTATGAACTGTGAAGTAATGAAGGAATTAAGCACACTGCATTTTGAGAACACAAAGAACTGAAACCCACAAATTAATTAAAGTTCACAGCCCCCCTGTGCAATGCAGAAGTAATTGTTCAGTTCATAGTTCATGTGGGAGGAGAGGGAAAGTGATGTGGCACAGTGGTAGCGGGTCTGTAAAGAAATACGAGAAGCACAAGTGGCACTTCATACCCAAGAAGCTTTTCCTCCTCCAAGAAGCTCCTCCTTCCTCTCCTGGGGCTCACAGAGGACTGGAGGAGCTTGTGTGCTGGCTGAGCACTCCAGTGCTGAGTGGAGTCTGGACCGAAACCCCTGGCTCTGGTCCCATCCCCCTGCCCCTCCCCATTAAGCCCTGCAGCATCAGCCACATTCTGCCAGGACACTAAGAGGAATCTTGGGATCCCCACTTATAAGTGCTGGAGGATGTTGCTGTAATGGAGACAGCAAGCAGTAAAGTCAGCAATCCAGGCTGAATAATGTATTCACTGCTGTGCTATCAGCTGGGAAACCTGTTAGTAATAAAAAGACACGAGAAGAAGTAAAAGCACATGAATGTTTAAAGGGACAAGGGCATTCTCAAGGATGACACTTGGGCAGGCCCAGTGTGAGTTCGAGTGTCAGACATATCAAAAGGCTGTTGTATGGAAGCATTTCAGTGTGTCTGACATGCAGGGAGCGCAGCTTTGCCTCAGGGATCTTATTTCATTCACCTAAAAATGAAAAGCATCACATCATACTCTGGAGACCAATGAAAGATCTTGACATTGGACTCAAGGATCTCAAAAGTCTTTTCCAATCTGAATGGTTCTCTTTTCTTCCAAGTAAAGCAGCAGTATGAGAGGAAATGGCCTCAAGCTGTACCAGGGGAACTTTGCACGAGACTCTAGGGAAAATTTCTTCACCTAAAGGGTTGTCCATCACTGGAACAGGCTGCCCAGGTCAGTGGTGGAGTGACCATCCTTGGAGGGATTGAAAAGATGCGTAGATTTTGGCACTTGAGGACAAGGATTAGTGATGGTCTTGGCAGTCCTGGATTAATGGTTGGACTTGACAGCCATAAAGGTTTTTTCTGACCTAATTGATTTCATGATTATATGACTCCTGACCCTTATGCCAATAACAGATAGTGTCCAAACCCACAGGAGCCATCTAGCAACAGGACACGCTCTTTTCTCTTTGCGGAACTGTTTTTGAGGGCTGACAGTGAAAGATGAAGCACTGTGTACTCCCTCCTCTCACCCTTCAGTGAGGTTGAGCCCAGCAGTGGGAGTTGAGAAGTGATATCTGTAAAACAGATGCATCAGCAAAGAAATAAAAGTCCCTGCTTTGTGAGAGGGAAATTAACTTTGACATCTTAGTTATAAGTCAGAGGAAAGGTTGGTGCTGGAATAGTCAGCTTTGAAGACTATCATATTGTCATTATTCATTAATGACTACAAAAGAAGCTATCTCTAAATGATAATGATGGAGTAGAATGGTAAACCTATGAAGTTTCTATTAGATCCATTTACTCCCAAACTGCCCTTTGCTGATAACTTACTAACAAAACCCAGCAATATTAATCAGATTTTGGCTACAGTGATATGTGTTGCTGTACAAACACTGACAGGAGAGAAAAGAATCTAAAAATAACCTTTTTCCCTCTGTTTAGAGCAACAATTTAATAACTGAATTATAATAGGACAGGAGCTCCAGAATTATGGATGTCATAATGCAGTGGGAGGATTTTTGTCTGGCAGATACAGGAGGGGAAAAAAAAAACCTAAAAATGACATAAAGGTGCCTCACCAGTGTTCTCAGAGGAGCAGTGACATTGGTACATAAACTCTGGTTCTGAGACTGCCTCTGCAATGTTCTGAGAACCATGGTGAAAGGGAGGAACCCAATCCAGAACTGGACACAGTGAAGTGAGAAGACAACATTTTATTTCTCAGTGGATGCTCAGCTGTGGCACCTCTAAGCAAGAATGTTGTGGAAGTCACAGAAAAGAAGGAGACTTTTACATCTCAAGCCTGGGGAGCTCTGGGTGAGCTGCCATGTGGTGCAGCCCCAACCCAAGGTAACTCTGAACCCAAATTTTTTCCAAAGTTCTGGCGCTGTTATAGCCACAGTCGGGTGACCTCTGCCTTGAGGTGAACTTTTTTTCTGTCAGAGTGTATTATTCTACTTCTTGTACTAAAATGTAAATTAACTTAAAGCCTTTGTAAGCAGCTTATTCAATATGAGCTATAGTTACAGCTGGGGCTGTAAAAAATGCTCTCTGTAAAACTTCTATCAAAGTTATTTTGTGTTATTATTGCTTTCTGTGATGTGTCTGGATTTCCCAAACAGCAAATAATTCTGCACTTATCTTGGTTCCTTTGATAATATTTTTTATGACAGGTCTACTGAGACTCTAGCTACATCACTAACATTCAAAAAGAAGAATGGGCACAGCCTTTTCTAAATAAGTCTGTGCAAACCCTTGCATGTTGCTGCTTCAATACTAATAATGGAAAGACAAGGAATGTATTAATCGTACAGATTTGTACAAGTAATGTAACTAGATCTGCATGAGCTGTTGCTCAGAATAACAAAGGCAGTCATCCTTCAACTGGGCAAGGCTGATCTGCTCAAATGAGGCTTTCTGGAAGGTTCAAGCAGTTGGAAGACTGACAAAGTGACAAAGTCAGTGATGTCAGTAGCAGTCAAAGAAAGGTTGGCTGTGTCACTCTGAAATCGCACCTGGAACACCTGGGAGCAATCCCAGGAGAAGGCTGATGCACACACAGATAACCCTAGTGCTGCCTCCAAATGAAGGGTTGAGGGGAAAAGGAGACTTTATTTTCACTTCTTAACTTCCTAACACTCCACCACTCCTGCTTTATCTTCTTTTCTAGAAATCAAGAGAATTGTTAGTGTGTTGTTGCAGCTCAGGCCCCCTCTCCTCTGTCAGTAGGACTGGTGGAACTGGAGAGGGCAGGACAACGCCTCAGTCCTCTGACACTGGTTCCAGTCCAGTCCACTCAGATCTTTCAAGGTGTCTGTGAAATACAAGCTCTGACCTCAGGTGCAGGACTCAGGCTGGGAGGCGATGACTGACTAAAGTGGGAATCAACTCTCAAGAAAACAGATTTTCCTTTTGCGCTCTCCAGAGAAGTTTGTGCAAAAACACAGAGGACTGGTAGTGTTGCTCTATGAGCTTTGACTGGTTCTCCTTGTTACTGCTCAAGCAGCTGATATTCAGGGAAGAGAGAGAAAGTGACTGCTGCAAAGGAATCAAAGAGAAGCTGGGGATTACTTTTATGAGATAGAGACTGAGACAGGCTTCTGGACCATGCCAGCTATACCAAATCCCTGTGAACAGGGTTATAAAACTTGATAAGGCTGCTACAGATATTTCAGATCCTATTAAAGATGTGAAATCATTGACAGAGATGAGCCACTTAGAGATGTTAACTCACTGCTGGTGAAGGAGGCTGACAGCAAGGAGAAGGTCAAGCGAAGGATTTTAGTGGATGATGATCAGAAACACACCCAAGTGGGGAGAAATGGCTGAATGGATGGTAAAAATGGTAAAACATCACCAAACCAACAGCTTCTGCCATTCTTCATAAATGGATGAACAGCTTACTTTGCCAGTCAGTCTCTCCTGCAGAGGAGAGTTGGCCTGAGACACCCATTTCCCAGGGTTTTATCCCAACTCAGACCATTCCCAGGCATTAAATTTAGAGCTACAAAGTTGATCAAGAGACTAGAGCATCTCTCTTATGAGGAAAGGCTGAGGGAGCTGGGCCTGGTCATCCTCAAGAATGGGGCGACAAAGAGGAGGCCACATCCATGTCCATAAGTGTTTGAAGAAGGTCTGCCAAGAACATGGACCAGGCTCTGCTTGGTGGTGCCCAGCAATAGAACAAGAGGCAATGGGCACAAACCGATGCACAGGAAGTTCCATGTGAATATGAAGAATAACTTCTTTATATGTGAGTGATACAGCACCGGAACAGATTGCCCCAAGAGGGTGTGGAGTCTCTCTCACTAGAGATAATGAGTGGTCTGTACACAATCCTGTGCCATGTGATCTGGCATGACCCTGATGAAGCAGAGAGGCAGGACCAAATGACCCACTGTGTTTCCTTCCAACCTAACCCATTCTGTGATCTGTGATTCTGTAATTCAGTCGCAGTGGCTTTGCCACTGCAGCTCCCTGTCAACAGTCCCCTGGCCCTGTCATACTTGGTCCTCACTTCCCAAACAACTCAGTCCTGCTTGCCTCTCTCAGCCATGCATTTTACTGCTTTTCTCCAGCCTTGTTTATTCTTCAAAGCATTAAGCTCTAGATCTAGGCTTAAACACTTCATTACTACTTTTAGTCTCTAAATCCAATATGTAGATTTCAAACTCATGCTGTAATTCTGTACAACCGCGTGACTCTCCAGTCAGTGTTTGACTGGGCCTTTATCCCCTCTTTGCATTCATTGGCGTCGGCTTGATCACATCATCTGTGTCCCAGAACAAGTAGCGGAGGGTGATTTGCTTAGGCTGCTTCTTTATTCACATTGACAAGTCCTCTTAGTTCATCTCATTAGCTCTACCGCAGCATCCGACCGTACTTGGAGCAGGCACATGTGGAGCAATCTCTGTAGTTACTCTTAAAATTTATTCTGGAGGTTTTGACTCCTGTGGGGGTGGCACAGAGGAAAAAGCAAAGAGGATGAAAAGAAAGTGCTTGAGAGTATATGATTGTATGTCCTGTACAACCTTGCACGACACCTGCTCTTGGAAATTATTCCCCTTGTTCCAGAAGTGCCTTGTTTGTTGCTCTCCTCCCCCTGCTTTTTTTTTTTTTTTTTTTTTTTTTGGCCAGCTTGAGGATAACTGAACACTGCTGTCATTGTACAAAGCAGTACAATACAGGTCAGGAGCAGACTCATCCCTTGCCCAAGCTTTTAACCTGTTAGCAGTTGTTTGTGTCAAACAAACAAACAAACCATTTTGTGTCAGTTTTTCCCATATTCTCTGTCACACGGTAACAGAGCTTCCTTCAATTGAGGTGTCTTTCTTTTCATGAGTGTTAGTTTAAAAGGATTTGTGGTGTTTCAGGTGCAAAATGGTGTTGAATATGCAGCTGGAAAATTGAGGCATACAGAGGATCCGTATTTGCTGTCTGATTTACTGTAAAATCTTGGTTGAAACACCTAAAATTCCCAGCCCAACACTCTTGCTGTTTACAGGATTACTGAGGAGATGTTCAACACTAGTTACTGGTGACTGGTGATAGTAGTACTGAAGGAATAACATGGAGCTGTGTCAGAGGAGGTTTAAGCTGGATATTGGGAAATGATTCTTTTCTCCAGAGGGAGGCACTGAAAATGCTCCCCAGGGCAGGGTAGTTGTCATGGAAAAAGACTGCCAGAGCTCAAGGAGTGTTTGGAAAACACTCTCAGGCACATGGTAAGATTTTGGGGTTGCCCTGTGCAGGACCAGGAATTGGACTGGATGATTGTATTTTATGATTCTCTGATAGTATTGTATGCAATGATCAGTAGTTCTGCACTGCTCAAGAATGGTTATTTATTTGTGAAAGAGGAGCAAAGAAAGATATACCACTGTGTGGATGCTATTCCTGCTGGTACGGCCTCCCATTTGTCTGCTGTACTGACGTGTTTATAAAATACAGGGCGACTTATGGTGCAGCTCTGCATCAGTGAAGCATGCATTGATCCCTGTCTACAGCCTGCTGGGCTGATGCATTCTGCATTCCCAGGTGAGGAGCGCAGACACCAGGGATTACACCATGGAGCGCAGCCCAGGGTGACAAAGACTTCTCTTGAGGCTTGGATTTATTCTCTGGTAAGGTCTGGTTCCATGGCAGCTTCTGCTCTTCTACAAGTTAATTTATGACATGTTTAAAAGTTTGCCTTCAGATAAATGTATCTTAGAGTCTCACAATTTTCAAATAGATAGTCCTGGATATGTCTGTCAACAGAACAGCAAGTGCCTGCCTTTGAAGCACTCTTATTCAATTGTGATTTGTTTGTGCTTCCTTAGAGGCATGGAGCTTCCTGAATAATTTGTTACCCTGTGTTTGAGATGAGGGGTCTGTTAGGGAAGAACACTGTGCCCACTGCTGCTTCCTGGCAACTATTTTTGTTTTCAGTTGATGCAGTGGAGTTAACCATCACTTCTTGGTTCTCCCAAAAGCTGTCGCAACATTGTGGTCACGTAGTGATGTTGTGAGACAGTCAGAGCTCCTGTGTGGCCAGTCACCAGGAAAATAGGAAATAACACCCTTCTGCATAAACAAATGCCTGCTCTGTATCAGTGCAACTGGCTTTCACATCATCCTTGCTGAGGATGAAGATGTTCTTATTTTGCATATGTTCATGTTGTGAGTATTTTGCCTCTGTGGGGGCTCTCTTTCCTGTAAGCACAGGACTGCTGACCTACACATTGCACCAAGATTTGCATGGCAGGCATTGAGCATGAGGAAAAGGACTTCAGAGGAGCCCAAACACAACACCACAATTCCTTTTCTCTGAGAAAGTGTGTCTTCATGCTCCAATTAAACAGCGCTTTGACATGTTTTTGCTGTTTTGATTGCCTTTGAACTTTGGCAGTGTGATAAACAAACTTTGCTTCCTTTCCTACCAAAACCTGTGCTGCCTTGAAATTGTTTATGTCCTTCATTCTGATGTGACAGAACTTAGCATCCTCTTCTTGTGGTATTCTACATGTGCTGAAGCCAACAGCAGAGTGGAATGGCAACTACCACAGTGTGATGGGTGATGAACCAGGGATGTTGGAGCTCTGATATTTCTTCAATGGCCCCTTTTAGGCCACTGAGAGCTCCAAACATTAATGATTCCTCAGCCCTTGGCAGGTCGGCACTGGTGGGGGTGCAGGGCACCCAAGGCTGTGCAGACACTTCATGTGTGTGGGATCTGTGATGAGTAATCTGGAACAAGGAATGAAAGCAGGACAAATGGACTAAAACTACAAGCCAGTTCCCAAACAGCCTGTACACGTTTCAAAGTTTGTTCATGGAGAACAGTAGAGCAGGTCCCATGGGGTGAGGTGTGCTGTGTGGGGTGGGCTATGCCAAAATTACCATGTGACATAGGGGGCCTGCCCCAACCTCCACCAGTGTCCAGGCCAGCAGAAGGGACAGCAGGGATGCCGGGGCAGGGCTCCGAGCAGCCCCACAGGCTGTGGTCATTATCTGAGAGCAGTGCCACATATCTGGATTCGTCTGTGGTGCCAGAGCATTCACATGCCAGGTGCTGAAGAGGAGATGGGGTATTGGCAAGTGATGCAGAGAAAATACATTCAGCAACACTGTTTTCTCTCTCAGAATACAATGAGACTAGCAGGTAGATGTGCAGCTCCAAAAGAGGATTATGGTTCATGTAATGTACAATGAATCTGCCCAACTTACTGGCATCATAAAATTTGCAATGATTAGGCAGCTTGTTTTGGCTTTTAAGTTTATATGGAAGCATACTGTTAAAGACAACAGCACTTTCATTGCAGAACAGCTGTTTCATGACTTGTTTTTTTTTACCAGTGTTACTAACTGGCACATCTCAACATTTTGGGGCAGCCTCCCATTTCAGGTGGGCATTTCAATCCAAGGTTTGAAGTCTTGACCAGTGAAAAGACTGAACAGCATTTTCCTAAGGTGAGGGGTCTGCTCAGGGGGATGGACAAACTTCCAGCTCTGGAGCCAAAAGGACACTCAACTCTTCCTTGAGATGTCCACACTGTCTACACAGGACTCTGTGCATTCTGTGGAACATCTGGCAAAAGCTGCTGTCAGCAGCTCATAAATTACAGCTCACGCCTGATATCACAATTTCCATGTGAAAAATTGAAGGTTGATTTCAAACAATGTGACTCTGTCCCTTTTAATGTCCAGTTCACAAGTACCACAAAGCTTTCAGCCTTCTTGCTTCCATTCTGCAAGTGTGAAAGAAAATTTATCTCTGGCAGTTTTTTCTGTGCCTGTTGGCAGGTGACCCAATGTGCGTCAAACAGCAGCAAATATGATGAGCTGAACTTAGGCTTGTTGCAACCCCATTAGTGCCGGAGGCACTGCACCTCAAATGTATCAGAAGCATTTGGTTAATGTCCCCAAACAAGTTTGGATTACATTGTTTCACCCCAGCGAGCACAGTTTTATTATAACATTGTTGTTCTTCTGACTTCTTTGGAAGCATTCTTGGTTTTGGTTTTTTTGGTTTTTGTTTTGTTTTTTGTAAAAGCCATAGACTAACAGGCCTTAATGGTAGTAAAGTCTCTAAGAACTGGAAAATTCCTGGTTGCAGAAGTCATTGTTTTTTGTTACGAGTAAGTTTCTTAGCGGTTTCACTTGCTGCTATTTACTGTTGCAAAATTCAGTGTTGAAATCTGATACTTGTAACCCGCGCCCGGGCCGCGGCAAAACAGGAGGGCGTGGCCCGTGAGGCCGGTAGGGCGCGGCGGAGACGGGAAGGGCGGGCCCGGAGGGGCGGGAAGGCGAGGCGGGGCCGAGGCGGGGCCGGGGCGGTGCGGTGCGGGGGCGGCAGTCGGGCGGCAGCCGTGGCTGGGGCGGAGCGGCGGCGGCGGCGGCGCGGGGTGGGTAGCGTCGCCCCGTGTTGCGGCATGTCCAAGACGCTGCGGAAGAAGCGGCACTGGCTGAGCAAGGTGCAGGAGTGCGTGGTGTCCTGGGGCGGCCCAGCGGGCCCCGACCCCGATCTGCTGCGCGGTGGCGCCGAGCGCGGCGAGTTCCCGTACCTGGCGGGCCGCCTACCCGCGGGCGGCGAGGGAGCGCCGGGCCCCGCGCTGCTCTCGGGCAAGGCGCCGGCGCCGGGGGACGTGCTGCTGGAGGTGAACGGTACCCCGGTGAGCGGCCTCACGCACCGCGACACGCTGGCCGTGGTGCGGCACTTCAGGGAGCCCGTGCGCCTCAAGACCGTGCGCCCAGGTAAGCACCCTCCGCCGCCAGCCGCACCGCGGCCCTCCCGCCGCCGCCCAGCCGGCCGCGCCTAGGCCCGGTCGCGCCGGCGCCTGCGGGGCGGCGGGAGGGCCGCGGCGGGAAGCGGCGCCCGGAGGGAACCGGGGGGAAACCGGGCTGTGGACGCCGCGCTGGGAAAATTTCCGCGGGTTCGGGAAGGCGCCGCTGCCGGGGTGGGAGGGTGATGCAGAGGGAGAGGCCGTCCCACAGTCCCGGGTCTGCTCCGGGACCATGCTCGCTAACCCGGCCCGTCCTGGTGGCTTCTCCCGAGGGTCCGCATTCCGGCTTCGCGGCCGTGCGGTGTTTATGCGGGTGTGACCCTCGCGGGGTTCCGTGTGACTCAGTGGCCCCTGCAGGGTCCGGTGTCCGCATCCCCCTCTCGGAGGTGCAGGAGGTGTTTTCCGTGGTGTTTATATAATCCGCTGCTTGCATAGGTCCGAGGGCGGGTGAGGAACGGCCGGGATGGAGCACCGGAGTGCCATCGCTGCATCCTGTTGGTTTCCCATTTGGCAAAGACAAAAACCCTGAGAACAAGCTTCGACTGCTCTTTTTTCCACAGATTTGCATTATTCTTTGGTACACTTCAGTTAACTAATGCTTGTGGTAAAATCATGTTTATCGACGTGCCTGTTAAATGTCAAATTAATGCTGAATAGTGACACTTGCAGCCGCATGAGCTAATTAATGAGCTCCAGAAGTACCTACCCCTGTCTCGGTCAGGCAACCCAGATGTGAGCTTGTTGCCTTGTAGGAAGGTGTCTTGGGAAGGTGTCTTCTCTGAATCCCAATGGATATCAGTATTTCTATGATTGGGGTCTATAGTGTTTTTCGTAGAGCTTCTTTGCTGAACACTTGCCTTGTTCTTTTGTAACTGCTGAGTGCTATTTGACTTGTTGTAACACATATTTTAAGTCGGGTTTTCCTTGTTTGACCACTAATGTAAAGTCATCTTCCATATGTGCTTCCATGTGCCGCTGGTCCTGATTCATGTAACTTGCTAAATTAAAACAACAGTCAAAAAAATGAAACAGATGCGCATCTTAAAAGCACCTACAGAAACCGGTAGGTTTTGAAAGAGGTCTTGATTTACAAAATTGCAAATCCTTTCTGGAGGGAGAAAATAGAAAAGAACAAACAGCTGTAAGTTAGATGTGAACTAAGAGGATTTTGAAAAGAGAGACAAATTGTTTAAAATAGAAAATAATCTCTTTTAAAAAGAGACAGCTTGTGGAAGATGAAACTACAGTTCAAAGGGATTTCTTGTATTTACTATGGAGGGAAGTAGGGATATCCTTGTGCTGGGAATTTCTATAACAGAGATGTCCAACTGTCAAAACTGGCAGAAAAGATTTAGAAAAAATTGCTGCAAGTAACAGTGGAAAATGGCAAGATGATGTTCATGAGGATTTCCAGGTATCAACAGTAGTGTGTTATCTGTTCCTTAGATACTGGGTAATGTGGAAGGCATAGGACTGGGGCATATAGAGTACTGATGGGAAAAGGGTCGAGAAGATCAACAGAGGCTGGCTGGTGATTCCAGCAAGTTGATTAAAATTTGAGTTAAAAGGAGAATATTGAGCATGTGAACCAATACCACTTAATGAGGAGAGTGGACTGCTTTCAATGGCTGGTTTATTCAAATCTGTGTATTTTGGTGAGGTGGATTTTCAAGTAAGCTTTCAGTAAGGTATCACTGACTTGGATGAGACTTGCTGAGTGAGCATGGTTTGGCAGTGTAGCTGCCAAAATACAAGAGCAGAATTCTCCTGTGGCTTAGTAACTGGTTAAAACACAGGAATTTTTTTTTCAACAGAAGAAAACTGCTGCCAGAGCCTTGTAAGGACCTGTGCTACTTAGCATAGTCATCCAGAGCTTGTAAACCCAACACTGGTGAGTTGTACAAAGAAAAGGAGCATTTTTGTGCTGATTTTATGTCACTTTTGGAACAGATCAAACTGAATCTTCTGATCCAGCTATTTTTCCCATACTGGAACATATATAACACATCAGATGATTTTTGTACTAATGTTCTCTGTTAGATTTAGTGTCCTTAAGTATAGTATTTTAAAACATACTGGTCTTTGGTTATTTTTTTGCAAGGCTGCCACAGCTGCTCAGTGGCAGTTTTCCAGTTAGGGTGTATGTAATTGGGAAAGTTGTTGACAAGGCATTCTCTGTGAAGACCTATGACTTTGAATTTGGCTTCCCTTTTGATCCAGAGCCATCCAAACCTGCCAAGTTTTGGGAGGCATCTGGGGAGATGCGTGGGACCACATGGTGGTTGAGATGAAGGGAGTGAGGGCCAGGAGCTGGTGGTCCCTGGTAGGCTCATAATATGTCTGAAGTCTCAAAGACATGTAATTATGTCAGTGCATTTCAAGGTCCTGTGTTTCCTGATTTTCCCCAGTCAAAACTCAAATCATGATTTGAAAGACATGGAGTGCTCTGCCAGCAGATCTTTGTGTGCCCCATGGCTCTTGAGACTTGGGCGCTATTGGGACAGAAGTCTGAGGGGATCCAGTGTCAAGGGTTGACAGTGAGGAATTTGTCTCCTTGAATCTGAATTGTAGGATGTTTGTAAGGTCTTGATGCTCACAGTCTGCCTTTGCATTTTAGAAGTGTCAGTTTGGTGCTTCATCTTCCGGGTGAAGTCTGTGCAGGTGATCTGGTGGCCTTGAACAGCAGGATCTGGACTGCTTTAGTTTAAGTCATAATATAGTCAGTCTCTCATTAAAGGCAGTAACAGCTCTGGTTGACAGCAGTAAAATCTGTCTTTGATACTTCTTGCAAGCTCGTAGAAAATTGAAAGTGGAAATTTCAAGATGCTGTTTAGGCTTGTTTGATAAGACACTTGAAGGATATGAATGTTAATTTGAACGCCATCTGTTAAGTGCACGTCACAGATGATGGACCATTTTGTTGGTGAAGAAATTTGTCCTTCCCATTCTTGTTCTGTCTTTGTTGGAGAAATACAAAATCAACTAGGTTGATTAAGACCTTTGAGATCATCAAGTCCAGCTATGACCTAGCACCATCTTGTCAGCCAATGCCATTGCACTAAGTGCCACATCCAGTCTTTCCTTAAACACCTCCAGGGACAGTGACTCCACCAGCTCCTTGGGCAGCCCATTCCAGTGCCCAGTCACTGTGCTCTAATATGTGTGATAAAATATTTTTCTGTCTTACTTTTTAACAATTTCTTCATGCACAATAAATATGAATATAGAATGTCATTGTTGGTTTTTTTTAAGAGTGATCTTTCTAATGTCTTGACTATATTAGCTACATATTGTGAATCTGTAACTAGATTTAAAGGTTGTTGAAATAATTTAAAAACTCTGACTACTGCAGCTAATTCTACAATTTGCGGTGATCTTTGTACTATCTGTACGTTTGATTTTCATTTTTTTTGTAATTGAATTTTGCTACATGATTGCTGACTTTTTTTGTCTTTTTTGAACTATCAGTAAATACTGTGATTTTTTCTAAAGGTTCTTTACTTGCCTTTGGTTTTTCTTTAAGTCTCAGCTTTTCTTTCAACAATCTGTGGCTCGGATAATGAATTGAACATTTGCTTGTAAAATCTAACAATGCAATTGCTAAGTTTTGTGATTTTTGAAATGCTTAGTCAAAGTAATCTTTTTTTAAAGGTACATAAATTATTGAAAAGTCTTTGTCCGTCATTGTCGACAGTCTTGTCTTTGCTTTTATGATTATTTGTGTTGTCATTTCCAGAGTTGTGAGAATTGTCTTTGGAGGTCTGTAGGGTAGGAAAACCCATTCTATAATTAACAAAGGATCTTTTTTGAGTTTGTCTTATTGAAAAATCAAACTGTGTAGCTGTGTCTTTTCTTTCAACACTGCTAAATGGAATGATAAAGAGTATACATATTGGTGTGCTTGTTTTTTTTGCATCAATTTTGCAATTTTTTGCAAGTCTTTTTGTGCCTTCGGTGTGAGTGTTTTGGGCGATTTGATGTTACTGTGTCTTTTTAGGAGATTAAACAAGGACGAAAGTTCTTCATTTGTGATCCTCAAGACTGGTCTTATCTAATCAATCTTCTCCTGTCCCCACCGTCCCTGGAGTTGAATGCATTTGCCTTCCTCCTGGTGGAGGAGGTGTCTTTGAGGGACTGTGAAAATAAAAGTCTAAATCATCAAAGGTCTTTGGAAAAACTTCTACCTTAGTTCTCCCTGTTTTTGGAGTTGGTGGAGGCAGGTCTAAAAATTCTGGTGAACTTGAAGATTCCATATTATCTGAAGACGAGCTAGTTTGTCCCACAGTTAATTGCTGACTAGAGCTTTCTCCCCCAGTCCCTGATGAGGGCTCTATGGCTTTCAGAGGACTGGTTAGTTCCATTGGTCCCGCAGACAGGGCCTCTAAAATAATTCTTGCTGCAGTGAGAAGATCTTTTGCCCTTGGATCCTTCTTCACAGCAGCCTGATAGATATCTCTATTTGCCTGTTCCCAGAATTCTGGTGTATATATTTTACATGTATCTGTGTAAGGATACCTAAGCCTTACCCAAACCAATAAATCTCTAATCTCATTTTCTGATATTGTAATAGGATGTGTAGATGCTATATTTTTCATTGTTGTTAATATCTTTGCTTGCTCTTGACTAAATGCCCCACCCATGGTGGTGTATGTGTATGTTCCTATGTGTTTCTGAGATCTGAACAAGCTTACCAAAAATGAATTGTCTGGATCAATTCGGAGTTTTCCTGGGTCTCCGACCAGCAGATCTCCAGGGAGAGGTTTCCGCGGTTCCTCTCCTCCGAGCCAAGCCGGGCAACTGACTTCTGGCAGGCGTTCAAGGTCTCTGTTCCGCCGTCTTCTTTTCAGGTGGCTTCTTCTTTCAGGGAGTTTTTCTGGGTCCGGGTTCTTCTGTATCTACCTTTGTAGATCACAGCAGAGGTCCGGTGCCGACTCTGGAGCTGATGGCCCACCCAGTGGACGCCAGGTGACACAGTCTGGTGGGCTTCTTTGTGCCAGAAACCCCTCAGATGGCCACAGGTGGGTGGTTCAGGGTGTAAGGATTCAGGGATTTCTTTGAAGCCACCGAAAAAAGATTGCGGGAGACAGGCCTCCAAAGCCCAAGGTCTGTTTATTAATTGTTATTGATAAAGTTGTCTTTCTGCGCGCAGAGCTCTGTCACCATCGAGAGCGGGACGAGGTCTGCCTCTTCAAGGGCTGGACTAATCTTTTATACCCTAGCTTACGTACATTATGTTTATAGTTAATTCCCAATAATACAGATTTTTATTGCTATGTCTAATTTCCCCCTAACCAATCTGTAATTCCCAGTATCCTCTCCAAAATGGAGAATGTGAAGAAGAAGAAGAAAAAATTTAACACACCCCCTTCCCTCCATCTTGGCCACATGGCTGATAACATAAACAATCTTTAAAACTACTTTTTCTACATGATAACTACCCAATCTACACCCCAGTTTCTTTAGAAGCCTGCATCTCCTCACTGGGTGGAGGCAAACGCTGCCAGGGAATGGAATCAACCCTCAAAACCCCCCTGGCCTCACCTGGGGGCTTAAAAAGGGCTGAACAGGGGGGTTCTTGTTCATGTTCTAGTCATATCCATGGTATTTGAGTGCGAAGTGCATTCTCTATAGGTACCTACTTTCCTTCTAGTACCTGAAGGGAACCTACAAGAAAGATGGATATTTTTGGAAGCACAAGTAGTGATAGGACAAAAGGGAACAGATTCAAACTGGAAGAGTAGGATTAGATTAGATATTAGGGAAAAAGTTCTTTTCTGTGAAGCTGGTGAGGCACTGAAACAAGTTGTCCAGAGACGCTGTGGCTATCCCATCCCTGGAAGTGTTCAAGGCCAGGTTGGACAGAGCTTGGAGAAATGTGGTTTAGGCATAGAACTTTGATGGTCTTGAAGGTCCATTCCAACCTAAACCAGTCTGTGATCCTGTGATTGCATAAAATCTATGGTTGCATGCATATTCAAAGGCCCTGAGCAACCTGAGCTAGATATGGCATTGCTGCCTGTGGTGGGGGATTGAAGCTGGATGGTCTTTAATATCCCTTCTGACATAAACTGTTTTAGGATGGTGATTCTATGATGATTCAGAATTAGGCAGAAAGATGTTTGTATGTGCAAATGAGATTGCTAAAATACTCATCAGTACAACCCTGAGTGCCTTCTTTCTTTATAGCAGCATGGTAACCAAAATACATCAAAATTAGACTGCAAACTTATTGTAAGAAAAACTGCTGATATCTACAAGTTCCTCTTTCTTCAGGCTGAGTTGCCAGATACTATGTAGGATACTATATGTAGGAAGGAATGTGTTCTCCAGACTAAGGAGCTTTAATGAATACAGCTACTCTGTGGCAATTATTATCATTTCATGGCCCTATAAGGAGGATGTGGGAGGAAATGGGCAGAGTCTTACAGCTCTTTCACTTGAGCAATGTTTCCAGAGCACATAGTTTGGTCCCTTGGTTTTGGAGCAAATGGCTCCATTGTGTCAAACCTGATCTTTAATCAATAAATGCAGCAAGATGTAAATGGATGACAAGTCTTCTTTGGACTAACTTTTTTTCAGTGCTCTTGAAGCTGTTAAACCATGATTTCCTATAGATTTATTTCAGAGTTGCTTTCACTCATGGCTGGAGCTCTCCCTCTGGCTGGGGCATTTATTCTGTCTCCAGTCAGGATTGCCTGGCCTCTGGTGAATGTCAGTTTGTGCTTTGATTTTTTTTTTCCAGTGGAACATGTGGAGGACATCCCAGCTCATACTGACAGAACTGATGTGATCTTCTTCCAGTTCTTCGTGCAGTTTCCAGTAGGTTCAGTACACCCCAGTCCAAAGCTGATGTGTGTTGTTGCTGTACGTGTGCTCAACCATTGTCTGCAGTGTTGTGATGTGACACCTCTAAGTGCCTCGTATCTTTTGCTTTATTTGAATTATGGAACATTAGTGCAGAGGATGAGAGGATTTGATACATGTACCTAATGGATTTTTTGTGAGTCTGTGACCTTACCTTCCCCAAAGAGCTTTCCTGATCAAAATCTAATATAAGCTGACAATAAGACTTATTGCCAGATCAATTTTTTTCGTGACTATGATGAATCCCTAATGCCTGGATCCCTAAGGCCTCTGTTACCAGCAGGAGTTCATGGGAGTGTTATGATTTAGTTTATGCGTGGTGGGGGGGTCCCTCCTCTTAAGCAGAATGAATGAAGATGGTTACAAATCCAGTGACTCAGAGCAGGATTCAGCACTTGAGACACAATATTGGAAGCCAAGGATCTGAGGTTCATTTACATTTCCTCTTGTGCTTGAGGTAGGCACAAAGCCTCCATGTGGGGGTAAACATTTGCCTGTTTAGCAATTAAGGCAGAAAGGAGGGTGAGCCACACTCTCTGGCAGTTTTCACAAAATCAGATGAATTCTGAAGGTGCCATGTTGAGACAGATCAGAGTACATACACTAGGATAATTTTGCCTCTCAAAGGAAAGGCATTACCCTAATTCTGTATTTGTGGAATCTGGCAGTGGTCCAGCTCCACAATGGATGAGAGGAATGTGTTACTCAGGTAGCCTGAGGAGCTGCGCATCTATCTCAGGTCCCACAGCCCTTGGTGGGTGTGGGGTAGAGGCTACTGAGTGCTGCTGTGAAAAACTGCGGTCCCTGCTTGAGAGTTCATGGAGAACCGACCTGTTCTGGACTGCAGAGGAAGGATTGAGTCATTTGACCATACTACAAAGACCCCGGAGCATACAGGTCTGCTATAAGGAATGGATGTATTCCAGTTTAATCGAGTGATGCTGTTTTGAAAAAGAAAACTGAGGGGGAAATGCTTTCTGCTGAAGGCTGTTGTTTCTCTAAAACTCTCCTGTATTAGTTTGGGAACTGGCTACACAAAGAGCTTGCACCTTAAATGTATGGATGCAGAGGACTGTTAAGGCTAATACCACTGGGTATTAGGATGTTCATGTAATTTATAATCTTGCTTCTAATATTCCTCTTCATATAAATGTACTCTTGACATAGACCTTATTGCCTTTCACATACTTCCTTCTTTAAATTTTACTGTGATGCATGCTGTGATAATGATTGCACCAGAAATGCCCTCTAATGATTCTGCTGTTTCTTGGTGTGGTCATTTCAGATGACAAGGAGGCCTCATGTGGCTTTTGCAACTAATTTGCACCTTTTTGTTCCCTTCAGGAGAACCATTTTTTTCCCTGTTTCAGTCCTTGATGTCTCTCAGGAGAGACCCTGTAGGATAATGCATTTATCTGGAACTGGTGGCAGGGCAGGTGGTACTGTCTGTGTTTTCCAAACCCAGCTCTTTGGGCCCCCTGTTTTAAGGGAATCACATTTTCACTGGGACTATACAATCAAGCACTTGTATTCCAAATAGTCCTGGAAAGAGCTTTCCTTGCGCAGGTAGACAGTTTTGATTGAACTTGTTCCGTATATTCTTATGTTCGGTTTTTACTAAGCCCCCACCAATCTTAGGTGTCCATGCCAGCAGAGATCTTACTTAAAATCCCTGAAGAGTAATTTTGCTGCTACTCTGTAATGGCAGGAGGGTTTTATCTGTAAATGAATCCAAGAATGATATGAAGATGAACTTTTATTAGAAGTCGTGATTTCAACAGCAGATTTCATCTCAATGATTTTTGTCTAGGCATGACTCTTCAGTTCTTGGCTGGCTTTAATGAAATGCTAGTCAGTTGTAGAAAATGGCCGTGTTTTATCTCAGAAGATACAGTGTCCTTAATCTTTAAGGGAAGTTTCATTTTGCTTTGATAAAACTGATACTTTAAAACTAAACTATCTTTTTGGAAGCTTCCTGAAGTAAACTAATGCAACTTGCTGTGCACTGTGGTCTTTTGTTATTGAAGCATCTGCTTCAAATTATTTCTCAGCTGCAAAACTTTAATAAAAAGAATCTTAAAATGTGACAAGGATTGTACATTCAAATTGACAGGTGGAAAAATTACTCTAATTTTCATTGTTGCTCTGTTTTAAGATCTTTAAATTCATTCCTCTTGTTTTTAATTCACAGTGCTTCCTTTTAAGAAATATCTTGTTGCGTTCATGGACTGTTAGTTAAATTGCTTCTAGTCTCCTGAACGGGAACAATTTTCTTATTCAGCTGTATTCTTGAAAATACTAGATTTGAATTCAGAAAAATACTCTTTGTATTTGCAAGTAAATTCCTTATGTAGTTCTGCTGAACCGGTGAGGGGAAAAATGCAGTAGGAAGATTGCAGACTTGAGTTGATCTGTTACATCATCACAAAAATCAGAATTCTTAGTAATTTGTCATCTCTGTTGTTAATTGGTGTTTGAATTTGTATTAAATTGATTTTTTTGGGGCCCTCTGTGGGTTCATGATAGGAATGAGATCTTCTCCCAGGTGCTATTTCAGCAGAAGTTGGATCCTATGGCTTTGAAAGCAGGAGCAAGTACTTCAGGTGGAAAGGGCAGTATCTTAGGAAGGGTGTATCAAGAGGACAGTAAAGATGCTAAAGGTGTCAAGGGGGCTGTAAAACCTGTGTAAAGCTGTCCACAGTTGTTTAAGGTGCAGAAGCAAGTAGTTACACACAACCATGTTCCATCATTAGTCCAGTGCAGCTTTCAATATGAAACACAATCATAGCAATCTTTTGTTCAGGCTTATATCACTGCGCTTATGCAACCTGTTAAAGTAATGGTTTTATGTGGAAATGTGATTCTGCTTGCAAAGCACAGCCAGCTTGTTAGTTGTAGCTCTGACAGGAAGCTTTTAAAGTGTGTTCTCAGGGCTACGTTTAAAAAAGCTTGCTTAGAGCTACTTTTCAATATGTATGATTTTCAAGCCTGTAATTTTTTAATGAATTGGTGATTGCTCTCAGTTGAATGCAACTTCTTCAAATTGAAAATCACTAATGTATTTATTATCCATCCTGTATCGCTCTTCACTTGCTGAATAGTGTAGTTCATATAGCTTGATCCATTGTAAATTATTTTCCTAAGATACAGTTAAAAAGTGAAATCATTTAAGCTCTGAATTGCCATGTCTCTTCAGTTGCTTGTTAAAAAAAACAAAACCTAAGCTTTTTTTTTAATTGTAGCTCTATGAGATCATGGTGCACTTGAATGGTGGTTCTTACTCTGTTCTACTTCAGTGCTATTTCATTATTACCTTTGGTAATAAATGAAATCCGCCTGGCAGCTGGTGACTGATGAATATGGATTGGGGGTGCTATATAAATACCAGAAGTATTCTGGGTTTTGGAGTATCAAAATGCATTTTCCATATCTGATGATTCTAACTTTTTTGGGATTCTATGATGTCATCTTTAGATGACTGACTGGTTTGCTGTCTAGTTTAGTAACCCATTTAAAAATATTGAGTCTCTTCAGTAGCTGTTGTAGTTTAGTCAGACTTCAGGAAAAAAACGTGTGTGGTGTTTTGGGTGTGCACTGTGGATTCTGGACACACAACATGTAGCAGGGGAGGGATGTTCAGTGTAAAACTTAGTGAATCTGGGCAGGAAAATCCCTCTCTTAAAAATTAATTGAAACACAAAGCAGAAGTGCCTGTTTCCCTTTTCCTTGCAGGAGTTTCTGGAAGATCACAGCAAAAGTGTAACTGAAGCGGGAGTGAGGGCCATGGGCTGTGTCTGGCACGGTTCTGGTGTTTGTGCAGCTGGTTTTGCCTGCCAGCTTTGTTCTGCAGCTGAGCATAGAGGTGCATGTATGTAACTAACTTACTTCTTTTGCTGACATTCTCAAAAACCAAAGCATAAACCCATTGATAAAAAATTTGAACTTGGTGTGAGTGGATATGCTGATTAAGTACTTCCCTCCTGTACTAAGTGATTTCTATGAGAAATCGATGGAATTTTTATATTATTTTAATTCTATGGATTTAAAAATTATTTTGACGCAATTTTTTCCCAAATAGACAATAATAACACCCAAACCACTTAAGCCATCCCCCTCTTTGAAATTTCATTGCCTGTAGATGCAACTTTGCTTTGGTTACACACTATGTTTGCCATGACCTTGTTGCAGCAAAAAGCAGCAGTGTGCTGGTACTATTCATTAAATGCAAGAGGATTAACATCCAGTTTATTTCCTCTAAAACCACAGAACTATCAGGAAATAACTAAGCCCTAAAGTTTTAGGTTTGTAGAAATTATTTCCTCCTAATGCATGTACTTGGGGGGGCCAGGGGAGGAATTTCAGAATCCTGTTATGTAAAAGAGAGGCAGAGCCCTGGGAATTATGTTTAATGGCTTGTTTCATCCTTTATTGGTCTAAAGAATTCCTCAAAAATCAGCGGGCCAAAAGTGCCGGGGAAGTATTTTTGCCTCTGTTGCTGCAACTGTTAGCTCTCAGTAATTTCACTAATCTTCTTTGCAGTGAGATTAGATTGGAAGTGCTTTGGTGCAGGGAGGACTTGTTTGTGAAAACTGCTTGGTACCGTGAATGCCATCTAAGATCTAGCATTTTCAGATGCCACTTATGCACATACTTTTTGTTTTACATGGCAATAATATGCCATACATTTTGAAAATATTTTAGTTGTATATATTCCCTGCTAGGTAAGATATGAACTGTGGATGAGTGTGTTCAGCTGGGGGTTAAACTACGCAGAACAGCTGAGGTAATAGCTTATGCTGTGTCCTCTTACACATTTTGAAAAAGGCAAATAGTTATGTCCTTGACAGACCTGGGTACTATTATTAAACCCTCTTTCGTGGTTTATTTACAGGCAGCAGGAAAACAGTTTTACTCAATTCAGAGCCTGAAGTATTGGTCATGTTGTGGAATTACAGACTACACAACTTGACTCTAAATTGCAGGCTTTCCTCTCTGCCCTACTTACTCAGTCTAAAAAAACCTAATCCTGTGGATTTTATTTCCCTCTCTGTAGGGCAGCAGTGAGTAATTACTTTTCTGTGGTGAAGGTAGAGATGCTGGAAAAGTTTAATTAATGCTCATTAGGAGAAGCTACTAGTACCTAAAGGAATTAATTAGAGCAGGACTTGCTCATCAGAATAGCAAATAAATGCAGTGGAGAGACTGCTCATGCTGTACTGTGTGGTATATTTTTCTGTTCTGCAAAATGTTTCAGAATATGTGGGTCCTCCACAGCCAAGGATATCTTTTTAACTCCTTTAAAGTGTCTGGATTCAAAATGAAGTTTGGGTTTACAGTGGAAAAAGCAGAAAAGTTAACATATGTCTGCTCAGCTGTAAGGTACCACGCTGGGAATGCCTCACTGTCACTTTGTTCGGGTGGCTGAATGGCCTAATTAATTTGAATATTTCATGTTAATCTTTCTCCCATAGTCAATATCTCGCAGAAGGTGTTGAGAGCATGGTGACAACTTGGTTTGTGCTCCAGGAACCCTCTGTAATGCCAACAGGAGCGCAGAAATAACATCACCTGGAAGGTGATGTGCAGATTTGGGTGTCTTGAGTTGGAAATAACCTTCAACTTCCTCCCAAAGCAGCCCAGAGAGCACGTGAGATGCCCTGTGGCAGCCTGACCGCTCAGGTTGGCCTTTGGCGTCTCCCCATTGGTGGATATTGGTCAGATCTGGTGGGTTCAGGATCTGCCCTGGGTTTATTTAAACTCCAGTTGTGGTTTGAGCCTGAAGCTACAATGATTTGTAAATCAGAGATATTTTTATTTGTTGAAACAATGTTCTTAGCAAGTTTTTTAAAACTTAAATTATTTGCACAGCTTTTCATTTCCAGCTGTTAGTTGTCTGACACTGGAGCTGGCCGTTGCCTCCTAGAGAAGCATTGGAAGAATTCATGTTATTCCAGCAATTCCTTATCAGAAATACGGAGAATGGAAACTCTCTGGATACAGGAAAACTCTGTTACCATGCCGTGATTTGCATAGCTTGAATAGATTTTGCAACAGTCAACACAAATTCTGTAGCAAAATACAGGCAAGACAGGTGTAGGTAGGAAGTCTGTAGTAGCCAAGTCTGGTAGGAAGCAGGAGCTAATTTACTTTCTCTGGCCTTTTCAGAGGGAGGGAACCTGGAATGAGCATGGAAACTGTTGTGTAGGTGAGGCACTATTTAAACTGTGGTGTTGGACACTGCTTAAAATGGGGTTATTTTTATCAAGACATTGGCAACAGTTTGGGAGCAGTGGAGGATGGGGTCTTTGGGGTCTTTGTGAATCTTTTCATCAGTCTGTATTTGTACACAAGTGTGAGTAGTGTGTCCACAGGGAAGTTCCAAAGTATTCAGAACTACCAATTGTTCTCTCAGTGAAAAGTCTACTAAAAATAGTACAGACATCAAAATGCCATCTGTAATATGAAGTGTCATGCTGTAGGAATAGTAAAAAAGCTTTTTACATGAGGAAGTTTTCTGTGAGCTGTTTCTTACACCGGGTGAAATGCAGCAAATATTAAAAGGACTTGAATCACTTTCTGCTTTATTGAATTACCTTTAGATGGCGTAAAATTGGTTCTGAAATCCTTATTTATTGCCTTTTGGCAATTACATTTGTGTTTTTTCTATTTGAACTATGTTCTTAAGATATCTGCTGATCTTCCTGATGTGGGGCTGCAGAGATGTTGGGTATTAAGAAATGGCAAAGAGAAAAACAGTGTTTTCAAAAAAACACCCAGTTCTTTGACAGAACTTTTTGTGTTATCTAAAGAATTTGAAATTTGGACACAAGCACTGGGTGCTCAGTTCAGACTGCAGTGATCTGAAAAGATTCAGCATTTGTTGTTACCCGGCAGTCCTAAGTTTTAAATGCAGAATGCAAGACTTTTCTCAAATTCTAAATGCAAAGTGCAAGGCTTTCCTTATTTAACGAGAAAGTGGAGATAAAAATAAAATCTGCTTTTTGAAGTAACAATGTGATTCTGGTTCAAACGCAGGAAATTTGAGCGATGCCTGCAAACTTAGCTGGACCGCAGTGCTGCGGCAGATTATGTTGAGAAGCAGAGGATATTTGGAATTTTGCTGTGCAAAGGCTATTCTTAACCTGCATGCTGGACTTGCACTGGTATTTTTTAGAGTAACAAATGACGCAGTTGGCCCTCTCCAGTCTGACCCTCCTGGCACCATAAACCTGCTGGGTGCCCGCTGTGCTGAGCGGGTGAGAATGTGCTGTGCGCACAGCACAGCCTTGGCCTCACCTTGCTGCTCTGACAGTGCCTCTGGGAAAACCCCATTAGTCTCTTAATAAGAATTTAATCTGGCAGGTAGAGACAAGCTAATCTCAGTTTCATCCCGTGATTTATTTGAACAGCAAGATGTCTGGTTCCTTTTCTTTGCTGTTGCCGTAGAGCTGCCAGTGGGGGGCTGAACAATGAATTTGGTAATGTAAATGGATTTATTTAGTAACAATCAAGTGCTCACTATGTAATTGCTGCTTGATTCTGACTTGATATGAAGAGTAAAATTGGGAAGGATCTTGACTACATTCCAATCACAATTTTGTGAGTTGATGAATGACGTTAGGACAGGTGCCTGCTGTCAGATTTGCCTGATGTAATTCTTACGCTCGTAGGTGCAGGGTGGGTTTTCATCACATTGCTGAATGTTTATTATATTGGTCAATTGGTATATATCATATACTGGTATTCAGACCAAAATGTAACCTTTAAAAACTCTTACCTTCAGGTTCATATGTGTCCTGGAAGTGAGGAGAAAAGGGAGTGTTTTAGGTAAGAACCATCTAGTGTGGATAAAAAGCTCTGTGCTCTAGAAAGCATTTCAGAGAGATTACTGCAGAACCTATACGGTCAGACAGGGATTATAGAAAAGAAATGATGCAATAAATATAGGAACAAACTCTGTGCTGTTAGTTTGGATGTTCCTATTGGGGTGCACAGCCATAGCTGCCTTCTACTTAATTGCGAATTGTGAACAGAAATTGGATTTGGATTTGCCTTCAAAGCTGTCTCTTCATTTGAAGTGCTTTCTTACAAATATTCCGTTAATGTGCCAGTCTTGAATTTAGTGAGCTTTTTAAGCAAATATAAATGACTCCAGCTTTTGCAGGCAGCTTCGTACAGACGCTGGCTGGCGAGTTTCCCGAGTGGAATGCACTGCAGTCTGAGAGCTCCGAATGCATTGAAACCTCTGTTGTTGTAACTGAGGACTCTTCCTGTCTCATGACCTACATTATTATTTCGTTTACAACTTTTGCCTTGTGCCAGACTTTGTTAGGCAAATATTAAGTTATAAAATCATGGAATTGTTAAGGTGGAAAAGACCTTTAAGGTCACCAAGTCCAGCCATCAACCAGCACCACTAAACTATGTCCTCAAGTGCCAGATCAACATGTTTTTTAAACACCTCTAGGGATGGTGACTCCAGTAGTTCCCTGGGCAGTCTTAATTGAAACTGAAAGCAACTGGTGCAAGTTAATCACTGAATTTAATGGCTTAGCAGCCAGACAGTTGTCACAGACATCTGCTGGGGAGCAGTTGTTTGCTGCCCTGGTCTCTAGACTTTGATTCTTGTTTGCTGTTGAAATGTTTATTTTGTCATTTATGGTACTTGGAGAAGGGCTAGTAGGTGTCTTTGAAGCTAGCCATGAGTGATTGTGCCATTTGTACCCTTACTACAGTCCTGCATGATTTTCTAAAACCAGATGGTTTCGGCTTTTGAAGTACGTTTGTACATGGCTTATGCTGGAAATCATAAGAGAGAAAATGAAGTTACTGTGGACTTGTTGTCCGTGTTCTTTTTCTCTGCTTTGATTAGTTCTAGGTTATTATATAGAGTAGTGGAAGAAGTTTACTCTGAAGTTAAAAATAGCTGTGGCGTTGCCCATGTGGAATGACCTATCCATAGGTGAGAAAATACTAATACATGCCAGCTAGAACTGAATCCGCTATATAGTTGACCACTTAAAGAGCAAGTTTTCTTCTGATGTTGAGTAAATTCTGATTATGAAAATCAAATTTATCCTTTTAATTTAATTCATTCTTTTAATGGATGGGTTCTTTGCCCATTTTTAATCTGCCAGTCTCTTGAATGCAGGTGTTCTGAACACTTTATTGCAGAAGTGTTTAATGGAAGAAGATCATCATATTGCTGTTATATTGGGGTGGCTGTGTGCTTCGCCATCCTTGTTGGTCTCTTCTGGCTCAGAATATTCCATGATTCTGTGAGTTAGTTATTAATCTGAAGGTTTGTGTTTTAATTGCTGTTGGTTACCGGCTTCATTTTCCACATACTGATGTCCTCTGTTGAGACACTTCTTTTGCTAACTACAGATAGGTAAGAAAAACAAAGAAATCCTGAGAAACAGATGTTGCAAGTACCAAGTACCCAGCTGAGTGCTAACAAAATGAATCTTATGGTGATTAGTTAACAATTCCTTGGCAGGCAGAGGCATACGTAAAACAGTAAACACAGCATAGGGAAATCATAATATTAATTTAGGAAAAAAAAAAAGGAAATTTCTGAACACTAAATGTTGGCAGCATCAGTTTGACCACCTGTGTTCCTGAAGAGCAGACTGTATTGTGGTAAGTCACACCATGGTCAGTCAAGGTGATTTTAGAACTGTTTTTAGATATGTTTTATCGTGCAAAATGGTAGTGGGGAGGTGCATGGATTTTCAACTTAAATGCTGCGTCAGTAATGAGGAGGAGTCTGTCAGCCTCAGCTGGCTGGGTTTGTTAGAAATTCCAATCACTGTGCCAAACAGTGAGGTGAGCACCCCTGACAGCTCTTTGAACGAGCTGTGGCTGTCAGAGAGATCCTGCACCACTCCCAGAGATGCCTGGGAGCTCATCAGTCAGAACCTCCGGTGCATTTGTGCCAGGCTGGCTGCTGTGACCTGGGTTCCTGCAGGGAAGGGCTGTGATGGGATGTGCCAATGCTGCCTGGGCAAGTCCAGCATGCTTGTATTTCACTAGAAAGCAGCTGGATCTCAGAAGCTGAGCACTTCCTCTCTGCTGGCATCCAGCTCCTCACTGTGCATTCCTTGGAGAAAGCACTCTTTCATAGTCCATTGAAAATCCTAGGTTCCATAACTAAAAATAAATCTTATTAAATGAATAGTGGTGAAATAATAGGATATCTTGTGCAAGCAGAAAGAGAAATTCCTTTCATTTTTAATATATGATGATTAAGTAAGCTTGTAGGGAAATGGTCTTCTTTAGTTGATTACTTCAACAACAGCTTGTGATAAAGATTGTAAACAGAAGCTTCCCTGCAAAATTGGGTTATAATAGAACTGGAGTTCATGTAGTGACACCAGAGGGATTCATGGGTGTGACAGATCAACGTGGATCATCATCTCTGCTCTTTCTGGGATGCTGGGCTGCACACTGCTGGTGTACCCCTGGTCCTTGGGTGTTGCAGCAGACGGAGGAAAGCATTCCTCGGTGTAGAATTGCCCTGTGAACTCTGTGAGTCAGGCACTGACATTAGTCATGACTAGTGCACATCTGGAGTTGCAGTGAATTCACTGACTGCCCATGTTGTGCAGTGAGCACTGGGGGGGGGGGTTGTTTTCCAAATAAACTGTGAGATGTCTCTATTCAATACCGCTGTGACACAGCACCTCTATAGGTTTGATCAGAGGAGTGCTGACCTGTCATGTAGATCTTGATGATTCCAGGCTCCTGGGAGTCCTCTGGAGTGTGGTGAGTCCCAGCAGGGCTGCCTGAAGCATCAGCTATCCCTTGGGAATGCTGCAGCCCACCCTGCAGCAGTGCTGGAATTTCTCAGGCTTCTTGAAAAGCAAGTTTCAGGAAGCTCTAATTCCTTCATAAAAGTTGTGTTTGTCTGAGCAGGAATTGCTCCTTTTCTCTTTATGCTCAGGGGATCTCTGTGCTGGTGGGACCTTGGCGGGGGTCTCATGGGAAAGTGGCATTGAGGAGCCACTGAAAAGCCCTTGAATGACATTTTTGTATGGGAATGATCTGTTACAAGAGGTGTTATACCTGCAGGCAGTGCAAAGCCAGGATGTTCAGGATGGGGCTGGTATTTAAAAGCCCAATTTGCTGTTGTGTGAATTAGTTTATGGGTCCAGCTACAACGGTCCACACACTGCTGCTCACTGACACAGCTAGAGGACATTTCTGCTGGGAACATTTTCTGTTTTCCATGGTGGATGGTCACCCCAGAAGTTCATCTGCTCCAGGAGAACAGGCATGCAGCATCTTTGTCGATAGAGTATCTTTGTCAGACTCCTGCCCTGCCAAGCTCCAGACTGAAGTAGGTTAGTGGGCCTAGAAGTTATGTAGAGTATAATTGCATATTTTGCTTCCTATGGAAAGCAGGCTAAAAATAAACCTGTCTGTGATTTGCATAAATTCTATTCTGATCTGAGCACTTAAAAAAAAAAAAAGGTCTTGGCATGTGAACATGTACCCTTCTGTTGGGAAAGCAATGCCAAGTTCCAAGTAGATTAAATGGCTTGTGTAACGGAGAGCAGCTGCAAGGGCATTTTTCTTTGGGGATGTGATTGAAATGTGTCATTCTGTAGAGCTGCACGCTGCTTAAGCAATGAGATATGGTGTGTTAGACACACGTCACATCTGAAACGTGATGCACTCTCTGGGCAAAGAGAAGGATTGGCAGCTTCTGCTAAACACTGTGACAGGTTAATCTGCACAGGTGCCCTATGTGCGGTTGCTTGTTGTGGTGTGACATGGGATAATATTAAATGTTAGTAAGTTTAAATTTGCACATAAGCTGGAGATTTCCAAAGGGAAGCATTAATATTAGAACAGTCTGGGGACTCAAGTAGCATTTTGTTCAGCTGGATATGTTAGTTGTGCTTTCCAGACCAAATGGGTTGGTTTGGTGTCTTAATAAAGCATTTTCTCTAGTGTGAATAAATTAAAACCTCACATTGTAAATCTAAGGGAATTAATGGAAGATTATTTATAAATTGGGGAAAACAAACATAGTTATCCCTAGGAAAATCATCTCCATTGTTCAAGTCACTTGTCTTTGTTTTGGTGCTCCACTTTTCAATTTTTTCAAGAGCAGACTAAATTATTTCTGTATTATTGTAACCTGTGATAGCTACAGAGGACTCTTATTTTGTGGCTGTAAGTGTCTGTATTCGACTCCGCAGTACGAGTATTGTCAGTCACAGATACTACTTACACAGAATAGCCTTTGTGGTGTATTGAGCTGCACAGTGGTTGAAACTCAGCAAGGCCTTGAGTGCATAATTAAGAAGTTTTAATGAAGTGCTATTATTAAAACAATTTTGTATTTTAATTTTTTAAAAATGTGTTTGTGTGTTACAAATTCTGATTGTTGTTTTGACCCCTTAGAGTGTTGTAACATCCTTTTAACGTTTTGGAGCCCATTGGTGTGTTGCCGTACCACAGCAGCTGCGTTGCTTGCCTGATGACTGGATCATGAACAGGAAATGGCCTCAAGTTACTTTGGGGGTGGGGTTTAGATTAGGTGTTGGCACATTTTTTTTTATGGGAAAGGTTGTAAAGCTTTGGAATAGGCTGCCCAGGGAAGTGATGGGAGTCACTGTCCCTGGAAGCGTTCTAAGGAACATGTGGATGCGGTACTTGAGGACATGGTTCAGTGGTGAACAGAGTGCTGGTTGATGGTCAGATTTGATGACCTTAGAGCTCTTTTCCAACTTTAACAATTCTGTATTCTATTCTGGTCAGTGTATTTGATCCATCTGCTGTTGTGATGTTTCCTCTTGTGTTTTATGCCCCTTTCTCGCCTAGAGAGTCATAATTAGATCTTGCAAATCACATTTGGTTTTTGTGAGGTGTTTCAAGTGCCTGGGCTGGGCTCAGTAATTTTTCCAGGCATCTCTGTAAATCATTTTCTCTGCCTCAAACCTGACAGTGGCAGAGGCTCACAGGGTGGGTACAGTTTTATCTGGATTCTTGTTCTTTACCATCACTGTCAACGCATCTGACCTGCAATGAAATCATGGATCAGTTTACCCCATTTTTGAAAATACAGCAAATCTTTATAAATAGGCAGAACATTGTTAATTGGTTCAGTGTTTTTTCACTTCTCAAGAAAATATCAAATTAAAGAGAAAAAAGTCTCCATATGTAATAAAAAATATTGAACTTCTCTTTTGTAAAGTTCTTTTCCATTTTGCTTTCCCACTGTTAAATTGAAGGAAATGGTTATGTTTGCATTTTATTTGAAACCCATTCATTATTTTAAATTACTTGAGTTCTGCTTATATCTCCTCCAGTGTCCGATCTTCTGTCGGAAACAGCAGCACAGACCTTTGAGCCTTGTTGTTCTCCTATTTAATAAAGGAGTATTAAAATACTTGGCGTTATCAGAGTAAACCCTGCTCACTGGTAATTCTCCTGACTGTATTCCCATGGTAAATGGATTTTTATGTGCATGCAATGTATTACTGTAATTATATCTGATACTGGTGTGTGAAGCTAGAGTCTGAAAGTTTGAGCTACTTTACTCAAAAGAATTTTCATTTTAAAAATCCTTAAGGTTGTAGACAATTCATTAGGCTATGCAAGTTTTTTTGCTGCCAGTGCAGGGCATAAAACCAACTTAAAATGCTGCCTTTCTGTGGAAATCATCCACGGGCTAAGAATGTCTACAGATGTAACAAGATACAGAGAAGAAAAGTAGAGACCCATGCTAGAACCGTGTAACTGGGTAGTATTGCTGCCCTACATATGGGTTTCCAAATGCAGCTGGTCTCAATTTCCTACTTTTTCCTTCGTTCAGAAGTGGTGATGGCCCCGCCCTGCCCTGGGCTGGCTGGGGATGCTCTGTGGGGACATGGCCGTGTCCCAGGAGCAGATGGGAGGGAAGGGAAGGGGCAGGCTTCTGCCTGGAGCTCTGCTGATGCTCTCCCTGCTCAGAATGTGTTCTGGCATGTGAGCTGAGTGCTTGTGCTTTTATTTTAGGTGGTTTAAAAAAAAAAAAAAAAAAAAGCTCTTTGTTGTTGGTTGTGCTTAGACCAGAGCTGCCCTCTGTGGGTGCAGGGGAGTGTCCCCGCCACCCTGCCCGTAGATATTTTGGAGCTGGAAGGGAAATGAGCTCAGGGTAGGTGCCAAAAGGTTAAAAACCTCTTGGTTTCACAGTGCTGGATCACAGAATCCCAGAATGGTTCAGGTTGAAAGGGACCTTAAGGATTGTCTCATTCCATAGGCAGGGACAGCTTTCCACGAGACCAGGTTGCTTCACGCCCAGTCTAACCTGGTCTGGAACACTTCTGGGGACAGGGTAGCCACAGCTTCTCTGGAGAACCTGTGCCAGGGCCTCAGCATCCTCCTGGGGAAGAATTCCTTCCCTGTGGCAGTGGAAAGCCATTTGCCCTTGTCCTGCACTCCAGGCTTATTTTTCACTTCCAAGCTTCAGTGGTTCTGGTACATCTGTGAACAATGGCAAAGTGTGAACTGGATACCAAGTGTTGTTTTCATACACCATCCAAATGGCACTGACAGCTCTCGCTAGATTTTTTTTTTTTTTTTTTCCATGGCAGATCAGGAACCCAGCCATAGATACTCACACTCTAGAGCCTTCTGTTACAGTTGACTTTGTTGTTTCTATACAGCCAGAACTAAAATTCAGAATGATTGCATCCAAGCTCCCACTGTTTACATTTCACATGTTGTCCCTCTCAGCTCCAAGTATATTTTGGAATAAATAATGCATGATTTGCGAGTCGTTTTTGTGTTTCTCAAATATATTTTTGGGATGTGCCTTCCAAAGGATATTTTAGTTAACTTCAGAACTTGAAATGCTTTAATGATGGAATTTCATGAGCAAACAGTGATATTAGTTTTCCACTAATTTACATACAGTGGCCTGGTTTATTGGGAGAATCTTTCCAACCCTGTAAGATTTCAAGGAAACAGCACAGCACAGAGTGCTGGGACATTCAAGAATGTGGAATAAGAAACTATCTCTGAATCAGTCACCACCTTCACTGAGGATCTGAAGGCATTATCCTGTGAAGGCTGATGTTGAGCACCTCTTAGTTTTTAGTAATGAGTGATCTAAATCTGGAGGCTTAAAAGTCAAAATTTATAGTTATTGGTGGTTCTTGAGTCAATTTTGTGTTACTGACAAAAGTAAGAAAATCCCCAAAGTCAGCTGGGATGTACATTTTGTAATGGAGTTTGTGATAACCTTATTTCTTAAATCTGGATATACAGGTTTTCATTTCTTTCACTAGTACTGTAAATACCCTGTCAGTATTTTGAGCACTCTGGTAAATGATTTATTAATACTTTAAGGCTTATCACTACCATAAATTCTGTAAATCAGACTGTATTACCAAGAGTTTATTGGATGGCATGTAGCAAACTATGACTAAACAAGCCTTTCAATGTAATCCTATCTCAGGCTTCGGGTAGTAAAGTAGTTTTGTTTAATGGATTATTGTGACTGTGAAGAGCCTTGAGATGTATTGCTTCACCTGACAGGGAGTTTGCCTGCATTTTGAAAAAGCTGCAGTTTTTCAGGGAATGAGCAGAAGTTACCGTGAGTCCATAATGCGACCAGTATCTGTTTTCCCAGATGGGTCACTGGTCCAGGCATGGCTGTAATCTCACCTCCTAAAGTGGCCTGGATTTTCGCAGGGAGCGCCTCTTTTCCACAGGCAGAGTCCCAGCTTAAGTTGCTGCCTTCATTACCTGGAAGGGAGACAGGGAGGTGTTGGGTGTGAGCCATGGAGCCCTTGGTGGCCTGGGGCAGGAGCTGCCAGGCAGGGCTGCTGATCTCAGCCTTCCTTCTCAGAAATCCCAGAGCTGTGGGCCCCCTTCCGTGCAGGAAAAGCAGGTTCTGCACAAGAATCCATTCATCTGTGCTTCTAACTCACAAGCTGAGGAAGCACCTGCTGACTGGGTTGGACATTCTCAAAATTATCTAGTCTCTTTTCTACGTTGGTTGTAATAATTTGAGCCTCCCACCTTCTCCTTGTGCTGTGAGCACAGGTGTGTATTTGCCGGGTCACAGTGAATGACCTGCAGGTGAAGGGCAGCAGGTCCTGACAGCTGTGTCACCGCTGGGCTCTTCCAGCCTCTCCACATTTCATGAATACAGCAATTCTCTTGTGTGCTTGGAAATCACTGTGCTCACTAAACGCATGTGTTCAGATCTGGAACTTGTGTGAAGTCATCCTATGTTGATAGTTGCTGGGGAATATAGTATAGTTAATGTGTTACACACTAATTCTAACTTGGGTTTCCTAAGACTGCATTCCTGATTTGTGGAGCTGAACATTTATTTAAATAGCTTGATGCTTAGTCACATCAAAAATCACTTAATCTCAGTGGGTGTATTGACAGCCCAGTTTAATTAAACAGTAACTGGTTTCCACCTGATGAGCCCTGAGATCTCCTATTTTAGTTAGACTGTGAGCGAAACCATGGAGCTATTTTATAGCTCTTAATGTGTGTTTCACTGGAATTTTCATAGTCGGTGGCCTTTTGCAGTCACAGCTTATGTAACACGTACAGCTGAGCGGAGCCTTAGGCACTCTGGGATTCTGTTCAAATGTGTGGAATTCTGAATGTACATGATGGTACTCCGGTTACATTTCTCTGCTTTGTTCTAAGTGAGAAAACAGAATTGCGTGGTGGTATGCAGTATCTGCAGTTTTCACCCTGTGGTGTTCAAACTGCCCTGGGAAGGGAAGGGAGGGGAGGAGACTTGGGGCGCGGAATTCAAGGGATCAGCACGAAGGTGCCAGAAGGTGGCGGCAGATCACTGGGAGAGCTGCTCCCTGCCCAGCCCTCAGACTGGGGGGGGCTGCTTTTAGGTGGATGAGAGGCTGGACACATGCACTGGGACCCAAAAACCACCCCTACCCCCAATCCCTGTCATCCCCGTCCTACGTCCCCTTTTCCCCGAGTGTTGGGCTGATCTGATTGCACAGCGTCAGCAGCAGGGGAGGGGAGATTCTGCCTTGCTCAGGTGAGACCCCACCTGCAGAGCTTCCTCCAGCTCTGCGAACCAACATCAGAAAGGTGTGGAGCCGCTGGAGCAAGTCCAGAGGAGACCACGGAGATGCTCCAAGGGCTGGAGCCCCTCATCTCTGGGTCCAGGCTGAGGCAGCTGAGGGTGAAAAAGACTCCAGGGAGACTTTAGATCCCCTACCAGTGCCTAAAGGGGCTCCAAGAGAGCTGGAGAGAGACTGGGAACAAGGGCCTGGAGTGACAGGACAAGGGGGAATGGCTTCCCACTGCCAGAGGGCAGGGTTGGATGGGATTTTGGGAAGGGATTCCTGGCTGTGAGGGTGCTGAGGCCCTGGCACAGGGTGCCCAGAGCAGCTCTGGCTGCCCCTGGATCCCTGGAAACGTTCAAGGCCAGGTTGGACATTGGGGCTTGGAGCAGCCTGGGGCAGTGGAAGGTGTCCCTGGGCATGGCAGGGGTATGGGACTGGATGAGCTTTTAGGACCTTTCCAGTCCAAACCGTTATAAACTTCTATGATTTTGCTCTTCTGTTCGCCAGTAGAGCACATCAGGACTTTAGCTGTTGTTTAAAAAAATTCCTCCAAAAACAAGGGAATGCGATTCCATTTTCTCACCTCTTCACTTAAAATACGTTTTTGTGCCAAAGGCTGTAATGAAGGTGTAAGCCCAGTGATTTTTTGCATTCCTATTTTGCTAATAGGAGAGCAGCTTACTTTTAATAAACTGCTGATTTGAAAAAAATGCATTTATAGCGAACAGTAAAGTATTTTTTGAGAAGTTTGAAAGAGAATCATTCTCTGCCTATTGAGTCACCTGTCAGCACTGCAGCTCCTTGGTAGTGTGTAGCTGCCACTGTCTCCAGAAGGTGTTGGCATGGAAACTTAAGGCAGGGGTGATGCTACTCTGGCAATACCATGTCTCTGGAAAGTTGTCACCTGTGTGTTTGTAAAATGTTCACTAAAACAAAATTGAAAATTTCCATGTGGTCTTCAGAGTCATTTGATGGGGACATTGCCTGTACTCTGTATGCCAGCAGCCATAGCTGGAGGTATTTAGAACATTATTACCAGACAGCAACGTAAAAACTGCACAGACTGGATTCTTAGAATTTATTTGTATCTTTCAGTGTTCGACTTTGCTGTTTTACCAACATTGCTTATCTAGAAATGTGGTTTTGTGTCAAGTTCTAGGGGCAGCATGGCAATGCTCCTCTGTTTGTGACTGCAACGTGTATTCTTGAACATTTCCATGACAGGTTGGATATATAAATAGCTAGTTTTTGTCCTGTTTAGGTACAGCAGCAAAGGCCATTTCACCAGTGCAGTTTGTAAGAGCCACCACCCCCATTTTCATGATACCCATGACTCCTGTTTGCCTCTCTAATTCACAACACTGTGTTTTACTGCAGTGGCACTTGAGCCTTGTTTTTTTTTCCCTGCAGTCACTTAATTCTCCTTCCCCAGCTCCAGTGTGCATATCCTCATATAAACAGTTATTTTTGGTTAATGTAAATTAAAACTGAAAGCAAGAGGCTTGTGGCTGTTCACCTGGCAGAACCTGAGTTGTATAAGGTATATTATTCCTCCTGACTGGTCCCTGTGTTGCCTGTGTTATCCTTTAGAGGCAGCTCAGCAGCACAACAAATACCAGCCCAACATTTATCAGGTCATTTTGGGGAGGCCTATACATGAGGTTTTCCTAAAAGCCTTTGTGAAACAATATAAAAGAAGCATATTCAGCTCCTGGAGGGAAAATAATCTGGCTTTTGCCAGAGGTTGCCTAAAGCATCCTCACTATTACTTTATTTTTCTGCTTTCTAATGCACACAATTCTCTATGTGAATTTCTGTCATTTTTCCTCTGCCTGCTATTTTGTTTGACTTTCCTCTGTTTTCCCCAGGAAATCCTGTCAATCTTCAATTCAGTCATCTTGGTCTCAGAGTATGGTCCAGTCTCTAAGCTTTTAATATTAACCCCTCAACATCAGCATATCCTTAGTAGCAGCCTTGCCTTTATTTTGTCTTTAAACTGAGTTGATGTTTATTGGAAAGGATTTATAAGCTTTTAAAAATGTAAACATTAAGAGAGAAAGATCAGTGAGTAAATGAAGTCTGTTATTCTACATCCAGAACAGATTCTTGCATATTGCCTGGCTTTTCCAACGTGCAGCGCTCTAAAAGTAGCGGATGAACAGATTCACCTGCCTCAGTGAAATACAAGTATTGATCTGCCCAAGTGAAATATGCTGGGATTGCTGAAGTGCAGATCTGGCTTTGACAAGGAGATGGCTGTACCATTTTAGCAGCAAAACATATTTTTTAATATTGAGGAATTATATTGTCTACAAAGAATAAAGTGATTTCTAGTAACAAATGGAAACACTTTTCTTGCTGGAGATTTGTTTCCATATTCCATGGCATGTTTTGCTCATTATGCTGCAGGACGCAAATCCAAAGTTTTATAGGAAACAGTTCATGCTGGTGAAACAGGGAATTGAGGTGCGGGCTGCAGAGTTACTGTGCATTCCTGGGAGGGGGTTGGGTAGAGAACTGCATTAGTGTGAATTGCTGTTGCTTGTGTAACTGCTGGATAGCCACGAGGACAATGCTGAGGTGTTGTCCCAATAGTGCGAAATGTTTTTTATGTGTTTAGAAGTAATTTTTAAATAAATGACAGTGTTAAGGCAGATGAGAAGTTGACTTCCTTTGGAGCTCAGGGCTCATGTCCAGCACAGGATGTGCTACCTGTTCAGAGGGTGTGCTGGGTTCCTTCTGCCCTTGCTTGAGCATTTAAGGTGCTCTTGTGTTTGGACATCACATCTGTGGCCATCACTCACCTCTCTGAGGGGCCAATATGGAGTCTTGGTTCTACTTTGAAATATTCATCGTGGCATGGTTTTGTTTGGAGGGAAGAGGGTGCAGAGGGTGAGCCGTGGTTGCTGAAGTCACGTTTGAGAGTTGAGAACGACGTGTGAAATGCCCTCACTTTGGCTAAAAGGGAAAGGAAAGTATGGATTTGCCAACCAAAACATGCAGCCAGCTTCACCGAAGTGACACATATTTGGGAAAACTTCGTTAGTGGTGGGAGGGTTTTGATGGTTTGGGGTTTTTTCCAAATTTGACGTATATGCAAGTCCGGTGATAGGTTGAAGGTGTGGGTGAGTGGGCCTTGTATGAGAACTGCTGTGGGCTCTGTGACCTGTTTGAGGTGGGCTCCTCAGCAGCCTTGAGCTCATAGGCTTCAAAGGCTCCTGTCAGAAATGCTTCTGGGGCATTTAACCTTTTGGTTAATAACCTATTGGTTACATAACCTACGTAACCTATTGGTAATGTAATTTAACAGGAGCAGCCCGTCTGTTCCAGCCTTTTCCCTGCTGTTGTGCTACACCAACATCCATCTGCTGCTGCCCATCTCCTGCTCTAGGTTTGGAGACAAAGGTTGGGCTTTTTCCCTCAAGCCCTGAGTGTTCTGCTGTAGTATGTAACTTAAATTTACCAGGGTCACTGAACCCCGTTTTGTGTGCATTCTGGGAGGCTGACAGGGTACAAAAGATTGGTTTGTACCCTCCTGTCGGAAGGATGAGGCAGTAATACAAGAGCTCAATTATTTGTGTGCTGAAAGGGCTGTGGTTCTCCAGTGATGTGACAGATTCGCTAATGATACCTGACAGAGGTATTGCAAAGGAGTAATTGTATAAAATACCGAACTCCCTTCTATTATGCAGTGTTTTTAAGAAGGAAATATTTTCCTTTTATAATTTGAAGAATGCAGTTTCCCATGTGACAAAATATTGAACTCAGGTGAGTAGTGAGTGGGTGTAAATTAAATGGAAGCTGCTTCAAAATACAGTGAAATAGTTTATTGTCTGTAGAGACTTTGAATTTTGGTAATAGGTTTTGTATTTTACTCCTTTGTATTGATTTTCAAACAATTCCAGAATATTGTCACTGTCTTGTTCGGGAGATGAGGGGGGATGGTTGTTAGTCAGGTCTGCTTAAAATCACTGTGCCAGAAGGAATTCTTCCCTGTGAGGGTGGGGAGGCCCTGGCACAGTGTGCCCAGAGAAGCTATGGCTGCCCCATCCCTGGGGCCTTCAAGGCCAGGTTGGATGGGGCTTGGGGCAACCTGGGACTGTGGAAGGTGTCCCTGCCCATGGCAGGGGGTGAAACAAAATGAGCTTTAAGGTTAGTTTCTGACACAAGCCATTCTGGGATTCTGTGATTTGATAGCACAAAATGGTATTTTCCATCAAGGTTGTTGATTTAAAACAAACCGACTCTTCTAACTGCTTGCTTTTTCTGAAACTTCTGTAGCAGTGAAACACAATTCTTGTTGTGAGATCCTGCTTTACAAATTATTCTAATTTATTCTTTTTTCTTTTTAAGGAAAGGTCATCAACAAGGACTTGCGCCACTACCTAAGCCTTCAGTTCCAGAAGGGCTCGATAGACCACAAACTCCAGCAAGTGATCAGAGACAATCTCTATTTGAGAACCATCCCTTGTAAGTATGTAAAGATCAGTCTCATTTGATCTGTTCCTGCTAACTCCCACATCATTTGTGAGCTTGAAATGCCTTTTCTTTTAATCTGATTTAGAGTTTTACCTTGCAGCAGAGACTTTGCTGGAGTGGTTTCATATCTGAAGCTGCCATTGATTGGTACAGCCAGTATGTACTAAAAACCAGCAAAAACTTGAGAATTTGATTATTTCAGATTGTTTCAGTAATATCTGTGTGTTGCTCTTCACAAGTTCATCAGTAGTTGTTGTTAGAATGACTCCAGCTACCACAAGAAATAAATCTTTCTCAGCATTATCAAGCAGTGCCAAAATGTCCTGATTTTTTTCAATGTGTTAGGGTTTTTTTCTTCACAAAGAGCAAACTGAGACCTTGAGTGTCAAGTGCATTGGGCAGAGCAGGGCAGCTGGAAGGAGGGTGGGAGGAGGGGTTGGGTGCAGAAGGGATGGCAGTGGCAGAATGTGCAGGCAATCTGTTTGCTCATCCTGAGAAGACTGATTAAAAAGGCTCATCATTGACTGTTTAAATATTCATTGCACTAAAAACTTGCTTTGTCAGGTAAGGTTTTTGTATCTACAGGAATTCTGCTCCCTTCTCTCTGAGCACACCCAAGAGTTTGTGGCTTTCTTCAACTGCAGTTCACTATTATTAGCTTTTATTTATTAACTCTTGTTCATACTGCTGCCTGAAAAAATGATATATGCCTTAAAAATGCTATTAGGTTGTAGGTAGTAATGAATAGTAATGAATCAGTGCAGTCCTTTCAGGAGAGCTGTAATTAAGCTGTTGTAACTATGGGAGGCCTATTTTCATAGACGAAACGCTTTGAGAGCCTCTGCATTAACACAGCAATTTACTGATAAAGTTCACCTACAGCCAGGGGTTGGAGTGTGGCTGAATTACACTCTGAACTGTAGGTTACAAAATAAAATTTGTGCCTGGTTATGGATTTGGTGGCCCAAAAATCAAATGTGCTTAGTCATGATGACCTCATTGCAAATTAGAGAGCTAGTGCTGGTGGAAATTGGGAAAGATGCAGTACCCTTACAGCTGGGTTAAAATAAAATATCACAGCTCCAAATGTTCCCAGAATCCCAGACTGGGATTGCCTGGCTCAGGTGTCATCAGCTGCCAAAAGTTGTTTTTGGTTCTTAAGAATATAAGAAAGAATCCTCTCTTAATTACCACCTCACCCATCTTCTTCCCTCCTCCTTCCCCAATACCAGAACTGTCGTTCCTATGTAATTTACTGGCTCAGTTTTTATACATTATTCTTCACTTGCTCACCGGTTGTTTTAACTTTTACTGAAGTGATACCATCTTTGTATAAGGATTTGAAAATACATTTTTTTTACTGAACTGTACAGCAGGCAGCGTTTGTTAACCGACAGCATTTAAGTATCTCACAAGAGTGTTTTCTGTCTTTGCAGGCACCACAAGGGCTCCCAGAGATGGGGAGGTCCCTGGGGTAGACTATAATTTCATTCCTGTTGAGCAGTTTAAAGCGCTGGAGGAAAGTGGAGCCTTGCTGGAAAGTGGAACATATGATGGTATGTTGGTGATGTTTCGCGGGTTGGGGATAAGGAGCCAGTGCTTGTGTCCAGGATCTTAGTCCAAGTGGAGCTCCTTGTGCGACCAGTTTTCCTGCTCACTTGGCAGCCATGACAGCAGTAGAGAGACAATACTCTCTTTTTGGATTACTGTGAAGAGGAAGAGCGATCTTGTTGTAAAGCTTTCAGGTTGTTCTTTCAACCACTCCTAATCTACCAGATTATTTTCACTGTTGCATTTTTGGAAAGCGTTCTGAAAAGATTTGTCTGTGCCTGGTAGAAATTTAAGAGAATTTATTCAATTTTCTGTAAAACTCAGAGAACGGAGCCATGTTTTCCTCTCAGATGTGCATCAAAAGGACAGAAGGCAAGAGAAATTCTGATCCAGCAAGGAAACAGAATAATTTTTCAATGAAAAGTTGTGCAGCATTGTCCAAATCTGTAGGAAAGTTGGGTTTGTTAAATATGGTGAGGAAAAACATTGTAATGAAGATGGTGAAAAAATAAAAGAAGATGTAAAAAGTAGACAATCCTGTGAAAACTCTTTGCCTCTTGTTTTCCATATCCCACACTATCTGTTAATATAATCCCATCTGTGGAAATCTCCTAAGCAAATTTAGGCTAAACTACTACATTTCTCTAAATTCCTGAGCTGCACTTTATCTGGCTGTTCCCTCTCTGAGCCTTGCCCTTGCTTGATATTTGCAGAAGGGTTTTCTTTCTTATTTTATTTACATGGTCAAAACCATATCCAGGTATCAAAAGTTACCCCAGCAGGACTTCTGGGAAGCTTCCTTGCTTTTTGCTCAATTCCTTAATAAAAATCATACGAGCAGTCAGGAGAGAGGTCAATTGCTGAAATTCTTTTCCAGAAAACAGCAGATGATTCTTTGCGCTTTAGATTAAAATATTAAAGGAAAAATCTGTTCCTTTTTCTGAAGTAGAAATGATTTTTAGATGAAGCCATATCAACATCTTTGTTTTGCAAGTGTATTGTCAGTAGAAAATTGCAAGTGTTAAAAATCAACTACTTCTTAACTGGTTTTATGGAAATAAATACTTTGTTTCTGCACAAAATGAACTTGCTTTTTGACTTGAGTATTTCTGTTGCACTGTTAATTAGTATGTAGGGTAAGAATAATTGATTTTCACTGTTTCGCTCCTCTAAGGTTGCTCCCTAAGTCTCTTTATGGAGTGTTAGTGAATTGCAGGCAAAGTTAACAAATCCATCTTTTTCTTTAGAAAACTTACGGCAGAATAAAAGTTTTCGGTTAACTTCTTGTTTTCTGACAACTGGTGCTGCATTGGCAAGAAGTCAGCATATGAAAAAATAGGCTTTGACTGTTGATTGGGTTTTGGGAGTGCTGATGTCTTCTTTGAGGCTATAAATATTCCCCAAAATACATTTGCGTGGGCACTAAACTGATAACAGCCACTGCCAGTGCCTTCAGCTGTATCAGTGCTTCAGTGATCCTGATATCTGTCTCATTTCCAGGTAATTTTTATGGTACTCCAAAGCCTCCAGCAGAGCCTAGCCCCTTTCAGCCTGATCCAGTGGATCAAGTTCTTTTTGACAATGATTTTGATACTGAATCGCAGAGGAAAAGAACCACGTCTGTCAGCAAAATGCAGAGGATGGAAAGTTCTCTCCCTGAAGAGGAGGAAGAGGAGGAAAAGGACGTAGTTAATGGCAGCGGAGGGATAGGTTGGTTGACAAGGGGAGAAATTCCCTGGAATATTGTATGAATGGATAAGGACTATTCAAAAAACATTTGTGCTTCCTTAGTTTTGGTGAAGTATGAAGGCAGTTTCTGTTCAGGCTGGTGCCTCTACTTGATTTTGAGATGACCTTTTAAAAAGAGCCAGCTGTTCTCCCAGCCAGATGTACAATTTCATCATAAAATGCACTGCTTGGTCAAGAATATCTGGTGCTGGATATGGGCCAGTTACACGAGTGGGAAGGAAAAATTTGTCCACTCTTCAAATAACAGAATCCTTCACAGAGTAGAATTTATACCCTGTAAGTGCTGCTGTTGAATTTTGAGGCAATTACTGAATCTGTACACAGGAGATTAGAGGGAATTGATTGGTTTAAGGGGCAACATTGGCTCATACTTGAAAATTTTCAGATGATTTTGCATAAGGGAACTATCACACAAGCTGAAACCACCCGAGGGGGAGCTTGTGAAGAGAATTTAAGCAAAGTGTGTTGAGGCTGGAGCAGTGTCCAGCAGGACCTTTCTGGGGTTGGCAGGGTGCCCTTTTCCTTTTGCTGTCATGGTTACTCATCTGGAGGGGGGAGGATTGATGGTGGAGAGGAACTGTCACATTGCATTTGCAGCTGATCCTGTGTGTGACTGTTTAGGAGGGAGTTATCCTGACCTAATCTTGTTATCTTCAGGCCCAGCAACACCACAGAGGGGCCAGTGGTCAGGTTGCTGCTTGGATGAGGGTTACAAACATCATTGTGTCACAGAGGGTATCAAGCATAACCTTGGTTCTGAAGGGTAGGGGCTTCTGTTTAAAGGTTCCTGCAAGAATTTTTGGGATTTTTTTCTAGTTGTGGCTTGTAGGAAGGCGTTGTTTGTTTTACCGGAAGTTTGGATCTTCTCTACATTTCCTTCTGATTCTTTGACGCATATTAGTAGGATTTTTTGGGTCGTTTTATGGCATTACAAACACTGTTCTCTCTGTAGAAACGGCAACAGAGCATAGTCAAGTTGGATTTCTGCCAGTGTTGATTTTTCAAAGTAGGCTCAGACACATAGTACAAGGTTAATTTTGTTTGGCAGGGGAAGAGCAGAGTTCAGTGTTTTCATGTCAGATTTTCAAAGTTCACAGCTGAAAGAAAAAAGTGAAAAAATGCACATCACATAGAGGGACGTGTTTGACATCCACTTGTAGCCAGATTAAGAGGGTGGTTCTTTGTGAGAAACAACATAAGCATTTGACAAGCACTTTCCCTGAACAACTGCAGAAAACAAAGAAAAACATTCAGATTCTCCTGACTGGATGAAACCTGTTCCCAGCTACAACCAGACAAGCAGCAACATGGACTTCAGAAATTACTTGTCAAGGGATGAGACCCTGGAACCACTACCCAAGAACTGGGAAATGGCCTACACGGACACTGGCATGATCTACTTCATCGAGTGAGTAAATCGTTCCTTGGAGGAGAGAAGTGCTGGTGGCTGCAGTCTGGAGAGCTGCTCTTTCACCTCTCTTCTGCTCTTGCTGCTTCTAATTCTTTATGAAATTTAATACATTCCTAGTGTTACATTCCTTACTCATAGTCCCCAATGTTGCACGCTTGGTACAATTGCCATTGTGCAGGAAAACCTTATGGTTCCACCTGCAAAGTCTGTTTGTTTGTTCTAAGCTTTGTGTCTCCCAAATGCAAAGCTGGCTGGGTATTGTTAAGTGAAGTATAGCATGGAAACCTTCTTTGTGTCAAATTTCCCTGAAATCTGAGGCCTTGTTTTTTTGTTGTTTGTTTGGTGTTTTTTTGTTTGTTTTTGTTTTTTCCTTCTCTGCTTGTGTTCCTTGGCTGGGAATAGATGTTTTAAAATACAATAGCCCAGATGAAAGTCCAGGGTGGGAAAGTAACTCATGTGTGCACGTGTAAAACTGCCTCGTGAGTTGCAAGACAAAAATGCAACAAAAACCTTCCTGCTAGTTAAGCGTATGAGGAGGCTAAAATTTTTTTTTTCTATCAGGTAGAAACAGCTGCTGTTCTCATCTGAGCTTTTGTGGGCTGGGGAGAGAATCTGTGCCTCTAACACTTCCCATGTGCCCTGGAGAGTCTCCAGGCACCAGTGTGCTTCTGTCTTTTCTTTTTAGTATTTTTAATATGACTGAGGAAAAAATAAAGGTTGTATCATCTGAAGTCTGCACTTTCCTACAATAGTAAATACTTGAAGCAAAGTTTCTTCAGTGTGAGGGAGTTCTCTTACTGGCATGTTCTGCTCCACAGTCACAACACCAAGACCACCACATGGCTTGATCCCCGGCTCTGTAAGAAGGCCAAAGCTCCTGAAGATTGTGAAGATGGAGGTGAGATGTTCAGAATGCATTTGTCCCATGTCACTGATAAATGTATGAGCTCATCCCAGCTGGATACCATCTATTACCTCTGTGGTAGCAGCTTCTCCCTGGTATATGTGACTCTGGAGCTGGCAGTGTGATGCTGAGTGTCCCCTGTTTGGTGACAGTAGGAATTTACATAAGACTGGGAAAGTCCATGGTGTATTTTCCCTGGAGTAGTACAATCTGGCTGAATGGAAGGTTTATCTGCATTCCTGAGCAGCATATGAGGTGTTTTGTTCCAGTGTCATTCTTAAGGAGAAAACTGCATGTGAGTGATGATCTCCCTGGCAGCTGTTGCACAGGTGGAATATGGCAGAAGCAGAAGGTCCATAAGTAACAGATTATAGAAATAACAGAGAAGGTGTGGCAAAACACATATTGCTAATGGTAACTATTGCATGTGACATAGTATTTGAATGCAGAAGCTAAGGGAACAATCTGACTGATTTGAATTCCTTCAAGACTTCAGGTCGGTAGCCTCCAGGTGATTCCTGCAACCATTTCCTACACAGCTGAGCAATTTAGTCTGCTAGAAAATAGTATCAGGTAGCTCTGTCTTCTGCAAATGCCTGACATGTTCCAAAAGCTGAAGAAGGCTCATAATGAGCTGTCATCCTCCAAAATTGCCCAGCCTAACAGCCATAATCCGTAATGAAGCCAGTTGGAGCAATGGCTCCCACTGCTGCTTATTAAACACATGTGCAGCTCACCACAGGATAAAAAGAGCACTTTGAACAGAGATGCAGGATATCCAAATGAACAGTACTTCAATTAATAGACCCACTGGGTCTTTAGTCAGACCCTATGGAGCAATGCTGGTATTAGTAATTGGTAACATGCTCTCATATGCTAGGGAAATTTCTGTTATTGTCAGACTTAGGGCAGCCTCAAACAAGATTGCCGGGCAAATTTATCCTTAAGATGTCTGGCTGACTACATTCATTATTCTAATATTTAAATTTCCATAGTCAAGATAACTAAAACAATAAACTTGATAAGCTGACCTGTGTTGTAAATCCTTATTACTTTCAGTCAGTCAGCCACGAGCTGCTGGCACCCTCTTACCAGGTGCTGAATTTGCCATGAAAAGGAGCCTTTTGCATGTAATTTTCATTACGAACAGGTTTTAAAGTTTATTATATGTTTCAAGTGGTGTGATTTCATTGAATACAAGGCCCATTATTAAGTGGAAGAAAGAGTAAGAGTTACAGGGCTTCAGATTCCCTGGAACAGGCTGATACCTTTCATCAGGGAAGAAAACGGGACCTATATTTTCCTCATATTTTTCATGAATCCAGGCGATCTTTAAGGAAAACTGATGTTTGAGGGTAGTTTTCCCTTGTGATGGAGAACTTGGTCTTTCTGATTGCAGAACTTCCTTATGGATGGGAGAAAATAGAAGATCCTCAGTATGGGACATATTATGTTGAGTAAGTGGTAATTATTGATTTGGCATACTTAAAAATTGAGCATGAAATTCTGAAGTGCTTGATACCCAGTAAGTAGAGGTTGTAATACAGTGAAAGGCCAGGGTGGACAGGGCTTAGAGCAGCCTGGCCTAGTGGAAGGTGTCCCTCCCTGCTCATGGCTGTGGGTGGAAGTGGATGAGCTTTAAGGTTCCTTCCAGTCCACACCATTCTGTGATTCTGTGAAACTGTGAAATATATCCAGGAAAAACAGTTTTGGGGTTGCGAACTCATGGCAAAACTTCTGGTAGCACTGGCATGTGGGAAAATCCACAGTGTGACTTTAAAGATTCAGTGGAGTGTTTTTCATTTGAGGAAGGAAAGCAATAACATGCAGATCATCGCTGTCTCGAAAGAGCCAAGTCAATAACTGCTACAAGAGCTCTTTTGAATCTCCTTCAGGCCAGAGGAAATTAAATCTCTCCTTAACCATGGAGAAGAAAAATGGTAGAGTTGAAAATTTAGCTTTGGAGAACAAGCAAACATTTTTCACTTTGCAAAGCCAAGGTATTTGAATTATGTTCAAATCTGTTGGTTTTCCCCTCCTCTGCGGTACTTCTCTAGACTCTGCCAGGAAAAAGGTGATGCCTGCATTTGTAAATACTATAGGTAGATGGGCCAAGAGAAAAAGCTGGTTTGCTCAGTTCTAAACTATTACAAGTCTACCTAGCAATTAAAGGGAGTAAAATTTTATTTGCCTCAAAGTAAGTAAGCTGCTGAAAGAACAACCATACTTTCAGTATTGGTTATGAGAGTTTTTCGTTCATTTCTCCAGAGCACTCATCTGATATAATAAAATATAGTGTTTGGGAAATAGTCAGAATGTTTTCTGTTGAAATCCTGACCTACCTTTTGTATGTCTGCAGTCACATTAACCAGAAAACTCAGTTTGAAAATCCAGTATTGGAAGCCAAAAGGAAAAAACAGCTAGGACAGACTGATTCTGGCCCTTCCAAATCAGGTATCACTGAATATTGTGTTCTTTGTCACATATATCTTTATCTGCAAGTATGCTTTATAAAACCCCAACTCTGGAATTCATCAAGGCCTCAGCCTTGTCTTTTTGCTAGCTATTACAGTGTTGACTTCTGAGATCTTTGGGGTTTTTGGAAAGATTTTTTTTTTATGTTAAAATCGAACTGAGGCACTAAGACTGCCTTTAAATCATTTTGATTGTTCTGAAGCTAGTTTGGAAAATATGCAGATTTGGAAAATATGGAGGATTAGAAGAGGCATCTGGAAGTGCAGGTAAAACCACACCTGGAGTTTTTATGCTTTTGATCTATTTTAAGCTGGGTATTCAAGGATTAAAATTGGGAATTTGAGGTGGGAGGTTTGCATACAGCTCTGTTGCAATCTGTTAAAAAAAACTCTTTTCCATTCACTAAATTCAGCTGGAAAATGAGTGTAGCACTTTCCAGTCCATTTGCTTTATCCCTTAAGAGTGCTTCGGAAGCTGACCAATAATAAACAAATCATTAACCTTTGTGATACCTTAAAAATAGAGGAAAAGCTTACCGGAACTAACCCTGGTTTCCTGCCTTCCTGTCTATATATTCCATAATTCCAAAGGACCAGGGAGGTCTGTCTTCACTCGAGATCCATCCCAGCTTACTGGAGCACTTATAAAGACATCTCTGAAAAAAAAGTACCATGGGATTTGGCTTCACAATCATTGGAGGGGACAGGCCTGATGAATTTCTCCAGGTGAAGAATGTGTTAAAAGATGGACCTGCTGCACAAGATGGAAGAATTGCTCCAGGTCAAGTATTATTTCCATAAACTTCCATTTCCTGGGCTACTTTGGAGAATACAGCTTCAGGTGCAGGAGGTTGGATGACTCCATCTACATCCTCACTAAATTAAATGTTTTCAGATTTGTGGAAGATCTATGCAGAGCAGTGGCTGAAAAGGAAAAGAAGCAACATTCTAGATAAAAATCAACTTTATGGGCACTTCTGAAGGTTTCAGTACTTCTGTTTTAGCAAAGACCCTTGTCTTCATGTTTATTCATAGAATGGTTTCCCTCCCTGTAAGTAAAGTAACAATACTGTGTTTGAAACCTGGTCTGTTTTGCCTTTTTGCTGCCAAAAACCATGACACCGATTATTAGAACTGCAAAAAACCCACAGCAGGAATGAGGAAGCAAAGTGGTGCGGACTGGACAAGTGAGGAGAGAAAAGGGATGAGGGTTCCTGCAATCCATGAAGGCTTGCACATTTTTTCATGGTTATTACATGTGCAACTAAGTTACCTATAACCTTACTATAGCCTCTGGTTTGCATATTAGAAAGGGCAAAATGCTTCTTTATGTATAACATAAACTCTTACTCTTCAAATGAGTAAAATAATTCATACTTTGAATGATTAATATTATTTACTTACTGAATGGAACAATTACCTGTTTTGTTGTCGATGTATTGTTTGAACTTGTTTGTATGTGGTTCATTTTCCACCTCTGCAAAAACGAAAACAATCCTGCAGAACTGTTGGAATGAAAAGATGTGCAGCAATTGTGACTGTAGTTCATGGAATTAGAGAGATCCTGTTTTACTGATGCCTGAGCATTAAAGGGATAGGACAGTTTGCAGGCCATATTGTAGCATGCATGGAAAGTTTCACATCTAAATGATGAAAACACAAAAGTGTTGGGATCTGAAGCCCACATCACTTCATTGTGAAAATGTATTCTTAGCCACGTGTGGCAGCAGTGTAAGAGTATGGAGCATGCGTGTGTGTGCAATCCTAGCTTTAAGTTCAGGCAGTCCTAAAATAAACACAGGGCCAAAAAACCCGATATATTCTGCGTTGGGTTTAGGATGCTGTGCAGTATGAATTAAAGTAGAAGACATCTGCTTGCTGTAGTGTGCGTGCTCTGCTTCATCTCTCATGGCTGTACAGTATCATTTTTTAAATCTGCTTGCTGCAGATTAAACTTTATGTATTTAGCACACTGTGTCCTGAGATGAAATAGAATAAATGCAAAGAGGAAATACTTTATGCTTTTCAGCAATATTAGCCATGAGGTAATATCCCAGACACTAGTTATTAGTTTGAAGACAGCATTGCGACTTCCTCAAGGTAGGCTTTTGTTGAAGGTTTCGCTTTTGTTTTTGACACTGCCTAACTTTCTTTTGTAATAGGTGATGTCATCGTGGATATAAATGAAAGTTGTGTCCTTGGCCATACGCATGCAGATGTTGTCCAGATGTTTCAGCTCATTCCCATCAATCAGTATGTGAACATGACTTTGTGTCGTGGGTACCCTCTTCCTGAGGACAGTGAGGACCCTGTGGTGGATATTGTGACAGCCACGCCTGTCATTAATGGCCTGCCGGTGGCCAAGGGAGATGCTTCCGTGTCCAGCCAAGATTTAGTAGCAGGAGCAGTTGTGTTGGACCAGAATGGGAAAGTGTTGGTCAGCAGTCGCCTGAACGGCCCTTCGGGGCATGCAGCGGAGCAGAGGCTCTCCCTGGCCTCCTCGGGAGGCTCTCAGCCGGAGCTGGTCACCATCCCTCTGCTCAAAGGGCCTAAGGGCTTTGGGTTTGCCATTGCCGACAGTCCCACCGGCCAGAAGGTGAAGATGATTTTGGACAGCCAGTGGTGCCAAGGCCTACAGAAAGGGGATGTCATCAAGGAGATTTGCCATCAGAATGTGCAGAACTTGACTCACTTGCAAGTGGTGGAGGTGCTCAAGCAGTTTCCAGTGGGAGCAGAGGTGCCCCTGCTTGTCTTAAGAGGAGGTACAGACAAAATTGCAGTTGTTGCATTGGTTATAAGCTTTTTAAAGTCCTGTTTTAGTGTGATGTCTGAATTGTGTCCAGTCTTGACAGCTAAGCAGCAATTCATTATATCTCTGAGCAATTATGTTCTAAGTTTGATTTATACCTGTGACTGTTAGGGTGGGAGCATCTTGCTGGGGTTTTGTTTGGGGTTTTAGTTAGGTTTTTCTTTTGTATTGTTTTTTCCTTCAAAAATTGTATGGTGCTATGTTTATGCACTATCTTTTCCAAGTCTCTGGGGAGTGCTGAAGCAAACACGTAGTCTCCAGTATAATGCAAAGCATATGATGGACTGAGTTCATGAGGTTCTCCAGATGTATGCCAGTAATTGTGTCTGTAATGAATGGGGGATTCAGGAGATGGGAAGAAGCATTAGCAAAGAGGTGGGGCTTATCACTGGGAGTAGCAGAAAAAACTCTGATTTCTCTTTTGCATGTCCAAACCTCTTCCTTGGTTGTCTGTCACAGACCAGAATGCATCTTCTTCCCAAAAGCTGTCGTAGATAGTGCGTGTCTTTCAAAGGAAGCTGCATCTGAATGGATTATGAAGCAGCTCATGCCCACTCGGTGTCCCTTCAGTCTTTATTGTAACCCTGACTTCAGCCACTGGCACTTGCAAAAATCTTCAGATCTTTTTCTGTATAAATGCTACTATTCCTTAAGCAGCTAAGGAAATAATTGGATTTCTTTGTGACAAGTGCAATTCCTTCAGACAAATTCGTAAGTCTCCTTATCCCATAAACCGAGGGGTAACTTGGTTGACCAGTTTCTAGCAAAAAGACAAATAGATATTTTTCAGTGTTGTACAGCTTTCAATTCTAATTGAGACTTCTCTGAAGTGATGATTTTGATCACTTTGCCTTTTAAAAACACAGTGAATCAGCCGCTATTATTTTCACCCCAGGGAGCCGCTGATTATATTGCTCTAATATTGTTGAAACTTTCTGTAACCTGCTCTTAAAGTTACTTTCTATTTTCTTCAGGTCCACCCTCACCTACTAAGGCTGCCAAAGGAGTGAGTATTGGTGATGTATTTAACTTGCTTTCTGCCCTGCTTTGTAATCTCTTTTCCTCTGGATTTTAGTCCCTGTAATAACCTAACTGCAAGATGGTTTAGCAAAACCACATCAGCTTGGTAGCCATAAATTCTTTGTCTAAGTAGCTGCTGTCAGAGTACCCATTAAAATACAGTAGCTGTTTTTTTCGTTGCTAATTATTAAAGTCACATGGGATTTCTAAAGGAAGTTTACGATCTTTAGATTCTTCTCAATCCTCACATAGAATTTATGGATTGGTTAATGCTCCTTTCTGGAAGTGCTTATCTTTGGATCCATATTTTCAGCAAGTCTCTATGAAGCTGTACATTCCTAGCTCTATGCTTATTGCTCTTGAAAGTTGGATCTGCTGGGGCATCTTTAATGTATACTAGCTCAGTAAAGAATCCTTGGTCTTAATAAAACAACATCTGACTTAAAAATGCTGATATTAATACTTACGTTTATTATGATGGTTTCTGTTGTAACTTAGGCTGGTCAAACACAGATACTTCTTTAAAATGCTTCTTGTACAGAAGAAATCAGGGCAATTTAGTAAAACCCCATTACCAGAACATAGCTGTAGCTTCTCTTTCTATCTTTATCCTGCTGTTTGAGTGCAGCCGTAGTTGTATCCCAGCAGTGGGATGACACAAGCACACACGTTCAGCATGCTCCAAGACGACTGTGCTCAGTAAGATCTTCAGATTCTGTTTCTTGCAAGCAGTCAGGTGCCCACACTGAAAAAATCAGCAGAAATCCCTGCAATTGGAGGGCCCTGGCCCTGTCAGCATGGATCCCTTGGCAATGTGCTAAAAATAGTTTGGACTTGGGGACTGGCATTCTATTCCAGCACGCGTACAGGAGCAACAGCCCACAGAGTGCTTGATGCTCAGTGGCATTAAGCAAAAGAATTCACTCTAAAAGGGCGAGTTCTTGTGTTTATAAACATGTTAGAAGTGTCAAACTGCTCAGTGGCTCTGGGCAGTTTCTTCTGCTCTTGGTGAAAGGACAGATCTACGTTCTGCTTCTGCTGTGGTTCAGCATACACTGCCATGTGCCAGTTTTCCGGGCAGTGTTTCAGCCCAGGAGAAGTATTTTGAGCTATTTTAGTGCATAATTGACTGAGAACTTAGGTGAGAGACCACAAGGACGTTTTGTGTCCTTGCCTCATGAACAGGAGTGTTGCAGCTATCAGATTCATGAAAAGGCCAATAGTGAGTTGTTAATATCTCACAGTACCCAGGTGTGTCCTCCTGTCCTGTATACATATTGCTCCAGCAAACAGCCAATGCTGGGAGCATCTCTGGTGCTTGTGGGGAGGAGCTTGGCAGAGGGCAGGAGGCAGTGCCTGTGGAGCAGTGTGTGCCCATGGTGCTGGACTATGCTCCAGAGCCTGGCAGGTGCCTGACAGAGATTCAGTGTCTTCTCTAAGTGTGATTGGTTTGTTGTGGCCCACTGCATCCCATGTGTCGGTAACCACCAGCATCTGCCCAGCTTCACTCCTCTTTGAGCATCAGTCACTTCAAATTCTTTCCGAGCCTTGTCTCCAGTAGAAGTTCATGTACCAGTGAGGAAGACTTCAGTACTCTGGTCAGAAACATCCATCGGAAAAGCTGTAATTTTGTTCCTTTCTTCCTGTGTTTTTCTTCTGCATGATGTTCATCGTCTTTGCACACACAAGCGTAGTCATGCCTTTATTCATACGGATTTTGTGTCTGTGGACTGTTTCAGAAGGACAAGCAGGACAGTTCAGGGAGTTTGGAAGCTGTCAGTGATGCCATTCCACAGCCGATGCCCTTCCCGCCCTCTGCTATGCGTCCAGGCTCTCCTAAGCTGGACCCTTCCGAAGTCTACCTGAAGTCTAAGACAATTTATGAGGACAAACGTAAGTATATCATCTTCAACTTGAAAATACTCCATTATGAGGAAATCTTTTCTTTTGTTGTATGTGCAGTATAACTACTGAGACTTTGTTGCTGTTTGTTAACCTGCTGCGGATAAAACATTTCAAGTAATGCATAATTCAAATAGCAATCAGAAAAATAAAAGATACGTTTCAACCATATTTTCAGTAAAACAGTTAATTGCAGAAATAATCTCAAGGATGGTTCTGAAGTAAACTGGAACAAACCTGCTTATAAAAGTAGCTCCGGGTTGTGTCACAGACTGGCTTTTATCCTGGTCTACTGCATAGATGTAATTGTGATTTCTGCTTTGAAAATTAATTATATCATTTTGAAAAGAGAATATCACTGTATTTCTGGTTACTAGTGTTTTGTCACTAGAAGAGTCAGAATGTACCACCAGAGCATAATCCTTCAATAATCCAAGATAGCCCCTCCATGTTTTGAAATACTGTTTGTTTTTTTTTTTTTCTTAGCTCCAAACACGAGAGATTTAGATGTTTTCCTGAGAAAACAAGAGTCAGGCTTTGGTTTCCGAGTGCTTGGTGGGGACGGACCGGATCAGCCTGTAAGTGAAGCTGCTCACAGTTATCTCATAGTATTGCTGTTGGAATGATCCTACTCTGTCATCCTCATTTCCCCTCATCCCATCCAGGCAGTTCAGTGATGGCAAAATTGCCTTTCAGAGATCAGGAATTAGTCCTACCTTTATTATTCCCCTCTTTGTGGGCTTCAGTCTCCAAGGTTCTGTGCCCTCCCCACTAGCGAGCCCATTCTTGGCCACAGTTTTTGTTGGGCTGAGGACACTGGTGGTGTTTCTACAGCTGTTGCTGTGTCTCGGAGCCCTCGGAAGGGCCGTGCTGGTGCCCAGCCTTTGCCCATTGTCACCTGATCCCAGTGGTGGCCTCGGCATAGGATGTGCCCAGATTCAGGGATTGGTGTGCTGTGCACAGCGGTGCGTCCTGGGAAGCAGCTGAGTGGAAGGAAGCGGTTGCTTCTTCTGTCAAAATTTCATGAGGCTGTTCATTTTCTTGCAGCCCAGTGAAACGAGGTTTGAGATGGTGACACACCCCTTTTATTCCCTGCTTCTCCCACTGGATTTTTAAGCATGCATTGCGTTGGAGTCAGCTGGGCTAATGCCAGTGCAGACACCCCTGGATTGTCTGTTCTCCAAGGGCAGGTTTTAGGAGACTCCCCTCTATTTTCAAATTTGCATAAATTTCTCTCTGGGAAGAAGCACTAAGACTTGTACTATATACTATATTGAGGGACCTTTCTTTAAGCTGTTAAGTGGAGAGAAAAAGCTTTTGGAAGAGATCTGCATAGATTGTTTTTTTGATTACAACGAAGGAATTCAGTTTTTCTATTCCCAGCTGTCATCTAGTACTAGCCTTTTTTTTTTTTTTTTTTTTTTTCTTCCCCCCTAACATGCATTTAAAGTAAAGAGCAAAGCCAGAGAATGTTACTTCTGTTGTACTTTATAGCATTTGTGGTGTTTGATTTCCATAACACCCATATCTGCTAGGAAGTGTGGAGCTGATGTCTTAAAGTGCTGTGTACTGATGAGCTGCCCACTATTGCTTAACCTCCAGCAGTAGTAGCTGTAGTTACCCTTAGTCATCCACTTAATCTGAAAGTGATTCTAGCATATGAAATAGAGTGTGGTATTCTTCTCTGTATTATATTTAGTAGCACTTTCTGAGGTGGGGGTAGGCAGAACTGATGATGTTTGAATTCATTATCTAATTACCAAAAGCTGAGAACTGAAGCATCTTGAAGTGTGGAGCTGTGTATAAGCAACTTTTCAGAAATAAACTTGAGTTTGTTCAAAAGCTTTTATTTCTTCCCCCATCATTCTGCCTCAGTCTTGGTAAAAAAAAATAAAGTAGAATGAATGTCAGAGGCTTTTGTGTCATTAATGTCTAGGAAATCATGTATATAATAAGTACACAGCGTGTGCTCATTTCAAAAGCTGAGCTTTTTAATAAAGTGACAAACATGCTCAAGAGAGAAGTGACAAAAATATGAATTAAAGATTTTTGAAGTATTTAGTGAATGCTTTGAGACCCCAGATTGTCTCCACTAGATCAGCTTGTGCAGAGTACACTTGCTGGCTGCATTTCTGCTAGAGCTGGAGAGTGAGGTAATCTTTAAAAAGAATCTTCCCAAAAGACCTCATCTGCACAGATTCACCTGGATTGCAACCACTGTGTGTTCTGATGAATTCATGCTCCCGTTCAAACCCCTGGACTCTGCTCACAGATTTATATTGGAGCCATAATCCCGTTGGGAGCAGCAGAAAAGGACGGGAGGCTGCGTGCAGCAGATGAGCTGATGTGCATTGATGGAGTCCCTGTGAAAGGGAAGTCACACAAGCAAGTTCTGGATTTAATGACCAGCGCCGCACGAAATGGGCAGGTGCTGCTCACTGTCCGCAGGAAGATCTTCCTCAGTGGTAGGTGTCTGCTTGCCCAAAAAGAGCATGTAGGGCTTGTAATCAAATCCACTGAAGCTGCTCTCGAACTTAATTACTGCACGGAAGCTGAGCAGCCTGAGATTGAGGAGGGTCAGCTGTAACTCTTAAATGGAGAAAAGCAGAATTTAATAAGCTTGGACTCTGTTGCTCTCTAGCTTGCACAGCTCGCACAGGTAAGGCTCTGAAAATTACGATGCAGGGGTGATTTCCTCAAGCCTTTTTGCAGGTGGTAGTTGGAACAGCCATTAGTGCTATGGAAATTGCATAATAACGCATTCTGGTTTTTTGACATCCCAGAATGATTTGAGTTGGAAGGGACCTTAAAGCTCAGTTTGCCCCATGCCCTGCCATGGGCAGGAGCCCCTTCCATATGCTGTATTCTCAAGTCTTTTGGCATCAGTGTGTAGCAAGATTAACTGTATTCACACAAGAGCTGTTTCAGGGCAGGATCTTGAGATGCTGCAGTTTTAGATCAGTTTTAGAAAAGATTAGTCTGTGACTCCATGAATGACAAAACTGGGGTGGGATTTACGGCTGACAAGGGCCCCCTGCTCTGATTAGCAACTGCTGTTGCCACCTCATACTGGCACTGACAACTGAACTTCATGGTTGTGCTGAAATTGCTTGGTGTGATTTGTTCCTTATTTGTTGTATGTCTGTTCCCTGCAAGGTGAAAAGCAGGCAGAAGAGGAGGAGACACAGCCTGTCCTGACACAGAACGGCTCTCCGCGGCCGAACCGTGCTGACTTTGCCAACCAGCCATGCCCAGAGGTCTACGATGTCCGTCTGCAGAGGAAGGAGAATGAAGGATTTGGCTTTGTCATCCTCACCTCCAAGAACAAACCTCCTCCTGGGGGTAAGTGCCTTGTCCTGGTGGCTCTGCCCCTGCCTGGCCTTGGTGGGGTTTCTCCAGGAATATCTCTTCCTGTGCAGTGCTGGTGTGTTCCTCATGGTCAGCATTCACTCACACTGGCACAGCCCAGCCAGTTGAGTCTTGGTCTGTCTTGCTTCATATTTATGTTCCTGTTCACCCAACTGTGACATAAGTGGGGAAAAGAGAATTTATATCCCACACAACCCACACCCAAGAATGTGGAGTTGTCACGGGGCAGCATTTGGGATGTAGATATTGGTCAGGCTGTAGTGATGTTGCATTAATTCATTGGCATTTTAATGGAAGCATAGTTTCAACCTTGGCTTTGTATTACCTAATCAGATAAAATGTATTATTTTGGGGTCTGGGGAGGTAGCGTGTACAGTATTTGGTAGAAAGCAATGAAAATGTTGCCGCCATTGAATGTGTTTCTCTAGAAAGATCATCAATGTGAAAAGGTAGCCTGGTCTGGTATTGCAGTTGTGAGATATGGACATGGCTCAGGCTCAGATAGCTGTCTCTAGTTCTGCCTCTGTGCTTGTCTCTGGGAAAGGAACTGAAATCAGTCTTTCTTCATCCTACTTCTCATAACATTTCTTCTTTTCTCCATTCTGTCTGTTCTGGCCCACTAGCTTTGGCTTCTGGAGGAGTCTGTGCAGGGCACGGCATCACTCTGGGGTGACCTGAGGAAACTGAGCCAGGAGATCTGGAAGAACTTTGAGGCAATTATTACAAGTGCATGTTCATCTTAAAGACCAGGAAAAGTGGTCAGGTCTGTGCAGAGCTGATGTAGCACCTTTCTGGCCTTGCACAGGCTCCCTGCTCAGGTCCTCACCTGACTGAATCAATCCCTGGCAGGAGAAGTTTGATATATTTTTAAAGTGTGTTTAAGGGTTAATTTTTGTTTGCAAGTAGGAAGAGTTTGCCCATGCATCTGAATCTCTGCGTTACAGTGAATGGCCGTAACCCTCTCTGGGCCCACTCTGTCCATCAGGGCCGATGCATGAAATGGAAAACAACATTGTATATGGTAAAACAACTGTTCTGGTGCCCTCCAGAGCCACACGTTCTCCCCCATCCCTTGGCAGATGTGACCCATTTCCTTCCCATGTTTTACTTCAGGCACAGCATCCTGTGGATGACAAGGCCATGCTGTTGGGTTGGCATCTCCATTCACTCACAGCGATGCATTCCTCATAGCAGGTTTGTCCTGAACAAGCAGTGCCACCCTTTGGAGCAGGAAAGGAGGAGGGAATACTGATCTCTGCTCTGTAATGACCAGTGACAGGAACAAGGGAATGGCTGGAGCTGTGCCAAGTTGCTAGGTTGAATATTAGGAAAAGCTTTTTCCCCCAGAGGGTGGTAGGCAACTGAACAGGCTTCTCAAAGAAGTGGGCAGAGGCCTAAGGTTGCCAGAGGCCAAGGAGTGTTTGGACAGTGCTCTTCAGGCACAGGGTGAGATTTGTTTGGATTTTGGGATGTCCTCTGCAGTGCCAGGAGTTGATAATCCTTGCGAGTCCCTCCAACTCAGCAAATTTTGAGACTCTGTGACTGGCAATTCTGGGTCTATGTGATGCTTATCTGATATGTGCATGGTAGGATTCTTGAGGTTGCCCTGTCTGGGGCCGGGAGTTGGACTTTGATCCTTGAGGATCCCTTCCCACCCAGGATATCCTGTAATTCTGTGAATACTTACAGTGTTGCTGTGCCTGCTCTTGTTTCCTAGTGATTCCTCACAAGATCGGGCGGGTTATCGAGGGAAGCCCGGCTGAGCAGTGTGGGAAGCTGAAGGTGGGTGATAGAATCTCAGCAGTGAACAGCCAGTCCATCGTGGAGCTCTCCCACGACAGCATCGTGCAGCTCATCAAGGATGCAGGCAATGTGGTGACCCTCACAGTGGTGCCTGAGGAAGGTAAGGAAGGTGCCACCACACATAAAGTTGGAGATCATTGGCTTAAATGGAGTATTTGAAGATGTTTGGAAATGAAGGAGTGAATCTTAGAATATCATGAGTTGGGTGGGACCCATGGGATCATCAGCTCCGGGAAGTTGAATACGTTGGAAGCTCACGTGCCAAAACAGTGCTGAAGGCTGGTGGGACAGAGAGAGGGAGCTGCCACAACAAGGTGGCTGTACCTAGAAATAAGCTAGAGGGATTAACAAAGCAATGAAGAGAGAAATTCTCATGTGTGAGAAACTGTTGCTGACATAGAAATGTCCTGTCCAGACCATGTATTCTCTAGCCAAAGAGAAATTCCCCCTCCTCAGGGGGCTGCAGCAGCCATAGGATGATGCTTAGTGAGAAAATCTTCTCACCTGGCTCAGGGCCTGGCTCCTGCTGCTGCAGGTGTTGCCAGAGCTCTGTTCCCAATGTGACATGTGCTGCCAGGATGCTCTGCTCCTGCTTTAAGGCCACAGGGACTCCTACTTTTCAAAACTCTCCATTTAAACCTGGAGCTTTTGCTTTTTCCTGTGTTAAAACATGCAAATTCCCTCATGCTGCATCCCTGCAGCAGAAACATGATGCAGTTCTGTCTGCCAAAGCTCCCCTTTGGAAAGGGTCACATCCCACCACACAGGGAAAAGCCCTTATCAGGGTTTTCCTGCCAATCTTGCACCTGCAAAACCCGCTGTGTCACCCGAGCAGCAAAGTGAATCCTAGGGACTGCAAAATCCCATCTTCAGAGACTGACTTAATGGCATATAACACTGCATGCACTGTGGTATTGTTTCTAAAGAAAAATGTAAAAATATAAAATCCAGTAATTTGGAGAGAAAGACTGTTTTCCTACTCTGAGTTTTTCTTGAATGCTACTTACAGGTTTAATTAAACTCCCTATCATTATTTTGTCAGAAAGTTGGCTTTCTTCACCTTTTAAATAAGAAATACCTAGAGCCAGGCTGTGAATAAAGGCAGCAAATGATTCTCTAATTTCACATTCATTGCACATATTTAACATGCCATCTCAGCCTGTAACACAGAATTTCAAAGACTTAATGTTCATTTTTTGTTAATGCTTGAAGTAGAGAGACTTCTCTAAGTTATTTTTCTATTAAGATTTTTATTTTTATCAAATCTGGTTCATTCCAGTTTGAAGGGACACACTTCAAAACAGTTGCCATGGGTGATGTTTATAAAGCAGCTGAAGTGTGAGTTGGTTGAATTAGATTTTTTTTCTCTGCAGCTTTTAGTCATCAAATCCAGACTGGTTTGGGTTGGAAGGACCTGAAAGCCCACTGGGCTGCCATGACCAGGAACACCTTCCGCTTGTTTTCCAAATAAGTTTTCTGCATATCATATTTCTATCCATTACTTATGCATGACTGTGCATGGATTTTGTGTAAAAACCTTTCCCACTGCCTCAATTACAGATTTGGAACTGAAATACAGAGATAAAACCAGAACCTGGGGAGACTCAACAAAGAGGAAAGAGCCCCTCAAGTAGCAGGTGGTAAAACCAGAGTGAAGATCAGTCAGAAAATCTCGGCTCAGAGGAGCCGGAGTTGGCGTGTTTTGAATGTAAAGAATTTTGTGACAATGAAGGAGAAAGAATCAGAACTGGTTCCGCTGGAGTGGGAAACTATCTCCACTTGAAAATTCCCCTTGATGTAGCTGAAGAAATAAAGTTTAACTCACAGTAGAACCCTGTGTGTAGTGGGGAAATCCAGCCTGGATGTGGGTGAGTCAGGGCTTCAGGCACTCAGGAAGAGAGCTGAGCCTCTGAGGGGTGGCTCACGCTCAGGAAAATCCAGGTTACAGCTCCAAAATCACAAAATGCTCTTTTTGCTGGAAGCTGTTGAGCCTCACAAGGCAGAAACCCTGATAGAGTTTGCTGTTCTCCAGCTTTGTCCTTGAAAGTGGCAACAAAACCTTTGCCTGGTCCCCTGCCCTCCTCCCAGGCTTTCACAGACCTGTGATCTTGCTTTTCATGGGAATAAATGAATTCCCTTCATGCGCCAGAAGAGATTCTTTAACATTTTTCACAAAAGCAGGAGCCTGTCAGCTTTTGTCATGTATTAGCTGGGAACACATGAGGGGAAGCTGCAGAGAGGGCTGCAGGATTTGTACAAACAGATGGCGTTTTTCTTGCCTATGCTTCTAAATTAAAAATGTGAGGATAAACCAGGAGTAAAAGTTGGCATTTTTTTTCTAGAGAAAAACCTCTTCAAGGCATATCATGAGAACAGCACCAAGCAGTTCTGTGGAGGGCTCGAGAGGTCTCACATACCTGAGAAATTCCGTGTAATACGCTTTAAATTTCCTTTCCTTAACATTCTTGAGCACTTTTTGTATTTTAGTGGAATTTGTTTGTTCTTAATTAAGAAATGCAGTAATGTGCTGCACCTAATGGGGCTGGAACAGCTCTAGTTTTGGTGCTGGGAATGGGGTTTTTTAACCCTTTCAGGGAAAAGGAGTTATTAGTTTATATTTCAGCACAAAAGTCCATCTTAGGCCACTGTTTGCCATTCAGGTTCTAGCTAAGAGGCAGCTTTTTGCGTAGACCGTGGTTCTTTATTATTGAGAGTGTCGTTTTTGTGTCCTGAAACACGAGGCTTTTTCCAGAAATGCACTGGATTTATTGTAAAGTGCACACTAACAGTATTTTCCATGGAGGGGAAAATAATAAGAAGTTATTTTAAGTGGTTTTATTGAAATTTTTTTTTTTAAACTTAGCTTTTGGGAGAAAGCAAAACATTTAAAATTCCTCTTGGTTGCCTGCCAGTGAACTCCTCCCCACACTGTGGCTTGTGGGACCGGTTCCTCACTTTGCCTGGAGCTGGGCAGTGGAAAACGCTGTTGTGCCTTAAATAAGTTGGCGATTTCCCTCTATTTGATGGGGCCTTCACCTCCAAATCCCCATTTCTCCTGCAGATCCTCATTCCCTTACCTTTACAGAGGGGTATTTCTCAAATAGACATTGTTCTTCATCTCTTCTAAAATTTTATTTTGTTGAATATCTGAACCAACTTAATGAATCTGATCAGCCCTGATCCCCTTTGATGCTTACCAAGTTGCAAACAGGCTGAAACCCTTCAGTTCATGTTGGGATCCATACAATTGTGTTGATATTTCCTGAGGAAAAGCAGAGTAAAAGAATGAAAATAAAGAATAAAATTCCTAGGAATTTATTCCATGGAACTAATGAGCTGTACTTGTGTTTCTGGGTTGGAAACTCTTCTCTGTTGTGCTCACATGAGCAGCAGTTCCTTAGGAGCAGTAGCCCCAGCACTGTTGGTGACCATTGTCCTGGCTGTGGATTTGTGAAGTTGTGACTGTTTATTTTGTTTGGATTTTAGAGCAACGTGGTCCTCCATCAGGAACAAACTCAGCCAGGCAAAGCCCAGCCCCACAGCACCGACCACTGGCATTGGCACCAATCAACCCTGACAGGTTGGGAGAATGGGCTGGGAATGGTGGGAAAAGCTTGGCCAGAGGGGTTTATGTGAAGGTAACATCCACATCCTTTCACCTTCCTGCAGGGGAGCTATAGAACGTGAAGCTGGAAAGGAAGTTTCTTGTAGTTACCAGCTATCCTGGCCCGAGCACAAGTACATGGCACAGTTGGATGCTGCTTCGGGTGTTGGCAGCCGTCATTCCCAGGTACAAAAAAAACCATCCAGAGGGCGTGAAGATGTAGGGAATGCTCATCTACCAAGGCACTGTAGTGGCATTGCCACAGAGTTCTCAAAAGCACGTTAAAACATTTCCCTGTTGGACAGGTAGAACAGTTGCATATAAAAACATGTTGTAGTATCTCACAGAATGTTTTTGCCCATGTTTTAAATGTGATTATCTCCTTAGGGTAGTTGAACACTCACGATAGTTATGAAAGAAACACAAAATGCTTGTAATGGAGCAACTACAGACTGTTTGGCAAAGTTTCTTCAAGAATTTTGTGCTTATCTCAGGCTTTAAAGGAAAGATGTTCTGAATGTTTAGACTTAGATTAAAACCATTACCCTGAGTCACCCCAGATTTGGGATGAATGCTGTTTAGATGCTCAAAATACAGAATTACTTTTTTTCCAAAAAAACCAGAAGGTTAAATCTGCCTACAGCTCCTCATCTTTTCTCCCCCTCCCCTGTCCCCCTGATTTCCTGCACAGAGTCCTGGCTGTTTCCCAGTGGAGTTGGAAAGGGGCCCTCGAGGATTTGGATTCAGCCTCCGAGGAGGAAAAGAATACAACATGGGCTTATTCATCCTCCGTCTGGCTGAGGATGGGCCAGCAGTCAAGGATGGGAGAGTCCATGTGAGTTTGGCTTCTCTAATCAACTTGTTGATGCAGTTGATCCATTGATTTACCCAGAGTGGCAACAAACTTGGATTTTCACAAGCATAGGGTCCTAGAACATCATCTGGACCTCTGCCCTTCTTCCAGCTGCCCCTGTGGCCATGGGCTTTTGGGTGAGAGACTCATGAACAGCTCTGGCTGTCCCAAAGGAGCTGTCTGCCTTGCCAGGGTTACATTAGCAGCTCTGGGTGTGAGCAGCAGCTACTTGGGGGTATTTTAGAAGCCCCAACAAGAGATGGCACAGTGGACCAGAGAGCTGGGAGGAGAATCACTGTCCAAGTCAGTTAATTTTTAAGGAATGTTTGTGTGTACATTGTGCTGCTGCTGTTCTGTGCAATTTCTGGAGATACAATCCTGATTTTTTTCACAAATACTGTGTTAATTCTTACCTTTGTGTAAGGAATTCACTCTCAAAATATTGTAATAAAAGCAAAGTACATGGGTACAACAGAAGGAATGATAGTAGGTGAGACCCTGTGGCTACCGCCCTGAATTGGATTTTCAGAGGCTGGAGCATGGAGATGAGCCAGGTGCCCGTGAGATGCCATCCCTTGCAGTCCTTGTCCTTCCCTGTTGCTGGCACATGGCTCTGCCTCTCTTTGTCCTGTGTTTGTAGAATGGGGCTGGCACAGATACTTGCTGTGAGGCTTAACTGGATGTGGAACTCTTAGTATTCTTAACTTCTCTTATTCTGTTCTTCACAGTAATTAGCATTTTTCCCGACATGCTTGAGAGACAACATGAGTGTAGTATTCAGTGCTAATATTTTTTCTTACAGTCCTCCTTGAAGTGGTGTCACACTGAGCTCCAGGGCTTTGCTTTTCTGGGCAACAAAAAATTGTTCAGCCCAGAGAAGAGGAGCAGAAGGACGGACCTCACTGGGGTCTGCAGCTTCCTTGTGAGGGCCAGCGGTGGGCCCTGGGGAAACGGCTGGACCTGTGTCAGGGGAGAGTTGGTTGGATACTGGGAAAAGGTTCTTCCCTCTGAGGGTGGTCACGCAGTGGAACAAGGAGCCTCCCCAGGGAATGGTCACAGCCCCCAAGGCTGCCAGAGCTCACAGAGTGTTTGGACAACACTTTCAGGCACAGGATGGGATTGTTGGGGTGTCCTGTGCAGAGCCAGCAGTTGGACTGGATGGTCCTTGGGGTCCATCCTTGACTTGAGCCCCTCCTAGTGCTGGCATGTGCCAAGTCCCCAGCCCAGCCCGCAGCATGGATGGGCTGAGCCTGCCCACCCTGAGGTTATTCACACTTTTCATTTCTTGTCCTCCAAATGTGGTGTCACTTTCTGGCTGTACTTTAGCAGTGTGAGGAGGAATTTCTCATCCAGGTAGCTGAGCTGTCCCGGTGGGTCCCTGTCCCAGCCTGTCTGTGAGGAGCCAGCAGTGACCTCCTTTGACAGAGTGACTTCAACAAAGCCCAGGAAACCTCTTTGGGCTGCTGATGTTACACACCGGTGACATCTATTGGCTCCTGTGTGCAGTGCCAGATAGGCTCCCACTCCCTTTTTTTTCTCATTTCCCTTCCCAAATTCCCCTAACAGAGAGCTCTTCTTGGGAAATACTATTCCAGCCCCTTTCCAGCAGCCAGGGAGGTTAGCGTGAGCTGAAATTGCCTGCCTGGTTTACTGGCTCCAAGACCTCACCACCAATCTCTTGAGCCTGAAATAACAATTGCTTTCCCTCCATCAAAGCCGTCAGTGCCGTGTTCAGCTCGGCAGTGGGTGTAGGGAAGGTGCTGTGTCCTCCCCTGGATAAGGTGACCTCAGACAGGTATGATGTGGCTGATCCATGTGCTCCTTCCACACCACAATCCAGAATGAAAATACACTGAAGCACATCCTGTATCTGCTTCATTACCTGTAAATAAATAGAAGGAATCTTTTCCTGAGTAGACAACCTTTGTGCACCTCTGAACCACCAGACGCTGGGGTCACATCCTGCTTGACATCCATGGAATGGTGTCACTAACATCTGCTGGATTTTAGCATGAGAAGGAAAACAGAAACATCTGCCTCTATTATTTTGGTTCCTAAATTAAAAACCAGTTCACAGTGTTGGAGATTGCCAAAGACTAATCTGCTGCTCTTTTTTCTTCAGGTTGGTGACCAAATTGTGGAAATTAATGGAGAACCTACCCAAGGAATCACTCACACACGAGCCATTGAGCTGATTCAGGCTGGAGGAAATAAAGTTTTGCTGCTGCTGAGACCAGGGACTGGACTGATACCAGATCACAGTACGTTTTCTCAAGGGCTATTCGATGTTGAGGGCGCAAGGCAGGGAAGTGGGATAAGGAGATTCTGCTGCTTGTTCACTGCAGTAATTAGCTATTTCCTTTGTGACAGCTGTGCATTCATTATTGAACTGCATTAAAAATTAAAATACAAAAATTGAAAATGAAAATATCTATTTCAAATATGAGGAATATTTGGGGTAAAATAAGTACATGACAAGTACATAGGAGTATTGCATAATCTGAAATTATTCCATATTTCTAATTAGTTTCTCAGCTCTGTCCAAGCTAATCAAGTTTTTCTATAAAATATGCTAATTAATCCCTATTGCCTTTTAATTTTAATGAAAATTCTCTGTGCTACAGTATTGTTAAAAGTTTGTTTCTGTACATATTTACTTCTAGTTTTAGCCTTCTAAATTATGAAGTGCTTTGTTTTTCAAAGCCAAAATGTCAGGAAGCAGGGGAGGGACAACTTTACTCTCCAAGCGGATTCAGTTTGATTCAAGGTGATTTCTGCCTCTACAAAGGATACCACAACTTTGTAGGCCGGAAAAAGACCAATAAGGACAGCAGAGCAAATGTTTGCAGGAGCCACAGAGTTCAGAACTGGTGACTTTGGGTCTGACTCAATCCCAAGACTGCAAATCAGAGGAACATTTCCTGTGGCAAGGAACATTTCATTTCCTAAATATGCCTTTTAGTCTTTGTAACCCCTGATGCTGACACCAAGGTGCTGATGGTTAAACTTCCTAAATGGTAAGGTCACTTTTTCTGATAAGGAGTTATTCAGTCACAGTGACCAACCCCGAGTTTATCCTTTCAAAATACCAAACACACAGTTTGAGCTACCAGATATTTTGTGTGTTCAGTCACTTACTGGCATTCACTCAAAGGGTAAAATCTGCTCAGAACTGTCTCCATTGCTTTCCTTCCGAGAGCAAGAAAAGGGTCCTGGACATCACTCCTGGCCCTGCTGGTCACAGAAATCCCCTGAGCTTGAGGGAGTAACAGAATCAGACAGAAGGGAACCTCTGGAACATGTCCAGGCCAGCCCTCTGTCAAGAGTGGGGCCTGGGATGGGGTGAAGGAAGAGGTGGAGTGGGGAAGGGTTTATTTCCTTTTGCCTTGCTGTTAATCTCACATTTCTGATTGAAATCTTGCTTGCTGTACTCTGTGATTTTTTTTTTTTTTTTTTTTTTTGGTATGTACTTCTGGGCTTTTTCTCTTCCTCCTTCAGGTATGGCTCCTTCCAGTCTGTGTCCCTACGTGAAACCTGAGCAACATTAAGGGCTTTCAGTGCTTTTCTTGGTTTTTCCTTAAAGACTTGGTAAATCTGCATGTCTTGTTTCATCTCTTCCTATTTTTAAAGTGCAAAGCTATGAATAACCCCTATTTTTCACTGTTTCAGATTTCTTTAGGCATAACACTTCTAGTTCATTTGGTTTTATTAAACAATGTAGGTCAGGGGCTTTTTAATTTGAATTTTTGCTTTTTAGGCTCTAAAATTGTTTTAGTCCAAGACTCTGTCAGTCCTGCAGGGCTCAAGCATTCTGAGCAGTAGATTACTTTTTTTTTTTTTTTTTTTTTTTTTTTTTTTCCAAATCACATCCTCAGGGTTGTGGTAGAACAACACAATACAGAAATCTGGCTAAATAAAGCTTTGAAAATACGCCACTCCATAATGTGTCTTGAATTGAACTCAGTAGTGCTGATTATTACTTTTTGTATATTTAATCAAATGTCTTGCCATTTGCTTCCAGGTGATTGGGATGGCCACAGTCCTGCTTCATCAAATGTAATATATGAAGAACAGTCACCATTATTATCTTCATCTTCCCATTCTGCTTCCCCATCTGAAGTGTGTTATTTAGCAGTACCAGGAGAAGCTTTAACCAGAGTTCAGCTGTCTGAGGAACTGGAACAAGCAGAGAGCACTGTGCCTGACGAGATAAGCACTTTAACTGAAAACCAGTGTGAGAGGAAGCCTCAGTCTTCTCCCCAGAGAACAAAGAAGAGATGGGCATGTCCCTCGAGTCCTGGGTTTGGAATCACTAAAGGTAGTTCAGAAGCAGAGATCAGAAGGGGCAGATCTGCCAGTCCAGCAAAGTCAGGGGCTGCTGAAGGATACCCTCATGTGGGATTCCACAGTACCAGGAAAGGGGATCCTGAGAAGAACAATCTCTCACATAAATCTGACAGTTCCAGGAGGGAGAGTAAAATGACAGAAATAGGGATGAGGAATAGTGACAATAAGGAGTCTGCCAGTGGAAATCAAGGAAGGTCAGCAAGTCCCCAAATGCATCTCGGCAAGCCAGGAAGCACAGAAACAGTGGGAAGGATTCAAGGTAGAACATCCTGTGGTAATAAAGTAACTGTTGAGCAGTTGAAAGGTGGGAATGGTAAACCAGAAGTCTCAAGGGAAGAGATGAAGCAGAAGACCCCAGAAAAGACAGAAGGGTGTCTTTACCCAGCGTTTGGTGCGAATAACCTTCCCTTCAGGGACTCCAGGAGAAATGCCTCTGAGGATGATTTATTAACCAAGTCCAGCTCTGGAGACACAGGTTCCAGCAGATTCAAAACCTGCAGCCTTTCCAATATCCCACTGCTTTCCATGGAGAAACAAAGGAGGGTGGAAACAGAGGAAGCTCTTAGGCTGAGCAGACACCATGGAGAGGGACACGTAGAGCTGCCCAATGAAACCAAAGATGGAACTTCCCAACCTGAGAGGAATTGTTCAGTAAGGAAAACAGTGATAACTCCAGGGCCTTGGAGGATCCCCACTGGCTGTAAGAGCACGCCAGCAGCAGGGGTGCCTGGAAAACTGGTGTGATTGACTGACAGACACTATTTTTTAGAACATGTATTGATCCATTTTCCACCAAGGGTAATTCAAAGCATTGGTTCTTCTCACACAGTTGTCTTTTTTTTCCCCCCACTCAATAACTGGTAAGAGGGGGGAAAGTATTTGATTGTTCTTAAATTATCCAAGCTCCATGAAGGACCTTTCAGATTGCTTCAGTGAAACCCTTTCATGAGCTGCTGTCCCCATGTCCCGTCACAGGCCACATCTGCTGCTCCCAGTGTTGCACTGCTGCAGCTTCCCCGAGTGTTGTGAACTCTGAAAAAAGTTATTTAATGCCTCTGTTGCCAATGTGATCCTGAGTCACTTCCTGTTCTTGTGCCAAGCTATCTACTGTATCCAGTTATCTAATCCTACCCACGTGGATTCCAGTCACAGACAAGGCAGGCTTGGGCTGAAGTGGGTGTTTTCTCTAGGGCACGTTGCATGTTTACATCAGGAAACCCACGTGTTCTTGCTGGGTCAGGGAGAACATGAGCGAGTCAGTTCTGTCAGTTCCAGGGCACCAAGTGAGCTGCTGATGCTGCTCAGTTAATTTGTTTCCTGGAATTTTTATAACCAATACCAAACCCTGTAGCTGAATATGGTACTTGACATAATTTTGTTTTTTCTGACACAGCAAAATAGTTTTAGTTCCTTGATTCACAGGGATTTGGGTTGCAAACATCTGTGAGAGGAAAGAAAATTCTAGGTTCTGTCAAATAAAACAATTCCTTTGGTTTCACTCGTGGCACCATGACACTCTCAGCCTCAATGTGGAACTGATACTGAAGTCCCATCTTTAATTATTTAATGCTAGTTAGGAACTGGGATTTTTTCCTCTGTAGAGGCAAGAACTGACCTTAGGATGGACTCAGCTGTCAGAGCAGCTGTTTCAGTGAAGTTCTTGCCTGTGTATTTTAGAACTTTACCCTATTTACCGTGAATGTGCGATCAAGGAGCGTTGATGACAAACAGGATGCAGGAGAAACACTATCTATGGTTTGGGCTGGCAGAGGTACTTTAAAGAGGGATGTTACCACCAGAACCCACTGACACATCAGTTCTGTGGCTGTAAGAACAACAGAAATGGAAGGGGTTTATTTTATTCACAGTTTTAGTGATTATTTCCTGACATCTGAGATTTTTAATGGCTGCAGAAAAGTGGTAAAAGGAGGCCCTTGGTCCAGTTTGCTGGAGAAAGAAGAGGAAATGATTGAGCTTTACTAACTGAAAATGCAAACAGGATTTGCTCTTTGCAAGTGAATATCTGGTTTTGCCTTTGAACCATTAATTGTTTTTAAAGGCTAACAAAGCAGAGTGAGGCAGTTCTGAGTGGAATTCTTCAGAAGTACAGCTGACTGCTCAGACAGCTTTTAAACAAAGACTTTGGGAATTCAAAAGGCTTTTAAAGCAGCTCTGAACTGTGCTCACCTGCTCGACACCGGGTGAGCCACTGACACCGGTTTTGCTGTGTAGTGTAACACATATGAATACTCCCTGAGTGGAATATGACTGTGAAATATTTAATACTCTGAAGTAGCCTGTGTAGATACTGCCCTGTGTTCTTCCCCAGAGGTTGGTTTATGTGGAGCTGTGTGCACGCAGCCTGACCACTGAGTACAGTGACAAACCCAGTCCTTCAATTCCAGATGAATTAGCCTCACTGAAATAATTTCCCTGACATCAACTCCTCTCTATTTTTCTATATCTTCATGTGACCTGATAATGTCTTACCTGTGTGTGATTTCTCCTTCCAGAGACCTTGTAGCTGTACTTCCTGTATCAGACTTAGCCATGTGGCCTTGGAATGCTACGCAATGTATGGATGTACTGGGTGTAAATGTTTAAATATTGTACAGCACCTTTCTACAGACTTCTGAGGTTCTGACTAGAGAGAGACCTCTAAATCGCTCATTATTTTTTATATAGATATTAAAAACAAACTCTACTTCATGGCCTGTTGGTTCTGCGCTGTCTAAACCAGGTTCTCCATTGGCTTCCAGGTTTTATCCACAAACATGCCGCTCTTCTGGAAAATAAATTCAATTTTGTATTGGAAGTCCTTGATCCCCCATTCAAAAACCAAATGTTCAGCAAAACTAGTAAAAAAATAATTAATTCCTGTCAAAACAGTACAGCGATGAAGTACTTGTCCCGTAGGCTTACTTGTACATTTTTCTATATAAAATTGTCATCTTCTTTTACATCTCACAACTTTTCCTTATATAGAAAATAGCTGTAAATAATTTAGTACTCTCATATGGCTTTAGTGTTTGGTGTCCCACACCAGTTCCTACCGGTTTAAGCAAGGATTCGGCCCCATTAATCTAGTTTTTTCTGTGCATGCCATGAGATGATATCTCTGACAAGGCAAATGCATTCTGGATATTGTAGAACAAAAAAGCAGAAGGAAAACAACCGATACATACACTGAGAATCCATTTAAAATTTGTAATGAGAGATTTCCATAATTTTTTTCTTTCTGCCTACATCGCTGGTTCTCTTCTCCAGTGTCCAGTGGACATGCCTAGAACTGATATTCTGTCAGCTCACGGGTTTAGTTTTCTGTAACTGCAGAAAGACAGAGAGTGAGTTTGGGCCTAAGCCTTGGGTCTGAATGCTCTTCATCTATAGATAGTTCCATATCCCTTGGCCATTCCGCTCCGCTCCGTGAGCTCCAGTTTCAGGATGACTCACAAGAGGACTGGATAAAAGGAAGGAGCTCTGGATTCTCAAAGCTTGACCTGAAGAGAACTGAAAGTGAAGTGAGCTGTGTCCTTCCCCTTAAAAGTGCCTGAGATTTTCTACTGCTGCAACAGATATAATTTTTTTTTCTTCTTTTTTATATATACCATCTAGGACCCCTCATTAGTACTCCAGATGAGAGTAAGTAATAATTAGCTCGGTTGAGCATTACATGCCTACTCCTGTCTGGGATTGTAATGAAAGTAGACAGTTAACTCATGACACACCTAATTAGTTAGCTGGGTAATTACATGCTTAGAAAATTGGCTATTTAGCCAATGTTTTGGTGCACCACCACGCCTGTCACTCACCCAAAGATCCACTTCTCACTCAAGCCTGGCCCGACCCCACCCCCGGTCCCCCAACACGGCGCCGGCGCCCCGCCCCCCGGGGGTGTCCCCCTGCCCATCACGGCACTTCCTGTGCCCAAGCGCCTCCCGAGGTGACCCTGAGGCCGTCCCCAGCGCTGACCCTGCCCGGGCCTGTTTGCCACGGCCCTCGGGGGCTCGGGGCTGCTCGTTGGGGTCCGGCCATGGGAAGCCCAACCCCAGCCCCGACCCCGCCCTGTCCCCGTCAGTCACCCTGGGGCCCGCCCCCAGCCCCGCCCCTGACCCGCGCCCAGCCCCGGCTCCGCCCCCGCACCTGACGCCGCCCGCACATCGCCGCCTTGTGGGCACAGCGCGGTACTGCAGGCAGCCCCGAGGCGGCGCCCCGGCAGTGCTGCCGCCTTGTGGGCACAGCGCGGTACTGCAGGCACCCTCGAGCTGGGCTCGATTGCCGATGCCTGCCGATCAATTGATCGACTTTTTTATTTTTTTGATGGTTTTAAAGGTTGTTTTAGGCTATTTTAAAGGGATTTTTAAAAGGTTTTGGTGTTTGTTTTTTTTTTAATATTAAGAGTATTTTGAGGCTTTTTGGGGGGGTTTTTTTGAGGGTTTAGCCCAGCGCTGACCCTTCCCTCTCCCCGTAAGTCACCCTGGGACCCTCCCCCAGCCCCGCCCCTGCCCCGCGCCCCAGCCCCGGCTCCGACCCCAGCACATCGCTGCCTCGCGGGCTCAGCGCGGTACTGCAGGCACCCCCGAGGCGGCGGGTGCCAAAGACGGCAGCCAGGCTGGAAGTGGCGACTGCCAATACTAAAGATAGCGGCAGGGAAGGGAAGATGTGACGAGCCCCTCTCAAGATGGCGCCCCGGCCGCCACGCTCCTGACCTTTTAAATATGGCGGCGGGGGGAGGGAGGAAGTGATGACAAGCCACTCTCAAGATGGCGTCTCGGCCGCTACTCAGCGACCTTCTATATATGGCAGCAGGGGCCGGCGGAAATGACGACATGCCACTCTCAAGATGGCGGCTCGATCGTCACTCGCCTGACCTTCTATATATGGCGGCAAAAAAGAGCGGGAAAAAGCAAGGACCCCCCCGAGTCTGTCTAGAGGGCTGCCTGCGCGCGATGCCGACACCGATCCCCCGGTGCGATTTTCCGTGGCGTTTCCGAGAGTGCGGACACGGGCTGTGTACTCAGCGGCGCCGCGGGCGCGCGGCAGTCGGGCAGGGGCCGACAGGCAGCGGCGGTGTACGCCTCTCTCTGCCGGGGTCCTGCTGCGGCCGAAGACGCCATCTGGAGCGTGGCCGCTGTCCCACACGGCAGGCGCTTCCGCCATCTTGTGAAGGGCAGAGGTGCAGTACCGCGCTGTGGCCACAAGGCGGCAGCACTGCCGGCCGCTGCGCGGCCACGGCCGCTCTCATCCTCTGCCAGCGCGGACCTCTATTTACAGACACGCCCCCGCGCTCCCTGGGCGGGACCAGGCGGGACCGGGCGCTGATTCAGGGGCGGTGCCGGGGGCGGGACCGGGCGGTGACTCGGCTCCGCGGGCCGGGGCCCCTTCAATGGCGGCCCCGATCCACGCACGTGCGCTCCTCGTGGCCTGCGGCGGGGTCCCCTCGCGCGGAGCGCGGGGCTGAGCCCGACCCAGGGACTGCTCCCGGCCCGGCCCGAATCCCGAGGCGCTCAGGTGGGACCGCGGTTTCCGGGTCTGGGTTTTTGCGGCGTTCCTTGGGGGTCCCGAGCGGTGCCGCCTTTCCCCGGGCCGGCAGGGTGCGAGTTGCCGCGCGGGTCCGGGATCGGGGCCGGAATCGGGACTGGGATGGCCGCGGGCAGCAGGAGCCGCCCCGGACGGGCTCCTGCTCTGGCCGCGCCGGCCGTGGACTCCGGGCGCGATCC